>CM055642.1:34065925-35265925 GCA_029378325.1 Elaeagnus macrophylla
AAAAATATTTTAAAATTTTTAATTTTATTATTGTATTTGTATATAATGTGGTGTATAATATAAATAAAAGTGATCAATAAAAATATGACATGTGTATAAATTTAAAATATATATATTTTTTTTTTCGATCGGATCGAATGAAATAGGATGATAAATAGTGAAATCTACTATCCGATCCGATCCGAACAAATTGGAAAATTTTCGATCCGATCCGATCATCGGATCAAAACCGTTAAAAAATTAACGAATTGGATCGAATTAGTTAGATTGATCAAATTTTTTGAACACCCCTAAATAAAATAAAGAGCAGTGCGTGAGTGTATTGTTGTAAAAACCTTATGGTGCCACCAAATTAGCCACCCATGCATATCGTAATTTTTATTATTTAACATGTGTTCTTAAGCTCGATCTACTCAAGACTGTGAGCTTAACCCATAGTTCCTGAAGATGGTGAACTGAATAGCTTGGTCATGATATTTGCTATTTGTTCTTTAGATAGAATGTATTCAACAATTATTTCTCCTACTATAACTTTTTCTTTAATGAAGTGAAAATCAATGTTAACATGTTTTGTTCTTGTATATAGTACTGGATTTTTAGCAAGAAAACCAACACTAAAATTGTCGCAAAAATCCATTAGAGCCTTTGGTATAGTAACTAATAATTCAACAAGCAATCTTTGTATCCACATTACTTTAGTCATGGTGGTTGCTAGTGAACAAAACTCAGCTTATGTGGACGATGTTGACACCACATTTTGCTTGCCTGACTTTCGTAACACTAGAGAATGCCCAAAAAACACATAAAATATTCCTGTATTACTCCTGTCATTTGAACTTGTTGCCCAATTAACATCAATGAAAGCTTCAAGTTTAAGATGTTGAGACTTATAAAGAAGCAGGCCAAGTTGTTGTGTTTCACGTAGATACTTTAACAGTTTCTTAGTTGCACACCAATGAGCAGGTAGGTTGATGCAAAAATTGACATAGCTTATTCACAATATAAGCTATGTTTGGTAGTGTTAATGTGTAGTATTGCAATGCTCTAATAACTGTTCTATAGAGAGTTGCATCCGCCAATATTTTGATAGAACTTTTACTTGCTGCATAAGAGTGGTATAGGGCTTTGTCTCATGCAATTGAACCTTCTTAAACAAGTCAGAAATATACTTTTTCTATGTAAGGTGAAAACTTTGTGAAGCTCTTGTTATTTTTATTCCCAAAAAGTAGTTCACAGCAACCAAATCCTTCAAGGCAAAAATGGAATGCAATTTGTCAATAATGGATTGAATAAAAGTAGTGTTATTATCAGTGACAAGGATGTCATCTACATGTATCATAAACATAATAAAATCATTCTTCATGTTATACACTATCATGGAAGCATCTAAATTGGAAGTTTGAAATCCCCTGTTTTGAAGACAATTGCTTAGCTTGAAAAACCATGCTCTAGGTGCCTGCTTTAGACCATATACAACCTTGTTGAGCTTGCAAACATAATGAGGAAAATCAAGATTAACAAAGCCTTCTGGTTGTGTCATATACACCTATTCCTCTAAGTCCCCACTGAAAAATGCATTGCTAACATCGAATTGCCTTACACATCAGTATTTGGATAGTGCCAAGGTGAGTACAACTTTGATTGTAGTAGGTTTGACAACTGGGCTAAATGTTTCCTTGTAGTCTATACCCTTGGTTTGATCATATCCTTTGGCTATGACCCTTCACTTGTACTTGTCAAGTGTGTTATTTGTTCTAAGCTTTACTTTGTGAACCATTTTGGTTTTAATCACCTTCTTGTTAATGGAAGGTAAAACTAAAATCCAAATTTTTTTGTCACTAATGCGTTGTACTCTAAGGTCATAGCATGAACCCATTCTTTGTGTTGAAATGCTTCAGCTACAATTACAAGTTCGGGCAAAATAACATTAACTAAGAGTGCTTTAGGCTTGAAGTTATCATCTTTGGACCTTGTGATCATGGGATGGACATTTGTAAGTGAAGGAGGTTCAGTGGTATCAATAGGTAAGTGAACAAAGAAGTCAAGACCATCTGAATCAAATATATCATGTGTAGGAATATCTAATGGGTTTGAAAGTGAAGTATTGGAAATTGGAAAGATTTCAAAATTGGATGGGTGTGAGATAAAGTGTCCGAAGAACTAGACAAAGGACTTGGCAAAAAAAAGAATTAGAACTTGTAGTAAAAGGGGTAACAAAAGCCGAGGAAGTACGTATGGGTGATGAAAGTGACTGGTTAGAACAATTTAAATGAGACATAGACTGGTGAGAAATAGGTTGTGATGAATCAGATAGAGTGACAGTCTTATCAGGCTGAGAAAAAGTATTACAAATAGCTCTTTGTATACTAGATGTAGTGGGTAGGTTCATAGTCCAATTAGTGAAAGGAATATCATAGGTTGAATGATCAAAGGCTGGTAACTGTGGTGACAGGTAAGGAAAAACAGTTTTATTGAATTGTACAGGCTGGTAACTGTGGTGACAGGTAAGGAAAAACAGTTTTATTGACTTGTATATAGAGTGTAATGTATATTTTTTGGGTGACAGGATCCATACACCAATAGCCTTGAAATATTTTCGTTTAACAAAAAAGAATAAATAGAATGTCAAATATTTTATCAAATTAAGTTGCTTTATTAGTACTGAATGAATAATATTATATATATTAAACAATATGTAAATATTAAATTATATATTAAATTAAGAAAGTAAAACTTTGGAAGTTGAAGTAACAGTAAGATCACTTAGTAACATATGATCAATTATATTATAATATGTTGATTGAGCATATATTAAATTGTGATAAAAAGAATTTTATTATAAAAAAGTAAATAAGCTTTACAAATAATAAAATTATCAAATAAAATGTTAATTCTTATAAATTCTAACTCTATATTCCTATAAGTACTCTTTTTGGTAAAAGGAAATAAAATGAGTTTCAAATTTTTTTTTTTTTTTTTAAATGCCAAACAAAATATTAGTGAAATATATAAGCAGTGAAATCTCTATTTTAGTATAGTTGTATCAAAATAATAATTTTTTTAAAAAAATTTCTAATTCAAATGATCTCTAATTATATATTTTGTACGGGTACTTATATATATATATATATATATATATATATATATAAAAGAGAAAAACAAATGAGTTTAAAAAATAAAATAAAAAATATCGAGCTAAATATTTGTCAAATAAATAAAATTTCACTTTTAGTATATAAAAGTGTAGGAATATAAATAAATTTTTAGTAACAATAATAAAGATATAAATATATACCTTACGAAAAAAATTCTATGTACTTTTTCATTTTTTTATATTTAACCAAAAAAAATAAAATTAAATAAATGCTTAATTATTACATTAGTTCTTAAGCTTTAACTAAATTTACATTTAGATCTCTAAATTTTAAATTTTACAATTTAGTTTACAAATTTTTAAAAATTTACATATAGTTTTTATCTTGAGTTCTAAAATACATATTTTTAAATCAAAATTTTAGGACCTATATGAGAATTTTTAAAAATTTAGGGACTAAATTATAGAATTTAAAAATTTAAGAATCTAAGTGTAAAATTTTTGAAAATTAAATTACAAAATTTAAAAGCTTAAGGATCTAAATGTAAATTCAATTAAAGTTTAAGAACCAATGATATCTTTTAGCCTTAAATAAATGACAGCTATCTATCTAAAAGTTAACACACTTTACATAATACTAATAGATAAAATGAATGAATAAAAAAATCATTCCGATGCATAAATGACTCGATTATTCAACTAGTTTAATTTTTAACTCTCTTTTGTGAAAAAAAATATATATTTATTTTCTTGAAGCACTAAAAAAAAATATGTTCATTTACGTTATAAGAAAAATGAACATATGTTTTTTTTTTTTTTTTTTTTTCTGAAGGGATTAAAAATAAAATTTTATGCATAAAAAAAATTATTTTATGCCATACAAACAAACTTAAAAATTTTATCAAACAAAATAAAAGTTAAATAAATGTTATGAGAGAAACTTCCATTTTTATATTATATTATACTATCCTAATAAATATATATTGGGATATGATTAACAAACCCTATTTTTCACACAATTTTTTATTATGCTATTTCAAATGTTGTTATTTAAAGGAATATTTATATCTCTTATGCTGCTTATAAATCTCAACGGGGCATAATAAATTATGTAAAAATTAGGAGTAGCTAATATATATATATGACATGGGATTAGTAGATAAAATTTATTATTTAATTTTTTACACCATTATTTTTTAAGGGTTGAAATTTAGGGTAATTTTATTATCTCTTTTTTATTTATTTTTTTAAATCTTAACTAATAATAAATGATAATTTAAAATGTTAGGTAATAAATAGAGCCTATATATTGATCTCATCACTATTTCTTATTACTATGAATACTCATTTGTCATTTTTAACGATTTTTCCTAATAATTTTATTTAATTACAACATTTGTCATTCTTTATTTAAACCAACTTATTGTCTAAATCAAATTTTATTATTATTTTTATTTATAATCAAATAAATAATTTAGTATTTATCTTTGTAGAGTTCAAGTTTGGGACAATATTTATTTATTATTTGTTTCATATCTACGAAAATCAATACAATTATTTCTTAAAAGTATATGAAAATCTTTATTATTTTTTAAGATTATTTTTACTATTTCATAACTTGAAATTATACTCTCTTTTAGTTAATTATTCTTTTAGGTATGTATGTTGGAGACTTCACGGTAAATTATATGAGTTTCAAAAATTTCTCATTATTTTAACAATATATATATATATTTGGGATAAATGCTCACTATATATTTGTTAGTTGTTTCATATATACGAAAAGAGAAAAAAAAAAAAAAAAAAAAAAAAAAAAAATATATATATATATATATATATATATATATATATATATATATATATATATATATATATATAATGCACTTTAACGTATTTTTCTTGAAAAAAATAAATGTATGTTGGATTCTTAATGACATCTATTATTTAAGTATATAAATTAACTAGCAGAAGACCATATGACTATGTATATTTTCAAAAGGTGTGCTTATGACAAGGTTTAGGTTAGTTAAGGGGGACATTATTAGGTCTATTATTGGTGCACATAATAGTTGGCAAGTCAACGTACCTAATTGAAATGAGGGGGCCAAGTTTTATAGGTTTAAATATGTTCGTTTAGATTTTAAAAATGTAAAAATTGATCTGTATTAAGTTGATTAAAATTTTAAGAATTGATTCAACTTATAATGGATTAATTTTGTGAAATTTGAATTCAAACAAACTCAATCATAATGTCAAAATCGTGCGATATGAGTTAGGTTTGGTTGATTTGATTTATATGAGTTTGATTGATTTGGTCTAATTTTAATCACCCTTAGTTAAGACATGTATTCTTTTAATTATTGTTTTAATATTTATTAGTATTAATTTTTTTTTTTTAATAATACCTTAAAAATATCATAATTATTTAAGAGGTATATAATTATAGATTTAGTGGAAACTAATTTTTATGTATAAAAAAATAAGAACAAATAAGACATTTTAATTATTTATTTCATATTTTTTTATTTTTTTTCTCTTATTTTATTATCTCTCTTCTCTTTTTCACACTTCTATCTATTTACATCAAATTATCTCTTATTTCTTTTTCTACTAAATACTAAACCTTAAATGTTAGACCTTAAACTGTAATCCTTGAATGCTAAACACTAAATATTAAAAACTAAACCTTAAATCTTAAACTCAAATAAAGAGAATCAAAAGAAAATAAAAAAGAAGTAAAAATAATAATAAAATTTTTAAAGTACTAAAAATTAATTTTTAGAGGACATGTATGAGTCTTGTAGTTGTTTCCAACAAAATTAATTTGCCTTCTCATAAATAGCCTAAAAGACCCTTAAGTTTTATACTCTTCACTCTGTGAACATGTCAATGCCTAAAAATTCAAGAAATAAGGAAGAAGAACAAGAAGAAGAAATGGAGGAGGAGGAGGAGGAAGACGAGGGTGAGACAGCTAGAGGATGAAGATGATGAACAAATGGTAGAAAGAAAAAAGAGGATAATATAATATAATGACAAGATTGGTATGTGGGCATGATCAAAGCGGAGATCGTATACGACGTCGTGTATGTGTTGTCAAGCTGATGAATGTGCTGTGGACTTGACAATGGCAAAGCAATTAATATCACAAACGCCATAAGGTTTGTGAGAGACATGCCAACCAAGGCTGTTGTCGTTTTAGTGAATGGTATGCGTCAGAAGTTCTGCCAACACAGTACTAGTGTAGCCGGTTGATACTCCACTACTACTCAATGGTCTTTTTTAATTTCTACGTACACTGATTTTATTTATATATATATTCAAGTTGTAAATTTGATTATTATATGAAGAATTTGATTCCATGAAATTTCACATTTTGATGGTCATAACAGGCGTAGAAGAAAATCTAAGTTGAATGTTGAAGGAAACAACCACTAACGTCAAGTTTGAACGTACATTAATTTTTTCTTTGAATTATCTTATTATTGTTTATCATTTAACTCGAGCATTCAAGATTATTCTATCAATCTTAATTGAATTGTTGAAGTACATAGACAGATGAGGATATTAATTAATGAAATTAAGACAAATAACTGAAGAAGCCACTTTTACGATGTGAAAAGAGATGTTTTAATTAATAAAATATTATTATAAATTTAATGGGTGCTCACTTACTATAAAAAATGGCAAAAGAGAATATATATAAGTACGTATGTCATCTTTTTAAATAATAATATTTTTGACTCTATAAATTGAGAGATCAATTGCTCATGTCAATCATTCTATCTCAAAATCTTATATATTCTAAGCATTTAAAGCTTCAAAACTTAAAAAGAGTTCTATCTTTATTGTAAAAAAGAGGTTAATTACATTATTCTATTATAAGAAAGAGATATATATTATTATCTCCTTATATTTAGAGAGAAATTGTAAATTTTTCGGTATAATGAATTCCTTCCGACTTTTACCTGTGGAGTAGCCCATAATTATTTTGGGTGTACCACATAAATACTTGTGTCTATTTTATCTTCATTCTCTTAATTTCACTTTTGATTGTGTATTAGCTTCAACTCATAAATTTCCTAACAATTAATTAAAATAATATTTGAAGATCATCACAAGCTTACATGTAGATGTAATAATATCAAGAAAAAACAACAAAAATAACATGCATAAAACTTGTAATAATAAAATTAATACTCCTTATATTTAAATTTATATTTTTACAACTAAAAAAATGACTAATATATTATTTTTTTGAATACTCATTTAATTAGAATTGAACGATGATAATTTAAACTCGTTCAATATTTTATATTTAAATTAAACATTTAATATTAATAAAATGTAACATTTTATTATTATAAATTTTAAATATATTATTTTTAATAATTTCTCAAATATTAAATAGACATATTTGAGTCGGGGTTTAATTACTCCAGCAAATACATATATTTAATTACTACTTATTAAACAGACACAAAACTACACTATCGATCATTATCCGCATATGCCATTTATTTTCGATTTATCAAATCAAAGGAACATGACAGCAGACCCATACTTTTTGCAAAAAAGTGTCTTTTTTTTTTAAATATCATTTAATCTCCTAATTTATAAAATATATATTTAAATTTTTTTATTTATAAAAATATATTTTTAAACCTCTTTATTTGTAAAAAAATATATGTTAGTCAAAAACAAAATTAATTTTTTATCCAATTTTCTGTTAAATCTAACGGAATAGTATATTTATCACATTCATATTTATATTTTTCGATAGAAATATACGTAAAAATTTAATATTTAATTAAAAAATTACTCAATTTTTTTTAATTTAAAAAAAAATTAAAAAAATTTAAATGTATTTTAAATATAATTTTCAATAAAATTAAAATAAAATTTTTATAGTCCATTATTTAAAGTTACAACTTAAACAATGAAAATTTTATTTAAGTTTGATCGAATTTAATAAAATTTAAATAGAATTGTTATTATCTAATATATAAAATTAGAAATTAGACAATGAAAATTTTATTTAAATTTAATCGAAAGAAATTGTTAAAAATTAGAATACTTTTTTTAATTAAAATTTATTAAATTTGATATATATCTATCGAAAAATATAAACATGAATGCAACACATATGTTATTCCATTAAATTTAATAAAAAATTAAATAAAAAATTAAATTTATCTTTACTTAACACCTTTTTAATAAATAAAGGAATTTTAAAACAATTTTTTCATAAGCAAAGACACTGACATATTTTCACACCCATCGTCAAAGCAAAGACACCATTTTGACACGCCACCCTACTTTTTATTATGCACCCATGGTACTTCATATTTTCTATGTTGCTTTTGAATTTTTACGAATAAAAGAAATTGTGAATATATGGTGATTTGTTATACTCTATGACGACTAAGAGAGGTAATTTTGGTAATGGATTAAGAGAAGAACATTTAGGGTGGTTCCATGAAATCAAATTGCTCTGGCTTGGAGACGATTTGCATGAAACAGTTGTACGTCCACGATCACAATTATTTCATTGCATACAATTGCTGGATATTTTGAGGCATGATTCTAAGAAAAGACCATCCGCAAGCTTCATAATATTTTCTTTGTGCACGTACGGCAGTCACTCTCTTTCTATTGTTTAGATAAGCAAACTCAAATGCCTATCTTGCAATACGTTTCGAACAAAACTTTGTAATCACCTATCACAGTTTACAGCTCCAAATTAATATAACATCATCATGAAAATGATGTTAAGAAAGAAAAAATAGTAACCATTAAGTACCAAGACAGTTTGATCCGATTGTTGAAAAGTAAGCCTAGTAGATTACAATCAAAAAGTAAATTCAAGATTCTGACTGCCCAAAATAATAGAGCCACTGATGTATGTATCCGACATAGAGCCATCTAGAACAATAATGTACGTGTGACTTGACATAAAGCCTAACATGAAAATGTATTTTTAAGTCATAAACACTATAGAACACTTTTAACTGATGAAATTGTGAGGTCTTAGGTTAAATGAAAATTACTTTTTTCCAACTTAATACATGTCTCAAGTTAAATGTCAACATTCAACTAATAATGTGGTGCACCTCATCAACCAAGAATATATTCTACAATCTTTACTTTTCTTAAATTTCATGAAATGAGTTGCGTGTTCTTTAGACTAAAGCACTTTAGCATATTGTAGGTATAAAAAAACAGAGGTCCCAATGCCCAAAAAGAATGGTAAACGTTCATAGAAAACGATTTTAGTAAGAAAATATTGGTCATGTCTCAATTTGATCAAAATTGAAAATTAAAACCTTTCAATTTTTTTTTTTATACATTTTGAGCATATGTGATCAACACCTTTTTTTTTTAGGTAAAAATAAATTTTCATAAATATAAATATTAAAGTATGTATATTATAAAATAAAAATAAATTTTCATAAATATAAATATTAAAGTATGTATATTATAAAATAAACATCGAAAACATGCATTAAACTCACGTTCAAAATTTTACATAAATTGAGCATATATATAATTTTATTGATTTATAAATATGCACTGAACATCATTATTCACGTCACGACTTTATAAAATTTATAACACACAAATGGATGGTTAAAATTGAAAAGCTATGGACAGATTATCCTATTTACTTTTTTTTTTTTTTTTTAATAAAAGATTTTCTAATGCACTTGTTCAAATAGAACTTAACATAAAAAATAAAGAAAATTTTCACAAAAATAGGAAACAACATAAAAGAGTAACGATTAGTGTTTCAAAATTGCACATTTTTTTAATGTACATGAGTTATGTACCTACACAAAGAGTGATTATTAGACATTTTCAACATGAAGTCCAAAAGAGCACATTTAAGGCACGAAATGAAGATTAGCATAGAAATAGCAACCATCCATACATGCCTGACTATATGACTGTACACTAGAAAACAATTTTGGGAAATTTATTTTAATCTAAATTCCCAAAATGAAATGAAGGTTTTCATAGAAATAACAACAATTAATGCATGTAGAAATATCAAAACATATGTATGCTTCAATTTATGTTCATAAAGAAAGTTAAAGAGTTTCGATATAAGCTAACGCGTATCATTTTCAGTTGTGAGACCCTATTTATAGAAAAAATAGTGGATAAAATTTTAGTAAATAAACTGTATTAATTAATATTTATATTAATAAATAATAATATAAATACTCTACCATTAATACGCCCTATTTAATGAAGATTTACCTAATAGTGTGTTGACTGTAACATTTAACTTTTCTCCTGTTAACGTGGACCAATCTAATAGTGTCACATATACCTGGTTTAATATCTACCCAACATGAGCCCCTCGAGCCTCTTGGGCCATTTTGATATTTCTCTTGAGGTACTTTGGCTTAGCTACAGTTAACCTTAGGACATTTTGATTGAAACAAGTAGCTGGTATCCCAATGATCTTTATGTCATTGCATTCTCATGGTTATAAGCTTTCCAACACCTATTTTTGGGACGTGATTCGAGTCTCGATTAGAAAGTTATGATGGATCAAACTTTTGGAAAAAAACCAACTATGCTAGCATGGGTTTGACTTCCCAAAATAGTTAGATTTTAACATAATTCTGTAGAAATCTTTTCCTTATAAAATTCCTTGGATCCTTATATGATGAATGGTTGAGATCTGGCCTACTAGTCTATATAAAGACATGACCTCTCTCAAATCCCTTTATTACAGAATCCAAGAGACTGTGCCTTAAGAGAAAAGAGATCTACGAATAACAGTTGACTCCACTCCAACAAGGTAAAAGGATTAAAGTTCAACTTTATTCCCTTTTCCCTTTCAATTTGCTTTTTTTTTTTTTTTACACAAGTGTGAGTTAGGAGATAATTGTTCCTTAAGTATTTTTTTATTAACCCCAAGAACCTATGACTATCAGGAGAGCACATTCATAACAAAAAATCTCAGCACAGGAGCAGAACAAGCATAGTTGACTAATATGATGAAAACATTGAAATTGGGAACAAGAACCGAGGTGGAAGCATGATGCAACATGGAGGTAAGAAATAAGGGGTCCTATAAAAAGATCAAGATGGGATTGAACATGTGGGATTGAAATGCAAAGCCAGAGCCACAATAAAGGGTAGTTAACCATCCAATCGATCGGCTGACCAGCCGACTAGTTGGACTAAAGGTGGTGTTGGTCAGCAACTCCTTCCTAACATCTCCAATGACTTCGATGTTGATCTAGGTCCTCTATCCAATTTTTCTCCTCATTTTAGTAGTGCTATTTTCGTTGAGGCTCTCGGCTCCATTTATGTTGGAAATGATTTTGAGGGAGAAGTTTAAGGCAAAAATCCAACTAACAACCCGACATTTCACTTAAGTTACAAAGTGGATTTTTAGTGCCCTTCACTACCCAACTTTCTATGAACAGGCTAAGCGAGAAGTTTGAGATTCCTGACTTCATTGGTATTATACTTCTTGGTGATGGTATTGTCCTCAGTCAACCCTCTCCTATTGGAATCATTGTCATTGGAAACCAATTTTTTGCCAGTCTTTGACTTTTGTTCAGACTGCTAATCCGATAATTCCTTTGTAAGATTTGGGTGCCTCTTGGGAGGTTGACCCAAATACTTGGAATGTACTTTTCTCTTGTTATGTGCTGTGGAAGGAGAGTGGCAGAGAGATAAGCCGTGTTGAGTTCATATCCTTTTACCATCCATAGGCGGTAGGTGGAGGTTGGTTTAGCCTTAGACCTTTTGGTAATAGCAAGTTGATTCTTGAATTGCCTAAGTCCATAAATTTGGTCATCATGTCTTCAAGTTTGCTTAACCTCTATCATAAGGTTGGCTTTTTATTTTTGTTCTCTTTGGTCTTCTTAAGAGGTGGCAGATCACTCACTTGGACCTCAACATGGTCCTTATCCCATACGAGAGAGGGAAAGTCTTGAGAACTTGATTGAGAGCTCATTTTTGCTAGAAATGGATCGAGAGTAGGAGTTGTGGAGGAAATAGATCAAGAATGCGATGAACGTGATGAAGAATACGATGAATGTTCTTGAGTTTTCACTAGTTCGAATATCGATCCAAAATCAAATTTCTTTCCTATAGATAGCGCCATTTATTGGACCAAATTTATATCCACCCTTCATTTCCCTCCACATCAACCTACAAGTTACTAGCAAACCACGTCAAGAGGTACAACACCGTGGGATGTCGTATCCTCTCCAATGCTTAATTCAAATATGAACAAGAACTTTAAGTTCAAAGAAAAATTTAGAGAATTTGGGTATGAACTAAAGTGCATATTTTTCACTTTTTGAGGCTCTATCTATAGGAAAATGGTGGGTGGCATTTTAGTAAATAAGCGACATTAACTAATAGTTATATTATTAAATAATAATATAAATATCCTATCATTAATACTCCATATTTAATAAAGATTTATCTAATTGTGCGCTGATTGTACTATTTAATTTTTTCTTGTTGACGTGGATAATCCAATGATGTCACACATACTAGACTTAATTTCCACCCAATAGTTTTTTTTTTTTTTTTCATTTTTGTACTTTTATTTAAAATTTGAAAAAAAATTAAAATTACCAAATTATTAAAATAAAAATAAAACAGCAAGAAGATCAAAATGTAAAAATAAAAATAAATAAACTAAAACCGAGTAGAAATTATTTATAGTTTGACACTATTAAATCGTGGCTTAGTCACTAGTTATACTGCCGAAGAGGACCAATAAAAATTTGTCATTTAATATATGTTTTATATCTAACTTTAACTAATATTCTTCAAAGAACACGTTTACCGAAGGTTAATCTCGTTAAAGGAAAATGATTGATTTTCATTCATGCTTCTTAATTCCTAAATTCTATCAGTAATAGGAATGGAGTTGTATATTGCAAGTTAATATTTCATTCTTCTTTTAGATCTAAATTCATTCTCTAATCCAACTTTATTATTAATTTATTTTCCTTACTAAAATTATTTTATTATTTTTTGATACTTCAAAGTCTGACTAAACTATTATCATTCAAATTTAATAATTATGAGAATAAGTTGTTAATGAATTATTTTACATATTACATTACGTATATTATTTTATTAATTATATAAAATTATTATTTTAATTGGTCGTTCGTCAAACATTATTGCTTTATACATAGAAAAAATAAATGAATAGATAAAACTTAACCTGCTCATTAAATTAATAAACATGTATCATATAAATTATTGCTTTTAATGTGATTAAAAAATTATTCAAATAATAAATATAAAGTTAATACACAATGTTCTGGAGTCTCTCAATTTTTATTTTGATACTTCAAATAATCTCAAATTTTAACTGTAATATTTTAAATATTCGAATTTTAGTCATTGATACTTTTTTTGTTCAGTTATACAAATTTTTTTTTAATTAATTACAAATTTTAAAATATTAATATCAATTTACCATTTTTAAAATGATATTTTTGCCTTTTCATATTTAAATTTTTTTATTAATTTTTTTTAAATAATCTTCTTTTAATTGTTTAAATTATTTTAGGACATATCTTAAGCTATTTATATTAAGATTTGTATTTTTATTTTTATGTTTCATATATTAAAAAAATTATTAATTTTTTTTTACAAATTATCTAATACTAACTAATATTACTTCATGAACTCCATGTCGTTGCGGGCACTTCTTTGTGCCACGGTGTGCATAATCTCCGATGAATCTCAAGACCCTAGTGTCACGACAAATATTCTTTATGTCGTGGCGCAAGTAACCCTCTTGAATTCTTGAGTATTTCATACTGTGACAAACAATTTTCTATGCCATGGCGCGCGTTGTTTCACTGGATATCTGAGAGTTGAGTGCAACAACAGGCATTTCCTAGTTCTATGGCGTGCATTATTTTATTGTGCAAAAACTATCATATTAGATCCATTTTTACTTTTTTGTGTCTATTCCAGCCACTGGATCTTATGAAAACTGATCCAAGGTCCAAATTAGCTCATTTCTAAACTAAATAGGCTTTATTTTCAAGAGCCTAATGATAATTCATTCATTCTACAGCAGCCAAGATTGTGAGAAAGGAGAAAAAAGGCCAAGAATAAGTGTGAAAAGGCACAAATTTGAAGGAGATTGAAGAGTAGATTGCTAGTATTGTCAAGAGGTTAGATTGATTGTATTCTTTTTTTCACTTATTCTTCCATCAATGTTTGTGTATTTTTTTCATGATTGTTTTGAACTCTATGAATATGATGAGTAGCTAATTTATTAATTTAGGTTTTTAGTATATGTTAAAAACATTATTTTTTCAATGAGATTGTAATTCAATTATATTATTTGATTTGATTTTTTTGCTAATAGTTTATTAGTAATCAATTAATCTATGGAGGCAATTAGATACATTTGAAAGAATTATTTAACTATTTGTTTTGATTAAATAACATGCATAATTTTTAAGAATAAATATATGATTTTATGTGCGTGATTGAGGACTTAATGAATAGTATGAAACTTGATTGACATTAGAGTATGATTATATTTATTATTATATAATGTGTAGTATATTTGAGAGAGGAATGTATATTAATTTAGATATAATTAATCATATAATTGTTATAATAATTACTTGAGAGGATTTTAGTGATTAAACATGCTTAGAAAATTAAAGTTACTATAGCTCTTTATCTTAAATTTTTGCTCGCATTAATTGAGCAATTTTAGGCATTAGTTTATTATTTACTGTAATTTTAGTAAATTTTTTTTAGTCTAAATAATTATAGCAATAATTAAATTGATACTCATTTATAAGTAAATAACTTTTTGTGGGATCAATATCTGTAATTAATATGCTGTATTATTTACATGATTTGTATACTTATGATTAGCATGTCACTCGGAGATGGATTTGAGAGAAGTAAGAATTAAGAAACATACAACCGATCTCTAACATCTCATATAATTTATATCAGAGTCACGGTTTCATGACAATTAGTGTTTTTTATGCATCAACATGCTTTTGCTGGAAAATATATGCAAATAATTTATTATTATTATTATTAGTTATTTTGCTGAGAATTAGATGCAATGCAAAGTTTATTTTGATCGGAAATAATTGAGAATGTCTCTGGCCGGGTATATGGCTATATACAATCCGTATAAGAAAGGAAAGAAAAAATAAAGTTTTACATTTCAGGTGACTGTACCACAGCTAAGGCCCATGACACTTTTCTCTTATTATTATTATTATTTTGGTTTTGTTCCTATGCGGCGGAGAAATTTGTATCTTCTAATTATGCAGCCATTTTATCATTATCGATAAATCCAACAATATTAAATTTATTCCCCTTTGTATTTCTTAATATACAATAATTATAATTAAAAGTCCCTTCATCAGTGCACTTAACTTAAACAAGTTAATTTCAGTCAAAATAAGCAGCTCCCTATTCATCTACGCAGATAATTAGAGTAGGGATGACACAATTCGATAACACGAAATGATATAATTTTTTTTTAATAAGAATTGATCAATAAAATTTTTATTTTCTTAAAAATTTTATTATTTTTTATTATTATAAATAAACAATACGAAAAAAAATCAAGTAAATTTTTTCATGTGTCAACTGACACGAAAATTTTACATAAATAACACGATATTAATATAACTAACATGACACAATTATCGCTTTTAAATTAGAGTAACAATGACGCTTAACTGACAAACCTCCAAAATTTTAAAGTTGCAACACTTTTTCACAGTTTATTATTCTTGGCTAGCAACTAATAAGGCTGTGTGTTAATAAAGAGCACGTTTTTATCCATTAAATTTTTAACACGAATTACAAAATTGACATAATTTATCTAAGAATCGGGTAATAAATAGATAAATTCATTTAATTCATTTAAAAAATCAAACTATGATGAATTAATCGAATAACCTAAAATAAGTATAAGTAATTTAAATTATTAAAATATTTAAAAAATTATTTATAATTTAATTATTTTGTAAGTTTATGTTTTAAAATATTTTTAAGATGATGTTTACATTTATTTCATCTTTTACTTTTATGTTTTTATCAATTTAAAATAATATATTGTTTAGTTTAATTTTGAATGTATTGATTATTAATTATTTATTTTAGACTTAAAAACAAATTTTTACTTACAAATTTTTTTGATATATATTTGTGTTAGATCTCTTAGTTGGTATTTGAGATTTTAACACCTTAGTTTTAATGTATTATAATATTTATAATTATTGATATTATTTTTATTTTATATTAGTTAATATTTTAACATTTTTTTTGTTGTTAAAATAATGTTCAAATTAATTTAAGTTTTTAGAGTCTAATTAGAATTTATTATATTAACAAATTACATAAATATATATTAATACTTGATACAATATGTCAAATTTTTTTATATTATAAAGTATAATATATATATTATTTGATATATTTAAATAAGTTGAATGAGTTAATCAATTTATTAAATAAGTATTACACTTTTAAATTTATTTAATAAATAAATTAAATCTGAATAAAACTTAAACAAGCGTACCTATATCTCACACAACCTATACCTTTAACAACTCTAATTACTATGGACAATTATGTGATAGAAAATTATTACTTTAGATAATTGTACCCAATTTTACTTGACTTATAATAAAGTATCACACAGTTGTTATATAACAATTTAATGCAAAAAGATATTAGAAAAATTACAAAAAAATTAACATTTTTAAAATATATAACAATAAAAATAGCATTAAATATTAATTGATATCTTTTTTAATTAAATATAATAATATTATTTTTATTATTATAAATTTTAATGTAAATTTTTTTCATTAAAAAAGCATTAAAATGGCTACAATGTAGAAAGCATTAAAATATAGATACATTAGAAAAATAAATATAATATTTTAAAAATTGTTGAACTTTTATTTTATTGTTCCAACTTATTATTAACATTGATGAAATTTTTTAAAAAAATTTTAAAAAATGAAAAATATATAAATATTAACAAATCTTTTTTAATATCTATAGACTTTTATAAATACATATATTGTTTATTGTCACTAATTTTATGGATTTTTAATCTATAATAAAAAGTTAATTATAATTTATTATAGACAATAGGTCATATTTAGTTGATAATAATAAGTATAATAATAAAAATGATTCAGATTATTTTTGTATTTGATTGAAATGTTAATTTGAAATTAAATTTAAAGCATTCCAACAGTATCAAAAATATTCATTCTTCCGAATCCCCTAAAAAATATGTTAGAATAATTTATTTTCTTCACATATTTGTATAATTATTTATTATTATTATTATTATTATTATTATTTTATCTTATTTAAAAATAAAAAATTATTTTTTAATTTTACTTCATTTATAATTTTATAAATATTACTTTAATATTTATCATTATTTTAATTCTATTGCTCAAATAAATATAATAATAATAATATTAATAATAATAATAATAATATTTTCATTAAATTTTATTCTTATTATTATTATTATTATTTTTATTATATTTTTATTTTATAAACCAACAAGACCAAAATAGACTAAAGCTTATCTAATTGTTAACACATATTATAATAATATCACTTGCTTAATTCAACTAAATTGTTATATTTTAGATTTTCAAACACGTATAATGATTAAGCACACCAACAAAAAAACACATGATGACTATGCCTACCTATTAGATACCTGCTATAGAAATGTTTTAAAATCCAGAGATTCTCTACTTTATAATGACCGACCAACAAAACTTAAAATCTTTAATTTCAAATAAATCATACAAAATTCTTACAGAAATTTACGAAAAGCTCAAATATTTCTTTTATTTTACCAACTCTCTCGATCAATTTAAAATAATTTATTGATGACTCATTTGCATTATAATACAATGACCTTATCAACATATGTCCTTTGTAAGTATTTAAGCAATTAATCGTCTATGAGATAGCTTAATAGGTAACGTCATTGAGCTACATGCTCCAAATCGTTCGTTCGAGGGATAAAAAAGTCGTAATTGTAAAAAAAGACCCCTTATGACGTGATCCTGAGGTGCTAGCTCCTGTCAATACTCTCAATATAGACGTTAATCCGAGTAAATGGAGAATAACAAGCGTTATCTGTCTTTCCTCTGGAGTCTCATTTTGAACCAAAAAAAAAAAAAAGTATTTAAGCAATTAAGCCTGTGATTGTATCCTCTTAAAATATGTACGTGTGCAATGGCCTATGTGTGTCTAACTAGTTATAGAAAAAAAAATTCATAAACCTATATATATTAGTAATGTTATCAATATAAATATTGATTTTCCAAAGTAAGGATGAATATTTAGAAAAGTCAATTGATATAACATGCATTTAATGTTATCAATATGAATATTGATTTTCCAAAGTAAGGATGAATATTTAGAAAAGTCAATTGATATAACATGCATTTAATAGTCCTCCAAAATAATTCAAAAATTGAATTAAATGTTTAATGATTTTATAAATATGTATTGAACATACATAAAAGAAGTTATAAATGGGATAACTAAAAACAACAAATTGTCAATGATCTTGATATGTAATAGTGTGTAATATTTATCTTATCCTTCTTATTTAAATAAAGTTTTTTACTATATAAAAAAAAAAAAAAATCTAAATGGGATAAGCCAAAATTAGTGAGTGTCTCAAATCCCTTGTAATTGCCAAAAGTTGATATGGTGTTCAAACCAATTCATATGAAAAATTCTTGGCACGCTGTCAACTATTTAATATTATTTATATGTCATGTATTTTAGAAAAAAAAAAAGTGCATTAAATGTCATTTTATTTTTATAGATTAAATATATTGATTATTTTTTTAACTCCTCTAATAACTTATTGTCTACAAAAGCACAGGTGTACAACACTAACATTATACAAGAAGAAGTTGGCTATTGTAATTTGACTTTAGTGATAGAGCGCATATAGGAATATGCTCGTAAATTCATGCTTGTAGTAAAGTCAAATATTTAGATATTTTCTTGGCATCATATCGACTAGCTAATCTCAACTGTCAGTACAAATAAGTCAATGCAGTTGCACTCCAAGCATACTCATTTATACTGTCTATGTCTATCAATAATGTCAAGTAAGAAGCTGAGATATTGTTTCTAGTTTTATCAACAAATAGTGTACATTTTAACAAATGTAGCAAGAATGTCCTAACCACCTAGTTATCTTATTTGTCACTAGAAGAAGTAAATAGAGTCTTCAACTAACTCAATTTGACATATAATTCTTTTTTACTCAGCTGAGCCTTTGACTAACCCCTAATGCCTCCACAAGAAGTGAAATAGCATCACTTCTACTAATTTCCTACTAGTACAAGCATTTCCCATTACATGAAAACTTAATAGTTGTTGTCTATCATATAAAATGATAGTCATCTCACCAAATGGCATGTGAAATGTGTTCGACTTTAGATGCCATTTCTCAACAAATGTTGATACAAATACCTTGTTGGCATGTTTGTATGTAGCATGACATAACGAAACAAGGTTTGACCGATATATACTTTGTGCAATATACTGATTATGGGGTTGATTGAGATCACAATCCCTTTGTACTACAGAATGACCAATAAGTCTTAACAACTTAGGATTATCCTAAATACAGACAAAATTACAAATAGTTAAAATAAAATTATAATTTTAAATCCAACTATTAAATTTTAAAATGAATTACTTACAGCATTGTTCTAAATTTTATATGCAATGTGTTTTGAAACTCTTCAACATAAACATATTTAATGAACCAATTGAAGATGAAGAGGGATCTTCATGAATCTCGTCATGTTCGACCTTATGCTTTATTGTCATCTCAACAATTAGGTCATCTGGTCCATGTGTTAAAAAAATGATCCACAAGTCTCAACTGATTCTCTATAATTTCTGTGAAAAGATCTATTATTGCTTAAACATTTGAAGGTCCACTTGTGTCTATTTGTCTAGTTTTTTTTTTCTTCTATATACAAGTCCTTGTATTTCATACAATTCTTTATTTTTTTTTTCATGCGAAGCAGTTTGATGTTGTTTACTCACACCTAAAATAAAAAATTAGTTGTTAACTCAATGAATATATCATAAATAATTACAAAAAAAATAATGAAATACTCATTTAGTGCAAATGAGAAAGGTTTGATAGGCCTAACCGAATGTTTCAATTACTTTCGATAGTCATTACTAAATATAACAATAAGGTTCTGTAACCCCTATCGAACCTACTGTTACAAAACCTTATTGTTCATCATCTTTCTCTCGTGCATGTTAAATATTTATAATCCTCACCTCTTTTCATCATCATCATCATTATATTCATCATCTTACTCACCTCTCAATCCAAAAAATATATAACAAATCTAATACATATAAATTGAAAAAATACCTAAAATTTAACAAATACGAAATAGTTACACAAGTTGGTTTGCAGAGATGCACAAAAATAGACCTCGACAGATGGTCCTCAGCTGGCAGTAGATGGCAATATGGTCCTTGGTTGGTGGCATTGGGATGGTGGCACTCGACGATGGATGTCTTGCTGAGAGAATTGGGTAGTTCGGTACGGGGGTTTGAGGGATGTATGAGCTGGGGGGGTATATTTTTCATTTAATCTTTTTGTACTTTTTGTTGCAATTTTTTTTACATTCAATAGGATGTCTCGAAGTAAAATTTGAGATTTCTTCAAAATTTTCTTTATTTTTATATATTGATCATATTTTTTAAATTGATGTACATTAGTCATCTAACTATTACAATATGCATACTTTAGTTATTTTAGTACAATTTTTGTCATTTTAATATCTATATTTTTAATTTTTTTTTCAACTTTTTAAAATACTTTTATCTTCAAATTATCAATAAGATTCAATCCTGTCAAACTTAATTTTTTTTACCAAAAAATATATAAAAAGTAAAAATTGACAATAAATAACTAAAATGCCAAAAAATGTAATAATAAGGTGATTAAAGTATACTAATTTTAATAAATGTAATTAAAATATTCAATTTGTGATAATAAAGTAATAAAAGTGTCATAATACTTATATTTAAAGGTCACACATGTATATTAATGAAATTTAATTAATAATTAAATGTGTAGTTATATCATTAGTGTTTTTGCAACGATAAAGCTACATAGATTCCTCAATAGACAGGTGAGAATGAGAAGATTTTACATTTTCTTTGTTTTATTCTCTGTGTTTTATTTACTAGTTCTTATTAATAATTTAGGCAAATAATATGTCATTAACGTAAAGAAAAAAAAAATAACGAAAAGGAAAAAAATGGCCAAATTATTTTTAAAATTTTTAACCTTTATAAAATTATAATTTTAAATTTTTATTAGTCTGTCTGTGTATAATTTTTCAATGAAATAATGATTTATGGTGTAAACAATATATTTTTTAATTTTTAACTTTTATAAAATTATAATTTTAAATTTTTATTAGTCTGCCTATAATTTTTCCATAACATAATGGTTTATGGTGTAAACAATATTTTTTACCTCAAAGATTACCACGAAATTAGTGAGTTTTTGAAACCTTTGAATACTAGAAAATTTGTAATGATTTGAGTGGGACAGGGCAAAAAGCATGAAACTTTGAGGAAAAGGCCAAAGTCGTATAATAGAGAAGTTCAAACCGTCAAACGGAAGAACGAAGCCTTTGAGGAAAACAGAGCCGAAAAAGAAACACACGACATGAACAACAAGAGCCACTCGTAACGCCTATAAAGCTCTCAACTTTTCTTTGTCAGCCACTCTTATCGAATCATTCCTCCAAAACCCAATCTCTCAATTTTTATCCTTCTTTCTTTGCCAAAAACGAATAACGGTAACCAAACGAAAACTAAAGCAATTTGTTTACTTCAAACAAAGGACCACTCTGCTCTGTTTCACAGCTTTCACCCCCTTTAAGCCATCGTTATTGCTTTTGCTGCCAATTCTGTTTTGTTATTTATGAAAGCTTATTTAATTGGACCTTTCACTCTCTTCCCAATATGGTCTCCGACCGATTCCCTATCAAAGAAGAAAAACAAAACGATAATAAAAATTCCAGCTTTTTCGGTTCCGAGTCCAAAGCTTGCCGGTTAGAGAAGGTTTTTCCGGTTTACGCATTGGGTATTGCGCAGAGGGAGTCTGACTCCGAGTCCGTCGTATCGGTTGCTAATTTGGATGGTGACCCTATTTGGGACGTCGTGAGACGAGAGGCCAAGTTGGAGGTATGCTTGTATTTCTCCTTCCTCTAACTAAAATTAGCTGATTAATTAGTAGTCCCTTTTTCATGTAGCTGTTTTTATTATTATTTTTTATTTCGGTCATTATTATTTTTGTGTGCTAGTAGCTGTTTTTAGCTTTAGATATTTGAGATTTTAAAAAGACAATAATGAAGTTATTCTGATATAAAGTAATTTTGTTTTAAAAAAGAAAATTTTACCTAGGTATAACTGGCCGGTTGAACTTGAATGTCCTCTGCTGCTTTCAACTTTAACAGTATCCAATTGGGCCGGTGTTTAACGTGAACGACATTCAATGTGCCAATGTTCAATGTGATGGAATATTTGTGCTAAGATTTCTCTGGACGTCATATGTGGCACTATTTTTGTGGATGTTATAAATGTTGTTAAAAGAAAAAACTTTGTAACTCTGTGATGTGTTCCTTCAAGCGGTTTTTGTTGTTGTTGGTAACTCTCAGTAAAAAGCCGCAAGTGTTTAACTCATGTGTTCCTTCTGATTTCTGTTGCTTGCTTCATATATTTATTCATAAAAGCCCTTTGGTCATGGTTAGATTTTTCATGTATTACAATTGGGAAATGATTCTATAACAGTTTTTTACAGAAAATTTTTCATGATATCTTGCAGGCAGAAAAGGAGCCAATTTTGAGTAGCTTCTTGTATGCTAGTATATTGTCACATGATTGTTTAGAGCAAGCTTTGGGATTTGTTCTTGCCAACAGACTACAGAACCCTACTCTTTTGGCAACTCAGTTAACTGATATATTTTGTAATGTTATGATGTATGATAAAGGCATTCAACATTCGATTCGCCTAGATGTACAGGTATGTGGTAACTTGATTCACAAGTTCGAACCATAATGTATAGATTGATTTAAGTAGTATTGTTTCAACGGTATCGGTGAATTCATTATCTTAACAAAATATTACGAACTTTGTCTCTTTTGATGCAGAAAGAATTTGTTTTCACTGTTTTTGATTTTATGTTCTTAGGCAGTCAAGGACAGAGATCCTGCTTGTTTGTCATATTGTTCTGCCCTGTTGTATCTTAAGGTACTCTGCTCGGTCCTGTAGTATAATGGTATTTATTTATGAGAAGTACTGTTTGAGGATCAAATTTCAGTGTTTATGTCTAAATCTTCTTTGATTTACAACCAGTCTATCATCTAGTACCTATTAATTGCTTGACCTTTCAATTTAATTGATGGATTGATTTATTCGAGATTGCTTCACAAGTACAACTATGAAGTTCAAACCATATTTTTCCAGGGATACCATGCTTTGCAAGTATATCGAGTAGCTCATGCTCTGTGGAGTCAAGGACGCAAAATATTGGCCTTGGCACTGCAAAGCCGAATTAGCGAGGTGCTTCAATGCTTTAATGATCAATATGTGTATTTTAGATTTTCTACTAACATTGTATTTCTTTTTCTAACTTTTTAACTATTTTCCTCAGGTTTTTGGGATTGACATACACCCAGGTACATACATCTCCTTTATGTTGCACATTCTAGAAACAGACTGAGTTTTCAAGATAAAATTTGAGTTCTTTAGATATGAAGAAATATATAATTTGAAAAATGATTTAAAGAAGCTTTTATTTTTTTCAGTAATAACTTAATCCATATCATCATTGCCACCATATTTTGTTGATAAATATGAGGGGGAAATGAAATGAAAGATTTAATGAATCTTGGGGGCTCTGAATGTTTTCAAGAAAATTTTGATTGTTTTGTTGAAGGCTGTTCTGATCGCCATATTTGCACAATTGCTAGTGCATAAGTCTGTTTATTTCATTTGGCTATTTCATTATGCTAATTTTACATGACCAATTCTTCACCCTTTTGTCATTTCAATAGCTGCAAAAATTGGAGAGGGAATATTATTGGATCATGGGACAGGAGTTGTTATTGGTGAGACGGCTGTTGTGGGAAACAGAGTTTCATTAATGCAGGCAAGTTGATTCTAAACCTTAAAACTTTTTTGTTTGTATTGCGTATAAACTTAATGTTGAACATATAAGAGCATGGAGTTATAAGCTTAGAATCAAAGTAGCCAACACATTGGAGATATCATATATAATTAGAAAGCAATTGCTTAAAAATACTGGAGGGTGTTACGGTATTGAAGGGTCAAACGTGTTACCATTTTCTTTTACTTTCATTTCTTTCTTCAATACTAAATAGGGCTTCTCTGTGTACTAACTACCAAAGGTAAACAAATGTTCATTAGGGTGTGACCCTTGGGGGAACTGGAAAAGAAATTGGTGATCGCCATCCAAAAGTTGGCGAAGGCGCACTTATAGGGGCAAGTGCAACTATACTTGGGAATATCAAAATAGGTCAAGGTGCTATGATTGCTGCTGGTTCTCTTGTGTTAAAAGACGTCCCTCGACGCAGGTAGAAAGTGATTGCTGATTGCCAACTTAAACTGTTTTTCTAAATACATTATTTCCTCTATTAATTTGACATTGTTGTCAATTTGGTTTATTTATTTAAATTTTTTGTCCCTAAGCATTATAGCCGGAATACCAGCAAAGGTGATTGGATATGTAGATGAGCAAGATCCCTCTATAACCATGAAGCATGGTATGCAATATGAACTTGATATTTCAAGAAGAGCTTTAAATATTGCATGTTCTCTTCTGCTTCATTTGCCCCCGCCTAAACTTAAAAAAAAAATTGGTCATAAGTTCATCATTGTACACTTACAAGTAGTGGCGGAAATTTGGGCTACAATACACATTACACAACACAAAGACGATAAATTATTATTTTTCGTTAGAATTAATTGGTAATTGTTTTGTGGTTGTAAGTATGTTTGTTTTTCTTACTTTCGTAAATAAATAACTTTTTCTAAAAATAATTTAAATTTTTATAATAATATTAAAAAAAATGTGAACTTGGCACGTTGCCTACAAGATTTACACGACACTGTTAGCACCCTACTTACATGGAACGATCGGACCGAACCCCCTTTCGAAATATCTATCTTCAAGGGACGAGGGTATTTTTAGGTAGATGCCTTTATTATTACCATATGCATGTGTTTTATGTTCAATTCAGTAGCATATTCCATTGTTAAACTCTCTCTTACAAATTTGTCTGCAGATGCTACCAGAGAGTACTTTGAAAGGGCTGTTTAACTTAAGATGTAGAAGGTAAGCTAACTTGTAGCTGGTTCTATTAAACTATAAATTCTGGTTCATTTGTTTTCGTAAAATACGATTGGCGGATGATTAGTGAATAATTTGGATTGTATTTCTGATGGTGTGTTTAGTATGATATGGTCTGGGATGCTACAGCCCTCTATTTGGCAAAATGAGATGAAAGCAAGCATATATGTGGACTTGATGAACTTGTCTACTGTCAGCCAGCACAATTTATATGCTGACATATTCTATTAAGGAATGTAGCTTCTCTACTAATTTCTGATAAGCATAGTTTATAATTATGCTTTGACAGCTTCATTGTTCTAGTTAGGCCTATTGCTGTTCAGGCTTTTATGATGTTTGCATTTTAATAAACCCATGTTCAAATTTTTTTCTTTTTTTCTTTTTTTCCCGTTCTTTTATAATCAACTTTTCGCTCGCTTAAAAAATGCAAAAAAAAAATAGGACAAATCTCTGGGCTCAGTTTCTAGACGTCTTAAAATAACAGAGAATAATTTCACTATGTACTAAAAGGCTAGATATTTTTTAGTCTATATCCTAAAATAATGTATTTACATAAGGTAGTTCGAGGAAAAAGCTGAAGAATACTTGCACTAAGCATTTATTTAAAAGGCCTATATTCATAGTTTGGTAGTAAAAGGTGGTGTTCCATAATAAAATCGTTTGTTCGTTAACCACTTGAAGATTAATTTCAAATTTCTTTGTTAGTAGAAATTACCTCACCATGCCACCTCTCTAGCAAGATTAGTAACTTTAATCGAAAAAAATAAAATAAAATAAATAAACTACAATGGAGAATCAAATTGGTCATACTCAATGAGCTATGTACGGTTTCTAACCAGAGAATTGAAAACTACGTTCGAAATATTTGAACGTGCATATTGCACCCACAAAAGCTTACGGATTTGCCCTACATTATTTGGATTTGTTTTGCCCTTAGAGGCTATATCGATCTTGGTAAGGGCAAAGTGCATGTGCATCCATATTCTATGATGAATGTTAAAAATATATATAAAACGTCGATCGAAAAGATAGTAGACTCCATCTGCGATTGAAGACTGCCTAACTAAGCAAAGACGGGCTTTCCTAGAAACTATGCTTGGTCACTCATTTGAAAAATGACACTCTCAATTTCCTTTCAAGTTAGAATTTGAATTACAAAAAATACTATTTGCTCCAAAAATATATACAGGCATATAGCTATGTTTCCACCTTTTAAATTTGATATATTCTGTAAGGTAAGCAAGAGTCTAATCATTTTCAGATGTGTCCATGTCTTGAGTGTCGACATCACATCAAATCATTCCTCTATGATCTACTTGAACGGCTCAACTTTGAACAGATTTAGCAGCCATTCAGGACTTTTCTAGTTCTTTAAACTGTACAAGAATTTGTTCCATCTATTATGACCCAGTTCCTATCTTTTTCAGATGCAAAATATATACCAAAATGCTAATCTCAGGTGATGCATGCTATTGTTACTCAGAAGCATTGTCAAATGATAATTCAATCACTTCAAATCAAGAAACATCCCAAGTTGTAAAGTCTTTATTTTTCTCTCTGTGACAAAATATTATTGGCAGTGCGTGCTTGTGAGTTGTGATCCAATAGTTTGTCTTGAAATGTTATCAAAATGAGAATAAAATTTAGCATGCAACACCTGCATAAATCACAAAGTTTGACCATGGAACATTTGAGCAACAATTGAGTTTTCATTTAATAAAGGAAATAGGACTATGTTGCTGGATACCCCATTACAAGAATTGCAACACTTATTATAACTACTTCCTCTTCAATAGCAACCAAGCCAAAACAGAGAGATCATAAATAAATAAAAACCCAAAAAAAATAAAAATAAATAAACACTTCCATTCAACTTCTATCAAAAGCATTAAGAGCAATCAATAGTAGCTAAATGTGAAGACTCACTCATGCATGCCTTGCCTGGAAATCTTTCATGAAAGAAACCAACTTTTCAACGCCAGCCAAAGGCATGGCATTATAAATAGAAGCTCTCATACCTCCAACTGACCTATGTCCCTTAAGTTGAACCATCCCTTCTTTAGTAGCCTCCTTAATAAAATCAGCTTCCAACTCTGACTTCTCAAGTGTGAATGGAACATTCATCAATGACCTCACTGATTTCTCAACCGGGCACCTATAAAATCCCTTACTTTCATCAATAGCATTATACAAAATCTCGGCTTTCTTCTTATTCTTCTTCTCAACCTCTTTCAAACCACCCTGTTCCAACAAATCCTCAAACACCAACCCACACATATAGATCCCAAAACAAGGAGGAGTATTATACAATGAATTGTTCTCATCGTGAATCTTATAATCAAGCATCCCAGGTGTGATTTCTTGAGCGTTACCAATCAAATCCTTCTTGATTATCACAATGGTGACCCCAGATGGTCCAACATTTTTCTGAGCTCCAGCATAAATAATACCAAATTTAGAAACATCAACTGGCTTTGAGCAGAAATTAGACGACATGTCGGCTACCAAGATCCCATTTGAGTTCATGGGATATGGGTAGTTTTTGAACTCAACTCCATGAATAGTCTCATTGGCGCATATATGCAAATACTTGGCATGTGAGTTTTGCTCCAATTCACCAAAAGCTGGAATCTTTGTATACTTGTCAGATTTACCAGACCAAATCACTTTGGGTTTACAGAACTTCTGAGCTTCCTTAAAGGCCTTGTCACCCCAAGACCCAGTAACGATATAGTCAACGGCGTCATCGGGTTTGCAGATATTCAAAGGTATGGCGGCGAATTGGGTAGTGGCACCACCTTGGAGAAACAAAACGGCGTAATCAGAAGGAATATCCAAAAGGGTTCGGAGATCTGACTCTGCTTTTTGGATGATGGAAAGAAACGCTTTGCCTCTGTGGCTCATTTCCATAACGCTCATGCCAGATCCACGCCAGTTGTAAAGGTCCGACTGAGCATTTAGGAGAACGTTTTCCGGCAATATAGCAGGGCCGGCGGCGAAGTTAAAAAGTCGATCTTGAGGTTGAGATTTAGATGGTGAGCGATCCTGAAGATTGGTTGTGGTTACGCACGTGATTGAGATGCGTTTGGGGGTTGAAATGGTGGGGATAGTTGGAGTTTGAGAGAGATTGGTGAAGTTAATGGGTTTGGTTGGATCGGACGTTTTGAGAAGTTGGCGACTGGGGTTTTGGAGGAAGAGAGATTGAGGTGATGTTGTCATTGCCATTGCTTCGAGGTGGCTCAAAGTTCAATCAACAACAATCAGAGAGAGAGAGATATATTGAGGAGGCTTGGGTTAGGTGGGAAAAGATCCGAAGCTAATTCATGTTTATATAGAAAATCTAATATAAAGTTGGAAAAAGGGCGTAGGAAAGTGTGTCAAGGACCGTAGCGACAACACAAGCACTGCAAATTGTGTCACTATCGTTATCGATGTGGTTTCGTGGTTGGTTGGGTTGGTAAAAAGAGAACCAAATTCAACCTAAATTTTATTTTAATATAACTTTTTTATTCAAATAATTTAATTCAATTTTTTTAATCTACAACCTATTATACAAAATATTTTACAAAAAATTAAAAATGTTTAAAATTTATCCAATTTAATTCAACCTATATAATTCGGATCAATTCAATCGATAATATTTAATTTTTCCTTTTATCGGTTAAATTACTTCCAAAAATTTCAAAATAGATTACGATAAATTGAATCAATTCTTAATATTGAAAATTTTATAAGAAATGATCAATAATAATATTATTTTATTAATTTTATTAAATAAAAATTTAAAAATTAAAAGTGTTTGTATTAGTGTAGATATAATTATTTTATTTCAATGAGTTATTAATTAGATTATACTTATAGATGATATATAAAGACACATTAGTAATTATTTAATAGTATAAATATTTTTAATAATTAAATACATGCTCAATTAATATAAAATTAAATAAATTTTAATTTTTATGCTATTTAGTACATGTTTTTATTGGTTTATATAATACATGTTTTTCAATTAGAAATTTTAAAATTATATTTTATAGAAAAATTTACTATAATTTATATTTGTTACATGAAATAAATACTACATTTAATTAAAAAAAAATACATATCAGTGGACATTAATTCTTCAAATTCGTATACTAATGCATTTTGAGTGCAATGTAAACTACTTTATATTTGATTTATTAATTTTTTATCATATATTTAATTTTAATTTATTAAATATGATAAAAAAATTGAATAATAATATTAAATAATAAAAGGTATAATTAGAACAAATTTTAATAAAAAAATATATAAAATGTAAATTAAATCAATATTTTATATCTATTTTTAATGTTGAAAAGAGAAGAAAAAATAATGCAATAAATAGTGTTGCACCAAGTTTTTGTTCATTGTATTAAAATAGTGCATAATTTTTGGGAAATTTTTCAATAATAATCTTAAGGTTTAATCTTTTTTAAAAATATCAAAAGTACGCTCATCATCAAACAGAGTTAAATGAAGTGTGAGTTTTGACTTTTGAGGGCTAGTTTGATACAAGTGTCATCTCTTTCTTCCAGGTCAAAAAAGATTATTATTTTTTTTTCGTTTTGATTCCACCGTGAATGCACACCGATGAACCTAAAGTGCAACTGTGAGTCTAGTGTTGCTTGTTTGCTTAAAAGCTATTCAACTCTCTTTTTTTGTGATTGTGTTAGTAGTAGTGTTGGCAATAGCAGCTAGTTAGAAGAAAAAGCGTAAGATGAACAGTACAGTTTGGGCTTTTTTGTTGTGTACCTTTCTTTTATGCTTCCTCTCAGTTTTTGAGATAACAATGGCTGATGAGATATGTTTCTTCAACAAGGTGTTCAATCTTCTCTCTATAGTTTTTTCTTTTATTATTCATTTCGAATTTTACAATTCCTCTTTGTTTACATGTACTCTATTATGCCATAATAATACAAAAACGATAAAATAATAGTAACGAGCATGTACAAAAATATAAAAAAATTAATTAACATGAAGGACACAAAAATTTAAGTGTTTAAGTAATCAATATGGCTATCTAATTCACTACTGAGGTCAACACCAAAAAATTTTATTATACTTGTCAAAGAAGAGTACAATAAGATTTGCTAACAGTTAATTGACCAAATCACTCAAATACCAAAATACTCAATTACACCCAAATCAACATCTCTCACAAAAATAATAAATAAATTTGTCTTACCAATTTAACAATAATAGATAAATTAAAAATAGTAATTATAAATTTGTTATCAAATAAATGGAGAGAGATAAATGATATTCTTCACTGAGTTCTTCAAACAGAACAAGAAAAAGGAAGTCGAACTACTATTGTGCTGCCCCTAATTGTTACTGCTGGTTACTGCCTCTGTTCTCTTGCCAAATTGTCGCTGACTTCTATTTTCTTATTCTCTTTTTTATCTTTGCCTTGTAATAGCTTTGCAATTTCTTGTTGAATAGATGCATCTTTCATATGCATCTGCCATAGCGAGAAATCATTATCTCTATTAAATCTTTTAACCTTTGTGGATGACTCTATGCTCGACATCTTTTTAACAAAGCTCTGATACCACTTGTGCTCAAGATCATATAATAATGCAAAAACGATAAAATAATAGTAACGAGCATGTTAGCGTGAGTCGTGTAATTAATGTGTGATATGTTGTAATTGGTATTTACATATCCTATTGTAGTTGATACGTATCTTTAATAAAGACCTAAATTACACAGAATTAGATTTTATACTTGTAATCTCCGATATATACCTCTACTATGAGGTGTATAAATTACAAGAAAATAGTTTATTTTCATTATATTTAACTTGATATCAGAGTAAAAATGACTTTTTTAAGAATTGAGGTAGCTAGGGGAGAGAATGAATTTTTCTGTGTTAGAGAAAATACATTCTTAACCTGCTAATTGAGATAAGTATGTTGGATTGCAAATCTATTGACACTCCTATTGAGCAAAACCATTGTCTAGCAAAGTATCCAAATCAGGTATCAACTGATCGAGTTCGCTATCAGAGAATTGTTTGGGAGCTTAATTTATTTGGAGCATACTAGACTAGATGTTGCATATGCGGTAAGTGTGGTAAGCCAGTTTATGCATAACTCGAGTGAGAGTCACATGGATGTAGTTGTGAGAATTTTAAGATACTTGAAGTCAGCTCCAAGTAGGGATGACAATCGTGTTGTGTTAGCTGTGTTCGTATCGTATTATTTGTGTTCGTATAGTATTCGTTTTGTGTTATTCGTATCAAATTTTCATGTTATTTGACACATGAAAAAATTTACTTGATTTTTCATATTGCCTATTTATAATAGTAAGAAATAACAAAATCTTTAAAAACATGAAAAATTATTGATCAATTCTTACTTTAAAAAAAATTTGTATCGTGTCGTGTCGAAAATTGTCACCCCTAACTTCAAGAAGACAAGCAATGTTCTCTAAACACAACAACTCTCTTCAAGTTTTTGGCTTCACAATGCAGATTGGGCAAGAAATATTACAGATAGAAAGTCAACATCAGGTTACTTTACTTTTGTATGAGGTAATTTGGTTACATAAAAAAGTAAGAAACAAAAAGTTGTGGCACGATCTAGTGTTGATGCTGAGTATAGGAGTATGGTTTATGGGATATATGAATTACTATGGATAAAAAATTTGCTATCTAATTTGGGTTTCAAACTCAAAAGTACTATACAATTGTATTGCGACAATTGAGCAGCTATTGATATATCACAAAATCCAGTGTACAGTATGATCGCATTAAGTACGTAGAGGTTGATTGTCACGTTATAACAAAAAAAGCTAGATGCCAAACTTATTAGTTTCCCTTTTGTTCTCATTGAAAACTAACTTGCAAATGTGCTCACCAAAGGAGTTTCCATGAATGTGTTTTATGACTTACGAAGCAAGTTGGGCATGGTCAATATGTATGCTCCAATTTAAGGGAGAGTATTAGTATGAGTCGTGTAATTAATGTGTGATATGTTATAATTAGTATTTATCTATTCTATTGTGGTTGATACTTATATTTAATCGAGACCTAAATTACACAGGATTAAATTTTACACTTGTAATCTCATATATATACCTCCACTATGAGGTGTGTAAATAACAAGAAAATAATTTATTCTTATTATATTTAACTAAGCACTCACAAAAATATAAGAAAAATAATAAAGATAAATAACACAAAAATTTAAGTGTTTCAGTAATCAATGTGACTATCTAATCTACTGTTAAGGTCGGCACTGAAAAATTTCACTATACTTATCAAATAATATAATAAGATTTACCAACAGTTAATTTGTTAAATTACTCAAATATTTAATTACATTCAAATTATTCTCTCTTACTAAAATAATAAATAAATATGTTTAGTTAATTTAAAAAAAAATTATAAATTTATTATCAAATGAAGAAAAAAAAATGATATTTTTTAATAGATTCTTTAAATAAGTAAAAAAAAGAAGAAGTCAAACTGTGCCGCCTCTTACTTTGATCAAAAAAAAAAAAAAAACTTGTGCCGCCTCTTAAGTTGCTGCTAGTTACCGTCTCTATTCTCTAGTCAAATTGCCGCTGATTTCTATTTTCTTTTTCTCCGTTTTTCTGCGGCCGCTGATATATATATATATATATATATATATATATATATATATATATATATATATTATTCTAAGCCGCCTCCTTATTTAATTTATATATTTAAGCCCATAGTAAGCTTAATAAAAGAAATGAAGTCAGCCTTTTTTTTTTTTGAGATTAAAAAAAAAAAAAAAAACCCAAAGAATGTCTTGAGAATCTCTTGTGGTCTAGTGGTAAGACTCCTCTTCTCCCCATTAGCAACCCAAGTTCGAATCCCATCACGGGTGTGTGAATTGTTTTCTCTTTATTAATAAAAAAAAGGGTCTTTAGAACCCTTATTAAAAAAAAAAAAAAAGCTTAATAAAAGAAAAGTTTTGGGACAACAAGCAATATACTTTTTATTTATAATTTGAATCCGAGAAATGTATGTTCATGCTAGATTACATATACTCGTTCTAAACTTTGATCTCTCTCTCTCTCTATCTTTCTAATTTATGGGCATGTGATTAATTTGGTAGTGCAGATTAATTTTACTACTTGTTTGTTTCAAGCTCTATTTTTTTATTTTAAATAAAATTGCTATTTTTTTTTTATTGCTATCCTTTTCTCTAACATAGGTTTGGAAGGACGAAAATTAATTATTTATATGCTATCAGTAATTAGAATAATGTATATGTTTAGACACAATAATGATAAAATATTTAGAAATAATTAAAAAAAATTACAAAAAATAACACTCTTAAAATTTATAATAATAAAATTAGTACTCCGTAACATTGAAAGTTCAATTTGAACATGCAATATGTCTAAATTATCATTATTCAATTTCAATTGAATGAATGTTCAAAGAAAAATGATATATCAATCATTTTTTTAATTATAAAAATATAAGTTTGAATACAAGTGGTGCTATTTTTATTATTATAAGTTTTAAAAGGTATTATTTTTATTATTTTTTCAAAAATTAATTGATAGTTTTTTTTTCTTACAATTATAAATAGATAATTTAAAAAAAAGTTAAGTAAATTTTTTCTTGTGTTAATTAACACTAAAATTTGAAATTATTTATGCCAAAATATGATACAAATAATACAAAATAAATATGACATAAACACAATTAATAGAACATGATTGACATCTCAACTTTTATATTTGTAAAGACATTAATTTCTTTTACCGTATAAATAAATAAATTTTGCTAAAAAATAATTGAGCTCTTTCATAATATTAAAAAATTTGTGAATTTCAGCCATAAAACACAAACACACATAACTTAAAACAATGGTCACCCCTTATGGACTTTAAAGTTAACTTTTTTTTTTAACAACTACTACAACAAGAATGTATGATATATCAATTATATTTCTACAACTATTTATAGTTGAGTGCCATAATTTATTATTAATGAATTCTTTGATAATAACGATATGAATTATGAAAGTATCGACATCCTAATTGTATGTTTTACATTTTTACTCATTTTATTAGCAGAGCTGTATAAATCTTAGAGCAAACCTTAAAAGGTGAGTAAATTTAGTTGATAAAATAATCAAACATATAATTAATGGTGAACATGTAATAAAAATTTGATTATTTATCAGTTTTTATCACTATTATATTTATCAGACAAAATATTGTTTTGAAACAACTTATCAAACAAAACATTTAAAAAAAAAAAAATGACTATATATTTTACCCTTGTAATTAAATTTTTTTAACAAACTATTTATTGTTTTGAAAAAGATATAAATTTTTATTATGTAAATTATAAACTAAGGGGTGATTTTTTTTAGTAATATCCTTTATTTGGTAAACATGATTATTTTGTACGGAAAATTAATAAAATAAATGGTAGTTGATAAAATATGAAGATAATGATAAAAAGAAAAGATGGGACAATTTTGATTAGCCAATAATTTAATTTTTTATATGTTTGATTCAATAAACATTTTAATATCCAATTCATTTTTAATTGAAGCTCTCAAAGTGAATATAAAAACAAAAGTCTGAAGAGGAATCATGGAATTAAAGTCTCTTTAGGTCTTACAATTAATTTTTCTTTTAATAACCCTTTCTTCTCTCTTTTTTTTTTTTTTTTTTTTCCCACCAAGTTTTCATATAATAATTTAAAGTAAATTTAATCAAAAAATATATTTCACATATAAAATAACAAAATTTCATAAAAATTTAGCCAAAACTAGCATTCTATAAAAAATTGTTTTGGAAACCAAAATTGACCACGAATGAAATGTGATGTAACAATGAAATGTGATGCTCCAAATTGGAAGCTTTTTTAAACCAAAATGACATAGCCTACTTTCTTTCTGATATGTTTTGATAGTTTGTTTTTGGTAGGCCCAATATAAATTGCACTTGCTAATTAGTAAAAAAAAAGAAAAAAAAAATTTCATAACTAATTAGTCACGTAATATTGTTGAATAAGAAAATGATAATTAATTAGTCATTAAGAAGTTATTATATAGTGAACATTAGAAAGAGTACAATCAACTATGGTTCCTCCCACAATTGCTGTAATGTTTTTATTATGTTCAAATCCCAAACCAAATCAACCCAATAATGTCAGTCAGTAGCTATAGTCAGTAGCTATAGTTGATCTTGTAACATAAAATGTGCAGGTTCAAATTTTGATGAGTAACCAAACTTGGAAGTACAGTATTTCCTATGTACTCCTGTTAGTTTTCCTGTTGCTCCCTTCTGGTGTAATCCTACCATCATTCTTGAACACTTTCTGTTCAACAACAACATTAAAAAAAAAAAAAAAGACAATGAAGTAAATTTATCAATAACTTAACTTGGGCAATTCAGACACGATTTTTATGCGCTTGTTGACAAATGAACTTTATTGCCACCCTAAGTAATTTGCCAATCACTAATGAGGTTTTTGTGAGCTAAAAAGATACTTACATGAGCTGATCTTCTGAGTAGCTACTATGCCACTCACAAGTCTTATTCCACTGCTTGAATCCATAAAGAGTACATTGAGCAGTGTAGACTGCTGAAGCAGCTAACAAAGATGGTGGGAACTTTAGCATCTCATATTCCACTAGAGAAAGCTCCATTAAAAAGAAGGTTATAAACTCCATCTGTTTGTTTTCAATTATTCAAAATCAGATACAAATCAAGCTCATATACTTTGTAAGTAGTTATTTAGTGAAAACCCAACAAACCTTTTTATCAGATTGAGCAGCTTTGAGAAACCTTTTCATGAATACATAAGGTGTTGGAACTGACAAGTTGAACTGAAGTTTTTTAAGCATCAGCTTTTCCTGAAAATTTTCATGAAAAGAATATATATTTTGCTTATTTAGGGTCTTGTTTGCTTTATAACTGCTTTTAGGACTTAAAACACATTTTATGCTTCCTGACATTAGAAGTTAGGTGTTTTTTACAATTTTTTAAATAACTTTTGGCATAAATCATTTTTAACTGAAGAAAAAGAAAACATATTGACAAACACAAACACAAACAAGAAAAGAAAATAAATTACCATTTCCAAGAGTTCCTGCCTTGTGTAAGCTTTATCTGATATCAAAATTAGATCCCCAACAACAGGAACAGAAACCTCCTCATATTTGGATGCTAAAAGCATAGCAACCAGACCAACTAATTGAAGCTTCTTTCTTAAAACTGTTTGTTGGGATAAAAATCTATCTATGAGATTAATAGTAAGATACAATGTCTCGTTCATCAGTTCAAACTTGTCATGCACCTGTTTATCATTCAGACTTTGAGTCATTTTTTTTTAACATTGTTGATCAATGAAACATTTAATATATTCATGAAAAACTCAGAAACCCATTTACCATTTTAGTCATAAACATTAGTATACCTCAATAAGCCAGTCAATTAGTATTGCTCTCATCTTCTCATTAATGTCAAATTGTTGTGTCATGTAGTTAGGTGAGACACAACTAAAGCCCTGCACAAGATGAATAGTTCCACAATAAATGTTGGGTGTGCGATTGAGTCCCAAATTGGAAAAATCATATAGAGAGCAGGATATATATAGTTGGTATGGACTCCTAATAAGATAAACCTTTTGGGTTGGAACTTTGGTTCAACAAATGGTATAAAAAACAAAGCCTAGTTTACATTGTGTGTTTGAACAAATTTGAAAATGGACCCGTATAGGTAGCGCCATGTAGCCCAAATTTGAGCAAATGATGCGCTCCATTTTGGATTGCGATGGGGTAGCGCCATGACGATTGGTGAACCATGAATTGAAACTACAAAAGTCTTAAGAAAGCTATAAAAATTAGATCAATGATGTAGGAAAAAGGTATAAGTTGGTGTAGGTTCTTTGGCTCTTTCTTACCATTGTGTAGTATCAAAGACAAAGCCTAGTTTGCATTATGTGATTGCACACAAATTGGATCCCTACAGTGAAAATGGCATGTAAGTAGCGCCCGTAGCCCAAATTCAAGCAAATGGTGTGCTCCATGTTGGATTGCGATGGTGTTTTAAATTCATTGAACCCTCGAGTTAAGTTGGTTAGTATAGATTCTTTGGCCCTTTCTTACCACGTGGTATGAACTTGATAGAATATGAAAGTCCGATTAAGTAGGATGCAGCTAAATGGATGGCCGCAGGGCATGGTTCGAGTCTAAGGGAGACTGTATGTGCTCTCATTTGAGTCTTACATCAGAAAAATATCAAAACCAAATTTGGTATATAGTTGGATGAGTTACTCTTGCTAATAGTTTAATCTTTTAGGTTTAAAACTGGGTTCAACAATAAGCGTTCAATTACTACTTGAGGTTCTATTCAACCATGACGATTGGTGATCCATGACCAAGAATTGAAACTACGAAGTCTTAAGAAATCTATAAAAGTTAGATCAATGATGTAGGAAAAAGGTACAAGACTTACCTCAATTTTTTTGTAGAAAGCATATAGATCCTCTACATAATCTACAACTGCAAGTGGATTCTTAATATCTCTACTATCAATATCGACCAGAAGCTCTTCTATTATGTCCACCATTTCAACCTCCTCCTAACAGAATAGAGATGTAAATTTTTGTGTCTGTCCTCTAAAAACGTACACAATTTGATAATTTTAGATTCTAGAAAGAGAGGTACCATATGTTCTGTTTCAAAAGGCATTGCTTCTGATTGTTCTAAGAACATAGGAACTGGCTGGTCTTGAAGTGCTGACTTACATTCCTCATCAACGTATATACAATCTCCAAACTCATTAGAATTTGTTTTCTTCTTATTTTCCTGTTCAAAACCAATTATTATCGTTTAAATCAAACCCACTAGAAGAGAGAGAGAGAAAAGAAAGGAAAGGTACCTCAATGGCTTGTTGTTGTGTGCTAGCAATTTGTGCTGTGAACTTCCTAGAAAAAAAGCAACTAAAAATAAAGCTAATTATAGATAGAGAATAAAAGTAAGACATTAACGATTTCATGTCTCCAATTCATCAAAACTTTGCGGGTTAAAAATTGAAAACTTAAAGCTTGAAACTTTGAGTTCTTCCTTTTCCTATGTCACCATATAGTACTGGGGAAAATGGATAAATTAAAAGGGTCAAATTCTAACCTGGTAATTGGTCTATGTAATGGATCCGCCTGCTTCTTTTCACACAATTCATGTTTGCTGAAGAAAACAAAACTCAGAATTTTAACTTCAAAGAAGGGAAAAAAGATAAATATCAAGAAAAAAGTCAATTCATGTCTGAGTAATTTTTGCATCAATCCAAATAAAGAAAAGAACAGAGGAAATTACTCTGAAAGGGCTCTCTTATTGACAACACATGGGTATGCTTGATTTCCCACTAAATACTTATTTATGAGGCCTAAAACCCTCCTGTTCTGCCCAAACTTCCTGCTACCCATTTCTACACCTATTCCATATCATTTAAATAAAGAAAAAAGACCATGTCAGAATTGTTGCCTGTAAATCAATTTCACTTTCAAATCTTCAAAGTTTGAAGCTTTAAGCTCAGTATTATAAAAACAATCAAAAGGGTTCACCTTGAAAAGTAGTGGATCTGATAATATTAGGATGGTTCTCATTAGAAATTACCATGTTTGATAGCTAGATCTATTCCAACAATATCTAAAGGAACAATATTTTGAATAATGTCAAAGACAATTGAATTGATCAACCAAGAACGCTTTAGAGCATCTAATGGCTGAAGTGAAACTGAGCCACTACAAAATTCAGTAGATGAGGCTCGAAAACAATGGGTATTTGTCTGATGGGAGCTACACAAAACCACTATTCAAACTCAACGGCTAGTAAAAATATGACCGTTGGCTCATGAACATTGCGTCGACTTTCTAATCTATTACCTTTGTCCAACAACAATGGTCACCTAGTTGGCATGCCACATGTGGCTTTCCATATATGAATTATTTTTATATATAAATTAATTCACTTTTTCACTTTTTAATTATATTTTATATTTATTATTATAAAAAATTATATTATATATGTATTCCTTCCTTTTTCATGTAATCCAATGATTGGTTATGATACAGCTATGCGCTCCTGCTTACTCCATCTCTGTTTCAAATATTCATTTTTATGGTATGCTAATATAATAAAAAGTTTACTATAAAAGCATTGATATTCATAGATATCAACAATTTTATTTACTATAAAAATAAAAATAAAATCAATTTTATAATCTAACATTTTTTTTAATTTTTAATTTTTTTTTCTTTACTTGAAAATATTTATGGCAATCGTGAGTAACTACTTTCTCTACTTTCTAAAATTTGAACAAGTACTTTACAAGTAAACAAACCATTTTATTTTCTTCTCTATAGCTCCTAGGATTGTTGAGACTCACGTATTTAAATTTATTTTAAGGCACATATTCAAAATTATTTGATTTAAAACAATAGTATGATACTTTAGCAAAATTATAATTTGATATTTGATTTATAACATTGTTGTTAAAACAATAGTATGAACAATTTTATTATTTAACTGAACTTTTGCTTTTTATCTTATCTGAACAAATTTATGACAATGTAACTTGCTTATAAAAGAACCATTTGATTTTCTTCTCCCCCCTTTTATGATTGATACTATGAAAAAATAATACTTTATGAAAAGAGTAACATAGCTACTTCAAGTCACTCGTTCAAAACTATTTGATTTTAAAATATAGTATGATACTTTAACCCATTAGATTCACATTTCTTAAAAAAAAAAAATTTCTAGTCATTTTAGTAATTAAGAGACATCAATGTATTTCTAGACCTTTAAATTTATTTAAGTTAATCTTGTCATTAAATTTAATTAAAAAATGATAATATATTGCCCTAACAAAAATATATAAAAGGTTCATTTTACTTTTATAATGCCACTGTAACTCAATAGATTGGGGTGCTATAAAAATTTCTTAGATTAAATTACTTATATTGAAAGTCATTTAGATTAAAAACGGTATGAATCAATTAAGAGCTAATAATATTATTTTAATAATTTTTATATTAAAATATTTTTATTTTCTGTAAGTGTTTATAACATGGTTAAAATACAAGTCTTTAACAAAGATAAAAATAAAATTTAATATGATATTGTATAAAAAAATTAATAAGAATACTATTCAAAAAGAAAGTTATTTGAATTTATATTTTAATTTTTAATAAAAATAAAAAATATTAAAATAAACAATGACAATTAATAAATATTAAAAATAGATTTTGTAAATTTTTTTTCATATTAATAGTGACTTTATATTTGGGTATAAATTAACTCATGTTAAATAACGCAATACGATAAATCGTAGCTGGCATTTATGACCCACAAATTAGCCCAATAGACACCGAGTAAAAAATGAGTACAATCAATTAGATAGGTATCCTACTAGATAATCAATTGACAATAATCTCCTAATTATCAAAATAAATAAATAATTATAACAAGATAACTTTGATAGATAAGATAAGTCTATCATAATAATTAATGGTCATCAATAGGTAGATTCTCTTTTTATATATACTCACTATGCATACTTTACACAAAACATCTCTCACAACTGAATATCTCACAAACACTACAGAGACATAATCTTTCCTAAATCTCTATAATTACAAAAAAAGACACTAGTTTCCTCCTTCTTTGAAGCCTACTCAAACTTATTTAAGCACCGGATGTTTAAAGGGCACTACACCCTGTTGTGGTTCGAGGCTCTAACAATGTATTTTTTGTTCTCAAGTTTACAACAAGAGAAAGTGCGATCAATCATCGATGTTAACAAAAATCAACACTAATATCATTGTTTAAAACTCATTTTTTTAATTGCATTTAAGCACTTGACAGATATATAATAATATTTTATTTTAAAAAATTAATAAAATAATATATTATTTTTAATTGGCTATTTTTACAATACTAAAAGATTAAATGACATTAATTTTAATTTAAGAATAAACGGCACAAATAACTTAATATATGAGACTTTTATTACATTTTTGTGAATGGTACCACAATATTGCCACCTTTAAAAATTATTTTGATAATTATCCAACATAGAATGAATAGTCCAAGGATATTACCTATAAAAAATATAAGTTATAATTTTCATCCTTGAGATATCACAACTTAAGTTTTCTTTCCCTAAGATATGCTCAAATTAAATTGCTCGCTACAGATTACATGTTTTACTTTATTCAATTAATGAAAATTAATTTGTGTTTTTGTCGGGAGTAATCTTGTAATCTTCTTCTATTAGTTCCCGTCTCTAAAAGCTTTATTTTTCTTTTATTCTTATTAGTTAATTTTAATATAAATATATATTTGTTTTTGTTCCCATAGATTTTATTATAAGGTAATTTTATTTCATCCAAGATAATTTTTATCATATTTATACTCATAAAATTTGTATCTTATTGTTAATTTATATATTTATCTAGATTTATCGTGTTGAAGAACATAAAAATTACAATATAATATTAATTTTTTTTAAACAAAGATTAATATATCAATTGAAATAATTAAATAATCAATTATAGAATCTTATAATAAAATAAATGATGAAAGTTCATATTTATTTTCATGTGTTTAAGAAATTTTTTAATTTTAGTTTAACAATTTTAATTGTTGTTGTAAAATTTTTAATAATGATTGTGGAGCAATGTTTGTTTACTTTATTAATAATGTTCGATTTAAATTATATTATTGATTAAATTTTTTTTTTCTTTAAAAAAAAAAAAAAACTCGGGAAAACAATGTCAAATGAATAGCAACAAAAAGAATGGCTCATTATCTAAGGACTTTTTACTTTCTATTACTATTATTGTCTTTACATTAACACATTTATGACAATGTTGAATGACTACATTTTTTTCCTGCCTAAAGTTTGAATAAGTACCATACAATTAAACCATTTTATTTTTCTTCTCTCCTTTATGAATTTTTTTTCTTTTTACAAAAAAAACCCCAAAGAATCTACCAAGAGTCCGTTTCTTATATTGTCTACTAAAGAGCTAAAACACCAACTCACCAAACAAAGTAGCTTTCTTATATTCAAAACTATTTTTCAAAGTATATTTTGTGGCTGCAGCTAAAAACTGATCTCCCACATTAGAAAAGATAATAGTTCTTGACTATAATCTCATGAATCTATCAAATCCCTATTTCTCCAAATCTATATGATTTATTGCATGGTTGTATAAGAAAGAGTTTGGGTAACAACCGTTTGAGATAAGTTGAGTCGCCGTAAGTCCCTATTAGACTCTCAATTCTACACAAAATACTCTGTTTTAATATAAACTCTCTTGAGGTATTTAAAGATCATGTCAAGAGAAATTATTCCAGGTAGTAATTCTGAACCCATAGTCCAAGAATCACATATTCTTTATGAAGATATCAATTTTCATGTTGAAGCTGAATGGTCTGAAAATTCTATCGTTATCCCAATCTTCAAATGTCCTCTTAATCCTTATAAATTCTATAATATTTCCCAACTTACATCTTTCAAAAATATCATTCCCACAAAAAAGGCCAACCTGTATATAAATCCTCCACTGTTGCTGTCCAAACAGTATCTAGTTCAGATTATGAAACCTATCTTCCTATTTTAGATGACAGAGATCTGAAAAGATATAGAAGTGAAGGTTACAAATGACTACATTTAGATGCAAGTCGTATTAGTGTACAACTTACTTTCCTACCTGGAAAAAATGTTATATGTTGTGTCACTTTGCTTGATACCAGATGGACTAATTTTAAGGATGCAGTTATCACACAAGTTGAAGCAGGACTTAACAATGGTCATGTACTATTGCAAGTATATCCAAATTTTACTTTGGATCTATCCAGACCAACACTAACATAAACAATCCAAATAAAGGTCAAACTTTATGGTGCTAATATGATACCAACAAAAACAGCTTGTGCAGTTCATTATACCATGACGTATAGGCTACAGTCTTACTTATTTTCCATGGATCATGACTCTAAACCAGTTGTTAGAGTTATTGAAAATGGAAATATTTTTCAACCAAAAGTACACATCGATGACCAGCTCATCTTTCCACCAAGCTACTATATTGCTCTGATACCATTAATACTAACAAGCTACTATATTGCTCTGATACTATTAATACATAAACACAAGAAACTCTTATTATTTATTACAGAGAGAACTTGGTATTACAAATTAGAGAGAATACTAAGTCTGCCTCTTCTCAATACAGGCTTCTTCTATTTATAGTAAAGATTTGTCATTTACTATTTACTATACTATTTACAATTTTATCCTATATAATTATTGCCTCTTGACTATATCTATCTATATATTTATTACCTCTTGACTATATATTTATATCTACTTGTCCTTAGCTAAGCTCTTATCCAAAAGATGTACCTTTGGTGGACAAGTGTCAATATATTATATTAACAATATTATAATCACACACATATTATACAAAGAGATAAGTATGACACATAAAGTAGATTTTTCTTGTCTTGCTCTATAGATATTATCTTGATATTTTCACCACGCTTCTGCGACTTTAATTAATCTCATCCATCATTGGGCCAGAATTCATCTTTACGTGGTTATCTGGAGTAGTTATAGATAAATAGTCTGCTAAAATAATGTGTTCTTCTTTGATGTGTTTGACATTCCATTGGTATTTTAAAAGCCATTCTGACCATCTGAGGAATTGAGGGTTTGGAAGTTCACTTTCTCTTCTTCTAAACAATTCCTCAAAGTATGTATAATCAGTTTCAATAATAAATAGATTTTGTGATAGATAGAATTGAAATTTCTTGATTCTATTTATTACTGCAAGTACTTCGTTTTTAGAAGAGGGGGTAACATTATTGAAAAGCATTAAATGAACGTAATTTGTATCCACAAATTTCTCTCAATTTATCTAGATTTTCTTCAATTAAGACTGTTGCCTATTATTAATCTAATGCATCTGTTTGGAGTATAAGCTGACCATTTTCTGAGATCTTGAGAGGAGAAATGTTGTTGCATAGTTTTTTTAGAGTTTTAACTGATTGAGTTGCTTTTGATGATGATCAAGTATAAGCATTTTTTCTCAAATGTCTAGAAATTTTACTAGTGATACTAGCAAGATGAGGTATATGAGATAAAGCATAATTTACAATTCTTAAGAATTGTTGTATATGCTTTCTTCTATGAAGTTCATCAGAAAATTCTTTTATTTTCTATGCTATATGGTCATGTGGAATGATTGATCCATTTTTTTTCATCTTTAATCTAAGAAAGTCAGCATCTTCTAGTCCCAGCTTCATCTTAGATTCTGAGAAAACTAATCCATGTTTATAGGTTAGTTCTTGAAATTGACGGAGATACATTTTATATTATTCTTCGTCTTCACTAAATATCAAGACATCGTCAATATAGATGAGATAGTTTGATGACAAAGGGGCATAGAGTTCATCCATCCTATGTGGGAATTCTGATGGTGCATTCTTTAAACCAAATGTCATGACATTCCATTCATAATGTCCATGCGGCACTATAAAGGTTGCTTTATGTTTGTCTTTTGGATTAATACCAATTTGCAAAAATCTTGACTTCATATCAAACTTGGAGAATATCTTGGCTTTGTTCATCTTTTTTAACAATTGATCTCTTCTAGAGTTAGGAAATCGAATATCCCTTAAATAATTATTCAACTTTTGGTAATCTATTACCAATCTTTTCTTTCCCCGTACTTACTCAAAGTGTTTGTTCACATAAAAAGCTGGACTTGCGCACTGGGACTTAGATGGACTTATTAATCCAAGATCTAATAATCCTTGGATCTCATTTCTGCACAATTGTTCATCATGTGGCATTCCTGGATGAGATGATGTCTTGTGGCATTTTTTATCCTTCATTGTATGGCAAAGAGATAAAGTATTGTTCTCTTGTCCAAAACTTGTTTGGAACATCAGCACAACACTGGAACAATATTGTTCTTTCTTCAACAAAAGTTTCATGGTTAATTCCAGCTACCCCGAAAAAGAGTTTTTTTTTTCTACCCAAGGAACTTTATGTTTTATGTATGATGAAAATCCAACATGAAGGAAAGAAAATGGGGACCATAGAGTTGAGAAATCAAATCCCAAGATTGCATCTTCTCCTTATTCATCATGCATATAGAAGCAATGTCTTTGAGATAATGAATCTGACAGGAAGACTTCAATTGGTTTGGAATATGTAAGACTATAAAATTATTTCTATTTGCTGTTGTGAATGATGCTTTTGTTGGAATCCACTATCCTTTTGGTAGGTATTTACTATGAAGAAGTGATATTGATGCTCTGGTATCCACCAATGCTATAAGTTTTATGGGTTGAGATTGTGGTGAGGTAAGAGTGATTTGAAGATAAGGATGAAATAATTCTCCTTGGTGATAAAAGATATCTTATATTTTTCTTTGTTTGATGCTTGAACTATTTGATGAATAGATTCTTCTGTGCTAGAATCAGAGTCTGGTGATTGTGATTTTTTTTGATTCTGAGTCATCAAAAAGATCTGATCGTAGAATAGCTTCAGTTGGTTGAGTAGTCCAATCAAACCATTGATATTCAAATTCTTTATCATCAGTAAGCTTAATAAATTTTTGAGGAAGTTTCCTTCTTTTAGGACATTGTTTTGCCCAATGTCCCTTCTTTCCATAATTAATGTCCCTTCTTTTCATAGTTAAACATGTCTTTGGACAGCTTTGGTTGTTCCCTTCTTTTGATAAACTTGTATCTCCTTCCTTTATATGGTTTCTAGGTTGATATCTTTTTTTTGCCTTTTTCAAATTTCTTTAATTCTCTTTTGGTACAATGACATGAAGCAGTAACATTGCATCCAAATTTTTGAGAATCTTTCTTGCAAAACTTTGTCAATGAGGATTGTTCTAATTGCTTTATAGTCTTTTTGAGCTTCTGTGAATGGCAATGATCTTGTATCAATTTTTATGCAAGCTTGTACAAAATAGCTAGACTAGCTTGTGTGATATCCACATCTTGCTCTTTCAACTTTTCTTCAACTAATTCACTGACAGGTTATGGCATGTTGAGAACAAATGTTCTTTTAATTGTTTCTGTATTTTTGTGGAATGTGTAAAAGAGTTGTTCGAGACATCTCAACACTTGTTATGGAGAAATTTCTTCTTAATTTTTTGTGTTTTTAGATCTTCCACTCCAAGAAAGACCTTATTAATGACACTCAACAGTGTTATTATAGGCTGATCAGTTTGTTGGATAATGATACCACCATCGTCTTACTGAACCAGTAAATGCTGTTGTAATTCTATCAAGAATTTTTGTGAGGATTAAGTTAGAGTTCCTTAGAGTTTCTCCTTCAGCCCAAGCAACCATCATTTCTAAGTATTAACCTCTTTGTTTTAGATCAATTTGATCAATATTTCAGAATTGTTTGTGATCTAGAGCATGTGGTATTACAACTCTGTATTCTACTAGAGTAATATTATCTTCTTAATGTTGTTGTTCCTTTTGTGGAGGTTGTGTAGGATTTGAGGTCTGTGATTATTCATAAGAACTTTATAATTGTGAGGCCGCCAATGGATCTCCAATTGGTTGTGTTTGAGAAGTGTTGACTCCTTTATTCTTTCCAGTAAGATTAGTTTGAAAAGGGCATGCAGGATTAGTCATCATGAATTGATTTGTTTGAAAAGCTGTTGATATACTGCATATAGATGAAGAAGGTGAAGATGGATCTTCAGTATCATCATTAAACTCATCAACCTATTCAGTAGATTTTACAGGCCATGGATAAATAGGAGGAGGAGCATAACTTTTCCAAAAATCTTTTGGATTATTTCCTGATTCTTCCCATACATTGTAAGGAGATAATGATTTAGATTTTCATCTAGGAAGAGACAAATCACGAACATGTTGCTTTTCCTTTCTTACCCAATATTCCATAATTGTTTGTGATCTAGAGCATGTGGTATTACAACTCTGTATTTTGCTAGAGTAATATTATCTTCCTCATGTTGTTGTTCATTTTGTGGAGGTTGTGTAGGATTTGAGGTCTGTGATTGTTCATAAGAACTTTGGAATTGTGTGGCCACCAATGGATCTCCAATTGGTTGTGTTTGAGAAGTGTTGACTCCTTTATTCTTTCTAGTAAAATCAGTTTGAAAAGGGTATGCAAGATTAGTCATCATGAACTGATTTGTTTGAGAAGCTGTTGATATACTGCATGTAGATGAAGAAGGTAAAGATGGATTTTTAGTATCATCATTAAACTCATTACCCTATTCAGTAGATTTTATAGGCCATGGATAAATAGGAAAAGGAGCATAACTTTTTCAAAAAGCTTTTGGATTATTTCTTGATTCTTCCCATACATCGTAAGGAGATGATGTTTTAGATTTTAATCTAGGAGGAGACAAATCACGAACATGTTGCCTTTTCTTTTTTACCCACTGTTTTTTCTTTTGGAGACATTTTGCTTCTTCAAATTAGGCCATTGGATTTCTTACTCTCCTTCTTGCATCTTCCAATTCTTCTTTACTTATCATTGGGATCATCATGACAGATTTAGTGGAGGACCAATGTTTCATTTTTTAGGCTTTTCTTGGTTTTGTAACTTCTGAAGGTTCGGGTTTATTTTGAAAATATTGGTGCATGTTCGGGTCTTGTGTTTGGGAGATTTCTTTTTAAGGCTTTATTCTGGGATTTGGCATTTGCATTAGACCAAGTTATAGCAACTTCAATAGGACCAACATCTTTAGGAGTAATCCTTTTGACTAGCCATTTTCCTTGGTTGACTTCTCCTTCTGAGCTTATGTAGAACTTATCTTCTGAAAATTGTTGAGTAATCATGAAATATATATTTTTCCAGGAAAAACTTTCCTATGTACATGAGGGTAAGACATCTGTACTTTTCCATTAATCTGGTACTGTTCATATGGATATATGGGTCTTATCTGCTTTGGAAAGCTGATTGAAATGCTACCATCTGATTCCCTTCTAATTTGTCTATCATCAAGTATGACTTTAGGCTTGTGTCTTTTCTCATAATCTATCTTCCAAGAAGGTGGGAAGATGACCTGGTCATCAATGTGTACTTTTGGTTGGAAAATATTTTCATTTCTAATAACTCTAACAACTGCTTTGGAAAGCTGATTGAAATATGGATATATGGGTCTTATCTGCTTTGGAAAGCTGATTGAAATGCTACCATCTGATTCCCTTCTAATTTGTCCATCATCAAGTATGACTTTAGGCTTGTGTCTTTTCTCATAATCCATCTTCCAAGAAGGTGGGAAGATGACCTAGTCATCAATGTGTACTTTTGGTTGGAAAATATTTTCATTTCTAATAACTCTAACAACTGGTTTAGAGTCATGATCCATAGAATATAAGTGAGACTGTAGCATGTACATCATGGTATAATGAACTACACATGCTGTTTCTATTAGCATTATAAAGCTGGACCTTTATCTGGATTGTTTGTGAGAGTGTTGGTTTGGATAGGTCCAAAGTAAAATTTGGATCTACTTGCAATAGTACATGACCATTGTTAAGTCCTGCTTCAACTTGTGTGATAACTGTATCCTTAAAATTAGTCCATCTAGTATCAAGCAAAGTGACACAACAGACAACATTTTTTCCAGCTAGGAAAGTAGGTTGTACACCAATACGAATTGTACCTAGATGTAGTCATTTGTAACCTTCACTTTTATATCTTTTCAGATCTCTGTCATCTAAAATAGGAAGATAGATTTTAGAATCTGAACTAGATACTATTTGGACAGCAACAGTGGATGATTTATATACAGGTAAGAGCTTGGCCTTTTTTGTGGGAATGATATTTTTGAAAGATGTAAGTTGGAAAATATTATAGAATTTATAAGGACTTAAAGGGTTAAGAGGACATTTGGAGGTTGGGATAATGATAGAATTTTCAGACCATTTAGCTTCAACATGGAAGTTGATATCTTCATAAGGAAAATGTGATTCTTGGACTACGGGTTCAGAATTACTACCTGAAATAATTTCTCCTGACATGATCTTTAACTACCTCAAGAGAATTTATATTAGAACAGAGTATTTTGTGTAGAACTGAGAATTTAATAGGGACTTACGACGCCTCAACTTATCTCAAACAGCTATTGCTCAAACTCTTTCTTCTACAACCACTCAACAAATCATATGGACTCGGAGAAATAGAGATTGGGTAGATTCATGAGATTATAGTCAAGAACTATTATCTTTTATAATGTGAGAGATCAACTTCTAGTTACAACCACATAGCATACTTTGAAAAATAATTTTGGATATAAGAGAGCTATTTGGTTTGGTGAGTTGGTGTTTTGGCTATTTAGTAGACAATATAAGAAACGAACTCTTAGGTAGATTCTTTGGAAGACTCTTACATAAGAAACAATATATATGAAACAAGATATAAGAAATAGACTCTTATATAGAGATTTTTTAGAATAGTGACTCTGGAGTTTTGGTGATAGGTTTTGATATCATTAATACTAACAAGCTACTATATTGCTCTGATATCATTAATACTAACAAGCTACTATATTGCTCTGATATCATTAATACTAACAAGCTATTATAATGCTCTGATACCATTAATACATGAACATAAGAAACTCTTATTATTTATTACGGAGAGAACTTGGTATTAGAAACTGGAAAGAAGGCTAAATTTGTCTGTTCTCAGTACGTGCTTCCTCTATTTATAGTATAGATTTAATATTTACTATTTATTATACTATTTATTATTTTGTCCTATATAGTTATTACATTTTATCTATATTTATCTATATATTTATTATCTCTTAACTATATATTTATTACATCTTTATTATATATATCCAAAAATCTTTCTTAGACAAGTGTTAATATATTATATTAGTAATATTGTAGCCACATATATATTGTCCACATGTATGTATGTTTGTTTGTTATTTTATTTTATTTTATTTTATTTAAAAGCACAAGTTTTTTATTATTTTTGTTTTATCGTTCCATTATTATTTATTTATTTACATAAGCATATCTTCCACCACATCTAATATACATACCACTTTTTTAACAACTAAATAAACAACATTAGGGAAAGGTTGCAGTAGTTTTGTAATTTTGAATAAAGAAATTTAGTACTATAAATTTTAAATTAAATATTTTAATAATATTATTTTAAAAATAGGACAAATGTTTTTTTTTTACTAAATATTTCAATATGATTTCAATTTATTACTTTATATTTTTTTCTATCAATTTAGTACTTTAAGTTTTCATTTGTATTTGAATTTAGTATTTATGTTAAAATTTAAAAAAGTCACATGTTTATGACAATTTTCAAAGGCAAATATGAGATTTCACTTATTGGCTATTAAAAAAAAGTGAACACGTGAAAATCACGTGACACCCAAATTTCTTTCCTCCTTTAATTAAGATTTTTTTCTATACACCAAATGTTTTGAGATAGACTCAAATTCTTTGATCTTCTATTTTTAAGGGTTTAATACTTTTCTCTATCTTCCACATCAATATTCTTATTTGTCTCTATCTCTTTACTATTGTACCAACAATTACTATACATTCATAGTATTGAAAAAAAAAAAAAAAAAAACTCCCTAATTAGGCAGCCCCAAATTGGCAAATCGTTCTTTTAGAAATCCCTAACACCCCTAGCTATGAATTGTAACTTCATTTCTATGTTACGCCACCTACCACCATCAACAGCCACTTAACTCATTGACCAATGTGCAACCAGCCAACACCCACCTCGTAACAGGGAGCAAGATGTGTACCTTAATGGTTTGGTTGACAATTTTCTCAGTTTGAAAGCCACAACTCTTAAAGTTCATAGGAGACATGTTGGACAATGAAGTCCTCGATCGAATGGAAGAGAAATAATGGCATCTTTGTTATTGGAAAAAAGATAAAATCATGTATGAAGATAAACACAGAAACTAAACTTGCAAAAACTTGAAACGAACAAGAAAGCAAATGCAGAAACTGAGATGAAAGAAAAAGTTGTGAAACAAAGAACAGAGACTATGAAGAATCTTTCTTTTCTTCTGTATTCTTATTAATCTTTGTTTATTTGTAATCAATTGAACATTACATTTTTAATTGCTTGTTCACAGCTATTTATATTGCTCATATTATTACATCAATTACATGAAACGTTGAAGTGTATATACAGCCGATTACACCAGATTATGAGCTGTCTAACTAACTCTGCTTAACAACCTAACAACCTGCATAACAACCTGCACCAGCTTCACGTGCTCAGCCTGCACTGTCACCAATCTCTTGCTAGAATTGTCACTTTGTCACTGTGATAAACACAATTTTGACCTATATTTTGTTACGTTTTTAAGCATTCATTTTATATTTTATTTTATTATTTTATCCAAAATAAATATATTTTGATCATTTTTATGTTTATAATTAATTAGAAGTCATTTACAATTTTTTAGAATTTTTCTGTAATTTTTCTGTATTTTTTATGAATTTAATTGAAATTGTGGATATATACAGAAATAAATGTGGATGTAGTTAGAAATGTGGATTTATATAGAAGAACAGTGGATGCACTTAGTAAAGCCCAATCAGCTTGCGCCACGTGGCACATGTTTGATCAGCATCCACGTAACTTCCACGTCATCATTGACCAACGAATCATGTTTCGACACGTGGATGACAACGTGTGCCGAGCGTGTGCCGAGCGTGCGCCAGATAGAGCGGCGCAATGTTCGCCAATCAAAATCCACCACGTGGCATCGCACTCAGAGTTGTCGCCATGCCAGCCTTGCACCGCGCTGACTAGCCAATCAGATCCCGCCACGTGGCATCGCACTCACTCCGCTCCAGCTGCATCAGCGCCGTCAGCGAATCACACAACGCCACGTGGAAAGCTTGTCCCCCACTCAGCGCTGCCCGCCAATCACGCTCTGACACGTGGGTCCCTCACAGTTATCCAGCCAATCCGATGTTGACACGTGGCACGCGTATTGAATTTGAAATGCTATAAATAGGGGCGTTCGGATCATTTCTAACACACACAATACACACACATTCACGATCCATTTTTTACTCGTTTTTCATTTTTTCTTCTTGAGAGATTTTTTCTCTCTTTTATTTTTATTTGTTTCTTTTTATTTTTAGATAACTTTTTATTTTTGCAGTATAATTTTATGATATTTTAGAGAATGAGATATTATTTTCTTGTATAATATTTTCATCTCTAAAATTAGAATATTATTACTGTATTTGTTATGCCTTTAGTAATTAAATTTACGATAGTAAATTTAATTATATTTGGCTAAATTTTTATATGGGATTTTAGTATTGCTTCTAATGATTGGAAGAACAATTTTGTAATTCAATAATATTTAAGTTTTGGATTTATTTCTTGTTCATGTTCTTATTATTTCTGATTGTGAATTAATGGTGGACCAAACCTTAGTTTGTAGTTAGAAAGAATATTTTAGAATTGGGCATTAGAAACGCCATCTTTGCTTAATTGTGCATTATGAACAAGAGCCTAAATTGATTGCATTGATTTGTGTTAGTTTAGGTGGTTAGAATTATTTCCTTGAGCTAATTCCAATTTGTTAATTAATGGTCCGGATCAAAGAAGTTAATTAGTTGATTGTAGTGAAAATTGCCATTGATTTGGGATTTTTTAGGTTTAGCGGAAAAATCATTAAATCCAACTTTTAATTGAATGCTTAATTTATTTTTGCCATGAATGGATAGCGAACTAAAATTCCCATTATTTCTTTTATCTTTTTAATTAAAATTTCTTATTTACTTTTAGTTAATTTACTTGTTTGATTACTTAGTTATTTAATTATCATTCATTCACCAAAACATTTTTATTTATTTTATATCATGCTATTTTTGGAAATAAGTAAAGAATTTAAAAACCACTGCAATTCTTTGAGAGACGATCTTTGGAGTATACTTATCACTTATTACAAGTGATTCGTGCACTTGCGAGCTTTTTATAAATACAAAATTTGACTATCAAGTTTTTGTGCATCACACTGCACTATACTTGGCTGCTCCTTTGTACACTTGATTATTCATTCATCACTTCAATCTCAGTTACTCCACTCATATCCTCCCTCAAACTCAGTGGTATGCGAGTAACACTGAGTTTGCACCTCAGAGACACGAACTGGGCTGTTGACAAAGCCTTGGTGAGAAGATCTACCTTCTGATCGAAAGAAGGAACAAACTGCACAGTCAGTTTATTGGCAAGAACCTTTTCACGTATAAAGTGATAATCAATTTCAAAATGCTTAGTGCGAGAGTGTAGGATGGGATTAGTTGTAAGAGCTATAGCACTAGTATTGTCACACCAAAGCACAGGCTTATCAGAACACTCAAGTTGTATTTCGTGAAGAAGTGATTGCACCCATGTGACCTCAGCTGCAGCACTGGCAAGACATCGATATTCTGCCTCAGTGCTTGAGCGAGATACTGTTGGTTGTTTCTTAGCCAACCATAAGACAGGATTAGCACCCACAAAGATACATATTCCTAATGTAGAACGCCTTGTGTCAATACAAGATGCCCAGTCAGCATCGGTGAACCCAGAGATGGCTAATTTTGCTGAAGGTGAGGGGAAGCCATAAATTGGCTTACTTTGTTCACAACAAAGCTAATATCAGGGCGAGTAAGGGTGACATACTGCAAAGCACCTACAATACTTCTGTAAAGACTAGGATTGTGGAACAAGTCATCACCAGAATTGGACAAATGAGTAGATGTTGACATAGGTGTATCTGCAGGTTTGAGATCACGCAAGTTGGCTTTAACAAGAAGACTGTCAATGTACTTTGATTGGTTTAAAAACAATGAACCAGTAGTTAATTTGACCACCTCGATGCCCAAAAAGAATTGAAGATCACCTATATCCTTCAAAGCAAATTTATCATTAAGCATTGTGATAAACTCAGTGATCTTATCATCATGTGATCCGGTAATGATAATGTCATCAACGTATATTAACACATAGATTCTGTAATGAGCATTAATCATATAAAACAAAGAGTTATCAGCCTGAGATTTCTTAAAACCAAAGCTGATTAAGGCAGAGCTAAGGGTATTGAACCAGGCTCTCGGTGCCTGTTTTAGCCCATACAGAGATTTTTGAAGTTTGCAGACATAGTTAGAATGAGTTGTATCAACAAAACCAGGAACCTGTTGCATATATACCTCTTCTGTTATGGTACCATTCAAAAATGCATTATTGATGTCAAGTTGCCGTAATGTCCATTTTAGAGTCACAGCCACTGTTATCATCACTCGAACAGTCCCAAATTTCACCACTGGACTGAAAGTTTCAAGATAGTCAAAGCCAACAACTTGTAAAAATCCCTTAGCCACCACTCGTGCTTTTAGTTTGTCTAACTTGCCATTAGATAATTCCTTGACTCTAAAGAGCCATTTATTTGCAATGATCTTCCTCCCTGGAGGAGGAGGCACCAGAATCCATGTTTTATTGTTTACAAGAGCATCATATTCACACTGCATTGCCTTAAGCCAACTAGCATTCTTCAGTGCTTCACGTACAGTTCTTGGTACTGGAATTTTCATAGCAGCAGACAGAGCCTTAGGTTTCCTTATCCAATCTTTTAGTCTGGTGACCATAGGATGTGTGTTTAATACAGATTGAGTATGTAATGTCGAGTCAGAGGTATGTGCAACTTCTTCAATCTCAGTATCAGGATCAGTTGTTTGCAGACATTCCGCAGGCTCAGTAGTTCCACTAGAATCACAGTGCACCTCATGATCAGAGATTGGTGTAGTGAATTTGATGACTTGAGAATTCTCATTAGTGCCCATATTGAAAGGTATTAGATCCAAAGAACTGGACTCTGGTGATGGCATAGAATTTGAATCAGGAGATATATCTATTGATAGAGGAGCTTTGGTTATAACAGGTAGTACAGTCCTATGCTGAACACATTCAAACATATCAAATTGGACACCTTTATCAGCAAAAGGGAATTTATGTTCATCAAAGACAACATTTCTCGAGATGATAAGCTTGCCAGAGGAAGAGAGACATTTATACCCTTTGTGCTCATGACTATATCCAAGAAATGTACATGGTTCAGTTTTGAAACTGAATTTGTGATTATGATAGGGTACCATGTGAGGAAAACACCTACACCCAAACACCTTGAGAAACATATAGTTAGGCTTGACTGAAGTGAGAACTTCCATTGGGCTTATAGAGTTCAGAATGGGAGTTGGTAATCTATTAATTAGATATACAGCTGCATAAAAGGCCTTATCCCAATACTTCAATGGCATTGAGCTCTGAGCTAACAATGCGAGTCCCAATTCTGTGATATGACGATGTTTCCTCTCAGCAAGCCCATTTTGCTGGGCAGTGTGTGGGCATGAAATCTGTCTTTGAATACCATAGCGATGAAGCTCATGTCGCAGTGGCTGATGTCTCAATGGTAATTGCATTGAATAGAGTCCATCTCTAACTTGTCCTTGGATGAGCACCTTCCCTGTGAGTTTGTCCTTCACACAACAAAATGCAGGGTGAAATTCTAAATAAACAGAATTGTCTCTAGTGAATTGAGAAACACTAAGTAAATTTTTAGTGATTCGAGGAACATGAAGAATGTTTTTGAGATACAACTGTTTTCCATGCAGTCTGTCAGGAAATGAATTCATACCAACACTTGCAATTTGTAATCCATCTCCACTGCCCACAATTAGCTCTTGAGACCCTTCAAATTGATGTTGAACAGCTAGATTAGCAGGGTCAGAAGTAACATGATGAGATGCCCCTGAATCTGTGAACCATGTGGGATCTGAAGTGAAAGATGAAGCTGATGCATACATTGCATTCATCTGAGGAGCATGACAAGCAGCATCTGACAGATTTACATTGCTAGCTTGGTTATGAGTTGGAGAAGCAGATAAGAAAAGATGAGGAGATGTACTGGAATTAGGCAACTCAGTGCAACAAATATTAGCCTGATGCAGTGATGATTGATTATTAGAGTATTGAGGATATTGGCTATGTGCGTAATTATGAGGATTCTGTCGAGCTGAAAATATTCTGGAGTAATTGTTATGCTGTGGAGAGAAAGATTGAGAATTTTGCTGAACCTGATTATTGAATGGTAGTGATTGGAATTGATTATGAGAAAAATTCATAGAAGGCTGCATATGTGGTGCTTGATTCATTTGGAACTGATTGTTTATTCTATTAGGATCAGTTACAGCAACATATGTTTGATTGAATCTGAACCAACAGGAACCAGCCAAGTGACCAAGTTTTCCACATATTTGACATTGTGGCTTTGCTCCTTATACATTGAAACCTCTACCTCTGGGCCTGCTTCTGAAATTATCATAATACTGAGAGAAGTTCTGATTAAACGGTGATTGCACAGAGTTGCAGGGCTGATTTGATGAAGAATTAAATCCAAGTAGTGAATGAGAAGGATTAAGTCCATTAAATGACTTAGAAAAACTCAAGGGCTGCATATGAGTATCAACAGGTTGGACAAATTGATTATTACCTGTTTTAGGAAAATTTCCACCTCTGAGATTAGACTGAGACAAATTTGCATTAGAAGATTCAATATTCATATTGGTCATGGCTACATTCACCGATGGTAGTAGTGCAGCTCCTGCATTTCTTCTCTCCAATCTACCTTCTTGAGCCATTAATTTGTGAATGAGTTCTTGCACAGTAATGCCACCTTCTTGAATAGAAGCAACTACTGGACCATACTCTCCATCCAACCCACTGCACTGAGCAAGAACCTGATCTTCTTCACTTATAAGACTGCCAGCTGATGTTAATTGTGGCCAATGTCTGCACTTTCTGAACAAATTCACTTATTAACATGCCTCCCTTTTTGACTGAATGAAGTTCAGCCTTAAACTGCATTATTTTGGCTCTTAATTGAGACACAAAAGAGCCTTCCAGTATGTTCCACATCTGATAGCTCGTTTGGCAATCACCTACCTTCTTAACATACTCTTTTACCATAGCACTGATCAGCCAAGAGGCAATCGTTTGATCTTGCTTCATCCAATAACGGTATCCTTCATTTACAGCACCATCTTCATTTAGTCTTCTTGGACACAAAGTCGTACCGAGGATAAATCCTTCTAATTCAAAGCTTCTAAGAATTCTATAAATTTGTTGTCTCCATTCTGTGTAACTATCTTTGTCAAGTCTGATTGTTGAAATTTGATTATGGAATGTCACTAATTCTGGTTCCTTTTCTGAGTTTTCTCGAACAATTCTTGCTGCTCTTTCTGTTTGATCCATTTCGATTGCTTATTGTTATATTTTTAGGAACCTGAGCTCTGATACCATGAAGATAAACACAGAAACTAAACTTGCAGAAACTTGAAACGAACAAGAAAGCAAATGCAGAAACTGAGATGAAAGAAAAAGCTGTGAAACGAAAAACAGAGACTATGAAGAATCTTTCTTTTCTTCTGTATTCTTATTAATCTTTGTTTATTTGTAATCAATCGAACATTACATTTTTAATTGCTTGTTCACAGCTATTTATATTGCTCATATTATTACATCAATTACATGAAACGTTGAAGTGTATATACAGCCGATTACACCAGATTATGAGCTGTCTAACTAACTCTGCTTAACAACCTAACAACCTGCATAACAACCTGCACCAGCTTCACGTGCTCAGCCTGCACTGTCACCAATCTCTAGCTAGAATTGTCACTTTTTCACTGCACTATACTTGGCTGCTCCTCTGTGCACTTGATTATTCATTCATCACTTCAATCTCAATAACTCCACTCATAATGTATAGCCACATCGAGTGTTTGGGTATTTGGAATTGATCAACTACTTTGAATGAAAACTTTATTCGCTAGACTTCTTAGCCCAATCTTTTAAAGCAATATGTTATTCAACAGATCATGATAAAGAGAATATGAAAATGAAGAATAACATTACGAAGAAAAAAAATTCAAATGATATTGAAGCCACTATTTGTCGATGAAAATTAAGTATATCCAACTTTTTTTTCTTATAATAAAAAGACAATGAAAAATATGAAATTTGCTTTTGAATTTAACATTTCATACTTATTAAGGTGACATTAATATATTATATGGGATGAAAAATACAAAGAAATTAATATTTTAATTAATTGATTAATAATTAACTTCACCTAATCATCTAAGGAATCTTACACTTCTTCCTTCTCAATTGACCTCATCAAATTTTGTGGCTCCCTATTATGCAGTGGGCAATGGTTGGTTGCATGGTGGTTGATGATTTAAGTGGTGGGGGAGGACCGTGAGTCAAGCAGCGTGGAAAGAGAGTTGTAGTTCCTAGTTGGGTGTAAGGATTTTTTGAAAGAAGGATTTGGGCCTTGCTGATCATGGGCGGAGGAAGGTGATTAGAGTGCCAAGTAATTTTCACGTGTTTACCTTCTTTTTTTTTTTTTTTATTTTCTAGCCAATAAGTAAAATCTCACATTTGCCCTTAAAGTTTGTCACGTGATTATCATGTGACTTTTTTCATCCAAATGTAACTTGATTTTTAACATAAATATCAAATTGATATACAATTAAAAACATGAAGTATCAAATTTATAGAAGAATACATAAAGTAGTAAATTGAAAGTAAAATTAAGAATTTATTAGAAAAAAGAATGTTTACCCTTAAAAAAAATAGGTACTTTAGTTCCAAGAAAGTTTATTTTAGTTTTAAAAAGTGCATATAAATCCCATAATTTTATAACTTTTAGAGCTAAAGTACAAATTTTTTCAAAATTATTGATTAAAGTGCTCAAATTAAAAACAATAAGACCTTACGATCATTTTATAAAGCTTAGGACCTCCGTCGCTTTTTACTCATAAGATCATATTATTAAAAAAAAAATTATATGGTATAATTACTTTTATATATGAAATTTTATTTTTAATTATATTTTACGGTGTATATAAGTTTTTTTTTTATAAGTTATACATTCAAAATTGTAGTGTACATATATATTTTTTAGTAAGGAATTGAATTATGTGAATAATTAGGTCTTGGGAAAAAAAAAATCCAACAACACTAATATTATCACTACAAAAAAGTGAGGGTGAAGTGTCTAGATAGTCAATTTATTTAAGCCAAATGTATTGTTTAATATTTTTAACTTAGAAATGATATTTGAGGAATGTTATTGTCATATAAATTTATATTTATTTTTGCATTCATATTAATTATATCATGACACGTGATAAATTATCTAAAAAATTGAATTATTTCTCTATTTTTTAAAATAATTTTCACACTTGTGATAAGTACGAGTGCAAAAGTAAGTACAGGTATTTTTAAGTCCTTTTGTTTGTAAAAAAAAGGTGCCAATGAAAGGACAAAATTATTTTTTCATCAAATTTTTCGTTAAATTTAACATATTAGCATTTGTATTATATACATTGTTATATTTTTTGATAGATATATACGTAAAAATTAAGATTTAATTAAAAAATTTACTCACAATTTTTTAAAAAGTTTTTTCTTTCAAGCTTAAGCACAAGTTTTAATAAAATTTAAACCAAATTTTCATTATCTAATATCTAAATTCACACATGATAATAATTTTTTTCTCCTTCAGTGCATAAATGACCAAATTATTCAACTAGTTTCATTTTTAATACTCTCAATAAAAAAAAAATACATGTTCATTTATAACACTAAAAAACATATATTTATTTACTTTATAAGAAAAATGAACATGTATTTTTTTTTTTTGAGGAAGTTTAAAATGAAATTTTATATATGAAGAGAAGTTATGCTATATAATTAAACTTTTATTTTTTAATTTGAAAGAAAAAATTTCATTCCCTCGTAGAAATAAAAAAAAAAAAATTAACTCATTATCATTATAATATCTCTCTTTTGCTCTCTTTTTTTCGCTCGCTCATGCTATTTATTTATGATAGACATGAGCACCCATGTTATTAAATATTAATCAACAATTAACAATCTTATGTAATTTTTATTTTTTTAAAAAGAATTTTTTTTATCATCAAAATTTAAGAATTATATTAAGGAATAAGTTCAATTTTAAGATATATATTAAAATATCTAAAAAGTACCTCAAAATGATTGTTATATTATAAGAAGAAAAAATGCGACCTAAATTACTAATAGGTAGCGTACAAAGAGCTTCCAAAATTAGTTCGCATCGCCGATCAACTCCCAACACCAGCAATGAAAAACCTAAAAGATCAAAACACTCGTACCAAAAATTAACACCTAGGCATCTTCTAGTAGTCCTCAAAAATTGACTACACAATACCTTTGAGATATTTCCTCAAATACTTAGGCTTCTGTAGGTAAACAACCACAACAACAAAATCTCACAAAAAATCACTCACCACAGATTCAAACAACAAAATCCTACAAGTTTCATCATATATCTAGAACAACTACTAAAAAATCCCAACAAGAAAATTCACACAATCAAGCTTATTGAAAAAACATAACAAAAACAAAGAGAAAAAATATATAAAATTGGAGTAGAGAGTAACCCACTGCCGCCAAACCACCTAACCCCAATGCCTACCACCACTAGCGCTGAGAGTCGTCAGGACCAAGCCAAAGTAGCAAAAGACAGAGGCTGAGGAGCAAAAAAGGAGGAGCTGATTAATGACAACGAGAAACACAATTTACGTGCTAGATGCCACCTGCAGAGCTAACCACCATCGCCATAGTCACAAACGAGAACCAAACCAGACAACATGGCTTTACCCTTGCCGTCGACTAAGAAATCAAAAACTTAAAAACTTAGAGAGAGACGGAGAGGATTTAAAGAGGAAAAAGGCTATATAAGAGTGATAACTTTACACCGCAATCAACAATTATATTAAGACTATTTCTTACATGTTTTTTTCTTTTATAGAAAAGACTATTTCTTACATTACCTTATGTAATTTAATCGATGCTAATATTATTTATTTAAAGCAATTATGCACATGCTCAACTATAATCTTGATAAGATTAATCTTGGTAATTTTAACCATTTTTTTAGGTTAATCAATCTTCCACACTCCACTTAATTGTATAGCAGTTTTCTAGGGATTAATTTGAATACAATATTATAAATTTATAATAATATTGTAGTAGTACAACATACTTAAAATTACTACTTAGGGCATAAAAAATAAAATTACAACATTATAAATTGAAAAATAACCTTTCAGTTTTCAGATAAAGTGAAATGTCAGTTATTTGATTGGATATAAAATTAAGATATGAGATAATGAAGTGATTGTGAGACTTTTTACTAATAGGAAAGCTTGGCACCAAATGTCATGTAATTATTTGATTTAAACAGTTTAATTTCATAATTATTACATTTGGCATAAGAGATCCCATATTTTTTTTTGAAAAATGTCACAGTAGTTCATTTGTTATGTACAAATAAGCACAGAGGCGAGGCTATGTGAGGGGTTAGAATGGGCTAAAGTTTTGGCCAATTTTTTTACAAAAAATTAATTACATATATATTTTTAGCATTAAATAAATATTTTATTTGTAGTAATATATTGTGTCTAATTTTATGTATATATTTTGGTATATATTAACAATATTTAATAAATAAATAAATAAAAATGACATAAATTGTAAATAAAGTTGTTAAGTATATATATTTTTATATGTATTTGGTAACTATTAATAACATATATAACATTATAGTTGTTTACTATGTAAAAAAATTTCTTAAATGTGATAATTCAAAAAAATTTAAATATTTAACTTTAGATTCAACATTATAAAAATAAAATTAAAAAAGTAAGTATGATAAGGTTTATATTAAAGCTTTTAAGTTTATGTTTATCATATTTTATTTCAACCCAAATTTTAAATTTATTTAATATTATTTTCTTTGACATTTTCTTTTAATAGTATTTTAAAATTTATTTGAAATTTTTATATAAAAATTTTATTATTTTTATTATTATTAGTCATTTTTATATTGTTTATAAACATATATTTTTAAATATAGTCTCAAGCTTAAAATTCTAAATTATATTTTACTTTTTACATTTTCATATGTTTATTTTAGCTTTAATTTTAATAACTATAAATTTTGATGTGTTTGATTGAGATTTTTATTTGTTTAGATTTTTTAGTTAATAAATTTACTTTATTTATGAATGATATTAATACTTATTAACTTGTTATATTTTTGTTTAAGTTTCGTTATAAGTTAATTATAATGTGTTAACTTTATATTTTTTTAGTGCTAATTTTATATCTCTATTATAATATAATATAAAAAATTTAGTGTTAGATTGGGTATAATTTACTGTAACTTTTACTAATTTTTTACTTTGTATAAAAAAATTAAATTTTAGCTCCTCCTAAATTTTTTTCCTAACTTCACCCATAAATGAGCACTCTAGTTTTATAATATTTGAGTTTGACACCTATAGTTTCTTATATATGAAAATTAGACACTATAAATTCATAGTTTAAATATTTTTGTTGGGATAAATTATTCATTGTATTATGTGTAAGTGATGATACTGTACTCTAATATAATAAAATACCAAATTAGTTAAATTATTTTTGTTTTAAAAAATATAACTACTCAATGCTTGATAAAAAGAGCAACTAATAAATTGTTAGGGGATATACTTCATGAGTAATGAATCATACCTCCTTTTGTTGGACTAAAAGTACTCATTTTAAAAAATTATGTGACTATAATTGTTTATTTTTTTTATAATAATAAGATTTGTAGTAATTAATTTATAAATTATGGGATATAATTACTCACGTTGAAAAATTATAGAATATTTGATACATAATCTAATAATTATAAAATTAATATATTTATTTAGTAAAAATTATTAAATTATTAAATTTTTTATTTATTAATAAAAAAATAATTAAATTATATTATATGAATTAATATACGTAAAATTTTAATTAAACAAACTACATTCTCAGTCTATACATATCAAAACCTTATATCTCTATATTTAACACTACTCGATCGACTTTTAATTTCTCTCTCTGTGTCTCCCTTTTTCCCACTTGTTCTTCGATCGCATGCATCCATACTCGAATTAATTAACTAAATATTTCAAAAAAATAAAAATATAAAAAAATAGAAATAAATAATAAATTGTGCCCCGTCAGGGTAAGATGAAATTACTCTAACAGCCCTCTAACTTGAAAAGGGGTAAATAGGTCATCTCAACTCAATCATCTTCCACCTAAGATCCATTCCCGCCTGTTCATATATCATTCAATTTCAGAAACCGCTGGGTTATGTATTAGACTCGGTTCCTGAACAAACATGTTGGTTCTGCATCAAATCGAGCCCAACCAAAATAAAACACATCACAAGTTCACAACGATTCAAAAGTGACTATTAATGTTCATTTCCATCAATTCCCATTTCATTCTCAGAATATAATATCAGAAAATTAGAACAATAATAATAATAATAATAATATACTGAAACATTGTAACGCTTACTGATCAGTGTCTCCATTGGTTTCTTACCATATCAAACATTGTGTCCTTTGAATCAACGCTTGAAAAGACACAAACCCTTTCTAAATATCTATATAAGGAGGGTTTCGGTGAAGCACACAATGCATTCTACCAAGAAATTGGTTTAATTAAAAAAAAAAAAAAAAAAACTCTTGTTCTCATAATTAATTAAGCCATGGCTGACTCTTCTTCTCAAAATAAAGAAACCCCTTCGCCTGAGAAACAACAACAAAGTACTCCACAACCTATTAATGTTGTAACTCAGGCTGGAGGAGTAGGAGAGTCTCCTGGTACTCCTACTTCTACTCAGCATCAACAGCCTGTAACATCTGTAGGATCATCTGTGACCCCTCCTCCTCCTGCAAGACCTGTCAGTTCCAAAAAACAGGATTTTTCAACCCAGTTTGCAAAAGGGTCCTCCAGTGCACAGTCAACACATTCAACCACTCCTCCTCCCAGACCATATGTTGTTATTGGTGGAGGGAGTACTAGCAATAGCCAACATATGGCTGCTGCTAGTGGTTTTCAAATGATTGAATATTGTGGAGGAATAGTTTCTGCAATGGAACATGGAAATGTGGTGTCTTCTGCCCAGCAGAATATCAAAAAGAGAAAACCCTCAGAAATGAATGTTCCAGAGACAATGACACCAATTTGTTGTATTTGTGGCCGCTCATTTAGGTCTTGGAAAGCACTATTCGGACACATGCGTTCCCACCCGGATCGTCAATGGCGAGGTTGCTTTCCGCCTCCCGTCGAAGAACAATTTCATGATGCTGCTATGAATGCAACAACCAATACTCAGGGTATTGCACAAGGTTTTGATAGACTAACTTTGTTATATGTTATTAACATAATTTTGAAACTAGCTAGTCATGTAACAATGTATATATAATTGGTACGTCATGTAGGTGGAGAACAAGAGCCACAATTAGGAGATATTGATTTGAATCAGCCACACTTGGAAGAGGAAGAGGAAGAGGATGATGATCATGATGAGTATGTTGCTCTAGATTTTGATCTGAATCTACCACCGGCTGATAATGAAGATGGTGGAGCAAACTAATGCATGCTTGCACCTGCAACCATATATATAGACTACTATATATAGTGATTTGTTAATATGGAATTTTTCTCAAATGCATGCATGCATGCTTATGAATAAATACGTTACCTTCATTATGTTGAATGATTTAGGGTTTCTTATATATATGAAATAATAATTAGCACATTTGTATATGTGTGTTGTACTGATCTATCATGGCCCAAATATCTATATATATATCATGTTGGGCATAACCAATAATAATAATTAATTACTTTCGTTTTGTTCTTTTAATTAAATAATAATAATATTGTAATGTTATTAATTAATGCAAACCAATCATATCCTATTTAGGTAATTAAATACTTTTATATTATTTTTTGAAGTTTAAAATGAAAAGTGACTTAAGTCAAAATAATATTGAAAAAGTTGGAACAATGCATATCACCATTCACCAAGCAGGAGCATATATTGGGTAATATTATAAAATTTAAGCCCTTGCTTCAAAAGTATTAAAATATGCTTTCGTCACAGTCATGGAATCTACTTAATTTAAGTCTTCTTTTTAAAATAAACTCATTATTATTTATTAATACTCAATTATAGACAATCATTATTATTATTATTATTATTATTTTTTAACATTTTAAGATTGGGAGCTCATAATATTATAAAATTTATTCACATAAAAAAATAATGGGTAAAAGTATAATAGGGTAAAATATGTTAAATACATAGGTCCTTTTTTTTTTTTTCCTCTCAATCAATTGCGCTCAAAAAAACCATTTGCTCAATTGTAGAGAGCGACATAAAAATAAATAAGGAAAATAGAACATAAAGTAATAAAGACTTTGTGACAGAAAGATTAAGTCAAATCATTGTCTAAAAGAGACATAGTTTATAAGTTTTGGAAGTTATAAGTAATTCTCCATCATATGCATCGATTGATGGATGCCCTCTACCTGACTACTCCCCCAAGTTCTCTAACCACAACTAATCAAATTTTTTGTAACCCCATACCCCAGCTTTTTCTTAATACAAAATGGCAGAGAATTGTGACTTCTTCCGTAATTCTCTCATTAGCCATGTAGTTAAGTATATAAAAATATAATTGGTTATTTTTACAACAGATTAAATTTTAAAAAAAATTAATTTTTTAACAACTTATAACATGATATCATAATTAAAAAGTGTTTAAATAAATAAAATAACACTTATATTATAACAATAACTATATAAAAGTGTAATTTATTTTTATTTTAATAACTTAAATTTTTAAAATAGTTGATTTATTAACATTTTTAACATAAGCTCATTCACACATTGCTTATATTTTATTTGGAGTGAAGATCTAACCGCTCAAATCCACCCATCAAATGGTTCTTATTTGTTGACACAAGCCACGTCAATTCAACTTAGAAATTGCCACATAACATATAATAATTAATTAATTTTTTTAAAAATAATATAAATAATATTCTTTAAAATTTATAATAAAAAAATTTGTATTAAAATAAAATATTTTTATAATTAAAAAAATTATTATTATATTATTATTTTTAATATTATTTAAATTAAATTATGATAATTTTAATATATTTAATGTGTTAATTTAATATTATTATAGTATTATTTTTATTATTATAAGTTTTTGTTTTTGTTTTTTTTGGTAATTTCTCATCATATTTTTTCCCTCTCTCCTTTGAAATGTTCGTTTTCGATTCCGAGCGAAATGGCAAGTAGTCAGGCAACGTTAGACCAAGCATTTCTTTGCGCCCAAAAAAATCGTGGAAGCTTTTAGTCAAAACCGTTATTGTTTTGTTTCCTTCTCCTCCGTTAACCCTTTTGCCTCTCGAAGCTGTTTACTTTGTCAGAGAACATTAAACCAAAAGCTCTCCTTTTTTGCACGAAATCTTTTTTTTTTTTTTTGAGACTTCATATTTTTCTTACTATTCTGGGGAAGCACTCTTTTGCCAAAGTTTAGATCTTAATATTTCTTCAAGTGGTTTTATATCTCCCACCAGGTTCATATCCTCTTCCACTTTCCTTCTTTTTTTTCTTATTACATTTGTTTGTTTCTCGAGAAATCGTAGGCAAAAATGGGAATTCTAATATTGTTAGCTTCGTTTATTTAAATTTACTAAAGTTAGTAAATAGTAATGTAAGATTTAAATATTCAGTTTTCTTCAGTTTTTTTACTTGCTTTGTATGAACAAAGAATTGTTGGGATCATTATGTGAAATTCAATCAAATAAATTTCTGATCATTTTTGGCTTTTAAATTTTTTAGTGAACTGGGTTCCCAATAATGATGGAGAAAGCAGATTCTGGGCAGAAGTTATATACACGAATGCGCTTATGGGAGTTCCCAGATCAATATGTCATTGAGCCTACTGATGGCTCTTCTGGTTCGCCCTTGGCCGTTAGTAGGGTTGATGGAACCTTGAGTTTGATTGGTGGGTTAATTTTCTTTCTCTTTCTGGTTTGATTCTTTTGTTCTCTTTTTATGAATCTTAATTTTAGTCTGGCTTTAGGATATATTGATATTTTGAGCTCTTCTTTCCATCTCAAGTTGAGATGAAATCTCAACTGTGGTAGCATAACATAATTGAATTATAAAAGTAGGCCAAGTTGTTTCAGTCGAGATCTTATCTCAACTTGAGAGTTGAGATAAGAAGATTTCTCTGATATTTGATGAATATGTCATTTCAACCCCTCCAGATAAAGTCCCAGATTGCAGTTCAGTTCGGGTTCCTAAAATTCAGACAGTTTTTGGTATAGTTGGGATGCTAAAGCTTGTGGCAGGTAAGATCATCTTCTTGAGGAAAGGTTTACTGGATTGCTGCTTATTCGATGACTTCCTGATTTGAATTTATGTTTTTTAATGATCTTTTGCAAAGAGTGTCATATATGATAGTCATAAAGGACTGAGAATGTGTTGGATCTTTCATGGGGCATCGTATATTCTAAGTATTGTACATGAAAGTTTTACCTTGCCCCTGATTTGGATATCATGTTTTTACTATGCTCTTTTGCCATTAGGGTCATACTTGGTAGTCATAACAGACCGAGAATCTGTTGGATCTTTCATGGGGCATCCTATATTCAAAGTCTTATCCATGAAAGTTTTACCTTGTGACCATTCTCTGAAGAAGTCCACTGCTGAACAGGTAGAATCTGTTGGTTCTCTTTCATTATTGGATTTCTATTTTAGTTATTTAATTTGTGCATTGTTTCTGGCAGAAAAAGACGGAAACTGAGTTTTCTGGGCTGCTCAGGGTTGCAGAAAGGACTCATGGTCTCTATTTCTCTTATGACACCAATTTAACCCTGAGGTGATTTGTTTTCCATACTTGAGGCATGTTTATTTCTTTTTTGATATTAATGACACTAATCAAATTCTGCATCATTGTGTTTAAGAGAGATCATGTGTGGAATATGGCTTCATTAAATTTAAGTGCATTTTGTATTTATATTCTGCAGTGTACAACGATTGCACGATTTAGGCGATGAGTCTAAGTTGCTGCCTCTTTGGAGACAGGTAAGCATTAACTTTGAACTAATCGTTCGTGCATTTGTTTTTCTAAATACTACTTTCCTCTTTTAGTATCTTTATAATTAAACACGGCTGACTTTTTAAGTGATTTTGTTTTCTATATTGGCAGATATGAGTTATGTATTTTAAAATTTTGTTTATGTCTCTGTTTATTCACAGGCAGAACCTCGATTTCTCTGGAACAATTATTTGCTGGAAGTGCTTATAGACAACAAGGTTGTTCTTGTTTTTCTTATTGTCAATTTGTCACATACACTGATTTGCCTCCTAAATATCTTTTTTGATTTACGCTAACTGATGACATAAGTTTTTGCCTTCCATCCAGCTTGATCCTTACTTACTTCCTGTGATCCAAGGGAGTATCCTTAAATAGTTGTTGATTTCTTCTTTATTATGCATTTAATTCTCTATGCATCTTCTATTTTGCTAGTAAGACCAACCGTAATTTCTTTTAAGTCTTCCTTAATAATGATCAGGCTTTAATAATTTTCAAGCAGCCATTGGGAAAGATATTATTGATGTTACTCTAATTGCAAGGAGATGCACTAGGAGAAATGGTAGTCAAAGTTCATAACTAAATATTTAATATGTCTATATTTATTTCTTGTTCTTTCATATTATACTCATCTAATTATATTTTAGCCACTGAACAATTGGGTATGATCATAATATCAGTGAAAAATCCGGCAATAATATAATAAATGACCCTTTATTCCATATAGAATCTTATAAGCCTCTAGTCAATTGTAATTTTTTATTTTTATTTTTTTACAAAGGCACTCGTATGTGGAGAAGGGGGGCTGATTCTGATGGATATGTTGCAAATTTTGTGGAATCTGAGCAAATAATGCAAATTAATGGATTTACAGCATCATTTGTGCAGGTAAACTTTACTCTAATTGTTAAAATATGAATTTTTTTTTTCTTCATAGAATTGGTCTCTCTCTCTCTCTCTCTCTCTTTTTTTTTTTTAAGACCTAAATATAACATATAAGATAATAATTAGCGCTTTTAACATCTTGAGCTTTTAGGAGAATTGGTTGCTAACTCTCCTCTAACATGGTATTAGAATCATGGGTTTGAACCTCCCCAACTTCAAAATTTCACTAATATTAATGGGTCTCTCTTTCTTTCACTTCAATCCAACTTTAAGTTTATATCCACTTGATGTCTCTTCATCTACTTAATTGATAGATTTTGTCTAACTCTATTTGATTGGCCTTCAAAATTGTCTACTCAACTCACAAGTGAGAGCCCATCACAATTGCCTACTCAATCAACAGGATTATATCTAACTCCACTTAATGGGCTTTCAAAACTGTCAACTCAGTCCACAAGTGAGAGCTCATTAATTCAGGAAGAGTGTTATAGAAAAAGAAACCTATCAAGTGAGGGGGAGTGTTAAGACCTAAATATAACATGTAAGAGAATAGTTAGTCCTCATTCTAATAGCTTGAGTTTTTAAGAGAATTTGTTGTCAACTCTCCTCTAACACTTTTGTTGTCGCTCTCTCTCTTTTATAAGCTCTAGTGTTGTTTAAGGGTTATAGGCTTATAGTTACAGATTGTAACTAAAGGGCTCTAGGTTATATTTCCTCACTGGGCTTTATTTTAATCATAATTCTTTACTAACTTCTATTCATCTAAAAGACATTGTGGTCAATACCACTTATGTTTTGAAGTATAATATGAATGCTTCAACAAGGCAAAAATGAGGACTAATATGACATGCAATGTTTTATGCCTTTCTTATCTGTGATATTTTTATGACGATGTACTACAGGCTATAATGTAACAAACATTACTGCATGTTAGTTGTCTCACATTGCTTGTTCTGGCAATTGCTTTTTGCAGGTTCGGGGATCAATGCCTTTCCTCTGGGAGCAAATTGTTGATTTGACTTATAAGCCTATGTATGAGATTATCCAACCGGAGGAAGCTGTGAGTTTATGTCTTTTAGGATAGTTCATTACATGCCAGTTTGATTTTAACTTATATATTTCTCTATGTTTGACTTCTATTTTAATGAACACAATGCAGCCCCGAGTAGCAGAGCGGCATTTTCTGGATTTAAGAAAAAAATATGGGGCTGTATTAGCTATTGATCTTGTCAACAAGGTACATATTTTCTTTTATCAAGGAAATATATTATGTCTCTTGCAAAAAAAAAAAAGGAATGGTATTATGTAGAATTGTAGATTACCAGTGGACTGTGTGGTTGGTTGTATAATTACTATGTTCATATGCTTGTGTTCTTAGACGTGGGGAAAAATTCAGATTTTCATGTGGTCACATATGGTTATGAGTACGGATTAAAACATCAATAATATCTGAGAATTTTGTACTTCAAACGTACTTGTTAATGTGGAAAACAGAGATAAAAATATTGTCAAAATAACTCCAAAATATCCAAGTTTTATGAGAAAATTGTAAAAATGATCAAAAGTGGTGTTAAATGTTATACTTTTTGTTTACTTAATATCATAGGTTGTATCATTAAATTTTACTTTTAATGTTTTACCAAAATTCTCGTCGATATTTGATATTTATATAAAATTGAAGTGTTAATATCGTTATAAATATCAATCTTTTAATCCTTGCCACCTCTGTATGTATGTGATTAGTTATGCTATTTGGCTATTCAATCTCATGGTTTTTGCATGTTGCCAGCACGGAGGTGAGGGACGCCTATGTGAAAAGTTTGGTAATTCCCTGCAGAATATTAGTGGCAACGATGTAAGGTATAATTTCTTCCCATCCCCTGTTTTGGAAAACTTAAATGTATATTGGTAGTTGATTTTTCCTGTCAACTGATGAGACCTATCGAATATTGTAGATATGTGCACTTTGATTTTCATCATGTATGCGGACATGTTCATTTTGAGCGCCTCTCAATCCTTTATGAGCAAATTGCAGATTTTCTCGACAGGAATGGGTACGATTTCCTTCTAATTTTTTGTTTATGTAGAGCTATTTATTTTTTCTTTGATAGTCTACTTGGGAGAAAATGGAGGACTAGGCATTTTAAGACTTGTCTTATAGTTGAGTACTAGTCCTTTAATTATACATCATTCCAGGAACTAGCTTAATGCACGTGAAAATATAGTTTTTAATTTTGTGGGAGCATGAAAATGAAAATGCAGGACAAAAATTGGAATTTTTTTTATTTATTATTATTCAGTTATCATAACGATGTTTTGCATTTACCATCCCATTAGGAATAAAAAAAGTGCTAACGCCTAAAATATATTATTTTTGTTTTGTTTTGGTAAAATGGGAAAAAGTAAACATCTATTGATTAATCAGATAAGAGGGAAAGGGAGAAAAACATGAGAAACACTAGAGTGCTAAGTGCTAAAGCACGAAATAAAGAGAATAAAAATTAAATATGAACTCCCATATCAGCCAACTGCATTTTATTAGTTGCTTCATTTTCTAAATTAAAAATAGAGAAAATAGTCTGTTATGAAAACATAAGGATAAATCAGGGATTTGCTTTTCAGATGACAAACTCAAAAACATAGACATGGAAAACGAGAGTTCTAAGAGAGGAGCATTATCATGAATTAAAAAATAATTTATATTACACGAATTAAAAATTGAAGTATGGTGATGAAAAAATTTGGACTCTCCATTAGGTGGTGTGCATAATCGTTAACTGACATTAATTATTTTAGAAGAATAAATAACTAATGCTAAAATGACAAGTATTACATTTTAGGGTTAAAAGTGCCTAATGCGAATGTTTGAGGGAGAAAATGTAGGCTCTCAGGATACTTTTATAGTAGAAATAGAAAACATAAGTAGATATTTATCTGCCACGTGCTATTGTACTTTACAAAACCCATCTGTTTGGTAACTCTTCAGAACTATTTCTAGGAGTGATCGTTTTTATTGAACAACCATTTATATACTTCCTTCTTTTTCTTCTGGCTATGGATGTTTGGTAACTTGTTTAGTCTCTGAAAATATTTTATTTATATGATGAACAATCCAAAATTCTCAGTGCCTCTAAACCATGCCTTTTAAAAATCAAAATTGATAGGTTCCTCCTGTTGAATGAGAAGGGTGAGAAAATGAAGGAACAACTTGGAGTTGTAAGAACCAATTGTATTGATTGCTTAGACCGTACTAATGTTACCCAGGTAGGTGCATACCAAAAGAACTTGTCAATATTGCTGAAAGTGTAGAGTATATCTAATATTTCTGATAAAATCTATGTCTATTAGATAATGTGATACTGGCTTTCTTGATAATTGTTTTTTTAAACATATTTCTACTAGTTGTCATGTCTTTAATAGCTTAATACAAGTTTTATTCTTATTGGTATTATTCTTATTATTGGTGTTATATGTTTCATGCTGGTGGTGAATTAGCCAAACTACTATTTATCATTAAGCTGCAAAAGATTGTTTGCTTCTTAATCAAAATATGATTGCAGAGCATGATAGGTAGGAAGATGTTGGAATGCCAACTTAAAAGGCTTGGTATATTTGATGCTGAAGAAACTATTACTTCACATCCAAATCTTGATGATCACTTCAAAATCTGTGAGTCTTCGTTACTTTTTTTTTCCACGTTACTAGTGATTATTGAATAACTTTGTAATTCAAATTGAAATTGCGATTGATCTGTAAACTTCAGTGTGGGCTAACCATGGAGACGACATAAGCATTCAATACTCTGGAACTCCTGCCTTAAAAGGAGATTTTGTCAGGTAGTTTACATTTTCTATGAAGTTCTATGCTTATGGACGAGTGTATTTTCATGCTGGAAAAGTGGAAAGTGTCAATCTTTGCAATTAAATTTGCAGTTTTTTTACAAAGTTGAACTTCCAAATGGGACAATCTTTAGTTAACTTGTAAATTTTGTAGATGCAAGACACTTTTCTTTTTATGTGTGCATGTACGTGTATGTCTGTTTATCATTTTCTCCTTCCTTTTCTCTTTTTCCTGAGTGTTACCAGGTTTCAAATTTGTTGGGTTGTTCTGTATTTTTTCTGGTTGGATTGTGCAGATACGGCCAGCGGACTGTAAAAGGGATACTTAAGGACGGATACAATGCGCTTGCACGCTATTACTTTAATAACTTTGCTGATGGAACAAAACAGGTTGGAATTAGTGTTCTTTACATCATTAAACCCTTTTTTCCACTCAGATTGTCCCAAGACTGTACATTTAAGAGTCAATAATTATCTTTTGTATCAAATCAAAGACATGGTTTGAAGGATACTGAAAGCGACTTTTGATTGTTTTTATATTATAATTGAAGGATGCAATTGATCTCCTGCAAGGACATTACATTGTTTCGGTCAGCAAAGACACTAGCCCTTCTTCTCAAAAAGGAGGTCTTGAAGCTATAGCTGTGAGTACAATACAAGTTCATGTTTATCTCGTGTCAATTGTGCATACATCTTCGTAATGCCTAGTCATTGCACTATGCATTTGACGGTTTTAACATAACCCTTGTCTTATTTGTTAATCATCCACAACATACTCGTTACTTCATTTATTTAGTTGACAATATAATTTGAGCTATGCTTATTTAGTTTTTAACTCATTTATACACCCATGTGTTTAACAGTTAGAAATGATTTATTGCGAAATACACATATCTCAAGCTTTATTTTGAAATAATTGTAGTCTGAAGCTTTCCCTATTCTATACTTCGTGTTTATTTGTTACAGTCATTTCCGCTGGCTTTAATGGTTGTTTTGACTGGCTTATTTTTTGCAACGATATCATTGAGACAAGGTAAGTTAAAAGGAAATTTAACCAAAGGTGTTAAGGTTAGCATAAATCTTATGCAGTTAAGTTCGTTGTATTAAACTTAATCTATTTATAATACAGTTCAATACGACTTCAAGCACGTCTTCTATTCAATTTGTTGGGCAAGTCTGAGCATGGGAGTAGCATTATTTGTGAGGGCCAATGGACGAATTTTCTGCAATAGACCACGTCTGCTCAAGCCTCGATCTTGATTTTGGAATGAGAAAGTTTTCAGAACGAAAACTTGCTGCTTACTGCTTTAAACTCAATTTGGTGTTGAAATTCTGATCTTTCTTTCCTTCGAATTTTGATTTAATTTGGCAGTGTTCTCTTTTGTTATAATTATCATTCTTTTTGTACAAATGGATTTTCTCATGCCATGTTTGAACTGGAATTTGTGATTATTTCTGGGAATTATTGTTCTTCAAAACTTCAATAATGACACTATTATTATTCTTTATGATAAATAAAATATTAAATTTATTTTTGAAAAAAATGAAAATATTTCCTTTTAAGATCCAAAGAATGCTGTGATTTTTGGCATTTAAAAATTTAGTTGTAATGCTTACTTGGAAAGAAATGATAGGGAAAAAATAGAAGAAGAGTTTAACAATAGAAATCAACGTATTAAATGAAGCAAAGCACTCAATTTGGGCAAGCACATGCAGTGACTAGGGTTGTGTCAATAAAACTGAATGGTGGATTGCTAGCTACACTTTCTTATTTTTGGTGTGCAAAATTGCACGCAACAAGCATTTTGAACAAGAGCTGCTCATTCTCAGCATAGAAACTACACAAGTGTGCTTTCTAGGTTCTGAAGCTGTACTGCTCTACTTGTTTGCCCTAAATTGTTCTGAATGTTGTCTAGTGACTTTGATACAGGTTATCTGATACTGCCTTATCTTACCTTTGTTTATAGATAGCAAAAAAAAATGATGGCAGAGCGGTGAAGGCGAAGAATTATGTACTTGTTTTAGCTGTCTGATAAATGTCTATATTGTGTAGGTGTTTTTGCATGGTTTGCTGGTCATAGCTTCTTCTATTTATGTGGAACTTAGATAGATTACCCTTTTTTATATATATCTTATTTCACAAGGGTGAAGGCATAGAATTGTAGTGTACGCTTTTGTTTTGAATTAGTTAACACTCTACCTTTAAACACTCAACATTCCCATTCTTTGACATTTACACAAAAATAATGGATAGGTTGCCAAAAGAAACAGAGGAATAGAAGAAACGAGGATTCATTTGATACTTTACATTGAGTATGATATGATACCCGATAACTCAGTTTTATATAGTTACATGATTGAATAAAATGTCATAATATAATGACATCGAGTATCAGATCATTTATAGTAAAAACAGAGACAAGGTTAGTTAATTTTAAATGTTTTTCAAACCTTATGAACTATGATTTTAATGCAAATTTTTGAGAAATTCTCTTTATGTTCATACTAGATACTAGATATATATGACAAGAGTTGCAGATCTATGTGGAATTTTCCTAAATATTGCAAAGTAGTTAGCTCATCTCATCATGTGTAGTGTACTTTGAAGCACATGGAAAAAGTAAGTCTCAAATGCTCTTCTTTCAGCATATGTTGTTATTATATATTTGAACATAACAGAAAAGGGTAAACCTTTACAACCTATCAATCACCCTACCTAAAATCCATAATCATATTTATGCATGAGGTCAGGTGTCACTCAATGTAATGTATAAACAGATGGACCTTTTTCTGTCTAGATAACTTAATTATTATTATTCAATGGTTGGTCAATAAAAGGCCAAGGTAAAAGATGAAAAAATGAATTTTATTTACCATTTTGTAGTATTTTTAGGAAAATAAAACTCTATAATGAATACATCATGTCATTATTTAAAAAAAAATGTTATTTTTATATTATATTAAATTCTTTTTTATGGATATAAGTGTATAAATAATATAATTATTTTAAATTTTTATTTTAACTTGTTAGCATGCATGTATTGAAGATTAGAAGATTCCTACCTACCTACCTGCCTACCTACCTACAAACACAGTTAAATATGGAGCAAAATGAGAATTGATACCTTTTTAATTATATTATATTATATTAAAATTATTTTTAATTAATTATTTTTTTAATATTTATGCTTTTATAATTTAGTCATTTTTATAAAAAATAAAGGTACTAAATTTTAATAAGATAGGTACTAAAAAGATTCTAAACTTTAATAACATAAACATTAAACTGAATTTTTTTTAATAACATGAGTATTAAGTTAAATTTTTTAGATAATATAATTAATTTAAAATATAGGTATAAAAAATTACGAAGGCTGCAAAATGGAGAAGTCATAGCAAGTAGCAACTGTCTCTGAGCTGTTGTTTGTTACTTAAATCCTTCCATATCTTATCAAATATTAATATATATAATTACTTCATAGAAAAGAAAAGAAAAGAAAATTATTATTATTAAATTCTTTAACTAGTTAGGCTTATCCCATTCAATTCCCATAAAATATCATAGCTAAATAGATATGCCTTAATTAAAGGAAAGATTTGGTTGTCAAATAATTATATTGACTTTGTGTCATTATTAACTTGTAAAATAGTATTATTCTTCTTTGAGATATGTTGGTATTTTAGATACACGTGTCATATTAAAATATAAGTATATACATGTTATTGGTATAATATAAGACATGAAAAAAAATTATATATTTAAAATAAATAATTATTATTTTGAGAAAATAAAAAGTATAATATCTATCAAACTTATAAGAACAAAAATAGTACCCCTAATATTAACTCATATCTATTTTATTTGAAGAAAAATACACTATTTTTATTATTATAAGTTTTCTTATATTATTTTAAATAACTTGTCATTGTTTTTTTGGGAAATAAATACATACAATTCAACCATCATTGACATATAGAAGTCCTATTTTTTATTGAACATATAAAAGTGCTATTTGTTAATAAGATAGTAATATTAGTCATTATTTATTGAACTGTTATTTGTTAAAAGAAATAATAGCAACGTGTGATATTAAAAATATTAGACTTCACACATATTTTATATTATATACATGCAAGAATTTTTTTAGAAAAAAGACCGATATAATATTGGTTTAAATTACATTTATATCTATTGAAAATATTAAATTTTGTATAAATATTGAAAGCACTGTCGTCACATCAGGCCATTAAAATGGTCCGTTCCTGAGACTCATAAATTGCGAGCGCGTATGCACGTGTGACTAAATGTGTAATGACTTATTTCGTCTATCAATTATAATTTGAGTTGAGATTTTAAGTTTTGAGTATGGTGGTGGCATGTATTAAGTTAAAATATATATAAAATGATATATTAATTATTAATTAAAAATTAAATTTAAAATGTGTAATAATTAAATTAATATAAGATATGGAAGTTAATTAAATTATAAATAATAATAAAAAATTGTTAAATTTTAGGAATTTGAAAGTACTTGTTAGAAGTTTAAATTGTGATTATAAAAAGGGGCCGGGCGCGACTCAATTAATTGCGCTGTAAAGTAAATGGGTGATTGTATTATTGCAAAGCGAATGAAGGAGCTAATATTATAGGCCATGGACTAAATGTAGCCTACACAACTTTATTTAGCATCCGACAACTGATTCTTAGACACCTGGTCTATGTTCTTTAGGGATGGCTGGTCTGGTCATGTGATATTTTTGTCTTTTTTTTTTCAAATATTCACCGAGAAATTAGATCAATAATTTAAATTAATATAGTTAAAAGTAACTCTTATTTTTTTTTAATCATTTAAAATTTTATGAGTTAATTACTTCATTAATTCTCAAATTTTAAACATTAACAATGACAATTCACCTTGAAGATTATAAACGAATGACCAAAATGTTGAAGAATATAAGAATTATTTATTTGCATTTTTCAAATTAAATATTGAGGGGAGAGAATAAATTGGACAAATTATTTTACTCTTTAACCTTATAAATTTTTAATTAATATTAATTCAAGATTCACGTATACTTTTTTTCAAAAATAATGACTTTTGCCGGACCAATAGTAGATAGACATGTAGAAACAAGCATTAAAATAAATAAATAAATAAAAAAAGGAGAACATATGGTAACTGACGAGGGAATAAAAGAGAGTAGAGTAGAGTCTAGACTTGAAAGCTTAGACTTTTGATTGCTGCAATTGGTCGCTAAAATTTAAGAGACCAACTTTCCGCTGTAGCATTATTCAATTATTATTAATAACACATCTTAGATTGAGCCAACTGTACTCAAAATTCTAACTTGTGGATGTTTTTTTTTTGCATTTTGGTTCCATTCTCTTGTGTTACATATTCATTCATCTCCGCCTCCTTCACAATCAATCTCCATCTAAATTTTACACTTCATCTTAATCTATATCTGCCTCTTTCAACTCCAAGTTACCTTCTTTTTGGCTTTAAACGTCTGGATTATGCGCAAGTTGCTTGGTTGCTGAGAAAGTAAGAATTTTTTTTGTGTTGCATTCTTTTGCGTATCATGTATGGCTTGCTTTGTAAAGCTTGATTATTTTCTCTGAGCATTATTGGCTTGCATTATGCTAGTCTTTTATCAGTTTATGAGATGAGCTAAGTTAGTGTGCAGTTTCTGGAAATGGGTTTTTGGTAATTACTTATATTTGTTTGTCAGCGTTCTGTTTTGCCAATGTGGATCTGAATTCTTTAATTATTTGAATTCTGTAATTGGAAAGAAAAAAAGGCCATTCTTGGGTTCTCAATATTGAACTGTTACATGCTTGTAATGAAACAATAATTAAATTAAAGAAATATCAAAGATTTGAATTTGATATCAGAATTTGCATCCACACTTCTTATATTGTGTTACTTGTCAATATTATTTAGAAAAAAACGAATCACTACTCCAATTTCTGAAATAGGGGTGTGAGTGCAAAATTGTCTGTTAATAGCATTTCTCATCATCTGAATTATGGAGGATTTGTTTTAGGCCTCTAATTTTTAGATGATAACTAGACAAATATACATGGTGTACTGATTCATAGGTGTAATTGTAAAATGTAAAATTGTTTGGCCAACTACGAGCCTACTGTAATTTGTATTGTTAGAACTTAAAAGTTGAGGCTTTTGATATTTCATTTATAGGTTGGAGTGTTTAGAGGAGAGAAACTGTTGTTAAGAACTGGTTGGTTATTCTTTATTCTCATTTGCTTGGTCTTTTCATTAGATTTGTTACTACTTAGTTTCACGGACTGTGAGTCGATACAGTATTTTTGTCTCCCTTTTCTGTTAATTTTATTTTTTATTTTTAATCATTTCTTTCCCTGTTTTATATAAAACATTGCTTTCTATATTTGGTGCTTTCTTTAGTGACCTAAATGGAACATGATAAACACTCTTGTTTTATCATATTTTTGACGTTTTACTCTTTGATACATGTTTGGTGCATTATGATGCTCTTTATCGGTTGTTTCAAGTGATATATTTGGGTGTCTTTTCGTCTTGCAGGTAATTCTAGCCAACTTAATTAAATTCGGGTTTTCCTCTCTCTGATTTGACAAGAAAGGAATTCAAATTTTTAATGGGGTGAGCCGTGAGCATAAACAAGTATTCTGATGTTTAAGGAATGAGAGCCTTTTGGTAGAGGCGTTGGCTGCATGGGAGCTTTATTGCACTTTTTCAACTTTAATAAGGGCAGCATGGCCAAGAAAATTCTTACAGATAAAAAACGCGTCGGTGGTAAGTATTTTCATTTCTCTTAAAGTTTAGGAAATTGCATATTGCAGTAAAAATGATTTGTTCGTTAAGTTGTGGCTCATTTTATAGACTGCCCATACTTTACACTGAAATTATAAATCTACAGTTCTGCAAAAGTTGCTGATTTTCAAAATAAAACTCAAGAGAAGTTTAGGAAATTGCATGTTTCTTATAATTATTGCCTAGTGGTGCTCAACATAAATTTGGTTGATAAAGAACTCAAGAGAAGGAAATTTAGAATTCTGATGTGTAAATTTGAAAATGGCCTCAAAGTTAATGTTGATATCTATTCACAAAAAGTTAAACTGTTTGGTTAATTAGGACATCAATCTAAGTTCCTGCTCAACGATAGGAATGTATATTACCCTTTAGACCATCTCTACAAAACATAGTGTTTGTTCCTTTGAGAAACAAATGACAAGATTCTGAACATTAATATGATTTTAATATTCAGACTATAAAAAGGGATACTTTGTAAACCATGAAGGACTGGAAGCTCCTCGAAACAGCCTTGAATTGCAAGTTGAAGCTTCTCAGAGCTATTTTGTTGTTGGAGATTTACCGGTAACTTCTCAAAGGAAATCCTTTATCATGGCTGTTGTGAAAATAATCATTTGTATTTTTCCTATTTTTATACCAAACTTGCTTTTGAAATATTCTTTAAGCTCCAACAGTCTAGTTAATCAAGTCCTTTCTCTTGTATTTTGCAAAATTTTCCCTCATTTCCCTCTGACTCTTTCTTCCATAAATTGCATTTATATGCTCTCTAATTTGATTTTCATGTCAGGTAGAAGAAAATTGGTCAGAAAAGAGTTTCTATCCACTTGAAGCTTCAACGGAGAAAATGATCAATAAGGAAGTATCCAAATGTGCAAGCACTAGAAGAAATGCACCAAGCATTGTAGCTCGTCTCATGGGAATGGATACAGTGGCATTAGAAATGGACTCTGTGGTTAAACCAATGGAGATCAAGAATGAAAATATGAGCATGAATCCCTCAAGCAAAAATGGAAGGGGATTAAAAGGTCACATCTCATCTCACTCGAGCTCTTCTCAACAGTTTGAAATTGATTTTTCCAACAATAATCAGGGCATTGGACGATTAGGCAACAGCCAGAAGTCAGGAAAACTGAGTCGTCGAGAACATCCTCAAGAGGAAGAACTACAAAAGTTTAAGAAAGAATTTGAAGCATGGCAGGTAGTGAGGCTCAAGGAGTGCTCAGGGCAAGCTGAACTTGGTAGTGTTTCATCAAAATTACTTGCCCAGGAGAACCTCAACAGTGAAAAAATTGAACTTTATGCAAAATCTGGGCAGAAACCTGCAGCGCCGAAGGGTCACATTTTAAAATCAAGGACACTTGGAAGAGACAGTTTACGACATCATAGCAATTTGTTTGAATTTTTCCCACATGAGCAAAAAGGATATAATTCTAATTCAAGAAGTAGAACCTTAAGCCGTGACTTTGAGGAATCCCTTCTGTTGGGTTCCAATAAGAAATTAGATACATGTACTGCACCCACCAGAATTGTTATTCTAAGACCTGGTCCTGATCGCCTTTATAACAATGAAGAGTCTTGGACAAGTCCCTCAGGCACTTCAGACCACAGAGATAGCCTAGCAGGTTTCCTTGAAGAGGTGAAAGAAAGACTCAAATGTGAAATGCAAGGGAAAACAGTTAAAAGGAGTTCTGTTAGAGGAAGTGGAATTGAGATCCCTTATAGTGGAATGTCATCAAATACAAAGAAAATTGCTCAGACCATAGCAAAACAGGTCAGAGAAACTGCGAGTAGGGACATTGTAACAAATTTGCATAGATCAGAATCAACTCGATCATATAAAGGCGAAATTCAATTCAATGAACCATGTTCACCAGAGTTTATGAGTAGAAACACAAAAAAATTCTCATCAGAAAGATTAAGAAATGTTTTAAAGATGGAAACAGATTTGAGCATTCCAAGCAAAGTAAGATACTGCAAGATTATGCATGATGAGCAAGAAATACAGACCCGATCCTTTAGACACGGGCTAGGTGATGACAGAATTCTTCACAAAGAGTTATCTCCAAGAAACCTAGTTAGGTCATTGTCAGCTCCTGTATCAGGAACATCTTTTGGGAAGCTTCTTCTTGAGGATCGCCATGTTTTAACAGGTGTTCATATCCAGAGAAAACACGAAGTTGTTGAGAATGTATCTTTGGACATGAAGAAACAGAAAAAGGAGAGATTTAATTTTAAAGAAAAAGTTTCCAACTTCAGGTATAGTTTTAATCTTACAGGTAGAATGTTTGGAAAAAAGATCCAATCAATGATAGAATCACACAACCCCAAGCAATATCCCACTAGAGATTTCATGTGTGGTCCCACCGATGTTACCAACTTCAGAGAGAGGCCTGTAAGAATGCTTCTTGTGTATATGTTTCTTCATTCTATTTATTGATAGGTCTTTAAACATATTTTCTTTGCCTCTTGATTTTAGGAGAATTTTACAGAGGTGCCTCCAAGTCCTGCATCAGTCAGTAGCAGTGTTCAAGAAGAGTTTTGGAGGCCAGTTGATAGTTTAAGTCCTTTGTCAACCGCTGATCTAACTTCAAGAGATGAATATTTAGTGCCTCATGCTTTCAAAGAAATCAGCACTAATCTGCACGGTAGAGATATTTGCCTATTTTTTTCATTTTTTTTTTTTTTTACATTTATAATATTCTGCTTTTAGTATGGTTTGAGCATAAACTCCTTTTCAAGTTTATTATTGTTGAAATTTATTGCTTTTGATTTTTTATTGTTGTTGATAAGCTATTGTTCTTGTATATCCTTAGAGGCCTCGTATTTTATCTTTAAATTATAATAAAAAAACATTTTTGTGAAAATTTCCATGATAGTAATTGGGTTGCAAAGTGAATGCAAATACCTTGCTTAAACTAGGTCACAAAATTAAATTATTTATCTGGTTGTATTTAGTTCAATTCAGTGTGTGACTCGGTTTGAATAATCAACTGATTTACTTGGAGCTTAAAGCACTGGCAGTCTAACAACTTGCCTTCTCTGCAACTCCAAACTATAGACACTTGACAGAAGAATCTGGAGGAATGGTGAATTATACGAGCCTGTTGTCCTGTATTTTGTAAGAAAATTTTATTCTCTGGAACATAGGTAGTCTGAGGCTCAAAACCACATTGTTTTGAGCTTGCCTGAAAATTGGTTTAAAGTTGCATTTTTTGCCAAGTACTTATTATATATAGTTTATGTACTGACCAGGTACATAGATGTTCAGCAATGTTGTGCATGACTCATGTGCAACATATGCACGAGATTTACTCAGATTCTACCCATGATTTTTGTAACATCTTTTGCCAAATATTAAAAACAAAAAAATGGGTTATTTGGGGCACAAACTGAACGTAGGTACATACATATATGTTTGTTGATATGTTGATCTATAGCATGGCTCTTGAAATACAATAGGATTTACTTACTCTAGTTCCAATTGCTTGTTATACAGAGCTTCGAAGGAAACTGAATCAACTCGAGTGTGATGAGACTGAGGACATAACAATGGAAGAGGAGGAGCCAGCTACTGTTGATTGTGAACTGCTAGAACTAGAGGATCCAGCAGAAGCCTACATAAGGGATCTGCTTGTTGCTTCAGGTTTATATGATGGATCATCTGAGAAACATTTGTTGAGATGGGAGACACTTGCAAAACCTATAAGCACCTCAGTATTCGAAGAAGTGGAAGAATCTTATAAGAAAGCGCATAACGAGTCCAAAGATCAAGATGCAAAGAAGCTTGATAACAAGCTGTTGCTTGATTTGTTGAATGAAGCACTTCTAGTTGTACTTGGACCATCTATGAACATATCAAAGTTGAGGAGAAAACTTCTAAAGTCTTCAATTATGCAACCGTTACATGGAAAGAAATTGTTGCATAGTGTGTGGGAGATTATAAGTGAGCATTTGTACCCTCCTAGTGATGTATCGTATTACTCAGTCGATGATATGATAGCTCGAGATCTTAGATTGGCTCCTTGGTTTGGCATGACAGATGATGAAGTTAGTATTTTGGTAAGAGAAATGGAAAGCCTTATTATGGCAGATATGGTAGAGGACATGTTAGAGAGCATGCTACAATTGTGATATGTGTGAGAGGCTTAAACATTTCTTTACATTAGTTCACCATTCCCAAAAGTCTCTAGTTTAGCAAAGATGAATTTTGGTGTGAGGCGTATATAAAGAGTGAGTTTTTTTTTTTTGCCAATTGGTTGGGTAATAAAAAAGAGAGTTAGCTTGTTTCTTTGTTGTAGATGAGTTTTGATGTAAATTGCCAACGTTGTAGGTGTGCTTGTGAAATTGGAGTTGGATTACTCAAAGTAAACAAATGTAGATTAGTAAATAGTTATTGAATCTGCAATTTTATTTTACTTCATTAATCAATACAATTCAAAATGAAATACCCACAGTTCACTATTCTTTTGGAGTGAACCGTGGGTATTCTTCATCGGTCTATCTGCTTCTTCTGTTATGTGTAAGCTACTCATTTGTTCATTCTCTAATAAACCAGATATAAGAATCTTGGAGACTAATGGTGTTAAAGTTACAATGATTGTTGGAAATCAAAGATATTCGATTTATGTTACGTTTAGATAGTTTTGATAAATTCGGCTTGATGGGTAATTGTTATGTGTGCGAACAAATCTTATATTGGAAAAATATGAATCGCAAATAGAGTATATAGTTAAATGGGCTACTTCTCCTAATAGATAGCCATTCCACCCATTTCGTCGAGATAAACAAGACGTATTCTATCATAACTCGTTTTGGGTTGGAACCCCAAGCCCAACAAGTGGTATTAGAACTAGGACTCAATTTGCATTACGTAGGCACACATAAGATGGATCCTCAATTTGAAAGTGACCAATGTAGACAGAGCACGTGGCCCAAGTTTAAATGAATGGTTGTCCCTATTAGATCGCGTTGGAAATTCTACAATATTGTTCTAAACTCATTTGGACTTTTGAGATTTGGCGTGGGTTCTTTGGCCCTTTCTTACCATGCGTTTGAATTTGATGGAGTATGAATGCACGTTTGATAGATGTGGCTTAATGGCTAGTCCTTAATATTGAGGCATGTTTGGAGTCTAAAAAGATGTCCATTTAGTGAATGCGGCTTAATGGCTAATCCTTTGTATTGGGGCATGTTTAGAGTCTAGGGAAGCAAATGTGTTATCGTTCGAGGGGGAATTGTTTGGTGTGCAAATAAGTCCCACGTTGAAAAAATATGAATAACAAATTGAGTATATAATTAGATGGGCTACTCCTCCTAATAAGTTAACCTTTTAGGTTGGAACTCTAAACCTAACAATAATAGGTAATTTATGTAACTGGATGGGCTCTTTCCATCATGTAGGTTTTGATTTGATGTGATGTAATGGTATCAGTTTTATTGTTTATGCTTAGAATTGCTTATGATAGAATGCTTTATGTACTTTGTAAGTTTGAATCCTTCAAAACTTTTGTTTTGAATTTTGTATGTTTGATGTCCTATGATTAAAAGTGTTTTCTTGAGAAGATTTTGAAGAAGATGAAAGAGGTATCAGGATAAGCATAAATGCATTGTATCGCCCAATCTTGTAGCATAGTGATGTGTGGTGCTGCGTGTTTTAGTTGTGTTATTGTGCCCATTAAGAAATGTTTGAATTTCCGGGCTAAATCTGTTGTTGCAACTCTGGTTTCAAAAGGGTCTTCCATAGTTAGTCTGGTATTTTGGGTGTACTCAATCTTAATAATGTATGAGATATAACTTTTCTTTAAGTTTAATTTGAAGACGTGATACATTCATGATGTTACTATTACAAATAATGCAGTGGTGTAAGAGGTTTCTATGGTTTCATTTATTTATTTTTAAAAAGTACAAAAGAATTCATTTCCCGAGTTAAAAGGTCCGTTAAATTTTCTTCTTTTGTCCCCGCTAATAGGCACTCGATTATTACAAGCAAAACTAAAGACTACATCAAGAATAACGAGTTTACATGCATTACACCAAGTAGAAGAAATTCTGGATTCTGATAAAATATGCTTTTCAGCTGGACCTTAAACGCCTCATAGCACGTTCAAGACTGAATTCATGATGACATAAGCCATGCCACAAGAGAAGATTATCCTCACCATTTAATAGTGAAATCTTGGCTATCTGTTTATGTAATACTTCCAAGTTGACGAGTGGCGCAGTCGTTGGTCTCCCATGAGCACACTAGCAAAAATCAAGGTTACTCAAGCCAAAGAAAGGCATAGAAATCTTCTGCAGGTGTGTGTTTGTCTGACATACAAAGGAGGGAGGATAAGAGATACTCACTTGGAAACACAGTGACGTCTGCTTTAGCTCTTCAACAATGAGAGAACACTCTGAAGGTAGCAAAGAGTCTCCAAACATGATTGCACCTTAATGAAAAATTTAGGTTAAAAGCAGATTGGCAAATGTGTTTGTAAGACAGAAAATAGGAATACATTTTGCAAAAAGGGTGGATGCCCGTTGTGGACAAAATGAAAAATAAAAAAAATGGGTGCAACAGTCCTCTTTAGTAACCTTCTCCCCATTTCTTCTTCTTCTTTTACTTTTTTTTTTCCCTCTTCATCTCTATTGTTAGATTTTTTAGTTCACCTCTTTTCTCATTCATTCTTTATGCTACTTGCATAATCAGTTTTTTGCAATGTCAATTAGCTTTGCAATGGAAGACTTAGATATGATGAGCTTAAGGAAGCCCTAGCAAATTGTGGCTTTCTATTTGGCTGGAAAAATTGTTTCTGAAAAATTTGTCAGTGTTAGTGCTATGTTTAAAGTTTTATCCAAGAACTGGACAAGCTATGGTGGAATTAATCTCAGAACATTTGATTGCTGCACATTTATATCCGAGTTTGAGGTTAAAGTAGAGATGGAGCAAGTACCGATCAGAGCTACCTAGAGTTTTAATCATAATTTACTTGTGATCAACAAACTTGATCCAGGGAGGGAACATGACTCCTGAAATTGAGGATAATGTTACGGCTTTCATCAACGGGATCTTGTCTACATTGCAAGAAGTTCCAATCACCATCTCTGAAGGTGCTACTGAGGATAATAACCTTGGTTGAGGCTGTTGTTTTTTCTTATATCATTTCATTGGTGGTGGTTTCAGGTGTTAGTTCATATGCATGCTCTTCTTTAGGAAGCAAGCATTTTTTTTCCTTAACTTTTTTGGTCTGTTTTTAGCTCCGTATCTGTTTTGTTGGACTTTATTTTTAGACTTCATTTTGTTATTTCTTGCGTTCTCTTTAGTGTTTGGTTCAGGAATTGGTGGTGTTCAATTCTCTAAGAGAGTTTTAATCCTCTGTCAAATTACACTGATGTTGGATAACGCATTGTGTGATGGTTGGATTACTTTCTAAGAGCATTATGGCTAGTCTTTGTTTACTAGCAATTGGATCTAATAGTTCTTTATGCTGCTTAATTGCAGATGAAGATGGAACCTGTAGGCTTTTACTTGTATTTGTTTTCTTTATATATTTTGCAGTTGCTGTTAGTATAATGTTGATGTACTTGCTCTTGGTCTTTTGGCCGCTTTAATGAAATCTCTCTCTCTTTTGACTCAAAAAAAAAAACTCACTCTTTAAATTCTTTTTATTAGACATAAGACTTCAATTCCACTAATATGCATATACCTCTGCAGGCTTTTGAATTAAGGATGCGAAGAACAGAGGGTGGTATGGTTGATGATCCATCAGTATCAGCAAGCTAAAGATTGGGGGAGAGCAAAAAGGGGATCAGTTAAGGATTTTAAAATGTTTAAAGAATGGAAATTTGAAAAGGACAAACGAGCCAAATATATCTAAGCAAAATTGAAGTAATGAGTGCTACAAAACACCTGCTGGAGAAATTCCATAAGATCCGTATCAGATAAGTTCACACCTAATATGCATGGTACCTGCACTTCGTTCAGAAAGGAACAGAACAACAAATATATCAACAAGATGAAGAAAATACAAGAGCTAGCTTTATAACTCAAGAAAGTTTTTCAAAAATAATTTCAAAACAATTATAGTTAGCAAATAATTGATACACACAAACAGACATAATATATAATGATAAATAAAAGGACTTGATTTAGACAAGCTCACGCAATAACCTTTTTTTTTTTTTTGGGGGGGGGGGGGGGGGGGGGGGGGATAAGGTAATACTTACAACAAGAAACATTCTATTTAAGGTGTTTCTTGATTCAACACAGGATATTAAATAAGCAGGTAAACTCAAATACCAAAACTAAGGCAAATCATGAATCTTGGCATGTTGGGCAACCAATCAGCCGCAATAAGAGTTGGTGTTTGAGAGAGAGAAAACATTACCGCAATAAGAGTAAGAACGGTTGGTTGCCTGTGCAGAAGATTCATGTTTCTGCCAAAAGAATTAAAATGATAATCCAAACATATCAGTGAAAAACAAAAATACTTGTTTAGCAGATGACCGAGATGAGTTCTATAATATGATGAACTATGTAATAATCTCCAAGAAATCATCACTCACAGCATCAAACAGAGACAAAATCAGGTGCTTGGAATTTGTATTCCTAAAAGTTTAGATGTTAATTCATGACCAAATTTGATATTGTGTTATCACCATTTTCAGTAACAATCACATGCATGTGGGCTCAATAATGAGATTCGTCTTAACGCTTGCGTCCCTCAATATTAAAAATCAAAAGACAGATGTGCTAGACAGACAACAGAGAATACCTTTTGAAGGACATTGGAACGTGAGTATGAATGTTGCAGATCCACCCCCACTCCTTTATCATTTCAGCATAATTCTGCAATAACTGATGTCCAATCTCTGGTAGCATCTGGATACGTACATAAAACTCTAAATAAGTAAACCAACCATCAAAGCTTCATTCAGCACTAAAGACATAGACGTACCAACTCTTGTTCAGCATCCAGGAAAGTAATTGTCTTTGCCTCTCCAGATAAAACCTGGGTATTTGGCTAAGATAGTGAGACACAACCAAATGAACCTTAACGAAATGTTTAACAGGAAAGACTCTTACTTTTTCGCGCAACTCTTCTAGACGAATCCTTTCATCAGCAGCATGCTGCAGGTTAGGATTGATGTTTAAATCAGAATACCAATCTTACATCCAAATTGAGGGACCATGTGTCTACTTACAAATAGCCAAGATCAATTTTTTTTTTTTTTTTTTTAAATATTATTTTAGAATAAATTGGTTTGACCAGAAATCTGTTATAATATTCTTACCTCTAATGAATAAGTCGATTTCCAAACAGGGCACGACAAGTTAAATGCAATTCAATACTGTATCACTAGTTTATAAGACAAGGTGCCTTATAGCAAGGAACTCTTAATTGCAAATTCGATTTAAAATATGTTATAACAGTCTTAGACGGGGTAGGATGAACCAATGTGAGTGTAAGCTTTGTTGCTCGAACACGATTGGTGCTGACACTAGGTCCGCTAGGGAAGAAAAGAGCCAGGCGTAGACGGTTGCAGATACTATAAAAGGGTAGGGCACTCTGCGAGAATTAGGTATCAAATCTCATACAAGTAGTTCGTTCCTCGCCCACTGTGACTGAATGGAGTAACTGAACTTAGGATCGTCAATCTCTTCCTTAAAGATTGGGATGAGTCGATGTCGGTCGATGGTGTGAAAACACTTCCTGATGTCGAATTCCAAAAACCAGCGAGAGGTTCTCCACTCTTTGATCCATCTTAGGGCTAGGCCTCGAAGTTCAGAATCAACAAAGGTTCGTAGAACGACGAAGGGCACAACTTGGAGGTATGGCTTAAGGCATTAGTTTGCTAAATCGACAAGCAAGTATCATGGATCCCATTTCTTCCCTTCGGCGGCTATCATGGATCCCGAGGAGTTAAAAACAGGAAGAAGAAGAAGAAGAAGAAGAAGAAGCGAGAACCACTTAAATAGAGGAATCGATTGTATTTCGTCCCGCTCTTCTAGGCTTGTGTTATAATCATATCATCAACTAGCACCACCACGAACGCTACCGCAATCGGGGGGCAAACGATGCAATAGCTTTGGTTAAAGCAAAATCCAAAATGGCATAACCAAATGATTGTTTAGCTAATGATGAATTTTGTGCCACGGAATGGATCAAAGAACTGAACACGAGGTGAGGGATTTAGGTTAGGAGTCTTTGTGTGAGCCGCATGCAGTGAGACTCACACGTACGGTAACGAGGGGGGTTTATACGTGTGCGAATGAGCCATTTTGGAGTTCGTTTTTCCGTTGGGTTTGATACATCAGCTACCTAATATCCGATATTAGTCCACAATCACTACACGAGATAGCAGCTTATTTATGGGCTTCTTACGGGAGCAACCATGGTAGGTACTTCTCAACCATGTATAAATCTTGGCCGTGACTTTACAATATTCTTAATGAAAAAGTTGATTTCCAGATGGAGTATGACAAGTTAAATGCAAGTCAACCAGTATAGCTAGAATATAAGAAAAGGTGCCTTATTTGGAAAGGAACTCTAGTTTCTGTGCAGAAAAGCATAAATACATTAAAGTAAACAAATAAAAAACAAACCTGATCGATAACAGCAAGGATTCTGCCAGCCACAACAGGAATAAATTTCTTATCCAGCTGCAGGAGGACCCTGGCTTCGTCGAGGAAGTTCTTATCAATAGATCCAGGAACTAATGAGTCACCAGTAAAGTGCAAGATTCCAGAGGAGATGTCAAGTACGTTATTTGCATCAAGTATATTGTGTACTTTGTTTTTAGTCTGCATATGAGAGAAATATATTTCAAAATTTAGTTACAATGGTCACACTATATGGCTTGGAAATATTTGAGATGCACAAATCATATTTAGTAATGGAACTTAAAACAAAAAGGAGAATCATTTACTGTAGTCAGTGGATATCCATCCCGCCATTTGGTCCAATTATTTGGGGACTCTTGAAAGTCCTCGGAGACAAGTCCTGAGAATTGAGGCATTGCTGAGCAAACACCATATTAATATACACAGCCATTGCACACAACAACAACAAAAAAAAAAAAAAAAAAAAACAACTTGGATCATTATGTTGGGATTTCCTATATTTATAAAAGTTTCTGTCAGTAAGACCTTAAATATTCAGGTCTATAGTGCTTGCAAAAGAACAGTCTACTAAACTAATCCTTTTTCGGAGGATCTTGAATATGCTTTTTCTTCACACCTTTAACAGCACCCAAAGTCCATACCACAAAAAGCATAACTTTTGCATAATTTGTATCTATTAGAAATACCAGCAACTGGATCTGTATCTTGAATGTGAGTAGACTCTACGAACTTTACATCTTTATGCATATTCATCTTCCATTCTTCAATGTCTTGCAAGTTCTTCATACTGAAAGCACGAAGAAAAGATCCAGTTTAGTCACGAATGCTGCAGAAAGAGATAGGGGAAGAACAAGAAAAATATGCAAAATTTGAAGTACCCCATGTCTAAAAATAAATTCTTAGAAACACTTGGGTTCAAATGTCGTTGGCCAATTCCAAAAGATTGATGGAGATGTGTCATGTCACCAATGTCTGCACATCACAGGTGCATAAGCTAGTATTGCATCTATGTCAATTGTCAAGTCTAAAATAGCAAGCCACGATTGAATATACCAGGAAGGATGGGAGCATGAGGCTCACCTTCTGTCACTGTCGAAGGATACTTTAAGGCAGAGATTCTTTTCTTTCTTCTATAATATGGTGGAGCTGAGCTACTTCTTGACCTTTGTTTAAAATGATCTATTTTTACATCCTGATGTGAAATCCAATTCCTTTGGGTCTCATATCTTTCAATGCCAGAACGATCAATATGCTGTGCATCACAACCTAACCAGCCTGTCTCATCAATTAATAAATCTGAGCATTCAGGAGGAAAATTATTATTTAAATTGTTCTTTTGAAGGAATTTGCTAGAACGAGTGTGCTCTAATTGACTGTTTTTACAACTAGTGGTGAAGTTTTCCAGGCTGGAGCTCTTTGACATCGTACTAAAACTAAGTCTACGATTGTTTTCTTCAGTGTCTACAAAGTGATTATCACTAAATCCACAACTCTCTCCAAGTATGCCATTATCAGTGCAGTGCTGCACATCCCAAGGAACCAGCTGGGATAAGGGTTTTAAGTTTACAGAGAGCCATTCAGAGTTTAAGCCAGTGCTTGCAATATCTTTGAGTGAATTGGATGGAAAACCATTTATTTTGTCAACATGCTCTGTGTAAGATGGGATTGGATTTACAAGTTCTCTCGGCAGATAATCAAGTTCTGAAGACAAGTGAGAGTTTGTCATATCCATGGGAAAGGTTTGAGTATTAGATCCATGGTCTTGCAATAAATTCCTCGAATAAAAATCAAAACTCTGTTTTTTTTCATCTATTTCTGGAGTATAGTGACCAGTATCAATTTCCTTAGCCCAGCATACTTCACTTTGAAAATCGAGCTTGCCATCAATACATAATTCTCTCTCAGTTGAATAGGAAGAGGAACAACTATTCAGGAAAGGTTTCACTTGGACCTGACTCATCTCTAAATTCTTACCAAATCCTTCATTGTGACAAGATAGAGCACGCGGTACTGATCCATTACCAAAGACAAAATTAACTTCAGAACTTTCATTTTCCCATGGTAAAGTAAGGTTCTCTACACTACTCTGTGATCGTTCCAAAGTAGTGACTCTATTCCCCAAGGAAAAAATTTCAGCAGATAATTTTTTTTTACCAGATATACACATACGGTTTTCATGTTTTCTAGATGCTTTGGGCTTGGATCTGGTAAGGGGGAAGTCCCATAATTGGAAGGAACTACCATTCTGACAATGAAAATCCAACTCAAGTTCTTGATCTCTCAAGTCTTCAGTATTTGGGTTTGAGAATTCAATAGGAACTACATGTTCAGCACGAGACAAACAGTTAAACTCATCCTCAAAGGCAAGCAAATTAGAAGGATAACCAAGAAGTTTTAGAGAAGCCTGATGATTTTGAACTGTGCACATCTTCTTCCCATTAGTTAAGTTTTTAGGGAATTCTTCAAGAAAATCTAGCACATAAAAAAGGAAAGATAAAAAAGGATACAGTTTAGAGCAACCAACTAAATAATTCCATTAAGACTACAAACATGCCATGTCAGTTAAACCTATTTTTTTTAAGTAAAAAGAAGGGGAAAAACTGACAGACGAGATTCATACTACACATAGATAAAACAAAGTAGCACCTTCAACTTCATCTGGAGATAAAATATTGTCATGCCCACTTGACATTTGTTCCTTTTCCTTTATATGACTGGCAGATCCTATAAAATCTCAAAGGTCAATAGAAGCTTCAGAGATCCTTATTCAAAAGATCCACCTTCACACCATCCTTGAGAAAAAGAAAAATTAAGCAAAACAGAAATTATGTTTCCTATAGCATATCCGAGAGAAGGATTACCATTAAATATATCTTCCCTCCAAAACGTTTGAATGGCCTTATCTATAAACGAATGTACAGCAGTCCAATCCTGGCAAGGAAAGGGATGACCATAAAGCAACATTCAGTTCATGCCAAAAGAATGTAGCATACTAGTAGATACATTTAGATACTAGTAGAAGCATCACGCAATGAATGCTCAAAATGTCCATAATGGGAGACAGATAGAGAAGAACCTTAAAGTGAACAAATGTTTTTGATGATTCAAAGGTTAAATCATAAAAAGATCGAGGACAGCATATGTTAAGAATGAATGCTGGGTGTACTTGCAGCCTATTTCTTTTCCTGCTTTGGTGCCCACTTGCGACACCTGCTTGATCCCAATATTCAAATCTTGCTGCCAGTTGATTCAGTAGTTTATGAACAGGCCCTTTGTATACAAACCGTGAGTTGATATCTGCCGATGTTAAGGTCAAAATCTAAGAAATATTATGCTAAATCCTTTCAACGCAACACAATCACCCTACAGACTCCTTAAAATATCCAGATATAATTAATATATAGAGATATGGATACATACATATTGAAAGGCCTGCAAAACAATCCAACAATAAGAAACTCAAATTCTGATAATATATGAAAGAAGCATAGTAACAAATTATCTTTATTGATTTAGCAATTCTACCTTAATGATAAGATTATCAGAAGGACCAGATATGTAACCAAAAAGCTTCATGTTTCCATCATCCATGTTTAATTCATGTAAAGAAGTGGCTATTTCCATCCCAAAAGCACTGGTCAACAGAGACAAAGTAGAAGAAGGACGCGTGCAAAGTAACATATCATCACTACAGTGAGAAAAAAAGAACATGAGAAAAGATAAAACAAATTAACTATACACGCTTGAATAAGAAAATATGACTTGAACGCACCTTTCAATATTGATAACATCAAAAGAAACCTGCGAGTGCATGAGTGCAATTCGAAGTACACATTTCTTGACCGACTCCAAGACCTTCTTAGGGCTTACACATAACAAAAGATTAACATAAAGCATATTGAGTCAGTATAAATTATTTGAACCTTATACTTATTAAATTAAGGAAAGATGAGGCATCTTATACAAATCTTATGAAAGTTGTAACTAGAACCTGGACTGAATGTGATTTCTCCGAACGGGTTGGTTGTAATATAAATCACGGATAACGACTGCAATGAGTCAATCATAAGTTTAGAAAAGATGGTTGACTAAATAGTTATTTTGTTTGTAATAATTAATGAAGAAATATAACTTAAATGAGCCCCTAAGAAAGCAATGAAATTCCTATTCAAGTGTGCCTTTTGAAAGAAAACATAAATGTGACACTGAAAAATTAATCACCATAAAGCAGCTAGAATATGTATTTACCAATTTGAAACACCTTCACATAAATTCACCGCCTTACAAAATAAGGTATGTGTTGGGCTTAGGATTTCAACCCAAAAAATTAACCTATTAGAAGGAGTAGTCCATTCCAACTATATACCCATTTGCTATTCATATTTTTCTAACATAGGACTTGTTTGCACACCTAACAATCTCCCTAAAACGAGAACACATTTGTCCCCCTTAGACTCCAAACATGCCCAATACCAAGGACCAACCATTAAGATGCATCTACCAAACAGACATATCTTTAAACTTCAAGTATGTCCCAATACCAAGGACCAGCTATTACGCAGCATCCATACTCTATTGAGTTCAAATGTGTGGTAAAAAAGGGCCAAAGAATAGGGACCCACTATTTATTCAAACTTGGGCCACGCACACCTAACAGTATATATATATAGGTTGCAAGAATAAAAATGTCTTCAGAACATTTCAAGCATGCACGTTAAGTATGGGGTATAAGTCAAAATAATGTCTCCACAAGAAGGCTTGTAGTAGAATAGTTCCCCACCTGTTGTTCCCACGTCCTTTCTATCATTGTCAATTCCAAGAAACAAACAGTTGCTTCCCTGAGAAAAATTGTCTAAAAGTCAACTAGAGTAAACCTTACTAAAATTATTTGAAAATATATACATGAAATTAAAGCAGTAGAGAGATCAAGACCTTCATAACCTTGCGATACCCATTGGGCTTCCCATTAGCCTTTGAAACTATTTCCAACAAGGATACATCAGAAATGGAAGCCAGTGCTTCTCCCCTAAAACCAAAGTTCCCACTTGCAGCATGCTCATCAGTCAAATCATCAAACTTTGATGTAGCTGCTTACACGAATATTCCTCAAATTTACACATGACGGACATACAACTTAAAGTTCACCATGAGACACACACTTTATGGGCATATAGTATAGCATAAGATGTCAATAAAAAATTTAAGGGAATAAATGCCTAAAATTTTCATTTTATTTCTTATACACCTCTTTGTGATGCACCCCAGTTTCTTCCACTAGAAGTTCACCTATGGTGTTCTGCTACATTGCTTTAGTTTATATTAGACTTGCTTCTACAAGACTTTTAGTATAGAAGTAGCACACCAAAATGATATAAAATTTTACTATCATCTACAAAACATGGATTTTCCAATTTCTAGTATCCTTTTTACTGGATGGGAAACTATTATGAGTCTTAACAGTTGTTTAAGTAAAATGATAACTTTACCATATCTTTCTCCCATTAAAAGCAATTCATCTCGTGTGACACCGAATCCTGAAAAATTATTCAAAACGAAAAAATGAGGCAAGTGAAGAATAACATGCTTCTCCATAAAATTTTTCCAGTCATATAAGAAAATCAGCAATCACCATTATCCACTACTTTTACATAGCATGTCCCAACGCCCAAGAAAATCGATACCTGAAACATTAAAAACCCATTAATTTTCCGAAGATTCTGCTCACTTATCACTCAACATAATTTATATGGATAGAAAGATGCCAAGACTTCTAACAAACTATAATACCAACCAAAGTGTTCTGCAACCCCTTAAAAAATGCCAAAAAATAAATTGAAACCTCTATTCCATGTGATGAATGCTTTCTCGATTTCTTTAAAAGAGCTACTAAGCTAGCCAAGAATTGAAAACCCACCAATGCCTAAATCTCCCAAACTTGAGAATATTTCCAAAAGTGAATATACCATCAACAATTGCAACGTACAAGTACCAAAGTTTCGACTTGCTGAAACTATAAAACATGAGAATTAGGTGACAGAGACCCATATTACCTTTGATGCACCAGCGTCCAGACTATTAAAAATGAGCTCTTCCACAACCCTAGTAAGATCAAAGATGATAACCCCAGAACGTACTGAACTACGAACTGCTTCTGGCAAGGACTTGATACTTGTCATCGAGAACCCCAATTTTCTATCGTGAACAGAAAGCGATTTCAACGTCCGTAACTCCGGGTGCAGGGTAGCGTAAAAGAGAAGAGTGATGTAAAATTTCAATTATTTAGTTTCCCTTCGATTTCTCGGCAACCAAACAAAGAAAAATCCAAAAGAAGAACGAAATACACGGTGGAAATTTCGAATGGCACGTTCTAGATATATACGGCGAATCAAATTTCAGGATGAATTATGGGTTTAAAGGCTTGACCACGCCGGTTGGGGAAGAAACACCGGAGGTTTCTGATTCTGGCCATGAGGTTTTTTTCAAACATCCAAGAAAAAGGCGGTTTCTAACTGAAACCCCTAGGACACATAAGAGATATTACCAAAAATACCCTTAAACATGCATTTGTCCCCCTCTTCCAACCAAGGTTTAAAATGTCGATGTCCATGTCAATGCCGATCCAAATATTAAGGTTAAAATTTTAAGAAAATATCAAATATATTGTCGTTGTCAATGAAAACTTTAAAAATATTTAATAAGTCTTTGAAAATTCTATTAAAAGCGTTGAATTTGTTTATAAAACATCAAAACAATCAATTTTTTATTATTTTTAAACTAATTTCTTATTTAATACATATATTTATAAAAGTTACAACTAATGTCATTTTTTGTTAACATCAGAATGGAGGTGTACTTCTCCTTGCTATGGACCTACGAATAAGAACAACATTTTAGGATATTGGACCACCACAAGATGTGGTAACCTTTGGCCCTCCGATGCTTAAGTCAGTTCAAAAAATAGTGAAGGGGAAAGGAGACTTAAACCTCAAAAAAGTAGAGATAGAGAGAATATAGGAGTTATATGTATATTATTCGTTATATGATGTCCTCTATGTGAATGTGTATAAGGTACATACATACATATACATATATATATATATATATATATGTTGGCGGTTGCCTACCCGAAGAGATAGACTTATTCTAACATAAGAGGTTATCTCTCTCTAATTATCTTTTATTGGATAATTATGAGATATTCTGCACTTAGTTATCTAATTGTCTTTTATATAGCAATTGGGCTTATTCGCTTACTCAACGTTCACTGGCTGGGCCGCGGGCCATAGTGCTGAGTAGTGATGTGTATATTTTAGTACTCGTAAGTGTATGAATCACTTGTAGCAAGTGATAAGTGAATTTTGATGTCGATCTCTCAAAAAATTGCAGTAGTTTTAACTAATCATCCTAAAAACTAACATAAAAATAGTAACTTAAGTAGCACAGAGCAAGAATGAGAGCGAACAATGATTATAACAAATTAATTAAGAAAACAATATTTCGACTTAAAACTAGCTAAAAAAGGTTAATAAAAATTAGTGAATGATATATGAACGATTAACTTAGTTGACCATGCTTACATTGAAATAAAATGGTGAATTAATATGAATGAACTTGTAAATAAAGATTACCAGCTTTCTTCTAATTTATAAAAATTTCTATAAATTAGGTAAAAAAAATTGTAATTAACTAACTAATATTGTACGAATCGGGTATATTAACTAATAATCAAATTATACTCAAGAAAAAATATGTCAAACAATCAAATGTCATGACTAGGTTATCAAATTGAATCTTTGATTAAATTTTTTAAAATCTAGTCAAGGTGATGTTTCTAAAATTATATTCTTAGATTTTTTAATTTATTTATAAAACTCAAATTAGCCCATAAAAATTCATAAAATAAAATATTTACACAAATTCTTAATCAAAATGTAATTTTATTTATTTTATGCAATAAAATTATTCACTATAATAAATCTAAAAAAACATGAAAATACAAACTAAATACTATGATAAAATTAGTTAATCATGTTTGAATTAATATTTATAAATAAATATAATTCAATATATATTATAGAGAAGAAAGAAGAAAAATAAAGATTATAATATCAACAAGAAACATATATTTAAATACCACAAATGGTTTATATAATGTTTCATTTTTCAAAAGCTTGATTTTAATTTTCAATGGTTTTTTATATCATTAGAATTTGTTCTTTTATTTCTTAGAATGTGAAAAAATTTCAAAAATTTTAATAAATTTTGTAATAAATCGTATATTCAATTCTCTATGTAAGTTAGAAACTGTTACAACCACAAAGTGTTGGCTGAGCAGTTGCTAGTAAAAGATATAGTCAAAGTTGTTTCTTATCTATTAGGATATTTTTTTCCTTTATTTTCTCACTTGAGTTTTTTTTTTTTTTTTTATCTTCTCACGTGTTTAGAAGTTGAATAAGTCTTAATTAGTTGAATCTCTTAATATATCTCTTATCCAATCCCTGTTTTAGTGGAATGTAAACATTGAAACTAATTAATTTAAAGCTGGATAATGAATGAATAAGGTGTGAAGAATTTTTGTCAACCACTATAAATTGTAATTAAGAGATTTTGGTCCCTCAAATTACCAATAATTCTTGTCTTTATCAATTTTATTGCTCTTAAATTATTCATAATTTTGAGAGCGTAACATATTTGGTATCAAAGCTAATCAAGCTTCAACAAATTCAGTTAAGAAAGTAAGTTTGAGTGATGGATTACTAAAGTAAGTTTGAGAAGCAATTAGCAAAGGTTGGGTGCTCTCGTAAGAAAGGAAAGTAAGTTGTTTCTTAATTGGCCTGAAAGAAAGCATTAGAACAGATGTACAAGCCTATAGACCAATGTCTTTGACTATAGCAATTGGGCTAGCAAGACTGTTTGAATCCTGTAAACTTGCTCAAAAAAGGCCCAATACGCAATTATGGAAACCAGCAACTCCACTTAGACTACCAATGGGGTCCAAAATCAAAGGCAACTAACTACACCAACAATTAAAAAGACAACTCCATCAGAGTTAAATGAAAGAAGAAAGAATGGCCTATGTTTCCATTTTAATGACAAGTACATGCTTGGACATAACTACAAAAAACTCTTCATGATTGAAGCTCAATGGGAAGATAACAATGGAGATGTTGAAATGGAAATAGAAGGTGAAGTAAAAGATACAGTCTTAGAAATTTCCCTCTATTCCATGCCTGGGTTCCAAGCACCAAAAACAATGCGAATATGTGGCGGCCTTTTAGGCCATTCAATGATTGCTCTTATCGACTCCTGCAGCACACAATTTCATAAGTTCACAAGTAGCCCAATGTGTGAACCTTAAACCAAATTGCAATGGAAGACTTGATTTGATGGTGGCATCCAATGAAAAGTTAGTGGGTCCAGAGAAGTGTCCTATTGTTCCATTTAAACCTCAAAAATTATCATTTATGGGTGACTTTTTTATCTTTCCATTGAAGGGGTATGATGTTGTGCTTAGAACACAATGGCTAAGAACTTTTGGACCTATCCAATGGGATTTTGAGAAGCTTCAAATGAAGTTTGCATGTGGAACTAAAGAAGTGATTTTGAAGGGGATAACCAACTCCTACAATGGCGTAATTGACTATGCTCCCTTCAAGAAAATAAATAAGAAACAGTTAGGGTTCATCCTACACTCTGTAAGAGAACTACCATAAAAAGGAAAATCATTTCAGCTCCTTGGTGGGTGCAACAATTACTGCAACATTACTAAGAAGTTTTAGAAGAACCTAAGGGCCTTCCTCCTATAAGAGTTTAGGATCATCGTATTCCTCTTCTTCTTAGACATGGGCCAGTGGCAGTGCGATCTTACTGCTACTGCCATTTCCAAAAGAACGAGAATGAGAAGATTGTCGATAAGTTGTTAGGCATAATTCACACAAGCACTAGCCCTTACTCCTCACCTATTTTATTGGTAAAAAAACATGATGGATCTTGGCAAATGTGCATTGATTATTGAGCATTAAACAAGATCACAGTGAAAGATAAATTTTTGATCAGTGAAAGATAAATTCATCATGTATTCCATGTGTCAGTTCTTAAAGAGAATGTGGGTGATAAGCAAATGGTGTTAGAGTCTTTTTCGAGTTTGAATGAAGATAAAAGGCCTATTCCAACTCCTTAAGTTGTTTTATGCAAGGAGGTTATTATTCATTGGCATGGGCTATCACCATGCTACTTGGGAAAATCAATTCATAATTCAAGAACACTATCCTGATTTCACCCTTGAGGACAAGGGAGCTGTTACAATCACAAAGTGGCAAAGTGTTGGCTAAGCAGTTTCTAGTAAAAGACATAGTCAAAGTTGTTTCTTATCTATTTGAATATTTGTTTCCTTTATTTTCTCACTTTAGTTTTTTTTATTTTATCTCTCACATGTTTAGAATTTAAATAAGTCTCCCTTATCCAATCCCTATTTTAGAGGAATCTAAACATTGAATCTAGTTAATTTAAAGTTAGATAATGAATGAATAAGGTATGAAGAATTTTTATCAATAACAATAAGTTGTAATTGGGAGATTTTGGTCCCTCGAAGTACCAATAATTTTATCTTTATCAATTTCATTGCTCTTAAATTATCAATAATTTTGAGAGCGTAACAGAAACCTAATGGAATATTTATAATCATAAGGGTTACATAAAATTCAAGCTCCTAAAATTGTACGTGCTTCGCAACACATAATTTTTTCCGCAGCAGCATAAGCCTAAAACTGAGTGCTATAGTAAAAACAAAGACCAATGCACCTGCCACGACACAATGCAATTTCTTAGTCCCATACAAAAACGCAAGGGTTGTATGCCATAGCATACATTTTATTCTGCCGCGGCACACATTGTTTGTTGTGTCTTCATATGTACCCCTTACATACTGATTGGTTTCTAAGGCTTACATGCCTTAGTTTTTGTTGCTTCTATATATTTGAGTGCTTCAAGTGTTCTGTCTTTACGTGTTTACATTATTTAACTCTTTTGAAACTAAAAAACCTGAAATATACCAAAATATACCCGTTGAAATGATAAATTTATACAAATAATTAAATAAAAGTGTTATAATTAAATATATTTGTTACAAATGAGTGCAATAAATCACGAAATATTAGTATTTTTCAAGTATTCATTAAGTAGGACCAATGAAAGCATGCCATGTGGCATGTGTTATTTTATGTCTAACATTACCTTAGGCCTCCTAGGCTCAGATACTTGGCTCAGCGAGAGCAACTTCGAGCTACTGAACCGAACAAGAAACAAACAGTTTGACACCAAATCGGCCCAAAAGCTAAAAACCATTAAAAATGACTTGTTCACCAAAGAAACAGTCTAATTCTCCTAATTTCAAACCGATTCTAAAATTTTCACACAGCAAGATAACTTTATATCCAAACGACCGACAAATACACTAAGCAAAATACATACATTGTATTTTACACACGAAAATGTCAAACAAAAATCACAAGACTTATAACGTAGATGTTGATAGGCTAAATGTTGAGAACTTGGGCTTGACAAAGGCATTAAGGTAGTTGTAGTTTGGAGATGGGGTGGTGGTTTAGTGGTGAGATGGTGGTTGAAGTTTAATGGAAAAGGCTCAGTTTTCTCACTTAAGCTCACACCATCGCACCATATTTTGCCAAGCTTGCATCATCGCACCACTAATTACTCGTTCCATTCGTCAGGGTGGGTGGCTCAAGAGAACGTTGTCAATCTCGATGGCATGGTTTGTTTTTCACAAACAAATCTGATGACGATAATTAATTATTTGAATCAGATATAAATGCTATCTCTCTCATCGACAGTAACAAAACAACATTTCCATAAATATCTCAATCAAATGGTTTAGTCACATCCTATGCTTAATCAATTACAACTAAGATAAAAAAAAATGTTGGATTTGCATACAAAAAAATGCACCTATTTAACAACCTAAATATCTATAAAATTCTCTATATATTCAAAACATAAGTTTATATATATATATATATATATATATATACTTATAAGATTGGTTTTTATATTATAGAATTATCCATATGATTTTACTTTTAAATTTTTTTAAAAAAATTTGCACATTTCACTTTTGACCATAAAGAAAACATTTGTTTTTACATTCTAATAAAAATATATGTGCACCGTATAAATAGATTAAAAATAAATTTTTATCTATAAAAAAAGAATTATACTATATAAATAAGCGATGTTCTAATGCGATAAATCCTCTAAATAGTCACCCTCACCTAATAAGCCTCTCACACAAAATTAAATTAGATATTAAAATATTTGATTAATAGTACAATATACAATCTTGGATAAGTCCAAAATAATGTAGGTACTTGAAAAAATATATATTGGTATTGAATAGAGGTGTCAATTCATACGGGTTGAATTAGTTTAAGTTGGTCCAAATTTAATTCGTATCATAATTTATCAACCCTATTTTAAATCGAATCTAATTTGTATCATAAACTGTCAATCCTAACCCCAACTAGCATGAATTAGCATAGACTTTTATTTATATGTATTAATTAGTATTTTTTTACTTTATTCAATCTAATGTTAATTAAAAATATTATAAATTTTCTTATAATTTTTAATCTGATTAGAATAATAAAAGAATTGAAATAAATTCAATGCATTTTAATAACATTAAATATACAAATAAAAATTTTGTCACAAGTTTTTACAAAATTAAAAAATAAAAGTTTCAAAGTCATAATATAATTATAAAACAATTCAATGAACAGCTATTTAAAATTAAAAATTAATGAATATTTTAGACTTAAAATTTATGTAATTGTGATTAGTGATAATATAATATATTTGTACATTATTAGTAAGAAAAATGTAGCAAATTTTTTATGACATAAATTAACAGACTCAACTTATTGAAAAAAAAATAGTAATAATATATAGTAATAATTATAATTATTTTTTATTTTCGCAGTTAGCCATAATCCAATTCTAATTTTTTTATGTTATTTAGACTGGTCTAAATTAAATCCAAATTTAATTCATTTATATTCAATTCGTATTTTTTAATTTGTATTTAATTTAAATAATCTTACTACAGTATAATTTGTCACCTCTATTGAACCGATGTATATGCTTTGGTTTAAACCAATAATAAATTAATATTACAAATTTTATAGTGAAAAAAGAAAGAAAAAAGTGAACAACTTTTAACTTCTCACGATAATAACACGTTTTTAATATACTAATAAATAATTCCTAAATGTTTACCTATTAAAAACTAAAAACTAATATAAAATGAAATAGAAAATTGAAAAAAAATTACAAAAAATAACACCTCTAAAATTTATAATAACAAAAATAGCATCTTAATAATATTGAACGTTAAATATTAAACGTTCAACATTAAAAGAGTCTAAATTACCATAATTTAATTTAAATGACGTTTAATTGAACAGACGTTCAAAGAAAATGTAAAAATTATTTTTTTAATTATAAAAATATATGATTTGAATATAAGAATGTTATTTTTATTATTATAAATTTTAAGGGGTATTATTTTTATTATTTTTTCAAAATTGAAAAGAACACAACAAATCAATAATGAATAATATAGACAAAGATGCATACTTTCCTACCGTCCCAAAAGAAAAAAGAGACGTATACGGTACCCCATTTCTGGCCAGCCACATTACAACAAAAGCCAACCAGGTATCTTTGATAAATAAAAAATAAAATTCAAAGTCAAATTTGTTTAGTGCATATCAAAATTATTGACAAGTATCAACTCTTATGTACAGCTTATCTTAGCCGTGTAACAAACAAAACAATGAGGCATATGAGCTGAAGGAGCTATTTCATTCCTTGTTAGTTACTTGCCCACTGCTATCCCAAGATTGCTCATCCCAACATTCAAGTTTTCCATTCTTGATTCCTTCATTTCACTTTGAGTTGTAATATTGATATTCAGCCATGGGTGTTGCAGACACTGCTGAGCAGTTGGTCGCTTCTCGGGAGCAAAATCGAGAAGTGGACGAAGAAATGCCGCAAATTCAAGAGCATCAGCCTCAGAAAATTTGTATTTATCAATCAGAAGTTTATCAAGTGACCCGTATTTCAGTCTCCGAATTCGCTTTAGATCCCCATGTCTGTCAAAGTAATCTTTTGACATAGCTCCTCCAATGGCAACCTGTAAACACCAAACATAATAATTGACAATGAAACAACCAGCAGTTAAAGAACTACGCACAATATACCAATGGAAGTACCTTTCGAGGGATCTTGCCAAGAAGTTCCATCATTGCAGCAAGGTGATCCTGCAATCAATCCAGTGCACACACACTTTAACTTCAAAAGTCTAAAATGTATCTTGTGCATGGTATGTAACGAAATATTTGAATACTCAACACAAAAGTGATGTTAGGATAAAGTGTTTTTTTGAAAGAAGCACAAAATGTGCTTTCTGATATCTGAAAGCATTTATAGCAATTTTTTTTTTTTCTTCTGTTTGGTTCAGAAGCATTAATTTGCTGTCAAATGTGCTTTTACGAGATCCCAAGAGCAAAGGTAAATTAGATCCTTAGACTTAGCTTGCTATGTAAGAAACACAATATAATAGAAACGTCTAGAGTCCCAGCATTGTAATAAACTTTGATTTTTCCCCATCTTTGGGCATATAGAAACAGCAAACATATACCATTTCTGCTCCTACAGTAAGGTTTTCACTATATGAGCTGGGGTTCAGAAAATCCTAAGAAGAAAAGCTATGGCTGAGTAAAGACGAAGGGCATTTCACCTATCGAATTGATAATACTTAGGGTATGTTTGGTTGACAGTAATCATAATCGTAATGGAAATCATTCAGGGGATTACAGTGTTTGACTTGACTGTACGCTGTAATGGAATGTAAAGGGTTTACAGCAGTAACAGTAATCCTCATTACGCTTGCAGCCCTCTGTATTCTTCATTACGCATTCAGTCCTCTTTATATTTTTCACAATTTGTATAATCATTTATGATTTTTTTGCTCATTATATTTTTTTTAGTAATAAAAAAAATTTATTTTTTAATTTTACTTCATTTATAATTTTATAATCTTCATTTTAATATTATTATTTATTTTGATTACACTGCTTACACAAACATTGTAATAGTAATACTGTTTCCTTTACATTCAATTCTATTACGATTACCATTACCATTCTCATTACTTTTACATTCAGCAAATCAAACGTCACCTTAAGGTTTTCACTATATGAGCTGGGGTTCAGAAAAACCTAAGAAGATAAGCAATGGCTGAGTAAAGACGAAGGGCCTTTCCCCTAACGAATTGATAATACTTAGGTAGTTTCGCTCAACTCAGTTCCACTAAAAGAACAACACTAAAGTAAGCGAAGAGCTACATAAAACAAATTGGTATTAATGCAATATAAGGTTTGTTTGCTTGTGCTTATGTTAAAAATAGTTTCAGAAAATTAAAAAAAGGGTTTCAAGAACAAGCACAAAATGTACTACCTGGGGCCTGAAAGCGCTTCTGACAATTGTTTTTCTATTTGATCATGAAACGCTTTTTAATATCATAAGTGCTTTTGTAGGTCCTAGAAGCAAAAACAAACCCACCCATACTCATAAACCATATGGCAGTAATTTTATACTAGTGGCATGAAAAGAAGAAAAGGATTCTCACCTCATCCTCGTTAAAGCTTTGTCCGTCCTTGGGCGCAAACATCATGTCACCAGTAGCAAGTTCAAATGCTGTGCAAGCAAATGACCACAAATCAACAGAATAGGAATACCCAGATTGCAGTATAACTTCAGGAGCTCTATATTGCCTTGTTTGAATTTCCGATGTGAACTGTTTTTCAGCCCAACATGCATTTCCAAAATCCACAACCTTGCACCGTAGATCAATTCCATCCAATTTTCTCACAGCTTTGGGAACTTCTCCTCCTATTGAAGCTTTTCTTCCCGATATCTTAGCAACAGCCATACGAGCCCTCCTTTTCAACTTCTTCTCGATAATACTCATGGCAGCTCCACCATTTATGTTACCTTCAGGCTTTTCAAGAATTGGTGCGAGGTCAGACCTAACTGGATCTTTAGAAGGGTCAATGGTTGAAAACAGAAGAATGTTTTCAGGTTTCAAGTCAGTGTGAATTATACCAAGCTCTCTATGCAAGTAGTCCAAACCTGTCAATATGCATACACAAATTTCTCTAACTTTATTCAGTTCAATACACTTGTAACGGTTATACTTAATCAGTCGTAGCAAGCTATCGCCAAGAAACTCAAGAACCATGCATACATGCTGCCCATTTGGCCCTGCGTGCTTAAAATGATCAATAAGTCTCACAACACACTTGGTATTTGTGGGATCACCATCGGCAATAGCTGAAAGGATTTCAATCTCATGAAGAGCAGCTTGAGCAAATTGTGCTGCGCTTTTCTGGATCTTAAGAGCAACGAAACTCTAACAAAAACAAAAAGTGACAAATAAGTACACAAGAACAAGTTGATACTAGTTTAAATACCAGTTTTGTACTTTGACTACTATACAAGCAATCAGAAATAAACTAAAATCATTTTGGAGTTTCTAAGATTTTAATTGTATGGATTATTTCCCAAACTGTCCTTTCCTAATTCAATCGTCAGTGCTAATCTATAGAATTAACAACAGGCATTAAGAGCAAGAAGTTGATGCTCATTTTCAGTTAAAGCACTTGTTAGCATGAAATGCTCTCAAGCTATAGTTATACAGCACCAATGCAATGGGGAATATTAATTGCACGCATACCATCATCGTATGCCACTTGTACCTAATACTGGGTAATAATGACAAAGGGCAAGCAATAACTAATTTGTGACAATTAATGTGTGCAATTAGCATTCTTCTTTAAGAAATTTGAACCAAGTTGTTCCATTTACGATCCAACCTTTTTAGATTTCTATTCTTTTTCAATCATTAGTCAAAAGCGGAGACAAGAAGAGGGAAACATATACACAACTAACACCACTGAAGTTTATACCACAACCCTTACATTATTTACAAAGAGAAGGACTACACCCTAATGAGTTAGCTCAGGGTTCAAACGTCTGTCAATTTAGTTCTTCCAACTTAGAAAAGGATCAATGAAGTCAAATCAGGTGGAACCGCAATAACACTCAAAAGTCAAAACAACCCAAATGTCAAAATATGATTGCTCCTAACAAGTTGATCTCATTTCTAAACCCCTAAACTTAAGTGGTTTTGCAGATAGATAGGGGAACTCTTTTTCTTCTCATGTTTCATAGTAATAGTAATCAAATCTCTTACACGTCATCCAAATTAAGAAGTAAATCAAAAAAAAAAACAAATCATTAAGAAGAAAAATACTAAAATAGAAATGCGTCCTCCAAAAGAAAGGATGAAACAGCTCTTTGGAGAGAGAAATAATGGAATCAATAGACGAATATTCAAAGGGAAAAAACAAATGTAGAAGAAAAGGAAGTTACTTTTGACAAATATTTTATCCGTATAAAACCAAATGAATTTAATGATTCAATAATTCAAATAAAAACAAGAGAGATTGAAAGAACAAATAAAAAATTGAGAAAGAGAGATGAGAAGTTACAGAGGTGGAAGTGTCGTAGGAAAGCCAAACGGTGGAAAACTGACCCCAACCCAATTTCCTCTGAGCTATGTAACGTCCACCGTTAAACTGATCGCCGACTCTAACGGCGTGATAGCCTCCTTTCCTGTAGGAATCAATTCCTTCATCGTCGTCCTCTGAACCCGAAGAAGATGAACACGACATCTCTCTCTCTTTCTCTGAAACGTTCTGATTCCTTTTAATTCCACTTCACAATCAAAATCAATTCTTGGCTCTTATGATCCAAAAGATCATTGCTTTATTTTGTTTCTCTCCTCTTTGGTGGAGTTTCAAAAAAAAATTATAATAGTAAAAAAGAAATGGATGGTGGGTTAAAATTAGTCAGAAATGGATATGGAACAGACAAAGAGGGGAAAAGTTTCGTCCATTCGAAAATGAAGGTAGGCGTTTTCTTTTCCTTTGGAAGACCAACGGTTGGATTATTGATGATCGCTATTTACTGAATGAAGTCTCTCTCATTTCTCTGTTTTTCTCTGCCATTTCCAGATCGTGTGGCTTGAAAATACGAAACCTTAATTTCTCTCTCTTGCTTCATAATTTTTATTCCTTTTATAGTAATTCTTTTTTTAAATGGGGTCTTTAAAGTTTAAACAGTTCAAATTTTCATTTTTCATTTTTTAGGTTTGCTATTTTATTCATGCCAAAGCAATTTTTATTTTCAAGAGTCAAAGCTCAAAACTTCGTAAATTTTCTTGAACACGGCATTAATTGATCTGTAAAGTGATCTTCAAGCCCACATTCTCCACATAACACTTCATTTCTTTTCTTTTCTTTCGTTCTGTGGAAGCAAATCGAGAGTTCGAAACTTCGAAAGCAACTTCGCAATAGCAATTCTTGGAAAATAAAAACAAAAAATAAATATAAAAATAAAAATAAAAGCTTCCCAATGGCAAACATGGAAAAGATCTGATGGGATATTAAAGGCTGCAAAATTGGCAACCTTTTATTATTAGAATTGCAAAACAATCTACGACAGAATGGTTGAATACAATGGAGGAAGTTCAGCCAATCAACAACCATATTGACTTTGATGAACTATTATACAATTACACACAATAAAAACTAAAGCAATGTTTTAAAAATTCAAACTTTAGGGGCAAGAATCTCCAACAGAGTGGACCAAGTACCAGAGACTCCAATAATCACCCCAATAACCACAATTACCCCATCTAAAGCAATTCCTATCCAACCCATTTCTTCTTTGAACACCATCAAATGAAAAAGAGCAGGCAACACAAAACCCAAAACTACACAAACACTACTACCCACCAGAGATAAGAAATCAGCAAAATTGGGCACCATAAGAGCCACCACACTAACTCCAAAAACCAACAACCACCTAAGCCATAAACAGTACCTTGAGTCACAAAATCTCCTTTCAGCAACCTCATATACAGGGTTCATCATCAAAGGCAAAGTGAAAAATAAGTTCACACAAAGACCCAATTGAACCAAAGTACTCACTAGTCCTTGTCCAAAGTTGGTTGTGATTATATCTTTAGTTTCTTCACCAAAAGCCAAGTAACCCAAAACTCCAAATCCTCCATATATCAAAGAGATAAAAGCCATACACAAACCCAAAACTTTACCGAATTTGGCTTTATCTTTTGTCTCTGCTTCCAACGGTAACATCATTCCAATCCCTTCAAAAGCATAAACAGCCACACCCAAACCGTAAAAGAAAACAGAGAAACCTCCAAAAGACTGCAAAACAGGTCTTTCCTTTAGAAAGATCATTACATCTTCAACCATCACAATACCCATAGCTCCGAGATCGACCACATCAGCAAAAATGCTAAGAGGGGCTAAATGGGTCAAAGTTGGAATTGAATTCAAACCCAATTGAAATGGGAAACAACCCCAAAGATAAAAAGTTTTTGGGGAAATACCCAGAATTCGATCCGAACTTGAGCTATTGAAAAGGTAAGCTAAAGTAGTCGCGATGAAAATTAAATAGCTAATACAAAACCCAACTTGGGCAAGTACGATCATGAGGTCAACGGAGAATCTACCGAATGGACCACAAACGGCGAAGCCCAAATCGCCAAAAGATCCGATTTTGGAGAAACCCAAAAGAGAATCGAGCTTCCGACGAGTGGCTATAAGGAGCATCATACAGTAATAGGTGAGAAAAGCGACCGAGAAGAGAATGAGAAGACCAAAGAGCCATCCAGTTTTTTTGAAGGTATAAGGTAGTCCGAGGACTCCAGATCCGACTATGGCGATGAAGACGTTAGCGAAGGTTTTGGATTGAGAGGAGAGTCGAACGGGTTTGCCCAAAAGTGGGGTGTCTTCTCTGGCAACTTGTGACGATGAGCTAGCTCGCTTTGTATACACCATGATTGATTAGCTTTCTCAATCTTTAGGAGTTGGAGATTGAACTTTCTGCGCAATTAGAGATAGATTTGAAATGAAAAGGAGAGACTTAGAGAAAAAGAGATTGGGACGGCGATGAGAATTGGCTGCAAACTTGTGACGGCTAAAGACAGTTCACAAGTCCCACGGGGTTCCTCTGCGAGTAGGAGATGCTCTGCCACTAGTTGTAGATTTCGTTATTAGCATAAACTAATATACAGCAAGTTGCTGAAAATTCAAAGGTTTTTTTATTTTAAAAAAATGGAAGGTCAAAGCACAAATACTTTTAAAAATAAGTTTAATTATTATATTGGTTCCAAATTTTAATAAATTTATACTAAAATTTTTTTTTTTTTTTAATTTTTTAATTTAGTTTTTAAATTTATACAATTTCACATATATATTTTTAAAATTTTAAATCATATAATTTAACCCAAATTTTTAAAAATTTATACATAGTTTAATTTTGAGCACTAAAAAATATATTTTTGAATCAAAATTTTAAAACATATATGTAAATTTTTAAAATTTTGGAGACTAAATTGTAATATTTAAAAATTTTAAAACCTACGTGTGAAATTTTAAAAATTTAAAAACCAAATTATAGATTTAAAAGTTTGAGAACTTAAATGTGAATTTAATTAAATTTTAAGGACAAATAGTATAATTGAGCTTTTAAATTAATTGTATGTTTGTCACAAAGTACTAAAGATCCTAATTATATAATTGTTATACAATCATGCGTTTGGTTGTAAAATCAGACTGTATCGTATAACATAAAAATAGTACAGTTATGTAGAAATTTTGTATGACCAATGATGTAGTTCTAAGCAATATTGGATACTTAACTTAATCTATCTGAGTTTTCAATAATAAAATTATTTGTCTTGACTTTTTTATAAAAATAATATATTTTTATTTTTAAAATATAGTAAAAATATAAAAATGAATAAATATTGAGTTACATAAATTTTATAATAGAAAGTTATTTTAAATATAATTTATTATTAAAATATTTATAATTAATTTTATACGACTATATTATACGATTTAAAAATTAATTATAATATAATTTAATACAATTTAATATAATACGACTAATATCGTTATGTTTATTTATGCTTATATGACTTTATAAAACGTTTATGATAGTAAAAAAAAAAAAAACAATTTAGAACTAATTAAAAAAAATTACTAGTACTTTTAAAGTTAAAAAAAAAAAAACCATATTTTTTTGGAAAATTAACTAACATAACTCCTTTTTTATATTCTTATTTTATGGTAATATTTTAAGTGTATAAAAATATAAGTAAAGGATTCATATTAAATTAAAATTAATAAAATAGTATTACGTTAGATTATTATCCTAATTTTTTTTAATAATGTACTTTTTCCTAATGTTACTTTTGTCTAAAATTATTTTTAGTAAAAGCATGAAGCAAACTGGCTCTTATTTTTTTGAAAAAAAAAAAAACTGATTCTTAATTTATTCAAAAGATGATATATCACGAGAATATTTTTTTATATATATTATATATTTTTCGATGTAAAATTCTCATTGTGACAAAAAAAAAAAAAAACGCAACATTCTGATTGCAAATACAATTGAATAAATAAAATAAAATAAAAAGGTTAGATTTATTAAGTGCATTAATTTCTCAGAAAAAAAAAAGTGCATTAATTTCTTCGTTTTCGTAGTACTTTCTTCCAAAGTAGATAACTTGTCTTATTAGCAACTACAACAAAAAAAAAAAAGAAGATAACTGATCAAGAAAAAAAAAAAAGAGTAGATAAAATAGCAAGAGAACCTAATTTTCCGGTTTAATATACATATTTTTCAAATTTAAAATGATTTTTAAGTAAAGGGGTAAATTTACGATAAATAACATTACTGAACTGTGTCTAATCAGGTGAACCATTACAATTTAGAGAAAAATACCGTACTTATTACTTAAAAATAAAATAATTTAGTTATATTATTATTTAAAAGTAATCATACAAAAATAAAATTAATTATTGTATTTTATTTTTATTTTTTCAATTGCTTTAAATTAAAGTTATTTTAACTTAAATAAATTATAATTAAAAGAATTTAAAAAAATATCAAATAAAAATAAAAAAAATAACTAAAAACATAAAAAAATAGTCATTTATCTTATGCAGTATTTTTAATAATAATACGATTACATTATCATAAAATATAAGGATAAAACTTAAATATAATTTTTAAAACAAATATAAGACCTGTACTACCTTCCCTTCAAATTTATTTTATGTTTTTGAAAGAAAATGATGTTATTATTAATATTAGGTTTCTACAAGTACTATATCATACAGATAAGAAGAAAGATCGTAAACATTTAGACTTCCTGCCTTTCTATCACCAAATGCCCATTTAGCTAACTAATGAGCTAAAACATTACATGACTTTGGAATCCAAACAGTAGAAAATACATTAAATCATTAATCAATGGAAGAACCTCATCCAAATATCGCTTAGCCGCCCAAGATGCTTGATTTGGCATACCAAGAACATAGTCTGCACTGCATTTGCTAAACCAATAGCTAAGGTAAGAATTCGTGATTCTGCCACTTCAGTCCATGTTGCCTCAAGCAATTTAAGCCAAATTCCTAGCACATTGCCAATCTCACCCTTGGCTACCACTGCTATAGCACAATGTCCTTTAATGAAGCATCAAAATTAAACTTAATACAACCATGTATTGGTTTATGCAAGACCAAAACAGGAACCTTTTGACATAAATGCCCCACTTCTTTATGTATATTATTCATAAGCTGAGGATGAATAATTAAAATCTGAAAAGGATATTTGGAGAAATTGTGTCATCATCTTAAAATTTGGTTTAATTTTTTTAAAGACCATTTCATTTATCATCTTCCAAATTACATAAAGTGTAAGAAGTAAAGACAAAGTAAACTCATACTTGTTATTAGGGATGGGCATTTTGTCCGCGGGTTCGGGTATCCGCGGATAATCGAACCGATCGGTTCGGTTAATACCCGTTTAATTCGGGGACGATTTCGGGTAATATTCGGATATAAATATCGGAGACGGTTATACATAAAACCGTACCCGTCCGTACCCGAAATATTTTTTAATTTAATTTAATTTAATTTATTTGCAAAACACTTAACTTACCTGCGCGTCTGCCGAGTTTCGAAGTAATGCCCTCACAATTCCTTCATCCTCGCCCATCCACCAGACTACTCTGACTGTTATACATTTTGTAACATATTTATATATTTATTTATTAACAATATTTATTACTTTAAAGCACTGGGGGCATTTGTTTAAAAGGGTAAGGGTTTATTTAAAGTGGTAAATATCACATAAGGACTCTAGTGTATTTTTTATTAAATTTTCCAGGCAAGAAGGGTGAGAAAATCTGTTAACGAATATGAAAAAGAAGAAAAGAGAGGCAGTTTACATAGTATATAAATAGATTTACATACTATGTAAATCAGTTTACATACTATGTAAACTGATTTACATAGTATGTAAATCTATTTACATACTTTGTAAACTGGTTTACATACACCGTAAATCAGTTTACATACTATGTAACTCAATGAATGCAATAAGAAAAAATGGTGTTGTCTGATCTCCTGGCTCCTACAAGCTTAAAACAACTATGTAAATCTATGTGTCATGAGCAAAAGAAGTAGATAAAACAACTATGCTAGTATCTTTAGTAAAGGATGTGGTTCTTTATTATCAAGACAAACAATTTTCCAAGCATTAAAGGGCTTTTACTGGTGTTAATGGCATGAATAGTCCATAGATCCATGGCTACCTCTGAATAAATAAATTTTCCAAGCAAGAAGGGTGAGAAAATCTGTTCACGGATATGAAAAAGAAGAAAAGAGAGGCAGTTTACATAGATTTACATAGTATGTAAACTGATTTACGGTGTATGTAAACCAGTTTACAAAGTATGTAAATAGATTTACATAGTATGTAAATCTATTTACATACTTTGTAAACTGGTTTCATACTATGTAAATCAGTTTACATAGTATGTAAACTGATTTACATAGTATGTAAACTGATTTACATACTATGTAACTCAATGAATGCAATAAAAAAAATGGTGCTGTCTGACCTACTGGCTCCTACAAGCTTAAAACAACTATGTAAATCTATGTGTCATGAGCAAAACAAGTAGATAAAACAACTATGCTAGTATCTTTAGTAAAGGATGTGGTTCTTTATTATCAAGACAAACAATTTTTCAAGCATTAAAGGGCTTCTACTGGTGTTAATGGCATGAATAGTCCATAGATCCATGGCTACCTCTGAATAAATAAATTTTTCAGGCAAGAAGGGTAAGAAAATCTGTTCACGGATATGAAAAAGAAGAAAAGAGAGGCAGTTTACATAGATTTACATAGTATGTAAACAGATTTATGGTGTATGTAAACCAGTTTACAAAGTATGTAAATAGATTTACATACTATGTAAACTGGTTTACATACACCGTAAATCAGTTTACATACTATGTAACTTAATGAATGCAATAAGAAAAAATGGTGCTGTCTGATCTCTTGGCTCCTACAAGCTTAAAACAACTATGTAAATCTATGTGTCATGAGCAAAAGAAGTAGATAAAACAACTATGCTAGTATCTTTAGTAAATGATGTGGTTCTTTATTATCAAGACAAACAATTTTTCAAGCATTAAAGGGCTTCTACTGGTGTTAATGGCATGAATAGTCCATAGATCCATTGCTACCTCTGAATAAATAAATTTTCCAGGCAAGAAGGGTGAGAAAATCTGTTCACGGATATGAAAAAGAAGAAAAGAGAGGCAGTTTACATAGATTTACATAGTATGTAAATCAGTTTACATACTATGTAACTATGTAAACTGGTTTACATACTTACATAGTATGTAAACTGATTTACGGTGTATGTAAACCAGTTTATATACTATGTAAATAGATTTACATACTATGTAAATCTATTTACATACTTTATAAACTGGTTTACATACTATGTAAATCAGTTTACATACTATGTAAATCAGTTTACATACTATGTAACTCAATGAATGCAATAAGAAAAAATGGTGCTGTCTGACCTACTGGCTCCTACAAGCTTAAAACAACTATGTAAATCTATGTGTCATGAGCAAAACAAGAAGATAAAACAACTATGCTAGTATCTTTAGTAAAGGATGTTGTTCTTTATTATCAAGAAAAATAATTTTCCAAGCATTAAAGGGCTTCTACTGGGGTTAATGGCATGAATAGTCCATAGATTCATGGCTACCTCTGAATAAATAAATTTTTCAGGCAAGAAGTGTGAGAAAATCTGTTCACGGATATGAAAAAGAAGAAAAGAGAGGCAATTTACATAGATTTACATAGTATGTAAACTGATTTAAGGTGTATGTAAACCAGTTTACAAAGCATGTAAATAGATTTACATACTATGTAAACTGATTTACGGTGTATGTAAATCTATGTATAGCTATTAAAGACTTGTGGAGTTGTGGTTGTAACTTGTATTGTTTTTTTAAGCCTTAATTTCTTATTTTAAATTTGTGGTATTCAATACTTGTAGTTGCATTTTGAAAACTTTAAGTTATATTGTTTTGAGAACTGATTTCTTTACTCTTAGATACATGCTGAAAATGTCATCAATGTGTGTTCAATATTCCTATTGTCCTATAGATGCAAATGATATTGTCCATTTGGATCAGCATGAATATCAACAAATCTTGGCATTATGAATTTATGATTCTAGATGTGCTTGACTGATTTTTCACACATACAATGTGTGTTTTTACGTGAGGAAACTTGTGTTATACAAATATATATAGCTAAAATGATCCCTCACTACATTTGGCTTCCTTTCCTGTTAGAGCCAAGTTATGTTTTTTTTTTTATACAAGTTCTGTTAGAGCCAACTTGTGTTATACAAGTTCTGTTTTTTTTTTTATTTTAAATAATCGGTTCTGGGGCGGTTTTTTTGTCATACCGGTCCCCGCCCGATCCCCGACCGGTTATAACCGTACCCGAACCGGAGCAGGTTTCAGGCAGTTTCGGTTATGCAGTTATATGCTCGATTTCGAGGACGGTTATGGCAAAAACCGTCCCCGCCCGTCGCCATGCCCATCCCTACTTGTTATCCTTTCCAGTAATGAGGTGCATCAAAGGGATGTAAGCATACTTCCAGGAAAGAAATAATGTTTAGACTTATGAATGCATCCAATCTGACACCATCCTTCCTCAAAAATCATAATTTATGCAAAAACGAACATCTAATAAATAGATTCTCTACTGATTCAATTTCAGACTCACATAAGGAGCACAACGGATCTAAATAAGGCATAAAATTGATATGATGAACCACTGGGCCACCCAGATTATAACCCAAAAGCCAGCTTATGGGTTAAAGGTGAGCCCAGTGATATAAGCACAGCGGAAGGATCGTCCTTGGCCGATGTGGGACTCCTCAATACTCCCCCTCACATCGGAGGATACCGATTGATCGTGAGGGCGGCCATGTTGGGCACACCGGTGAACCCAGGTACCCGCTTTGATACCATGATGAACCACCGAGCCACCGAGATTATAACCCAAAAGCCAGCTTATGAGTTAAAAGTAAGCCCAGTGATATAAGCACAGCGGAAGGATCGTCCTTGGCCGATGTGGGACTCCTCAACAAAGATTACCTTTAATAGTCAAAGAGTTTGAAGCCATCTTCCAAAGAAAAACTTTATGTCGCTCATACAGTTTAACATTCCATAAGTACTGTCAAATCCTCACCTAATTCCTTAACAGCAAGATAATATGCAATTTTTACAGAAGAGGTTCCAGATTTGTTTGGCACCCTAATAAGTTAATCATACAATCCATTGCTAGTACTCCTCAATCTGCTAATTAATGAACCAATATTGCTATCAAAAAGATAATTAATTAGTGTCCAGTTCCAACCATTAGAATTTGCTAGAACACTGACTGTGAGATTTTGAGTTATGTCAGTTACTTCAATGTTCAGCTTTGAAATGAAATCATCAATTCCAGGAACCCATAGATGTTTAGTAGACAAAATTGAAGAACCTGAAAGCATTGTCCCAATTTTAAAAGAGATCTATTACCACAAATCCCCTTCCAGATAACCGAGTAACCATCATAAAATTATGAGTATGACAATATTTATGTCTGAAGACATTCGCTCATCATTTATCAGAATTGGTACCCATACACCACCCCAATTTGGCCAATAAAGCTTGATTCATAAGATGAAATCTTTTAAATCTAAGACCCCCAAGTTGTTTAGGTTTACAAATGGATTTCCAATCTTTAAGAGCACAATAATTATTGAAAGCTGACTTAGAATTCCACCAAAATTTGCATAATATAGAATCAACATTCTTACAAATAGATTTCGGTACCTTGAAAGTATAGACTGGAATGGATTGAAGAACTGGGCTAATAAGGGTAGCTTTGCCAATACTGGAAAGATATTTAACTCTCCATCCTGTTTTAGAAGCAATTCTTTCGTAGATCCCTTGTTCTATTTCTTTGTAAAAATAAGGGTTTACCAGGATAAGCGATGTGAGGCAAGGCTCTCTGTATTCCCATTTTTTGTATCAATAGTGATTGTATATGAACATTAGTATTCTTTGAAAAGAATAATCCAAATTAGTAGACAAACCTTATAGTTGCTTATATTCTTGGGTTTTTGTTTAAAATTGAAAATTTTAAATGCATAGTTTAAAAAAAAATGTTGTTTTATGTTAAATTTTAAAAAGAGACAATTTTTTCTTTCCTCAACAAATTGTCATTCTTCTTCTTCTTTCTCTTGAATTTTAGGGGCTTTTACTGAACTCTATGTGCAATTGGATCGTCTTCACTACTTATCACTTCAACAAAATCTCTAACCTATGAATTTAAAATCCCGATGAATAACCAAGCAAGTAACAAAGACCACTAGAATAAAGAAAGAATATCTTCGAATATCTTCCAATTATACAAAATCTTTATTTTTTTCTTTTTCAAATTGTTTTTCTACTTCATCATTCTTCTTTCGATTACATACCACAACAGAATTGACTTTTAAAAGCAATGGAAACCTCTTACCAACTAAAATAACCAAACGTGCTTGCATATTTATAACAAATAAAGCCGTACAAAATGGAACTAAACAATCATGAATTACTTAACTGTAAATATTTGAATATTAACTTCCTGTGAAATCTACTCTTTTTTCATCATATACCAAAAAAAAAAAACTAAACTTCAATTCCACTTTTTTAAATTCTCACTACAAAGTTTCAACATCATAACCAACAAAACCACTACGAAATCCAAATAAACCAAGAAGAATTTTTTTCTTGCACTTAGTCCGGTTCTTCTTCTTCCTCTTCTTTTAGGGTATATCTTAATATATCTGAGGTATATCTAGGTATATCTCAGTACATCTTGTTATATCTTGGTATATCTGAGATATATATCGGTATATCTCAGTGTATCTTGTTATATCTAAGGTATATCTTGGTATATTTGAGGTAGGGGTGAGCAGCGGATCGAAACTGTCTGTTTTTCACCAATCTGAATCCGATCCGATCCGAAGTAGATTTGAAGATTTCTAATCCGAATCCAATCCGATAATGTAGTCAATCCAAACCAATCCGAATCCGAGCAGATCGAATTTTTCGAATCGGATAGGTTGGATTGAGATTATAATTTATTTTTTATTATTATCATATAAAAAACACAATATATACTAACATTTAAAATTTAAATTAGTATATTTTTTAGTAAAATTTATTTATTTATAGTCACAAATTAGATAATCAAAATAATAAAAAGTATATTGTTGAATATTATTAAATTATTATAGAGAATTTAACATTTTTATTTTTTAAAAAATTAAAATAATAATTTAATGTAATTGAAGTATGTATAATATTTAAATATAACACATTAAAAATAAATATGCATTTATTTATAATTTTAATAGTAATTCAGTCCTGATCGGATTACAGCGGATTATAAAATCTATCAATCCGAATCCGATCCGAATCCGAACGGATTGTGTACTTTTTAATCCGAATCTGATCCGACTACAAAATATATCAATCAAATCCGATCCGAATCCGACGGATCGGATCGGATTTATTAATTTAAGCGGATCGATCGGATTATTTGCACACCCCTAATTTGAGGTATATCTCGGTATATCTTGTTATATCTTAGGTATATCTCGGTATATCTTGGTATATCTTAATATATCTTGTTATATCTTAGCATATATGAGATATATCTCAGTATATCTTATTATATCTTGGTATATTTCGGTATATCTTAGTATATCTCAATATATCTTGGTATATCTGAGGTATATCTCGGTATATCTTGTTATATCTTAAGTATATCTTGGTATATCTCAATATATCTGAGGTATATCTCAGTATATCTTATTATATCTTGGTATATTTGAGATATATATCGGTATATCTGAGGTATATCTTATTATATCTTGGTATATCTCGGTATATCTTGGTATATCTCGGTATATTTCGGTGTATCGAACCAAAGGTCTAGCAATACATTTCCTATTTTACCAGTGTTCCTTTTTCTGATTTCTTAATATTTGGAAATGAAATTAGATCTCATATTAAAAAGTTGTTGACTTTTAGGATTTTTGTAAAATGATAAACATATTTTTCAGTCTAATTTTCTTACTGTTGTAGATTAAATCATAAAATTTTATTTATGGCATTTGGGATTATCCAAGCAATAGCAATTAAAGCACCAAGTAAATTAAACTCTAAATCTGTTACTGTAGCTACTGCTATACCTGCTGAAACGAAAACAAAAGCCAATTGCAGAGCTCAAGAATAATCTAAAGTAGCAAGTGAGGTACGAACTAGATAATGCGGAGGTCTGAGAGAGCAAATTGTCAGAAAAAAAGAGAGGAACAATGATATTTGAAATAAAATGAAATGAGTTGTTAAAAAAAGTGAGAGAATTGAGAAAGAGGAAGATGATGGAAGAGAAGATAAGGAAAAGAGAGGAAAATAAATATAACCTGCTAACTTAGAAGTTTTAGGTTCAAAGTCAAAAATTGTTCATTTCTAAACTAAAACCTAAATGGGCCCTTTTTTTTAACTATTATATAAAATTTGCCTATTTTAGACAAAAATCCTATATTCTTTCAAGATCTTGAGCAGCCATTTTAGACAAAAAAAAAAAAAAAACCCATTTTAGACAAAAAAAAAAAAAAAAAACCTATTTCAGCCTATTTTCCTTTGCTTTGCTGAAAAGCTGGATATGTATGAGATTTGAAGCTTCATCCTGAACCAATAAATGAGACAATAGCAGCAATGATAAACACATATCCCCATGCCTTAGACCTCTCGTAGATATTATCCTACCAAATTTTGAACCATTACTTAATTTTTTAGTATAATTGTTGGGTGGTAATTTACTTAGTTGTTTTGTTTTTATTTATTTATTTGTAAATATATGATACTAATAAAATAGCATGTATTATATTTTATTTTTATGATTTAGTTTTTTTGTTATATTTGTGTGTAATGTTAAAATATATATTTATTAATTTATTTAAAAATAAAGTATTAAAAATTTAACAACAATTTAATTATGAAAAGAAAAAAAAAAAACTAATTATGAAGTGCAACAAATCAATACAAGACACTAAAACTAAAAAAAATAAAAAGTTATTAAAAGAATTAAGTGATATAAAATATGAAAAATTTGCATTTTAAATAAGTTCGATAATAAAATAATTAGTATAATGTACATGTAATATCAAAACTAAACTATTATAATAAAAAATAAATAAAATTATAATATAATATAATAATTATAATTAAATAAATAAAATTAATAATAGTCTTATATTTTAGTTTTTTGTAATATTTTTTAATAATATTAAAATAAATATTTATTAATTTTTTTAATAAATAAAGTACTTAAAATTTAACAACTAGTTAATTATGAAAAAAAATCTTATTATAACACTCATCAATATTAAAACTCATTTTGAGATGCTCGAACTACACAAATAAAAAATTATAAAAATAATTAATCATGACAAAACAAAAATCATCTTAAGCATAAAAAAATTTACATTACAAATGTAAAAAAGTAAGTTTTAATTATAAAGTAATTAATGTTTATGTAGTATAAAAAGTAAATTATAATAATAATAAGGAATAAAATGATAATATAATGCAATCATTATAATTAATTAAATAAAATAACAATAATGAAAAAATTGGTAATTAATTTAAATAATTTTGTCCAATTTTTTCTTGATTATAATAAGACTTTTAATTTTGTTAACTCATTATTTTAAAAGAAAAATTAATTCAAATATACAATCACGTATTTTAGGTTATGTACGACTTCTTGTAAAAAATAAATAAATAAAAAAATATAATCATTATTATTTATTAAATAAATAAAAGAAATAATAATAATTTTATAATTAATGCAAAAATTTAAAGAGAAAATTATTAAAAATGTTAAACAACACATAGACTAATATATATAGTAATAAGATAAAAGGTAAACTTTTATAATATAAAATAATATTAATATAATGCAGTTGTTATAGTTAAATTAATAATAGTGACAATTTTGATAATTAAATTTGAATAATTTTTCAAATTATTTCTTTAATTATAATATGATCATTATTTTAAAAGAAAAAAATTAATTCAAATATACAACAACGTGTTTCTTTTTTTTTTAAATAAAGGTTATAGTTAGCAGTTTTCAGTGAGTGCACCGGGACATCCCAACTAGGTTGGCACTTCCTTAGCACTTTCTTCATGAAACTGCTCAACTATTAATATTATTAAATAACAATAAAATTTAAATTACAAATAAATATTCTCAACAGAACCTGTAATTAGGTTTGTTGTTAGCATCTGAATGGATAAAAGAGGTAGCGAAAGATGGGGCATTCCACCACCAAGTCGCTGTACATAAACTAGGAGCCCTGTACATAAAGATGGGGCATTCCACCACCAAATCGCTATACAACAACGTGTTTCTAGTTACTGGTTAGTTATGACTTCTTGTAAAAATAATTCATTAAATCATAAGATAATTTAATTATTATCATTATTCATTAAATAAATAAAATAAATAATAATAATAATAATAATAATTTTATAATTAATATAAAATTTTAAGGAAAAAATTATCCAAAATAATAAATGAGACATAAATAAATATATGCACACACATATATATATATATATATATTTGTATTAATTTTATTGATTATCAACTTAAAAAATAGTCAATTGAAATATATTGTTTAATTCATTTGGGTTTTGTAGGTAAATAGGTCGTATCATGCTAATTTACTTGTGAATACATAATATTTTGATAAAATATTTTAAGTTAAAAATTACTTGTTAAATTTATTTATTATTTAGTATTGTTTTGGGTTAAAACAAGGTGCCATAAAATAAAATAGATATAAGTTGAGAATAAATCTTAACTTGAAAATAGCAATTAACTCATAAGGTTTGAGCTACATTTTATATAAAATATGTTATTATTTGTGTTTATATTTTTTGTACATAAATAAACATATTTAAACATATTGCAAAAAAAAATATAAAGTAATGTTATTTTTGTTTGGCTATTAAAAGTAATAATATTAATACAATAAGTTTTGTTAATATTATTATAAAAATATGTGAATTATTTCTTATATTTATAATTTTAATAATATTTTAATGATAATATTGTTGAGTAGAATTATTGTTAATAAAAAATTATTGAAATGAAAAAAAATTATGAAAAGATAACTTTCACTTTTATATATCTCAAAAGAAAGTGGATTTTGGTTGTCATCTATTTAATAAAATATATTTATGTGTATTTTTGTTTTAAAAATAATATTTTTTTTAGTCCTATATTTAATTAAATGTATATAATTAATCTAATTTTAAACAATAAATATAATTTTAATAAGGGCTAATTTGTCGTTTAGATATTATGTATTGTATTTTTTTTTTCAGCTATCATGTTTGGATTAAAAAAAAAGCGTTATATAAAAAGTGCCAAAAAAAATAAAAAAAATTCATAAAATACTAAATTTGTGAAAAAGTTGACAAAAAATTATTGTACTATTTAAATTCAATTTATACTGTTAAAATAAAATAACAGTACAATAATTTTTTATTTATATTTTTGTGAACTACTTTTATAAATTTTATTTTTTATGGAAATTTTTTTGTATTGTGTTTCTGAAAATGCAATACAAAAAATATATAAAAAAATATATTTTTATTAAATTAAATTTATTATTTAAAATTAAATTAATTAAATATTTTTAATTAAATAAAAAAACTAAAAAAGGGCCACTTTAAAAATAAAAGTAAATATATATTTTCTATTAAATAGGAGACTAAATATATCAAAGCCTTTTGATTACTTGCCATTTTAAGTAAAATGACTTTTTTTAATCTCATTTTGGAAAAATTATTCATTATTTTAGAGTTTATGATGATATAATATTTTAAAATTTTAAGTTTAATGTAATTATTATTTTAAGAATATAATTATTTAATATTTGATAAAAAAAATAAAAAAAAACTTTTTGAGACATAGATAATTGACTTAGATGGTCCCACAATCCTACCAATATTTAAGATATCATGTTTAACAAAGAATACAGCACTAATATTTTTTTTTTAAGTCAAGTCTCATAGATAAATCAATTATTTAATTAATTTTATTTTAAAAATATATATATTAAACACATTTTTTTAATTTAAATTTTCTATAAATATAAAAATTAAAAATAGTTTTATTATATAATAAACATTAAGAATATTCATAAGTATATAGTGCTTGTAATTAAGGTTAGAAACTAACTCTATTAACTTCTAGTTATTTATAACACTACTATAATGCACGAGATTTTTTTTTTTTTTTTATATTATAGTAATATTAAAATAGTAGATTCAATAAAAAAGAGATAAATACGTAGAGAAAAATGTGTAAAAATATAAAAGATAGAGAGTGAAGAGATTTGAGTCTAAATGTATCCGATCTCTTAATAATAATAAAAAATATTTCATATTAATGTTTTTGGAACATTTACCAAAACGGTCTGTGTTTTTTTTTTTTTTTTTTTTACAAGGAAGAAAAACTTCATTTAAATTAAAATAGTCCTTACATTGTTAGATTGAGTTATATTATAAAAAATAGCTTCCAAAATACGAGGGGGAGCATCCCAAGTTCAAAAACGCATATAAAAAAAACTTAAAGCCAAACTCGCAATCCTATGTGCCACAATATTAGCTTTTCTCTTCTTAAATTGAACACTGGAACAAAAATCTCGTAATCCTCTTTTAATATCCTCTACTAATACACCATCAACAACAAAACAAACAGTCATCTTATTAATCATTGAAACAACCTGTAAAGAGTCAAATTCAAAAATAACATTTCCAAGATTCCTCTCTCTAGCAATATTAATAGCTAGACATAAAGCATGAAGTTATGCAGTCAAAACAGATAAAATTAGATTTTTGGGAGCAGCACAAGCAAGTATTAGTTGTCCATAATCATCTCTAAAAATGACCCCTAGCCCACTCTTTCTATCCTTAACAGTAGCGTCAACATTAGCTTTAAGTCTACCAGTGGGAGGTGTCTCCTAAGAAGTAGATCTACAAGGGTGATAATTAGAAATCAAATTTGCATACCTGTTATTAAAAGCGTGGAACTCAGTCAGTAGCATATTCGCCCATTCTAACAACCCTGAAGGTGATCTGCCTGATTTTTCATGTAAAAGCTCATTACGATTGTGCCAAATTGCCCAGCATACATCAGCAAAAAGATTGACATCTAAAGCAGAGCAAGATGAAAAAATATAGTCAAAAATATCCACAAAAGGGAGGTGGGTTTTGTCCATCAGCAAAGAGACAAAATTAGAGTCATTCCATACCATAGCTACCACTTGACACTTCCATAAGCAATAATTTAAATCCTCATAGACACCATTACAAAGTTGGCACCAAACATTACTCACAATCTTCTTTTTTGAAAGATCACAAAGCGTAGGAAGGATGTCATGACAAGCTCTCCACACAAACACTTTTACTTTATTCGGTACTTGCAAGGCCCAAATTCGAGCCCACCATTTAGATGCTTCCATACTACTTGGTCCTGAACCCGAGTCGTTCTTACTACTCCATAAACGATTCTCCTCAGCCACCCAATAAGCACTTCTAATAGTGAAACATCCATCGCTAGTTTTCCCCCAAATTTCTTTATCTTCGTGACATCCACCACTCAAAGGGATAGCCTTAATGGTACTAGCCTCATACTCTTGAAAGTGCTCATCAATAAAATAATCCCGCCATTGACCAGCTTGATTAATTAAAGAAGAAACCTTAGCATCACTTGGGAGGGATTTAGGTGATAAAACAGTAGGAACACTTCCTGGTAGCCATTTATTTTTATAAATCAAAATATTCGCACCATTACCAACTCTCCACTTCATACCTTTCATAAACACCTCTCTACCCCATAACAAGCTCTTCCAAAGGTACGAAGCATGAATAGACTCTTTTGCATTCAAGATACTGCAATTATTAAAATACTTACCCTTCAAGACACGAGATACCAATGAATTTGGCTGTTGCAATAACCTCCATGTATGTTTAGCTAGCAAAGCTTGGTTAAAAGATATGAGATTCCTGAAACCAATTCCTTCTAAAGCTTTTGGCTTACACAATTTATCCCAAGATAACCAATGGGTAGTCCTTTTATCCACATCAAAACCCCACCAAAATCTTCCAATCATTCTATGTAAATCATTACATAAACTAAAGGGAAGTTTAAAACAATTCATAGAATAAGAGGGAAAGGATTGGATCACAGCCTTAATCATGACTTCCTTACCTGCTCGAGATAGACATTTTTCTTTCCAAGCCTTCATTTTCGAGTTGACCTTCTCTTTGATCTTTCCAAACATTCTTCTTTTGTTTCTCCCTGCAATTGTTGGCAACCCCAAATACTTTTCATGACAGTTCACCATTGGGATGCTTAAAATATCCTGAGTTGCCTTTCTAACACCATCATCTGTGTTTGGGCTGAAAACCATGGCAAATTTTGATAAGTTTACCTTCTGACCTGAGGCACTTTCATAACACAGTAATATTTCCTTCAACTTAGCAATATAGATGTCATTAACCTCCATGAAAATAAAATTGTCATCTGCAAAGAAGAGGTGGGAGACCCTAGGACTAGTTCTAGCCACAGAAAGTCCCTTTATACATCTATCAGCCTCAGCCTTTCTCAAAAGGCAGATAGTCCCTCAGCACATAGAATGAAAAGGTATGGTGACAAAGGGTCACCCTGTCTTAAACCCCTTCTAAGCTTGAAAGTAGGAGTTGTGGAACCATTGACCAAGAGCGAGTAGGACACAGAAGTAACACAGTTAATTAACAGAGCCACCCAATGATCATTGAAACCTAGCTTCTTTAGTAAAGCATGCAGGAAATTCCATTCAATTCTGTCGTAAGCCTTACACATATCCAGTTTAACAGTAGCTTTATACTTCTTCCCTTTCAAACACCTAGAATGAATGGTTTCAAACGCTACAACATAATTATTCGTAATCAAGCGTCCAGGAACAAAAGCGCTTTGGGAATCAGATATAACATCAAACAATACACATTTCATTCTATTAGTCATACATTTGGCCACCAATTTATACAGCACATTATAGAGACTTATGGGTCTAAATTCATTCACAAAACTTGGTGAATTCACCTTAGGAAGAAGGGAGATGAGAGTATGATTTTTTCCTTGTAGAGAAAAATTGTTATTCAAAACTTGTAAAACAACTTCACATACCTTATCTCCGAGAGTATTCCAGTATCTTTGATAGAAAAGTGCTGGCATTCCATCAGGACCAGGAGCTTTCATAGGGTGCATTTGACTAAGGGCTATTTCAACATTTTCTCTAGTGAAAGGTTCTATCAGTATATTGTTCATATCAGCAGTAATCTTTGGGGACAAGCAATCAATAACCGTATTCACATTAGAAGGGCCCTCACTACTAAAGAGTTCAGAGTAATAGTTAAGGAATATCTGTTCAATTAATTCTAGAGATGAAACCCAATTCTGTTGACTATCCATCAATCTGGCCACATGATTTCTTTTCCTTCTTCCATTAGCTTTGCTGTGAAAATAACGAGAGTTCCTGTCACCATGTTTAAGCCACAATTGTCTAGATCGCTGCCTCCACATAATCTCATCTCATTTTAAAAGAGAATTTATCTCCCTTTCCGTCCTTAGTACTGCATCCATGTCTAAAGCATAAGGAGCTCTACTTTTCACCACTTTCAATTTAGAATATAGCCTTTCCAACCTTCTTTGAACGTGGCCCACAGAAGACCAGTTCCATTTATCGAGTGCTCTGGCACAACATGCAATCTTAGCTGAGACATCATCATCAAAGGGAGAGTGCTCCCTAGAGGATAACCATGCATCTTCAATGGTTTCGGCACATCCATCAATTCCCACCCAAAACTCCTCAAAACGAAGGTTTTCTTTTTGGTTTTCTTGGGGGCACAACTAAGGTTACCACTACTAATCAACTAGGGACGAGTGTGTTAGTATATAAATATTTCGTAAAAATAATAATATTTATGCTGTGCAGAACAGTTGTGTACGTCGGCATTGTGCTTTAGGAAGCCTAATGAGCATGACGACAAACTAACGTTGGATTCCTGAGAAAACTACAGCTTCAAAACTACAAGCATACCAGCATTATTAGCAAGAGTTTATACATTAATAAAGGAACAGTTTAACTTCCATCAGCAACCCTAGAACGCAGATACGAGCATTATAATTGTTCACAATGGTGAGCTAATAACGTTTAGGGTTCGTTTGCTGCAAATTGCTACAAAAGTTGGCCCTATTGAGCTCAAGCATATAAATACAACACATATGACCATAATTATAGATTGAAGTGAACTTAAAATAAGATGAATTGAGTCGGATAATCTTTCCGCCAATTTTTTTAATTTTTATAAAGAGTATGATAGATCTTTTGTCAAATAAAGACGTCTAAAGTAGCAATGCCTATGGGCTGAAAAATGCAACTCTCCTTTTCTCCTTCATTAGACACTTCTCTGAGATTCTCTCCATTTCCTCATGTTGGGAGAGTTTTGCGCACTACTTTCAGATCATCTGCTCACATGACCAAACCATTTTGATTTAGGTGAAATTGCCAGTGATTTTGTCTTTCCAACAGTCAAATCATTTACCTGTTGGAACAAGAATACACAATCTGGGGGTCAAATAATCTCAATGGGTCATGTTTGTGCAAATGTCATATTATCTTATAAGTTGTCATCTTGATTAGAATTTTTTTTTTTAATAAAAAAATTACATGAAATAATATCCTAAAATTTATTACAAAAATAACAACTCAATAACGTTGAATGGGATTGGCCGAAGTTCAACATTAAAAAAAAGTCTAATTGATTGGAGTTCAATTTAAAAGGTATCTAATCGGACGGCATTAAATGAAATTTTTGATATAAAATTTTTATTTATTTATTTATTTTTGTAGCAAAAATATACGAGCTAAATTTATAGATGCTATTTTTGTCATTACGAATTTTAAGGAGTATTATAATTTTTTTTGTCCCAAGACTACCGAAAGTTAGATTTGTAAGCAAATGGCTCGGTCAAAAGGCAAACCATTGGCAACTAGCCAAAAATGATAATATTTACCATAGTTTTGGTTCACCGAGGTAAACTTGTACATGGCTTTGCAAAGGGAGCCATATCGACTGGACTTCAACGATCCCATGTGGCTGCAAACAGAACAAAAAAAAAAAAACAACTTTCAAAGCAACCCAACCCATAAACAAGAAAGAAATAAAATAAATAAATCAGGAATGCATGGGCAATTTGAAACCAAGATACAAGTTACTATCCACGAGACAAAAGGTAAAAACTAAAAGCAATACTTTATTTCCAAATAGATAATCAGAAGGCCTAAATCCATGGATTCTTCTTAGTTTTGAGCGATCTATAACTAGTATTCACACCCAAAAAATTCTCAGTTATTATCCAAACGCCGTAAAGATGTGAGAATACTTACATTATCTCAGCATATCTGATTCTCCATGCTGGGAAACCAAGATGGCATCTTGCAGGTCCATAAACAAGTAGGAGGTCAGGTTCTGGTCCATTACAACCTATTGGCATAAAAACATAAAATACCAAAGAAGTCAAACATATGTTTATAGATAAAAGTCATAAACCTTTGAGAAAACAGTAAAAGTCAATCAAACCAATAGACTTCAAAGCCTCAATCAAGTTGGATTCTGTAAAAATGTGTTCAGCCAGATCTTCACCCAACTTTGCCAATTTCATGTACTTCTCAAGAAGTATGTTGGATGCTTTAGCTACAGCTTCCTTTCCATCAGAGAAAGAAGCAAATTCCAAAGTCATACAGCACTGATCCATTAACTTGTCACTGCGATTAGCTTCCTGCATGAATTTCAGGTTAATTAAGAATCTGGCAACATTTTCAGATCCTCATACATTAAATATCGATGACTGGCATGGGTATTGCTAGGGTATTTTTCAACCAAAGTATATATTTCATGTCAAATAGACCAGTCATCATCTTGTTAGCACTTTGGTTTGACTAAAAGTGCAGGAAGCATCCTCTGCTTTCCTCTTAGCATCTTCCGCCCTCTTGTGGGAATCCTCAGCTCTCCTCAGAGTCATCTCAGCAACCTCCCTGGTCCTAATATGCTCCAGGACGATCATGTTAACCTTGGCCAGAAGACCCTCATAATCCGCACAAATCCCCTTGCTACAAAAAGCCCTACCCTCGGACAGGAAATAAGTGGGAAAGGAGGCCACGCTAGAAAAGATCGAGTACAAAATAAAGGCATAAAAGATGTCAAGTCATTCTTGGTCTCCTAAACCCACTGAGGTACACCATCAGTGTTGCCCAATCTTTCTCAGATAAGTTGAGCACAACAAGCTCAAAAGGTGTTGCCCACTAAGCAAGTTCAGAAAATTGTCATACAAGACCAGAGCTTACATAACAGACAATTTGTTCAGTCTCGAGAAAAGTTGAAGTAAATTCCAAACATGCAGTATTACAACAAGACGAAGTGTGAGATGTTGAACAACCTTGCACCTCGATCCCCATACAACTCACTTAACACAAGTTGGACAAAGCACGTCTACAGCAAAGCTTGCATAACAAATCTATGCCGCAGTGACCCACACTGGATAGAGATAACCTGCCTTTGACAAGAGCAAGATCAGTTCCAATGAAACCAGAAGTAGTCGCCTAGACTGAACCCTAGCCAACCAAGATTGGCCGACCAGACTAAGCCCAGCCAACAAGGTCATGGTCGATCAGACATCGGACAACCACATGGGTCCGAGAAGATGCTCCCTTTGGGTCTCGCCTCCAGGCGCATTCCTCTCTGCCAGGCACCTCTGTCTAGTTCCGCATCTCCTTCCTGAACAGGATCCAAATAGCCACATGATTCAATCAGAAATATTGGTCCAATCAGAACTCAAAGTGACAAAGACCCTTCATTTATGGAACTCCCATGCAGAAGAGATCCAAGATAAGTCCACCAATCTATTACCTAGAAGCACATAGGAGCTTCATCCGTCCAAAGAGGACATAAGGTTGACCAAGAAGTAACCTCCATGCCTCATGGACTTCTCATCAAGTCCAGCCATCTGCTCGCACATTCAGACAATGCCTTAAGTGTCAGCTACACTATTGTTTAGGGGTGGCAATTTATACTATAGCACGATTGTCCAAACTGAACACAAACTAAACACAAACGAATTAAATTTGCATTCAATTTAGGCCAACCCGAATAACACGAAAAAATTAGGGTTGAGTTAGAGCCAGCAAGATAATACGAAATAAAAAATAGTTATAATTATTGTTATATATTATTACAATTACTTTTTTCTACAAGTTGAGTTTGTTAATTCATATCATAAAAAATTTGCTACATTTTTCTTACTAATAATGTGCAAATATATTATGCTATTACTAATCACAATTACATGAAATTTAAGTTTAAAATATTCATTTATTTTACTTTTAGGTAATAATTCATTGAATTATTTTGTAATATAATTATGACTTTAAAACTTTTACTTTTTAATTTTGTAAAAACTTGTAACAAAATTTTTATTTGTATATTTAATGTTATTAGAATGCATTAAATTTGGTTCAAATATTTTATTATTCTAATTAGATTAAAAATTATAAAAAAAATTTATAATATTTTCAATTAACATCCCGTTAAATAAGGTAAAAAAGACTAATTAATGCATGTAAATAAAAATTTGAGCCAATTTGGGTTAGTTTGGACCAGCCCAAATTTTTTTAATTTGGGTTAGAGTTAGCAGTTTATGACATGAATTAAATTCGAGCCTTTGCACGAATTATCACCCCTACTCTCGTAACTAAAAAGACAAAAAAGTCCCACTACTTTGATATTTCTACCCAGAGTTCTAGGCCATCTACCCATAAACAAGTTTTAAGGGAGAGTCAAATTCGAGTCGAGACATACAGTTGGAAAGTTTAGAAGCTCAAGCTCGATAAATAACTAAGCAAGACAAAAAATTAGCTACATCTACCCGCATACTTTGATAGGGCAGGTAGACCTCTTCATTGTCTAGTCCAAGAGGCCTAGGGGACTAAAGTTGGGTATTTTCTACCAAATACGCATTGAAAGTGTTAATTGGGCAACATTTCATATTTGATCAGTCAAATAGACCAATCAGTGCTCAGTCAGCACTTTGGTTTAACTAAGAGTCTGTAAGAAACACATACGCCTCCGTATAAGAAATGATATTCAAAAGTAGACTATTATCACTTAGAGGATTCTTCTTCTTTCATATCTATTGAGATACAGACAGAGATATCTCCAGCAAAAATAACCATCAAATATCCCTTACCTAAAAATAAACTTTAGCATTTCAGATATCAAGTATGCCACAAATTTTCATTACAAAAATCTACCAATTTTCTCTCTCATTTAGAGATTTGACTTAGGCATTAGAGTATCTTTGACAGACACCATAAGGTTATGCTTCTCACAGATTTTCCAAGATCAAAAGAATAACACAAAGGACAAAAATTGGTTACAACGAGTATTTATCAAGATACTAAATCCTAAGCTATTTGAATAGTAATGGAAGTCAAAGTTGAAAGAAATAGAATATCCACCCATGGAGATTTTTAAATGAAGATTCATGTTATTTCCTGCAAGAAAGGCATATCAGTAACACAAATAATTACTAGACTAAGCCAGAGTCATAAACAGATGAAATAAAATCAACTACAACAACAACAACAATTCCATTTTCAACGTGAAAGAGTGTTAATTGAAACGTTCTTATGCAAGTGATTTCCAATGCATAAACAGTGGTCCAAAAACCTAAAGCAACTTAGCTGTAGAAATGTAAGAAATAGATGAAAAGTACCTCAAGTACTGTTGCGCTTTTCAATTTTTCTATGATGACTCTTTTCGATTTCTTCAATACCCCTAACACAAAAAATAAACATGAAGTAAGTTGAAAAATACCAATATCATAAGAATTACCACTTCTTTTAATCAATTCAATAAGACCCATACCTTCTGCATCATACAAACATAATTGCTTCAGACCGATAGCTTCCAGCCACTGAATGAGTTCACAAATTTTTGAAGTATCATAAGCTTCTTCACTTTCAACCACAATTGCTAGGCATCGTAGTTTGGTTAAATCCAAAGCTTTGTATTGCTTATGAAGCCCACCGAAGATAAGATAACTATCAACCATAGAAGCTATACCCAGCACCAAATAGCATATACCAACAACAAAATGCATAATATGCCATAGGAGTTGAAGCCCTATATTTCCAATCTGCACCAACCTTAACAACCACAATGATTATAAATGGATAACATGAATCATTACTGTTGATTTTTTTTAGCTGTTGAACTCTAAACTCTTAAGGAGGCCACATATATTCCTACACTTGTAATACTTTTTAAGTTTACCACCTATATAAAAACACCATGAGAAATACAAAGTTTTCCAACAAGAATGCATCTGCAGACTACAAATCGGACCTCTTCAACAGATCTCCTCCCTAGCCAATTGTTTTGGTATAGAGCACCAAGCAAATACGTCAATCCCTAGTTCTAGAATAAAGTCTCATAGTTAAGATAAATTATTAGTTATACAGCTCAAATGGCACAACATTTGAAACATCATATGGGTTTTAATCCGTTAGTACCCATCATAAAGCTAATTTGTTGCAATACCTCTAAATGTAGCCTTTCACTTGATATGGGCTTAGCCCAGAGGAGAATAAAATTCAGCACCATAGAATTTAGGTCCATAATTACAAACAGCATAATGGTTCTTATCAGTGGCGGATTTAGAATTTATATCCAAGAAGGGCACCACATATGCAATAAAAAATAATATTTGATACTTCTCAACAATTAATTATTTTTAATTGAAAATATATATTATATGTATCTTATTAGTGAAGATATGTGCAAATTATTAAGTTTGTATTGAGTTATTAAATATTAAATCTAAAATTTAAAATTTAGGTAGGGCACGGTAATATTTTATATATAGAATTATCTATAATTTCATAAATATTACATCTAAAATTTTATTTGTCGAAAATTGAGGTGGGGCACATGCCCCTCCTCAACTGTGTACAGATCCGCCTCTGGTTCTTAAATGATTCTGGGACATGAGGATATAGCTAAAGTTAAATCTTACATAACAGTTTTCAACAATGAGCCCATCCTCAAATTGACTTCATTATGGTCCAGTTCACTACTCTTCTTCATTGCATATGACTTTATCTAGAGTTTATTTCTATGAGCATCTATACTCATTTTATATTTTATGTTATAAATTAACAAGCTTAAAAAAAAGCCACCAATAATTTGAGTTACCTTTGTCCTATTTAAATGAGAAGGGAAATGATCCACAAAAATGCATTTTATTTACATAGTAAACACACAAGTAATGTAATAATCATATGCACTAATATATAACTGTACATACGAAAGGACCATGGCATATAGTTCCCTTAAGTGATTCTTGATTAAATTTAATAGGGTAAAAAAACAACCAAAATTATTACATCAAAAGAACATGCACTTACATGCTCAATACAATAGTATGCCCTCTGCATTTCATTTCTATGCTCCATGCTCTGAAAGAAGGGACACAAAAGTAAAAGAATCAAGTATGCTTTAAATCTAACTACCAAATGATTGAAATACACGCATGTACAATTAGAGAAAGAAGAAAGGAAAATCTGGTCCACTTTGTACCGTTGTAATTATTACTTATATAATATAATATAATGAAAAATAAGAAAGGAAAATACATCTGACTTTTGTTTGCTACAAGGGAAGCATAATAATAATATAAATTTATCATGTAGAAGTCATGGAATATGTAGTAATGATGCAAAGACGTTTTAAACAATAAAAAGGAAAGGGAAAATAGGAACAATAGTAACTACTTGTATTTTTTTAATCAGTAAATTTCATTCTCAGCTCACTTGTGACTTGTTATGGTAGCTTAGTATCTCCCTTATTAGAAGTTAAATACTTACATGATCAAGTAATTTTATTCCCGAACACTATATCTTATTTCTATTCACCAGCTATTGTTTTGGACAGCTTCAGTAAAGCTGATGTACCATGTTTTTAAGCAAATACAATAAGCAATATGTGAATGTGACCACTTTGCAACTTCAACTTCACACTAAAGTGAAGTTGTTCAAAGCAACAGCTGGTGAATACAAATAAGATACTGTGTTTTAGAATAAAATTACTTAATTGAGTTAACAACTTAACATAACAAGACAAGGAAGAAATGTAATGGTAAAAAGCAAACATGTACTAATTCTAAGATACATTCAAGGGTGGCAAATTGATTAACCAATGAATGAAAAAAAAAAATGATAATAGATCATCAAATAAAAGAAATGTACAAAATCTGAAGTAGATCGCATATCAGAGCAGAATTCAATACCAAATTCTGAGAAAACCTAACGCAATTACAAACAATTTTCCCCAAGGAAATAATACCATGAAGAACTACTGAACTAGTAGCTAAGCTAAATAGAAACATAAAAGAAAGAAAAGGCAAAAATAGAGAGGAAATAGCCAAATTATCCAACTGCTTCAGAAACTTAAAAAGTACATCTGTTATAAATTATACCCATTCAATTCATCAAAAATTAAAAAGGAAACTCCAAGATTAAAAATTTACTGCAAATATATATATATATATATAAAAGATTTGATTATCAACGTGTTCATCATGTTAACAGTACCCAAAAAAATTTATCATTGAGTTCTAGCATCTTCAATAACACTAAAAAAAAAAAAAACCAATCATGAGAATCGAATACAAAGATAAAATGTAGGGAAAAAAAACCCACGAAGAGATTATGGCTGATTTTTTTAGCATGAATTTAAAAACCTGGCATTGCCTCGATTTCTAAGCTAGAAGAGGTATTTGTACAAAGAATTGAGTCACCTCTATGAGCGATGAATACACAGCAAAACAGCAATGGAGCGTTGACCTTCCCTACAGCAACGAAGCGCGTGACGGCGACGAGCAATTGGCTCGTCCACACAGCGGCGCAACACGATGACTATGCAGTTACTCTCTCCAAGTCCAACGCAAAAAGGTTTTGTGGTTTGATTCCTTTCGAGAGCTGCTTGATTTGAAAAGCGAGACAATGAGGAGATTTTTCCGAATTATTGAAAATTGCGATTAGAGTAGGAAAGATATAAAAATAAATAGTAAAATTATCAATAATATTTTTAATATTCATAATAATAAAATTAACACTTTAATTATATTAAAATTTTAATATTAAATAAGTCTAAATTATCGTTATTCAATTCTAATTAAATAAATATTAAAAAAAAAAGCCATATTAATCATTTTTTTAATTATAAAAATATAAATTTAAATATAATAAGTGTTAATTTTATTATTATAAATTATAAAAAGTGTTATTTTTTTTAATTTACAAATAAATAAGAAATTAATATGATAAAGTGAAAAGTATTTGAATTAAGATTAAAAAAAAAAATCTTTCCTTTTATCTTTTAAATATACTCACTATTCAAAACTTTTACTATTTAAAAAAAAATTTAATACGAGAATTAAAAAAAATAATACACACCAAATTTATAATTAGAAAAATAAAACCTTAAATTTTATGGTAAAAATTCAAAAAAAATTCTCCAAAATTAACTATTAGTATTGGGTATGAATAATTATTATAAATTCAAAACTGTATTAACCAAAATTAAATTTATATTAATTTATATTTATATTTTTATATACATATAATTACATTATAAAATATATTTTTGTATTAAAAATACAATAATTTAAATAATTGATTTAAATTTTATTATTATTATACATATATTTTTTTTATTTTACTTAAAAAACATTTTCTAAATAATTAAATAATAAAAATAATATTAATTTAATATAATAAGTATTATATTTTACTTCTTCTTTTTTAAAATTATGTTTTTTAATAAATATTAAAAATTAAGAGTTGTGGTTTTATAATGAAAAAACTTCATCAATTTATAACCGATGTTATTACTTGAAATTATCTAATACGATGCGATGCGATGCAATGCAATGCTCTTTTAGTTATTAGCATAATCATAACTAGAGTTTTTTATTCAAATAGCAAGGCTTTGTATAATAGAAGCTTTTGGACTTAAATAGTATTTTTTTAGTTAAAACAGTGAGTTTTAATTAGATAGTAGATACATTTTTTACAAAAATGTCCTTTTATTTATTTCTTTAATTTATAAGTATATAAAGCTTACAATATTTTTTTGAGAATTTTGTAAAGCTTACAAAAGTCATTATATTTCAATTTTTAGGTTTATTTTGATTTAATTATTGATTTATTTTTATTTTAATATTTATATTTATGGCTCTGATACTAATTTCTGTGCAGTTATACATATTTAATTATTTTTGTATTTTTACGGAAGTGTTTCTAAATATTGTATGATTTTGAGAAATAAATTTATTTTATAAATATATTCTAAACAATTGCAATTTTGATCGTAACATTCATTATGTAAATTATTTTGTTCAAAATCTGAAGATAAAAGTTATTCTTTAAAATATTGAATTTTCCTTTAATTTGTTAAATCTATTAATTCTAATCGTGTTATGAGTTTTTGAATATTATCTCTCATCATTATTAATTAACTTTTATCTACCTATATGTTCTTTAAATAAATAAAATCCAAATATTAAGTTATCAAATTCTATATCAGTTACTTAAACAAAATATTGCATAAAATAATTTTTTAAAATTGTTCATACAGGATGATCAATTAAGTATAAAATATTAGAGATATAATTAGTATAAAAATTTAAAATTGTATCAAATCTTTTGAAATTTTTCAGACAGGTTTCATAGCATTCACCATCAAAATATTGTTCTAAATTTTGCATAAATTTTCTTTCAAATAATTCTATACTAGCCATGATTTTCTGTTATGAATTTATAAATAAGCTGTAAACAAATATTTGAACATTCAAGATTCTTATTCAGCTAAAGATTACAATCACCATACCTGAACTTAATGGGTCCACCACGGTCTTCCTTTCTTCTGTTCGTCTCCTTTTATTACCCAGAATATGCCTCAGCTTGCTTCAATCTTCAAAAATCTACTTGGTTATAGAGAAACTCTTGCATCCGTACATATTAAACAGGTATAAAATTTAACTTACAGAGAAATGAAAAAGAGTGACTTCACTCCATTTTATTCATGATACAATAATTATTACAACCTAGAGCCAACTAAGAACCTTGAAAGGGTGTTTAGCTGCTTATTTCTGGAAAATACATAGCTTCTAAATAATACATATGAAATTTTAAGAGTGCTCTTCAGAGAATTCTGAGAGTTAAGTTGAGAGAGGGTGATGTGTCGAGGGTGTCCCTAGAATTGAGGGATAAGAGTTCCTTTTATATTCGAAGGAATCTCTTTTACAATAATTGTTCAGCTACTTTTTATTATTCCTTGGCATGTGCTGCCAGCTAACTGTGGGTCTTACATCTTGACTTTTGTTATCTGTTTTTTTGCCGACGGGCCTCCTTCACTATTCTTCGTCCTTTTCTGCCGACAGTTTTGATGACATCGGTGATGACGTTTCTTCATCCTCTCTATCCTTTATGCAGTAAATACATTTATGATCATTGGTAACTTTCCTAGCATAGAAACAAAAAACTTTTCTCGTTTCTTGGCTGGCTTCTAAATTATTGTAATTAAAATTGGCTTCAAACCTGCTAATCTTTTCACCATCTTCTTCAGTAATAGCCAAACTACTGTGGGAAATGATGATTACTTTATTGGTAGAATAATTTACTCTGATTTTAGTAGAATTATCAATCTTCCTGATTTCATAGTAAATTTGTCCTAATATTTGTCCTCTAGATATACATAATTCTTCTGTATTAAACTCCTTTTCTGGTAATGCTTTTGGTTTGGACACTTCTCTGTTTGTATTGGCAATACCTATCTTGATAAAATGATAAGGATTAATGCAACCCTCATCATTCTAATCTATTAAAGAACTGAAAAATCTAAGATAAACAGGCTTATCACCTACCCTAATTTTATTTCTAAAATTTTTTATAGATTTTTTGAAGTTTTCAAGAAAATAATTTAATTCACTTAAATTAATTCCTGGGTAAAGATTTTCAATTAAACCTGTATGGTATACTCTATATACAAAAATAGGATCTGCTCCTTCGAGGATGTTGAATTTGCTTCCAGTTGGATAATCTTTTTCTACTGTGTAGAACTTTATATCTTCTATATGTTCTTGAGTGGATTTTATAGCCAGATTATACAAACTCAACCATTGAACCTTACTGAGATTTCTGTACTGATCTTTTTCTTCCTCAAATTCTATAATCTGTTTAGGAGATGTTTCTCTGAATATAACTGGTGGCCTGACCACTTTTCCTAAAGTTCTCAACCTATTGGTAGGGGATGATTGTTGTTGTAATACTGTAGAATAATTCTTTACAATTTCTTCTAGATTGATAAGTTTTGGTGTTTTGTAATTGGCATAACTTCCCTCTACTTCTATTCGATTAGTAAAGGCTCTATGGGTTACTCCACTAATTCCAACAACAGCTTTGCTTGCATCTGCCCAATTACTGTAAATTCCAGGATTTGGTCCATTGTAAACTTTATAGACTTTCTTTTGTTCAAATTTTTTAGCTTCATCAGCCCAATTAAAATTTTCTTTTCCTTTATCAGAAGTTTTTGAACTGTTAGGTTCTTCCATTTTAATATGAACTTTTTCCTCAGAAGTTTTTTCAGAATTTTTTGGTTCTGATAATTGCTTTAAATAATTCAGTTCTTCCTTTACATTTTTTGCCTCCATGAGAGCTTTTTCAAGTTTTAATAATGCAAGTTGTTCTTCAAGGATTTTTATCTCATTTTCTTTTATCTTGATCTTCAAATTGATTTGCTTCAAATTGATTTGCTCCATTCCTGCAATCATAAAAATAGTTATCGGTGCCAATTCTCGTTAATGCGTCTGCTAAACTATTTTTAGTTCCTGACAAATGTTCTACATCAAACTTGTAATAATTAAACCAATGCTGCCATCTTATGAGTCTTCCTTGCTTATAATCTTCTGCAATATTAGTTCTCAAAAAATGTCCAAAGTTTTTATTATCTGTTCTAACAATAAATCTTAAACTTATAACATATATTGCAAATTTTTTAATAGACTTTTTTACAGCTAAATATTCTTTTTTATTAATATGATAATTTAGTTCTGGGCCTTGAAAAGATCCTGAAGTAAATCTACAAAGGTATTCATCTTTGTTTTCAACTTTTGCCTTTAATACTACTCCCCAATATTCATGTAAAGCATCTATTTCAATTATAATTTTATCATCTGGTCCTAGATGATACAATGCCGATAAATCTTTTACTTGTGATTTTACCTTCTCCATATATTTAGTATCTTGATCAGTCCATTGCCAGACATAATCTTTTTTAAGTTTTGTTTGTAATGGTTTTCTCATTTCTGCTAACTTTTTTATATAAGCTTCTGCATATGTTAAACATCCTAAAAATCTTTGTAGTTGATTTTTATCTTTAATTATACTAGAAAAATTTTGTATATTGTTTAAAAGATGAGGTTGCAAGTGGTGTTTTCCATTTTCAATTTCTAATCCTAAATATTTTATTTTTTGTTGAGCTATTACTGCTTTATTTTCAAATAATATTATCCCTGATTTTATACATTCTTGTAAAATATTGACAATATCTAAGTAATGCTTTTGTAAATTATCACTATATATCAGTATATGATTTAGACACAACAAAAGTCATGAAATTTCTTAAATACATTATCCATATATCTTTGAAAAATTCCTGGTGCTTGTTTTAACCCAAATGGATCAACTGTCCATTGAAAATGACCTTGTGGACAACTGAAAGCTGTTAATTTTTGAGATTCTTTATCAAGTCTTATTTGCCAAAATTCACTTTTACAATCAAAACTTGAAAACTATTTTTTTCCTTTAATAAGTGATAAGAGTTCTTCTTTCTTTTGGATAAAATAACCATCATCTATGGTTTCTTTATTTAAAGCTTTGAACTTTATGACCATTCTTTTCTTACCTCTTCTTTTTTCAGCTTTTATTTTCTACTAAAAAGGCTGGACTTGAATGAGGTGAATTACTGGAAATAATGACTTTTAACTCCAAAAGTTCTTGAATTTGTTTTTCAAATTCTCTCCTATCTTCTGGGGTATAAATCATAGGTTTTACTCTGATAACTTTTAAAGGGTCTTTTAATTTTATGGTTGCTATTTTATTTGATTTATTTATAATTGGGTCTAAAGGATTTTCTGAACATACTCTTTTTAATAGTGTTCTAACTCCTGCTAAAGCTTTATCTCTTGTATTTCATTTAGAAAAGAATTTTGGTTAACTTCTATATCTAAAGAAATATTTTCTAATGATTTTTGGTGCTCTAAATTCTCACCATGTTTTCGTTTTTTATGTTGTGACATAAAAGTGGGTGATGAAACAGTTAAAGCTTTTCGAATCTTTGAGACATATATAGTTTCGCCTTCTAGGGTTGTTAAACTGATTCTATCTAAGTATTGTGTAAATGGTTGGTATAGGTTTAAAAAATTATTTTCTAAAAGAATATTAACTCATGTTTCTTGTTGATATATTGTAGGTATATGAAATATTTCTCCTCCTATTAATGTATCTATATCTTTTAAAACTTTATTAAGATTTATTATAGTATTATTTGCGATTCTGACTATTAGTTCTTTTGGTAATTGTTTTCAAAGTTCTTCTGAAAATACATTTTTACTAGTTACACACATACTTACTCATGTATCAAGACATGCATGTAAATGATAATTATTATATCCTTTAAATTTTAAGCCAATTTTTATGTAGGTGCTATTTGGGTTTGTTATACTAAATAATTCATCCATTATTCAGAATCAAATTCTGAATCAGAGTCAGATGTTTCTGAATCTGTTATTTCTTCTTCTGTTTCTTCTAATAGATAGATACTGCATGTATCATCTATATCAGATTCTTCTATAGGTTCTAATTCCATTTTAAAAGCTTCTTCTAAAATTTTGCCTTTTGTGGAAATTCTCTTTTAAATTCTTTTTTATGTTGAAGTCTATTAGGACATTCATTTGCATAATGTCTTTCCTCATTACATATCCAACATCTACATTTTTTCTTTCCTGAAGGACAATAATTTTTCTTCTCTGGTCTATTATATCTTTTTCTTCTAAAATATCTTTGTTTATATGGTTCTCTACATTATCTTCTTTTATATTTTTGGAAATTTTGTTTTCTAAATTTATATTTTTTGAATTTTTTATATTTGTTATACTTCTTGTATTTATTATAAGGTTTTATAGTGCATCCATATTTTCCTGGTAATCTAAAATCTTTTATATCATAGCAAATTTTATCATTTTCTCTAACTTGTTTATATTCTTTCTTTTCTTTACATTTTAAAATTATTCAATTCTTAAGACTTCTAATTCTTCCTCCTAATATGTCAGGTATATTTTCTCTTTCTCTATTATTATTCCATCATTCTGTCATTGTTTTATGTAATGTTCCAGGTAATTTTTGAAAAAATATTTCCTTATAGGTTTCTTGCATAGATGGTGGTAATTTATGATAATACATTTCATATTCACATATAAATAAATCTATATAACACATATTACATATTTTCATATTGGTTAAATGTCATTTGGCCTCATTTATCTTATTCTCACTAGATTCAATGATACGTCTACCTTTATCTTCTGCTATGAATTCTTTATATATTTCATTTACTATGGTTTCTAAATATTCTCTTCCAGTAGATGAATTTTCTATCATTAATAAATGTTGTCTTTTTGTTAGATTTGTAAACCATACTTTTACATTTCCTATCATCTTATGAGCTACTAATACTCTACAAGTGGAATGGTTTGTTTGTGTGGTTGTAGAAGTTTATATGATTACACTCATTCCACTAGCCCATTCATCTAAAACTTTTACCCTATCTCTTATACAATCTAGGTCTAAAATATTAGATTTATAACTTTCATGTGGCCTAAATTCTGGTGGGATACTACTCCTAGTTCCCCAATGTAAACTTTCTTCCATTTTAGGTGGATGTCTTCTTCTATTTAAAGGCTCAGTTTCTTCTTGTCTTTGTCTATATCTTTCTTCTCTATGTGGGTCAGATGTTTCTCCTCTTTCTGGGTCTGGTGGATTTGGTCTTCTAGGAGCTGCTAATACTTGTTCCATATGTATTTTTGGATTTATATTTTCTTCTTCAGATTCACTGATTATAGTCATATCATCTTCTTCTTTATTAGTGCAAATTCTTTCTTCATAATATTTCTCCAATTCTTTATCTGTTAATGTTAAAAGGCTAATTAATTTTCCTATATCTTTATTTTCAGGGTTCATAAATTGTTCTTCTAATTTTCTTCTATATTCCATTATATTGGGATTATGTCTTTTTCTTTGGATATCTTTTCATCTTTTCATCTTTTCTTTTATCATTTTTAGGTATCATTGCATCAGGTCTCCTAGGGGGTTCTTCTTTTAATCCTTTTAAAGGGTCAAATCTTAATGCAGTAGTTTTAGGCATATTATTAACATCTTTTCTTAATTCTATTATTTCATTATGTATTTCTAATTATCTTCTACTATTATGTTATCTTATTTCTTCAAGAATTTCTTTTTGTGCATTATTTATATTCTGTAAATATTTTGTATTTGATTCACAAGTTGCATCTACTTTTTCAGCTAAAAGAATTAAGGCTTTCATTATAGTTTTTATACTTCTATTTATATTTCCATTTCCTTCTAGCTCTATTTCTTATAATTTTGATTTTAACATTATCTAGTCCCCTATTACCTCATGTATTAATAAATTTTTAATTAACCTCTTGTTTTAATTCTTTTATTTCTTCTTGTTCTTCCCATTCAGATTTACTAACCTTTGCATTATCTTCAACAAATTTTATTTTAGAAATACCACTTTTTCTTCTTGGTATAAGAGGTTTTTCTTTAACATCTAATTTTTATTATTCTAGTATTTCAAAATCTGTCATTAATTCTGGTTTTATTACTTTCCCTATTTTTTGAAAAAAAATTTCTATTTCTATAAATTCATTATGACCGTATATTGAACTGTTATGACTATTGGTTAATGAATATCCTATTATATAATGTATTGAAAATGGGTGATTTCACTCTTTCATTAAATTTCCTCTTTGAAATTCATATGCTAAACTTAACACTTAATTTAAATTTTTATCATTAATGTTAACAGCAAATCTATGATGTATTGTGAATATTAATTTTTGGTATCCTAAATTTTCATGTACCATTCATAACATAGCATCTCTTCTATTTATTATTCTATTATCTAATAATGCTAATTTTATAGGTATATCAATCCCTTCTCTAAAATGTGTTTTGATTAAAATTTGTATTCCTCCGAGATGAATATATCCTATTTTTTCTTTACCTTTTTGTGAAATTTTTGATAATTTATCTATAATTGTTTATTTATCAATTAATGATATATTAAATCTTCCTTTTGCATCTGTTATAGTTATACTCATTTCTTTATTACTTATGCCATAATAAGTTATATCTTTTCTTGGAAACATTTTTCTTATTTTAAAAAGATGATTCTTTAAATCCATCGCCTTCTTTAATGTTTAATTTGGTTTTTTGAATTTGTTCAAATTTCTTTTTACTAAAAATTATTTCTTGAGAAAAACATCCTGAAATATCGTGTGTCTCTATTTCCATTATTTCTTGATTTTGTGTTTGTTTTTTTATGATTTCTGTCATTTTAAAATATATTTTTATTGTATGTACGGGTTACATATAAGTTTTATTTGTATGTACGGATTACATATAAGTTTGTGAGCTTTAAAGAATTTTTGGGTTAAAGATATCATTTGTACTTTATCAAAATACAATCGATTTACTATTTTAAGCAAAAAAAAATCAACTTCCATCGTATATGTATCATTTCAAAGAATTAAAACATCATATCTATCTTTTCCTTGTTCATTCCTACCAATAAATGAATCTAATTAATTATAATTTCATATTAAATGACTTTAATTCATCAATGATAAAAACAAAGGCATTTGTGTAAAAAAAAAAAAAAAATCCCACACCAATCCTTAACATATTCATTGTGAAATATTTAGCACGGGATTTTTTGTGTATTAAAAATATTTGACTGAGGTTTTTTCTTTTATAAAAAACATATGAGCTAAATATAAAAGTATTATTTTTATAATTATAAATTTTGAAGTGTTATAAACGTTATTTTCTCTAATTTTTTTAATCTGTTAATCATTAATTTTTTTTAAAAGAAAAATATTTATATATGTTCATTTTATACCTAATATATGTTTTTATATTAAAGTTCAAAATGTTAATCAAGTAAATGCTTAAAAAAAAAAAAAAAACACACTCTAGTGGAGTTTGTGCATTTAAATAATTTGAAAGAATCACATCCCACCACCCCCAAAGGCACCAAATAAAAAATAACAGAAAAAACCGAACTACGAACCAAATTAAACAATAGTCAAATAGAGGGATGAAAATTCGTTATCCAAACTCCCCATTTTTATGTGGTCATATTCATACGAAACAAGAAACAAAGAAACAAACTTGCTTAGACTTGAACAAGTTAACTATCACTAAATCATGAACAGTCCTAGGCGTCTGCTCTGAGTTAGAAGCAGATCCAAGATGCCGAGACAAGAATATAAGAGCACTTCTAGCAACAACAACAACAACAACAACAAACAAAGAAAAATGCCGTTTGATTTATAAGCATTTCTTTAATATCAAAACCACCTGTAAAAGCAAACAAAGCCTTAAACTTAACCATCACCAAATTTTCCTTCATGAGGCGTCCGAGGAGTCCATTCAGAGTTAGAATTAGACCCAATGAGCCAAGATGATCCAGTAGAAATAGTAGAAGCCATACTCATACTACTAACTCCAACTCCTTCAGGCATAGAAGGCCACACAAACGCCGGCTTAAAAGGTGGAACATAAGGCACAGCTACTGATCCACAAATGATCTGAACAATGGCTTGTGTTTTAGGCCTCTCACTAGCTAATGGATGAGAACAAGCCAGCCCAAGTAGCAAAAGTCTCTCAGCTTCCTCTTCAACAAAATCACCGCCTAACCTTTCATCAACTGCCTTTAGTATCCTTCCTTCTCTATGCAAACACCAAACCCAATCCACTAAAAATTGGAAACAATCTATTTTGGTCCAAGGTCTTTTTCCACAAACCACCTCTAGCAAAACTGCCCCGAACCCGTAAACATCGGATTCGCACGTGGCTTTTCCGGTATGGAAACACTCTGGCGCAATGTAGCCCATGGTACCTTGTACTCCTTCAAGCTCTGCATAGGAGGTTTTTTCATTTTCTAAGGCTCTTGCTAATCCAAAGTCACCTAAACGAGGGTTGAAATTGGAATCTAACATTATGTTGCTGGCTTTTAGGTCTCTATGTACCACTTTTTGATCATACTCGTTGTGAAGGTAATGTAAAGATGATGCTACTCCTGTTATGATTTTGTACCTTAAATTCCAACTAAGTGTTGTCTTCTCTGGTCCACAAAAAAGGTGATTGTCTAAGCTTCCATTAGGCATGTAGTCATAGACTAATAGCAGAGTCTCGTTTTTGTGGCACCACCCTGTTTATTAATTGCATTATTTAGATTGACCCAATTGACATAAATGCTTAAAGATTTCATTTTTGGACTGCATTTATATTAAATGGCTAGAGTTTTAAAATAAAATTCTTTTTTTCAATGGACATTTAGGTCATGTATATTTCTTATTTTGAGATGCAGTAAAAGTACCTTTAAGTTTTAACAACAAAAAGAGCTCTTGAACTAAACATATATATGTGTGTCAGTGTGTCTATCTATCTATCTATCTATCTATCTATATATATATATATATATATATTTTTTTTTTTAACTGGAAGTGCTTTTAAGGTTAAAAATCACATTTTATACACAAAAGCACAAATTATGCATTTATTTGTAAAAACACTTTCTTTTAAAATAAGCACAAATGGACAATCAAAAAGACATTAATCGGTTTTTTTTTTTTAACTGGAAGTGCTTTTAAGGTTAAAAATCACATTTTATACACAAAAGCACAAATTATGCATTTATTTGTAAAAACACTTTCTTTTAAAATAAGCACAAATGGACAATCAAAAAGACATTAATCGGTTGTTTCAACCAATAACAAACTCTATCGATTAATTTAACTGGTTGAATGTACAACGTAGTCCAAGTTGGAAAAAATGGTTAAATTTAGTAATTACTACCACATTCGATTAATTTGGACATTTACTATGATTTCTTTTTTTCATTAAGACAAATACCTGAAAAGAAGTAAAGAAATTAATACCTTGCAAACGAACAAGATGTTTATGTCTAAGACGATTAATGATGGTAAGTTCAGCCAAGAAGTCATCTATCCCTTTAATATTTTCTCGAGAAAATTTCTTAACAGCAACTTCAACTCTCTCCGTAGGAAGAACACCTCTGTACACAACTCCAAAACCACCTTGCCCCAATATATACTTGTCATCAAATTTGTTAGTAGCTTTCTTCAATTCACTATAACTAAACTCTCTAGGCGTCCCAGGTAAACTCTTAAGAGCTCCAAGAATTTTTGAATCCTCAGTTGCCTTTCTTTTATTATACAAGTAATAACCCAACAAACCCAAACCCATTAAACCCAGTACCAATCCAACCAAACCAACACCAAAGCCAATCTTAATTACATTTCTACCCTTATCTACTTTTTTAGGAAAAACCTCTAAAGTCAAATTCCATCTCAATACACAGTTAAGTTGAACAGAGCTACCTGTTGATGCAGAGAACCCAAAATAAGAATATTGCTTCAAAATCTTTCTAAGATCAACATTCGCAGTCATAATTGGAATTTTCGGCTTGGGTTTAATAAAAAAACCACCATTAGCTTCTTGTTCTTGCTCTGCTATATAAACCTTCAAAATTCTACTAACTCCGTCGTATTGGATCCAAAGCATGTGAAATCTTGTCACATTTGGAGCAATCTCAATACCCAAATCAGACAAAGAAACTGTCTTTTCCGATTTAACAGAGTTTATATTAAGACCCAAATGGTTATTGTCGGGATCGAAATCTTGCTTGAAAGTGTCGAGTTCAATAGCAATGAAGTGATTGTTAGCTTTTCCGTCGGTTGATGAGTTTGTCAAACCCAAATATTGACCGTCGCTGTTATTGGGTAGTTCGAGATCTGGGGCTATAATAAAGGCGACACCTTCACCTGGAACAGATTCAACAGAGGTGTTGATTCTGTAGACATTAATGAGAAAAGAGGTATTGAAAGATATGATTTTTGGGCTTTTGTTTGGTTCTGAGTTATTAGAGTAGAGCTTGAAAGGTTGGTTGAAGAGAACGCGTCCGGATCGGTGAGTTAAAGTGAAGTTTCCGGCCGAGTCAGGTGTGATTTGAAGAGCTTCGTTGCTTATTGTGGCAGGTTTAATTACAGAAAATGTGTTGTAATAGGATTGGTTGAAAGGTCCAAACTGATGTGAGATTGGTTTTAGAGAATAAGAATCGGAAATAGCTGTGGCTGAAAAGAGTGAGAAGAGTAAGAAGAAGAGATGAAACATTCGATTTGTGTGTTGGGCTAAGGTCTTGAGTTTCATGTTTGGGATTTCGAAGAAAACAGGGTAGTGTAGCAGAGAAAGAGAGGCTAAAGATGAAGGTGGTGAAGCAGCTTTAGCAGCCTCATTGTTTTAATGTCTATTCATTTTATTATGATTTTTAATTTTTTTTGTACGAAATCCTTTTTTAATGTTATTGTCTTGTGTTTGGTTGCTTTCATTGAATTATTTATTCCTAAAAAGACAATGATATCTGAACAAGGTTTTAACTGTGTTTTGGCCGTATCAGTCTCACTCCTCTTGGGTGGAAAAAAACCGAACAACGCATTCAAATTAACTTAAATTGTGTCGGTTGGATTAAATTTTACAAGTTAATAGGTTAGTTCAGTTTCAAAATTAGCCAATCTAAATTATTGTGGCCGAAAATGGGTTAAGAATTTTTTTTCATGGAATCCGACCCAACTCAACCTAAATTTTTATTAATTAACTTTTAAAGAAATGTATTACCTATGGATTTGAATTAACTTATGCAATAACTTAGCATTCATATCACTTTATTAAATGCTAATATTGTTATCTTAATGTATAATAATATATTTATAAGTTATGTAATATGTAAGTAAAAATTTAATTTTTTTAGTTTCACATCGCTTAAAGAAAAAACTCTCTCTTTAACTTACCTCTATAAAAAAATCTTCATTACATATATTCTCATAATCTATTTAATCACATCTTTTGAAGTTTATGTTTGTATGGGTTATAAGTTTTTTTTTTTAGAGAGACATCAAATTTATAATTAAAAAATAAATTATTTTTAAAATTTGAAATTTTGGGCCGAACTACCAACCCAACCCGAATATTTTTGGTTTGGGTTGGTTTGGTTTGAAGTGCTTATTGGCCGGTTTCGATTTATGTATTTTTCAATCCAAAATATTTGAATTGGTTTCAATTTTTCCTCAATCCAACCTAACCCAGCCATTGTCTACCCCTAGGATCTAAGAACTTTCGCATGTTACTGTTTTTATTTTAAGGTCATGGGTAGGGTGATTGCGTTTGTTTTGCTTCAAATGCTAATAGATTTTATATATATTAATTTGTTAAGTTAAAATTTTAAATCAATTTATTAAAATATAAATTAAAATAATATATGTATATCAATTTGATATGATTTGTTTATAATTTGAATTTAATTTTATTCATCATATATTAATATTAAATTTAAAAAAATGTCATAGATCATTTAAATTAAATTATTTGTATTATTTAATCTCTTAAATTATAAATAGTATTATATAGTCATTTAGCTTTAAAAAATAGATCAATTAAACAAAAAATAAATTATTTTAATAATCTTTTTATTAAAATATTATTTTTTAAGAGGTCGACAAATTATGTTATTTTAATATTTTTTATATTAAAATATTTATTTTAAAAATAATATTTTAATTAAAAAGTTTAAATAATTTACTTTATCCTTAATTAGCCATTTTTTTTTCTAATTTAAAAAATTAAATAATACCACTTATAATTTAATGATTAAATGATACGAATAACTTAATTCAAAGAACCTTTCTGCTCTCTTAAATTAATAAATAATATTTAATATTTAATTAATAATTTAATTAAAAAAAATTATATATCAACATTAAACTAGATTTGTGCACTAAATTTTCAAATAGAAACTAACTATTGAAAATAGGAAAATTATGTAAATTTGAGAATAAAAAATAAATTTAATTTTTTATTAATTATATTAAATATTTATTGAAATGATATGAATAAATAATATAATTATTTTATTTTCTAAATTAACATAAAAATTAATTAAAATTTGATGAGCATAAATAATATGATATATGTTATGTAAATATATATAATTAAAAAATATATATGTGTATTAGTAATATATAGGTCAGTTTAGTTTAATGTCAGTTTGCAAAGTTTAAAACCTTAATCGACCAATTATAAGTCAATTTTTACATTTTCAAGACAAAAGCCACCTATAAACCATAAAATTAGTTCGATTCGATTCGACTGAACTCGATTTTAATTTTTGTATGTCAATTATATATAATATGTAGACATAATATGTATAATTTGTACATAATTTATAAAGTGTTTATATATAAATTAAATATATATATTTTATGTATAAATTAATATAATATTATGAGGCTCCGAATAGTCTAAGGTTGGTTAATATTTAAGTATTTCTTTTTAAATAGTCAATATATATTCAATTGTTTATTAAAAGAAATGTTCAAATTATTGAAGAGATTATATATAAATGAAACACAAGGAGGAAAAAAAAAAAAAGAATAATTTTATTTAGCTATTATCGACCACATCAAGTTGTAATAAATACATTGCTTCAAACAATTGGGTTCATGTGCTTAACTAGTTGGGTGTTCTAAATGAACTCAAATTACGGCAAGTTGGGATAAAGACTTCTTTTTTTATTTTTAACAAAATTTTTATTGAAGTAAGTAACAGCTTGTACTATCCTAAGTTATTAGTTAGTAGAATGATTAGCATCAATTTGTAGCAGGACTTAATGATGATTGGGTGCAGTAATTAGACCCTATCATTAAACATCTGCACGCATGGACTAATCCAAATCATGCACATTGATAATGCTTAAATTTACATCTTCACGTCTATCGACCGCAACTTAACTGACCAATATTGAGTATTGTTGAATCAGATATATATACATTGAACGGTGCATGGTTCGCATGAGGATTTGTTTTTTTATTATACATAAATTCAAATAATAAATATTATCATTGGTTAAAAAATTATACATGGATAGAAAAAACTTCAATAATTAATAGATAAATATTTTGGTCAAGTTATTGGTTTGACATTAAAATTTACATTTTTTTATTTTAAATTATAGATTTAAATCACAATTAGTTATATTTATTAGGAAAAACTCAACTTTGATAACTAAATTAAATTAATGGAGTAAAAAAATCTATTGAATATCTAATCATGCAAAAGAAAGAGAAAAAGGCATAAAGGCCAGCCAAAGAGCTCAACAAAGTCAATAACACTTTTGCTTTGGTTTTGAAATAATTAAGAGGAATATAATTTTGGGGACACCGTTGCTTATTTTAAAGTAAGTACAATAGGCGTAAATTAATTTTTTTTAAAATATATATATAAAAAATAAATAAATTTGTATGAATAAAATCTAAATCATAAAATATTAAAATAAAATCCTAAAATTAACATAGATTAGATGTTAAAGTGATTAATAATGAAATATAACAGTAATGACTTGGAATTGGAGGATCAAATTGACGCGTACTACATTGCATTGGCATGCATCTCACAAGAGTCACAACGCGGACGTTGGTCTTTTTGGCAATCTTTACAGATAATAATCCACCAACTTCTTGCCAGCAATATAATATTATCAAATAAAAAAGCCAAAAATTAATGTTTAGGAAAAAAAAGTTATAAACTACAAATTGATCTACATCTATATTCAGTTTTAATACTATAATTCACTTAATTATTTAATAATCTAGACAAACTTTTGTATAAAGTTACAATGATATTACATGACACCACGTGATCTCTAACACACTTTATACTTCTTTATTTTTTCGATTATATTTTAGATTTCTATGAAACAAACGAATGCTAAGAGTACATCACGAATTCCAAGGTTTTTATTAAAATATTTTTAACACATTTCAAAAAATATTATCCTATCACAAATTCATAATCACCATAAATAAAATAGAGTGAACAAAAAAAAACAAAAAAAAAACCATAAATAAAATAGAGTGAACAAAAAAAAACCATAAATAAAATAGAGTGAACAAAAAAGAAAAACAAAAAAAAAACCAAGTGGATAGATTGTATTGGCTAAAACAAAACTTACGGGCTCTAATCCTATCATGTACACATATTTGTGATATCATAACTCTTGTAATATCTAACACTATTCTCCTCTGAAAGTTTAATTTGCTTTGAATTTTAGAAAAATTTACTAATGACTTGAAATAGAATAATTTTAGAATTGATTATAATTTTAACAAAACTTGCTATAGGATTGTGTTTTGCTAATGTGATATTACATATGTGTCCTTTGACTTCATCATCTCTATCTCTCCTCGAGACATTATAAAACCATTTGCACCATCTATAGTTCAACAACCACAGTGAGTTCTTTTGATAGCCCATTCGTGACACCCCCATACACTACCACCACCAGTGGTTTGAAGTTCATCCTAAACATCCTTAACACCCCGAAATCAATTGCCATCAAGAAACCACCAAGCATATTCGTTGCGCATTGAAACATCTTTGTCGATAATCCACACACAATTGCTAGACATTCGCGAGAACTCCATCAAAAATCTATTCACGACCACCGTTCACAGTTCGACAACCATAGTGAACATCCACATCTCCTATGTGACTCATTTAGGGGGCCTATAAGAGAGTTGTTCTTGCAATTGTTATAATCTTAAGCTTTAGTTTTGTAGCAAGTTCATTTTCATTCAATTTTTCTAGTAAATTTTCATTTTTACAAAAATTATGGTGATTGATTTTGCATTTTAGGGTTTGATTTCTTATTTTGCTTTGAATTTTAGTCATCAATGGAGTCTTAATCTATAGACTCTTTCGTTGAGTGTTTATTGTGTGTGTCGTTTGTCTTTATTTTTTTCAATCTTCATACTAATGTTTGATACTAGAGGTTCTTGAAAAAAAATTGTACAAAATATATTTGCATGTAACTTGTTACATCATTCTTTATTTTTTGAAAATAAAGTGTTACATATACTTTTATCGTTGTATGTAACATATTACATCTATCCTTATGTTTATATGTAACATATTACATTAACTCTATGTTTGAATGTAATATATAACATCCATCTCTAACAGGATCGTCAGAGCTCCAATAAGAATATAACATACTACATCGAAATTAACCTTACATCACATCTATATTTAAATGTAACATGTTACATCCCATTTAACAAGATTGTCGAAGTTTTGATAAGGTCACTGATAACGTCGCTGGAGCTTCAGTGAGTTCACCAACAAAATTGTTGGAGTTCCAATAAAATTGAAGTATTGATAGATAAAAGGTAAGAGATATTTTGGTAAAATATGCACAGAATTGTGAGTTTTAAAATATTAAATTACTAATTTAAGAAAATTATAATATTTATCTAAAAATATATTATTCAGGTTAAATCAATTTTTTTTTACTGTGCACATAACCCTATAACATATTATTTGGACCCAAATGGTGTATCCATCTTCTCATCTTGTACCATTGAATCCGCAAGTACTAGTGGAGGAACAAGAAATTACCCGAATATTTTTTTAATGAGTAATTTTGAAACTTGCGGTTAAATATTTTTTTAATGAGTAAGCATCTCATCTTTCAATATAGTTCAGATCACCGAAAAAATATTTTTGGGTCTATCACAGTTTTAGAGTGAGAATTTGAGGGAAAAAAAATCCTAAATATTGACAAACATTTCTAACATATATTTATTGATTTGATTGTAAGTTTAAGTAAAAATATTTTAAATATATAATTTTTTTTAAAAGAATATAAATAATTTTAATAGATTTTTTAAAAAATATCAAACTTTGACTTGATTGAGCAGCAAACAACAGACCAGAGAACATAATTATGTAACAGAAAAGGAGCAGAGTTATAGACAATATAAGACCAAAAAATAGTGTATTAGTTTAAATTTATTTATAAAATTTTGGTGATAAATAATATATTGTACTTTAAAAATCTCAAAAAATTACCAAAATTCAAGCCCGATATAGCAGATAGTTGAGTCTTTCACTAATTACACTTAAAGTTATATGACATACACACCAAATATTAGGGACGGAGCCAGAAAATAATTTTAGGAGGGGTTAATTTTTTTTATTCAAAATAAAAAATTAATAGAAATTATAATAAATTATACTCAATTCAACATTAAATTTTTTCATGTCATATTATAATAGAGACATAAAGTTAACACATTATAATTAATTTATAACAAAAATTAAACAAAAATATAATAAGTTAATAAATATTAGTATCATTCGTGAATAAAATAAATTTATTAACTAAAAAATTTAAGCAAATAAAAAGCTTAATCAAATACATTAAGATTTATAGACATTAAAACTAAAATAAATATATGAAAATATAAAAAGTAAAATATGATTTATAATTTTAAGCTTGAGACTATATTTAAAAATATATGTTTATAAACAATATAAGAATGACTAATAATAATATAATAAAATTTTTATATAATTTTTTAAAATAAATTCTAAAAGATTATTAAAATAAAATGTCAAATAATATAATAATAGATAAAATTAAAATTTTGATTGAAATAAAATATAATAAACATAAACTTAAAAAATTTTAATATGAAGCTTATCAAATACTTATTTTTTTAATTTTATTTTTATAATGTTGAGTTTAAAAATATTTAAACATTATTTGGATTTTTATATTTAAGACGAATTTTTTGTAGTATATTATAATTTTATTTTTGTTACTAATAGTTACCAAATACATGAAAAATATATATATATTTAACTATTTTATTTACAATTTATGTCATTTTTATCCACATATTTGTTAAATATTATTAATATATACTAAAATATGTACATAAAAATTAGACATAATATATTACTATAAATAAAATATTTATTTAATGCTAAAAATATATATGTAATTAATTTTTTGTAAAAAAATTGGACGGAACCGAAGCCGCCGACCCAGGTACGTCCGCCCTGCCAAATATACATAGCATACATGGTTAAAATTTACTTTAAATTTTAAATTTTAAGTCTATTTTTACTTAAAACTAACTTAAGGGCTAATTTAAATAAATGCCCAATACTATAGTAGTGAAAACACCCTTCATTAAATTTAAAAGTTACAATTTTTTTCAAGGCGCACTTAAAAATAACTAAATATTTCCAAAAATGTCTTCCCGAGCCTAATAGTCTGATAAGTTAAATAATTAACTGTTTTCTCAAAGTACGTACCCATCTAAATATTATTCTAAAACTAATTTAATTAAAACTCAAATCTTTTAACTTCCTACATGTCCATTTGAGCAGCAAAAGACATATTTTGATTAAATCTCATTGTTACTGTTTTTTGAAATGCATATATTTTTCAGTCATTGACCTTTTTTTTTAATTTTTATTTATAAATGATTCTAAAAAAAAGTTTATCGTTATTTTTAACCGTCCATGTTTTACCATTAATTCTAAATACATATCTATGTTTTTGTAACAAAGAAAAACCTTTGTTTTAAGCTTATTCAAAGAAATGCGTGAATTATCAAAATAGAAAATAAATACATTTTAAGTTACTAATTAATTAATAGGTAACTTAATAGAGTTTTTAGTAATCTCGTACTAGTTTTGAAACCGTGCATATTTATAATATAATCTCATTATTAAAATTATTTATTTTAAAATAATTATTTAAATTAATATATAATTTATTTATAATTTGTTAGATTATACATTAACTTTTTATCTTTTATTTTGTGTTAATATTTCCATTTTAATACTTGATTTAAAATATTGATATTACTTCTAAAAAGAACATAAATAAAATTCGGTTTTTTAAATTTGATAAGTATATAGGAATATTTTGGTATTTATTAGTGTACAAGAAAAAAAAAAAAGTAGGATAATAACCAATTAACAATAAAAAACTATAAAAAAAAAATGAAGGATAATAACAAAAATATTGTTTCTGTCGTCCAACAACTATTCATAAAAGTGTATTTATTATAAGATATTTTGATATTTATTATTGTACAAGAAAAATTAATTCATAAGAGAATGTATTTATTATAGGTACATTTTGATATTTATTAGTGTAATAAAAAAAATAAAAAATAATCATAATAATACACAATAAAACTAACAAAATGGTTGTTCATAAGAAGGGTATTTATTTTATAGATACTTTGATATTTATTTGTGTACAAGAAACTAAGAGGACATCTATTCATAAAATTGTATTCATTATAAAAACATTTTGATATTTATTGGAATATAAAAAAAACTTATTTATAAAAAATATATTTATTATATATGCATTTTGAAATTTATTAGTGTACTAAAAAATTAAATAATAACCAAAATGATGCACAATAAAATTAATAAATCAACAATTCATAACAAGTGTATTTATTTTTTTAGTATTTTGATATTTATTTTTGTACAATAAAGACAATTATTTATAAGAAGTGTATTAATTATAAATATATTTTGATATTTATTAATTAAAAAAATTAATTTATAAGAAAATTTATTTATTATAAGTGCATATTAATATTTTTTTAATATATTAAAAACTAATAGAAATTAAAAAGGTGAAAAGTAATTAAAAAAATACAATAAAATTAACAAAATTATTATTTATAAGTATGTTTTAGTGATACTTTGATACTTTGATACGGTTATTATTTTAATTTAAGTTTTAATTAAATGGTGGGTGCCTTGAGACAAATGAAATGTGTTTTTAGAATTTCTCTCTATTATTTTCTGTTGATTTATTATTTGAATTAAATGTCCATTGAATGTTCTAATTTGTAATTTACTTAACTGTTTTATCATAAATTATTATGAAACAATATGAATCTCTCTTAAAATTGCATGGCTTGTTATTATGGCTTCTACTCATTGCATACTTTGATCTATTAGAACCGAAGATAGCATCCCTGCTGCAATTCCCTCTTCTTGTAACCTTGAATCTGCAAGTACTGGTAGAAAACCAAGACATTACTTGAACCCGGACATCAATAACAATTACACTGGTAAGTATGAAACTTGCCTAACATGAGTAAATATTTTCTTAACAAAGAAGCATCTCATTGCTCAATATATTACATGTAGTTTAGCTTTACCGTAAAAAAGATGTAACAATCATTTTTTAATAGCATAACTATAAGGTTTGGTACCGTAATAGTATCCAAATTAAGCAAATAGTACCACTTTTCACCCATATTCTCAAAGGGTTCCAATTTAGTACCTCACTTTATCAATTAGTATCAACATTGCAAAATTGAAACAGTAAACCCATTTAATTTAGAGATTTTAACATGTACTATACATATGACAAAAAATCAATAGCAATTTTGACTTTTGACATTTAGTTTTTGTTTCCCCTCCCTCCTTTACCTCTCTTCTTCAAATATGATTTGAATGGTATGACCTGAATGACATGACTTGAGAGCTAATGATCAAAAGATGAGGACTTTAGGTAAATCAAAACATCATGTATGACCAAAAAATGAGAACTTCAGAAAGATAAGATCATCTAAGTACGACCTGAATGGTACGATATGATTGGTATGACCTGAGAACTCATGACTTAAAGAAGAGGACTTCATAAAGATTAGATTATCCATGTATGACTTGAAGATGATGACCTGATCATGACTAGTGGGATCTTCAACTCTAACATCCTACAAGTTCAATTCTAACACTGAATATACAAGTTTGACATCATACAGATGTGTCAGACTTGGTCGCATCTATTGTATTATGACACATATATATTTATATGTTTATATACATCTAAATGTAACTCTCATTAGGGGGGCTGGGCATTCAATACTAAAATCCTAATGTGAGTAGAATTCTCTAAAAATAGGGACGTAACCAGAAATATTTTCTTAAGAGGGCTAATTTATATTAAAAAAAATTCTCATTTTTATTTATTTATAATATCAAGATTTATAACTAATATTGAGAAAATAATATAAACTTCAAAAATAAACAAAAAAAAAAAAAAGAAAATTTAAGTTATGTCCGACAATGCTTTAGAGCATAAAATTCATCAATTATCAATTCAGATTTAATTTGTTTTGCAAACTTTAACAAGTAATTCTTGAGATCGCTTACTTTTTTTATTAGTAGCCTCAATAGAAGTATTTTTGGTTTATTGTTGGTCATCTATTTTCTTAAAGAATAAATGAAGAGTTTTAAATAATTTAGAATTTTTGTGAGGTTTATCCATTATATCCTACAATAAAAGTATTTAATGTAAATTAAAGTATACAAATTAAAAATTACAAATTTAAATAGACCTAACAAAAAATAAACAAAAAATTAAAATAACTAAAGAATTAAATAATCAATAAATAATTTATATGCCCAATCATTTTTTTCACTTATTAATAGTAATTGATAAGTATAAAAATATAAAATAAATTTCATGTTCTAATATAACAATGAGATAATATATATTTTGAAATAAAGAACTCTAATTACCAATTTAAATAAGAAAAAAAAACATATTTAATGAAATAATGATGAATTGCTATAAAAAGAGAGAGTATTAAATACATATAAATTTATACTTAAATACACACTTAAATTAATAATTAAACAATATTTATCGATCAAAAGTTTAAAAGTTATAATTTTTATGAATATATAATACATAATTATTGATATGAGTGTAAATTAAAACATAAATATTTTAAATATTTAATATTTTTATTTTTAAAGAAGAGTATATAATTATAATATAATATATTAAATTATATTTATATTATTAATATTAATTAAATTTTTTTTGAAAAGGCTGTCTGGGTTCAAGTTTGGTACGGTACATACACAGGTCCGTCATAGCTGACTGAAAAGATGTATAGTTATTTGTAAGCTGAAGATTTGTACTGGGCATTAACACATGCGTGCAAAATGTTCATTATGTGAAAGTCATGCTCATGAAATATCCCAACCATATGTACTTCTAATCTTCTATGCTCATAAAAGATTGCACTTAATGTTCATTAATTCTTTAGCTTTTCAACCGTGAAGTATCTCAACCATATGTACTTCTATGACTATGATTTCCTTTCAAATAAAAAATATAAATCCCTCACTCTTGATTTCCTGAAATAACGAAAAGAAGAAGACTTAAAAAAAAACAATAAAATTAGCACACTCAAAATTTATAATAATAAAATTAACACTTTCTGTATTCAAACTATATATTTTCACAATTAAAAAATGATTATTATATCATTTTTTTTTTCATCATCATCTAATTGGTTATCATTTAAATTGAATTACAACAATTTAAATCCGTTTAACGTTGAACATCGTTCAATTAAACATTTTTCAATGTTATTGGATGCTATTTTTGTTATTATAAGTTTTAGGGTTTTATTTTTAGTAATTTTCTAAATAAAAAAAAAACTTTTAAATGTTTCAAAAATAACAATCAATCAAGCTCCTTTTGCACATATATTTTAAAAATTTAAGTAGAATTATTTTTAAAAATAAAAATAAAAAGTCATGAATTTAAAAGAGGATAAAATAATTACCGAAGGATGTGAACAATACAAAGGGGTTAAAGGATAGGAACAATTCCAACTTAGATTGAAACTATACCAATGTGTTGGATTAGAACAACAAGGAAAAAAAATCATTTCAAAACGGTACCGATTTGAGTAAAAAAGAAGAGTGACAAAGCAAGTAGAAGGGACAAATTTGTTTCCTAGTTAGATTACAAGTGAAAAGCTTGCATTAATTATTGTTTTTCTAATAATTTATTTAATAAGAAACGATCCCATCGTACCTAGCTAGCTTAATTATGATTTGTCTGTATTTAGAATATCCCAATTATTATGCTTAATTTGTAGATTGCTCTTTAAACAAGAGTAAGAGTAGAACTGTAGTTACATTAATTGTTAAGCATGAATCATAATTCCATGCATGCATGGCTTGAGAAATATATAGTTACAAAAGTGATGCTAAAGCAAAAAGAGGTCAGTGGCTTAGAGAGCTTCAATTCTTGGATCATCACTATTTGGGTTGGTGTATACAACATCACTTATATATGCTTGGTGTTATAGGAATGACAAGGGATCGAGTTCTTGTGTAGAATAGCCTTAATTCTTGCCGGAACAATTATCATATCTATATCAGTTTGAACTCAAAGTGATATGGGTCACATATATATGTAAATCCTTATAATAATTGCATCTTCTTTGGCTGTTTTGTGTGCATATGGATCATTCATTCCATTATTAATTTTATATTTTGTAATTACTACTAGTACTGTTTTAGGGATTGTGATTATTCTAGGGTTTTTGATTGCTTCTTTCTTGTGTAGATGTTTCTTATGTGATTATTATTAGATGAGGCCGTGAGAAACTCCATACAATATACATAAGAGTTAACTGAAAAAGGAAGAATGGCGTATGAAGAAGGGAAATAACAGAAAAGAGAATATATTTTATTATTGAGTGTATTAGCTGAATATATAGAGCAGTAGGAGTAGTGCTCACGTTACAGAAGAGTAGCAGGTGTATAACTAATCATAACAAAACAATACAAGTCAGGGAGCACTACCCATGCAAGTATAATATGCGTGAGCACTACCAGTACAGGTGTGCAGTGCATGAGCATTACAAAATATCTATATAATCTAACATTCCCCCTTAAGCGCATGGTCTATGTAAGACAGTGAGCTTAGTACGTAAATTCTGAAACTGTTGAGTAGAAAGTGGTTTTGTCATGATATTAGCAACTTGCTCCTGAGTGGGAGTGTATTCAACTGTCAATTCTCCTGCAAGCACTTTCTCTCGGATAAAATGAAAGTCAATATCAACATGTTTGGTGCGAGAATGAAGCACTGGGTTCTTTGCTAAATAGCCAGCACTCATATTATCACAATAGACAATAGGAGGAACATGAAGATTGAGATGTATCTCTTTGAGAATGCATTGAATCCAAAGGAGTTCAGTGATACCAAAGGCTAAAGCACGAAATTCTGCTTCAGTGGAGGATCTAGAGACAACTTTATGTTTTCCAGAACTCCAAGATATCAGAGACGAACCCATATAGACACAATAACCACCAGTGGATCTTCTATCATCAGTACTGGATGCCTAATCAGCATCAGTATAAACAGTTAAGGCAAGACTTTGTGATTTGTATAACATAACACCGAGGTGATCAGTTCCTTTAAGATACCTTAATAACCTTTTGGTTGCAGTCCAATGAGTAGAAGTAGGAGCATGTAAAAATTGACAAAGTTTGTTGACAGTGTAACTAATATATGGTCTAGTAAGTGTGCAGTATTGTAAAGCACCAATAACTGACCTGTATTGAGTGGCGTCAGCTTCACTTAACAATGCTCCATCAAATTTGGATAAAACATGGCCAGTATTGACTGGTGTAGAAATTGCCTTAGTCTCACTGAGCTGAACTTTGTCAAGTAATTCATGAATATATTTGGTTTGACTCATATGAAAAACCTCATCCGTTTGTTGTATTTCAAGGCCAAGGAAATAAGTTAGAAGACCTAGATCCTTGAGAGAAAAAGTATCATTCAACTTGGCAATGAAGGTTTGAATAAGTGATGAATTATTCCCTGTGACTAAGATATCATCAACATAAATTAAGAGAAACACTAAGTCAGTAGCATGAGAATAAATCATCATGGAAGTATCAACATTGGAAGGTTTAAAACCCCAATCAAAAAGACAACTTGTGAGCTTCATATACCAAGCACGAGGGGCTTGTTTTAAGCCATAAATGGCTTTCTTTAATTTGCAGACATGAGTTGGATAAGTAGGATCGACAAAGCCACTTGGTTGAGTCATATACACTTCTTCCACAATATCACCATTGAGAAAGGCAGTGTTTACATCAAGTTGACGAATAAGCCAATTTTCAGCAAGAGCTAATGTGAGAATGACACGAATAGTGGTGGGTTTGATGACTGGACTAAAAGTTTCAATATAATCTATACCTGCAGTTTGTTGAAAACCCTTGGCTACCACTCGTGCTCTATACTTATCCAAAGTGGTGTTTGAGTTGAGTTTGGTCTTGTACACCCATTTGTGACCAACAATTTTTGCATTCGTAGGTGGAGGAACCAGATCCCATGTATGATTCCTAATAAGAGCATTGATTTCAATTTGCTTAGCTTCTTTCCATTCTGGAGATTTAAGAGTTGCTTTAACAGTTTTTGGTTCTGGAAGAACAAGACTGGTAGAATAGACTTTAGGTTTGAAAATCCCACTTTTGGCTCTTGTAGCCATTGGGTGAGTGTTAGAAGGACAAGAAAGAGGCAAGGGTAAATCAATATTTAAGGTAATACCAGAAGGATCAAAAATGCTTATGGGTGCAGGGTGTGAAGAAGCTAAAGGAGAATATGATGAAGGAGAAGAAGAAAGAGAGGAAAAAGAATGTGAGGAAGTAGGTGAAGAAAAATTAGGAGATAAAGAGGTAGTGGGAAGTGAAGGAACAGGCACGGGTAATGGTGGTGAGGAGACAGATGGGACTGTTGTGGCAGATGGAGGAGAATAGCTAGCAGCAGGCTAATAAGAAACTGGTTGCTAAAAAGTATTGTAGACAAGGTTAATAGGATGGACTAGAGAAGGTAACTGAACAAACATAGGGGACTGAGAAGATGTACGAAGAGAAGATGGCTCAGTGGACATTTTGAGAAAAGGAAAATCAGTCTCATTAAAGATCACATGGGTGGACACATAGACTCGCTGGGAGACAGGTTCTAAGCACCAAAACCCTTTATAATGAGTAGCATACCCAAGGAAGACACAGGGTAAAGACCTTGGTTCAAGCTTAGTGTGATGATAAGGCCGAAGATAGGGATAACACAGACACCCAAAAACTCTTAGATAAGAATAGGTAGGTGCAGTGCCATATAACAACTCATAGGGGCTAGCTTGATTAAGAGTTTTGGATGGCATTTTATTAATAAGGTGGACAGCAGTTTTAAAACCATATTCCCAGTATGCCAAAGGGAGCCCAGCTCGAATAAACAAAGCCAAACCAGTCTCAACAACATGACGATTTTTTCTCTTTACAACCCCATTTTGAGAAGGGGTATGAGGGCAAGAAATTCTTCGATTGTAACCACCCTTAAACAAGTGAGATGATAAACTGGTGAGTTCAGTACCACCATCACTCTGAAGTGATTGAATCTGAGTATGAAATTGTTTTAACACAAAAGCTTCAAAGTGATGAAAAATAGTAGCAACTTGAGACTTATTAGAAAGAACATAAATCCATTGAAAATGTGTGCAATCATCAACAAATAAAAGAAAATATTTCATTCCATGAACTGAGGATACAGGTGCTGGACCCCAAAGGTCTACATGAATTATAGCAAAAGGAGATTTAGATCGAGTATGAGTGTGATGGAAAGGTAATCTATGAGATTTGCCTAACTGACAAGCCCCACAAACTGCAAAAGAACTCTGAGGTGCAATGGTCTGATGTAAGGTTCGAGCTATCTGATGCAACACAGAAGCATGAGGATGCCCCAACCTTTCATGCCAGAGAGCTCCATTGAGAGCAGCCTTATTACATTGGATAACATTAGATAAACTTGCACCTGTCCCAATTTTGTAGAGTCCATGATCAGTGCCTCCAGTGAGCAGAATAGTCTGGGTTGTGAGATCCTTCACAAAAAAACTATTAGGATAAAATTCAACTGAGACATTGTTGTCGTCACAAAGTTTTTTTACTGATATTAAATTTTTTTCAAGTTGAGGAACTAACAACAGATCAGTCAGATTAAGGGATTTGGAATGACAAGGTAACTTTGTAGATCCATATTGAGCAATGGGAATGGTGGAACCATTACCTAGCATGACAGAAGCATTACCAGAATAGGGAGCTGAATGTTGAAGATGTCATTGGTGAGATGATGGGTGGCACCAGTATCCATAAACCAAGCAGTATTAGTGAGGGTAGTGGGTGTAGCAACTGGTGCTAAAAAGGCTTGTGGTGGGTTGGATGGATAATGAGTAGGATCTGCCCAAGTTGTTGCTAGATCTGCAGAATGAGAATAAACAGGTTGGGATGGATGCACTGGTTCATGAGAAACATGGTGTTGCTCAGTAGAATTTAGTTGAGCCATATTAGCACGGGGAGCTGATCCCTTGGATGGCCTGGGTTGATTAGTGGATGCACTATTCTTAGACTCCATATAGCGAAAGAAGCACTTAGCAGCTGAATGGCCAATTTTTTTGCAAATTTGACATTGAAGAATTGTATCTTTGGAACCTTTGTTTTTGTCTTGGCTGGTAGAAGACATAACAGTTGTAGGAGTATATTGAGTAGTATAGTTTTTTGAAGTAGGATATGAATTTGGTTTGTGAAATGAAGGTTAAGTGGCTGAGAAGTTTGCTTGAATAAGATGATGATCTGGTATACTCATACGTTCCAGTTGACGCTCATGGGTTCTCATTCTAGTAAAAAGCTCATCAAGACTTAGCATTCGTTTTTTGTTAGTAACAGTAGTAACAAGTGACTCACAACTCCCATCAAGACCACCAAGAACATAGAGAACTTGTTCTCGAGTGGTTAGAGTGTCTCCTGCAGCTAGAATATGATCAATGAGATCCTTACAATGACTTATGTATTGTTCCATTGTGCGACTTCCCTTTCGGAGTGATCGTAATTGCCATCGTAATTGCATTAGTCGTGCCTAAGAATCATCATTGAAGGCTTTGTTTAGTGCTATCCAATAATCAAATGCAGTGTTCTTACCAATTAAGTATTTCAAGTAACTAGTGGAAATTGAGGAATATATCCAGTTTTTCACAGCACTATCCTGTTTATCCCAGATTTCATAATCTGGATTTGCTTCAAACACTTCATGTGGAGGACCAGTGGAGGTTGTAATGTGTTTCTTAATAAGCCGTGAAGGAATAGAAGCAGACCCATCAACTAATGAGTGCAATCCATATACAGTAATCACATGTTTAAATTGTTCTTTCCAGATGAGATAATTAGTCTCATCAAGTTTTACAGAGAAGTTTGGATTAATTGGATAAGAAGGAAAGCTTTGATAAGAACTGGGTAAAACTGAGGTAGTCACCATTGTTGGAGCTTGTAGAAATGTCGGCTCATTTTCAGCAGATTTGATACTGGTATTCACACTGGGTGAATCACCAGTTTCTTTTTTATATGCGGAACTTTCAATTGAAGCCATAGGGCTTTGATACCATGAGAAACTCCATACAATATACATAAGAGTTAACTGAAAAAGAAAGAATGGCGTATGAAGAAGGGAAATAACAGAAAAGAGAATATATTTTATTATTGAGTGTATTAGCTGAATATATAGAGCAGTAGGAGTAGTGCTCACGTTACAGAAGAGTAGCAAGTGTATAACTAATCATAACAAAACAATACAAGTCAGGGAGCACTACCCATGCAGGTATAATATGCGTGAGCACTACCAGTACAGGTGTGTAGTGCATGAGCATTACAAAATATCTATATAATCTAACAGGCCGTGATTAATTTAATAATTATTATGTAACTAGGATAACCAAAATGGGGAGTTTCCATCCTTTTCTTTAAGAAGACTAAAAATATTATTAATGGATATCAGGTAGCTTCGGTTAAACACTGAATTCTTGATGTATGTGTCCCTCCCAATCCAAGGAAGGAGGAATACTAGTACTAGTGCTAGTAAATAAAAGATCAAAGATCGACTCCAACTTCTTATGATTCGAGACTCGAGTTCTACAAATTTTAACCCAACTCGAATCACTCGAGGTGAAAAATGATTAATTCGACTAATAACCTTGCCCTAGTATGCCATTTTTTCTCATTCTTGCAGTGACTGCGTTTTTTATAAGTGAGGTTACAACTTTGCCCTTATTTGTTTCCACAAATAAAATCCCAACTCTTTCTTTCTCTCTCATTGACACCAACAATAGCGACATATCTCGATCTCCAATCTTTGGTCTTCTTCGGCAACCTAAGAATTAACTTCTTACTTTTCTTCCTCTCTATTTCATTTAACAGAGTACGTCTTTGCTGGCTAGAATAGCTACTAGATATTTTCCTTTACTAGATTTGATGTATGTTTGTGAAAGAAAACAAAAGAGAAAATTTAATTTTGTTAGAAATGGGGGAGATTTTTGAGCTCTTCTTTATTCTTCCTTAATCATAAGCCAAATCATTTGCAAAATACAAAATCCCAACCCTTGTCGTCTCGTGATGTTTTAGATTTTTCATCTTTCCAACCTAGAGCTTCCAAAGTTTTATCGCTTCTGAAAACATGAAACGAAATTATAAGGTATTTTCTTCTCTTAGTCCTTGATTATTTAATTATTTATCCTTATAATATATGAGTACATTTGGATTTAATGAGCTTCAGAATTATCCATCTATTTTTTTTATTTATATAATATGTTATATTTATGAACAAAATTGTTACATTCAATTCTACATTTGCATGTAATATATTATATTTATCTTTATTTTTTACATCCATCTGTATTACATTTACATGTATTTTTTTATATAACTTGTTACATTTATCTGTATTCTTATATGTAATATGTTATATGCACCTCTTACATTTGGATGTAATATATAATATCTATCTTTAATAGAATCGCTAAAGCTCCAGTGAAAATGCAACATGTTACAACTAATTATACATTTGAATGTAACATATTACTTCTAACTATACATTTGAATGTAATATGTAATATCCACTTTCAACGAACTCGCTAAAGTTCCAACGGGATTGTTTACAAGATTGTCGAGGTTCTAGTGAAATGGCTAGAGCTCTTATGAGGTTGTTCTAGATGTGATAGGGTCTTGTCATAATCCTATTTTATTGAAGTTATAAAATGAAGATGCTTCGGTTTATTTGTTAGGTATTTTGATATCAAAATGTGAGTTTTAGGATAAATTGTTACTAATTAAAAAATTGATCAATTTATTAAAATTGATTCTAATTAAGCTAAAAACTAAGGCCTTATTTGACAACGATTTTGATTCTTGATTTTTTTCAAGTGATTTTTCAATCAAGTATGTTTGGTAATGATTTTTTATTTTAATTTTTACATTTTTAAGGAATCACTACCAAACTATGGGATGATTCATAAATCTTTAAAAATAAGATTTTTTAATCAGATTTTGAATATATGATTTTTTTTATTTTGACCAAATTTTTTTTCTAAAAAGTAAATAAAGTCTTATAATTTTTTTATGATTAAATATTGGAATAAAATGATTAGAAACTTCAAATTTATAAAAAATAATCAAAAATTTTCTTTATTTTTAAATTTTTTCAAAAAAAAAAAATCATTACCAAACAACTTGGAGGTGATTTTTTATTTATTTTTCTTAAAAATCACTAAATAGAAATTGTTATCAAACATATTTGTGATTATTTTTATAAAAGAATCAAAAATTACAAAATTAATTATTTAATCATAAATCATAAATCGTAAATCAAAATCATTGTCAAACATGTCCTAAATAACCTGAACCTAGCCAACCTAGCTAATTCTATCTAATCTCTAACGACCTGTGAACTCTTATTACATATTTAATGACATAAAAAAAGATAATTATTATTAATATCCATCATCTATCATTAAATTCATGCCCCCAAATTTATGTAATCCTTATAAAATAATGAAAATCTATAAAACCTTACGAGATAGTAAAAATCTAAAATGCCTTACAAAAATAATAAAAAATTGTAATAGCGTACAAACAAGATAAAAATATATACTTCTTAAAAATGAAAGAGATAGTAAAAAATAAAGAAATAATGGAAGTAGAAACACAAGACATTTATAGATGTTTTTCACAATAAATGATATTTAGCAAAAAATTTTTTTTGAAAAAATACAAAAATCAAAACTAAATCTTAAAGAAGGAGATGGATTTATAGAATAATCATTCTCCAAAATAAAAAAATTATTTCCAAGAAAAAATATAATATATTATGGTATAAATAATAAAAAAATAATTATTATAATAGCAGATGCAAAAGGAATATTTAATATAACATTAATTGATAAATAAACCATTATCAAAAAATTATCAAAAATTTCCCAAAAAAATAAAGGAAAAATTAGATACATTAATTTAGGAGGAATACAAATTTTAATAAAAGTACATTTTAGAGAATGAATAAATACACTAATTAAATTAGCATTATTAAACAATATGATAACAAATGAAAAAATGCTTTATTAGGAATGATTAATGAAAACTTAAGATACAAAAAACTAAAATTTACAGCATATCCTAGATTTGTTGTTAATATTCATAATAAAAATTTAAACTAAATATTAAGCTTAGTTTATGACTTTGAACGAAGAAATATAATGAAAGATAGAAAGACCCATTTTTAATTCATTACCTTATAAGATATTCATTAACAAATAGTCACAATAGCTTAATATATATGGACAAAACGAATTCATGGAAATAGATGATACTTTCAAAGAAATAGGACAAGTAATAAAAAAATCAAAAATATTAACAAAATATGAAGTACCTAATGAATGAAATTTAGATATTAAAAGAAAAATCTCTCGTACCAGTAAAAAGAAATAATGTACAAATGATTAAGTTTATAGATACTCAGGCAGAAATCAATAAAAGAGATAGAGAAATAAAAGAAGTAAAAGAATTAGTTTATACAATGAAATAATTATGATAAAAGATGAATTATTAGGAATAGAGTTAAAAAGAAATAATAGTTTAACAAGCATCTGTAACAACAAAACATTTATAATGAAAACTTTAATTCTTATAGCAGAAAAGATAGATACCATAGATGAACTGAATATTAAAATTATGCAAGAATTAAAAGAAATACAATTAGATATGTATAAAGAAATTACTGAATTAAATAAATATATTAATAACATACCAAGAGAATGATTAAAATTCGATCCATTAAAAGAATTAAAAAAGGAATCTCCTAAAAGATCTGATGTTTTAATACTCAAGAATGATAAAAGAAAAGATGAAAATTTAAAGAAATAATCACAATCTAATGGAATATAAAAAAAATTTGGAAGAACAATTAATAAATCTTGAAAATAAGGATATAGAAAAAATAATTAGTTTATTAACTTTAATGAATGAAGAATTAGAAAAGCATTATGAAGAAAAACTTTGTACAAATGAAGAAAAAGATGATATGACAGTAATTAGTGAAAGTAAGTCTGAACAAGAAAATATAACTCAAAGAATTCACATAGAACCTGTATTAGCAATACCATAAAGAACAATCCCAAAAAGAGGAAAAACATCTGACCCATATAACGAAGAAAGAAATCGACAAAGACTAGGAGAATCTAAACCAATTAATAGAATAAGACAACAACTTAAAATGAAAGAATGATTATATTGGGGTACTAGAGATAATATTCTACTAGAGTTTAGACCACATAAAAATTATAAATCTGATATTTTAGATCCAGATTGTATAAGAGATAGGAAAAAAACCTTAGATGAATGGTCTAGTAGAATTAATGTAATTATACAAACTTCTACGACCATACAAATAAACCCTTCAACTTGTAGAGTACTAGTAGCTCATAAAATGACAAAAAATGTAAAAGTCTAGTTTTCAAATTTAACTGAACAACAACATTTAAGAATGCAATAAACTTTAAAAATAGGAAGAAAATATTTAAATATTGTAGTAAGTAAAATATATAAAGAATTTATTAGAGTAGATAAAAAAATATTACTGAATCTAGTGAAAATTAAATAACCGAAGACAAATGGCATTTAGCAAATATGAAAATATGTAAAATGTGTTATATATATTCTTTTATATGTGAATATGAAATGTATTATCATAAACTATCACCTTCTATACAAGAAACTTATAAGAAAATATGTTTTCAAAAGCTACGTAGAATGTTACATAAAACTATGACAGAAGGATGAAATGGAAGAAATAGAGAAACCATACATGATACTTTCGGAGGAAAAAGTATTAAAAGTTGGATAATAATAAAATGTCAAGAAAAAAAATTAATAAATAAGAGAAAATGATAAAAACTATTGTAATTCAAGGGATCTTAGAATGCCAGAAAAATATTGGTGTAGCATAAAACTCTACAATAAATATAAGAAGACTAAAAAATTTAAAAAGTTCAAGAGATATAAATTTAGGAAACAAAATTTTTAAAAATATAGAAGAAGGTATAATTGAGAACCTATATGTAAAGATATTTCAAAAGAAAAAAATATAATACACCTGAAAAGAAAAGTTATTGTCCATCAAGAAAAAAGAAATGTAGATGTTAGATATGTAATAAAGAAGGACATTATGTGAATGAGTATTCAAATAGACTTCAAAATAAGAAAAAATTTTAAAAGTAATTTTTCAAGAAAATAAAAATTTTAGAATAAACTTTTAAAATGAAATTATAATCAATAGAGAAATCTGATATAAATGATACATATAATATTTATCTGTTAAAAGAAACTAAAGAGGAAATAATAGGCTTAGAAACGTCTTATTCTAACTTTGATTTTAATTCTGATTAATGGATGAATTATTAAATATAACAAATCTAAATAGTTAAAAACTTATCTCTCAAAATAAAAAGATAATTTAATAACAAATATACACTACTAAAGATTATTTCTCGAACGAACATTCATTAAATATAATATTTTTGGATTTTGTGTAATATCTAATCATAGACAGAGTAAATGTTAAATTTATAATATTTACAATTTTCTATTATGCGATGCATGTTTGTTAATTCATGGTTGCACCAACTATACAACCAAGTGACCCAATACAACTAAATCCTTATTAAAATAAACAAAAGTAACACAATATAACAAATACAGAAAATGAAACCATGAAAGAAAACAAGCATAAACCTTCAAGGATCGCGATTCAGATTTGGAGCAAACCCAACTGCCACCCCACTCAACCAGAGATCTACGTGATCCAATCTGGTTCAATTTTTAGAAAAAAAAAAATAATTAAATTAGATCATTTTTATGACTTAAATTAAATAGAATTAGATCATTTGTCTAATAAAGTTATTAAAATTGGACGATTTGATTCGATTTAGTTAACGATTTTTTATAATTTTTAAATTTTAAATTTTTTTCTAAATTATGTTAAAATTTGAAATTAACGTAAGAAAAAAATATTCTAAATCTAACTAAATTACTTTAAATATGTTACAAATTTAAATAATATAATAGCTCACATAAATTAACAATTAAGTTGATAAAATTTATAAAATATTTTATAATTTTTAAATTTTAAATTTTTTTCTAAATCATGTTGAAATTTGAAATTAACGTAAGAAAAAAATATTCTAAATCTAACTAAATTACTTTAAGTATGTTACAAATTTAAATAATATAATATCTCATATAAATTAACAATTAAGTTGATAAAATTTATAAAATATAAAATCATTATAAACTACATGCAACTGAAAATTACAAACTGTACGATAGAGAGTTAAAAATTTAAAAAAAATAAATAAATGTAATATTTAATCTTTAATAATAAATAATATAATTTATTTTTTATTTTTTAAAATAAATAATAATATAATATATTTTTAAAAATAAAATTTTTAATATATAATATATAACAATCTCATTTGATTTAAATGATTAAAAAATTAAAAAAATTTAACCAAAATTATTTGAAAAATGATTTAAAAAAATATAAGTTAAATCTAACTATGAGTTCATGTAATTATTCGAATCGATTTAATTTAATTTAATTTAATTTAATTTATTTCAGTTCTTAGACACCCTTGACAGTTTGTGAGGTGGACCCGACTATTACCCGATTTCTCGAGTTTCCTTCTCTGTTCTTCCGGCTTCGTCTCAACGAATCAGTTAATAAATAAATAATTACCCTTCTGACGAAACAAGGCCTTGTGTTAGCAGAAAGCTAGAGACTTCAGAGCTGAGACGGTAATTCCAACACAACCCAAATAGGAGAGAGAGCGACATCTGTTGATTTGTCTACAAGGCTACCAAGTAGATACGTGCTTCAAATAAAAATCCAATCTTTAATTATTTATTTCTCATAAATTACAAACAAGAAGGAAAAAAGAAAAACGGAGAAAAAAATTAGGCAGTAATGGAGAAAAGTAATAAGAGTGAGAACGGAGAAGTTGGGGGAAAAGCTAAAGTCTTCAGAGCAAACGAAGAGTTTGGGTCAAACCCATTACTACCCACAATAGCTGCTTTGGGAATATGGTTGGGTTTGATTCATTTAAACGTGGCTTTGGTACTCTTCTCTCTCTTCTTTTTCTCACTCGCAAAGGCTCTTCTGGTATTTGCTTTGATGATTGTGTTCATGGTAATTCCTATAAACCATGAAAGTAATTTTGGGCATAAATTATCCAGGTATGTATTTTATTTATTTATTCTACTTTCTCTTCCTTTTCTTTATCATAAATGTCCCTATTCTTCTTTCATAGTTTTATTGGGAATTGAATTAGTTATTTTTATATGATCTACAGGTTTATATGTAAGCATGCTTGTAGTTTTTTTCCTGTTACTTTACATGTTGAGGACATCAATGCCTTCAATCCAGATCGTGCTTATGGTCAGTACCCAGTTACCCACTTCTAGGATAAAGTTTTTTGAGGTGGAAAAGTGATTTTTCTCTTGTTTTTTGATATTGTGTTTGTATCTCCAAATGTATGAGATATGGGTTCTGATTTTGATCTTTCTGTTCAATTGCTTTGCTGTATTGTTGATGTTTTCATTACGAAATACTTGGAGTCCGTTTGTAACTGCTTATCCTTTGAAGCATAAAGTTAATAGTGGTTTCAAATGTGCTAAAGCACTTTAATATTGTTTGAAGAATTAAGTAACTGTTACTTCTATCTTGAGAAAGTAGAGATAAAGTAGTTTTTGTATACATGTTCACTTCTTTAATATTTAGCAAAGGTAACCACTTTTAACAAATTTACGCCAAACACCTAAATGATTCCTTAGACTTCTGCATACTTTTCAAATCACTTCACTTGAAGTCACTTTGTTTTCTAAGAGAAGCATATTCAAATGTCCCCTTAGATTACTTCTGCATACTTTTCAATTAAATATCTTAACTGTTGCTAACTCGGCATCCTGTGTAATGCTTTCCAAATTTCTTGTGAGGTTGTTCTTTTTCTTGACTTTTCTTTCCTGCTCTGTTTGTTTATCCTGAAGAGAAAGTTTCTTTATTTTTCACTTTTTTCTTTTCTTTGGATCAACAATTATAAGAAGACATTTGATTCCTATAACTTTACCATTTGGTTTATGCAGTATTTGGTTATGAACCACATTCAGTTCTGCCAATTGGTGTTGTGGCACTTGCTCACCATACTGGCTTCATGCCTCTTCCCAAAATAAGGGTCCTAGCTAGTAGCGCTGTAAGATTACTTTCTCCTGCAACATATTCCTATGTGGTTCATGAGATTTCCCTGTGTAGTTCATGAATTGGCCTTTCTCTCTCTTTATATCTCTTACGTCATTTACGGAACGACTAATTAGGTGTTTTACACTCCATTTCTGAGACATATATGGACCTGGTTGGGACTCACACCAGCAACAAAGAAAAATTTCATCTCTTCATTGGCTGCTGGCTATAGTTGCATCATAGTTCCTGGTGGAGTTCAGGAGACATTTCTTATGGAGCATGGTTCTGAGGTTTAACAATTTCAATACGTTCCTTGAGTTGTATAATACATGTAGCACCTTTTATAGTGGTACGAGTTTATCAGGCCGTTAAGCTCCCCAGTAAAATAAAAAAAAAATAAAAAAAGCTGTAAAAGCAAATAGGCAATATCAAGCTTTTGTCTACATAGTTCAACTTTGAGAGCATTAGTTTTTGTTCTTTCCTCATGCTTTCATTCATTTTTTTACCTGGGTTTTGTGGATTGGAGTTTTGAGGACGGTTTAGTTGTGATGTTAGGCAAGAGGTATCATTCCATAGTATTTAAGAAGTTGGGATGATTTTGCAGTTAATATTGAGCTTTTCACTCTAGTCTGCCCTTCTATGTGTTCATTTGCTCACAAATGAAGGGGCATTTGTGTCCTTTATTTGCTCTAGTTTCTAGTTTGGTTACATATTAATAGGGTAACCTTTGTCTTCTTAAGAAGAGGTTTGTTTTGCACATGAACACTCCTACCCAGGTTGAGCCTTTATTGATTGAATTGTCCTCTCTACTTCCATCTTATTTTTCACAAACAAGAACACAAGGGTCTGTTTGTAATTGATTCTCCTTTGGGTTGAAACTTGAAAGTTGTTTCTAATAGACCAATGCATTTCCAACAAAGTTTGAAAACCTTAAAGAAAAGTGCTTTCAAAAATTTGATAAGCAATATCAGTGCTTTTAGGATAATTAAGTAATAATTACCACTTTAGATTTAATCCCAAATATTTCTCGTAGAACTACTTTTCAAGAAACAAATCACATCCAGAGATATAAGTTGTTTTGGGTAGCATACATGTGCATTTTTCATTGTTACCAGTACAGTAATGAGTTCCTTTTATTTGCAGATTGTCTTCCTTAAGACTAGAAGAGGATTTGTTCGTATAGCAATGGAAATGGGACTACCTCTCGTCCCTGTCTTTTGTTTCGGTCAGGTTTTTGTTCTATTATTTTTATATTTTTAACCCATTAAGTTCAGATTTTATTATATAATCTTGCATCTATTTGCCTCATGTAAATAGTTAAAACTTTTTTTTATGTTTAATCCTCCCACCTATCTCCCTCTAATGTTTGCATATGGTGCAGTCAAATGTTTACAATTGGTGGAAGCCAAGTGGTAAGTTGTTTCTGAAGTTTTCTAGGGCTATCAAGTTCACCCCAATTGTCTTCTGGGGATTGTTTGGGTATGTTTTTATTTGCCTTCTTTACCTCAACATATTTTCTGCAATTAGCTACTTTATTCACAAAGAACGAAAAAAATCAGTGTATAAAAATGTTTAAACTCTTGTTTATGCAAACTTGCAATTGCTTCTAAATCAATATGTGAGTAAAAAGCCACCTTCTATGAAGGGCTAACAATGCTGCTCTTGCAAATTCGAAAACCATTACTTGATTTTGATGTTAAAAGAATATGACCCTTTAAGGTTGCACTAATCTTGATGGATAAAAGAGAACATTTTAGCCTTACAAATAATATTTCAATCGTTAGAGTTGTTGATGACATCGATTTTGGTTGCTTCTTTTTGCAGGTCTCCTATACCAAACGAGCATCCATTGCATGTTGTTGTGGGGAAACCAATTGAGCTTAAGAAGAATCCACACCCAACTGTGGAAGAGGTATAAGCTCTACTTGAAATTTTTGCTAATTTTTCAATGTAGTTTTATTCATTATTTCGACTATGGTGATTCGTTTACTTCTAACACATGCTCTTCCACTTAGTCATGCTAATATGTCATTACTCTGTTACATTGTGATTTCCTTCCCCCCACCTTCTCTCTCTCTCTCTCTCTCTCTCTCTCTCTCAGGTCAATGAAGCACATAGTGAGTTTGTTGAAGCACTTTTAGATTTGTTTGAAAGGTATAAGGCCAAGGTCGGCCATGCTCATCTCCAATTGAAAATTCTATGATACCCTAATCCCCTTATAGTCTTCTCCTTCAGAGTTCCCTGGTTTGATTCCGTCACAGAGGAACTTTACTCAAGTTTTGCTGTTGAACTTGTGTTAATATTTCCCTGAATTTAAAGTTGTGTTTAATAGTATGATTTAAAAAATTCATGATTACTCTAGGATGATTAAAGTAAGATGTCATATCTTAGCAAAAGATTAATACAAAGGCATTTGATAAACCAGCCAGTCTTTATGAGTAATCTGACTGAACATTATTCAACTTAAGTAACTAAAACTACAAAGAAAATGAATCATTCAACGATGGTCGATTCGTAGTTTCAAATTAGCCATCCATGATCGCACGCCGTATTGGAAACAGTGTTCAACATATTCTTTGGTGTTTGCTACTTTTAAAAATTCAAAATGGATTCTGTTGAGAAGTCAAAGTATTGAAAGATGATTAAGAAAAATACAGACTAACATTTTTATTCTCTGACAATGTAGAGACATTGCAACACTCAACCCTAATGACTAATAACACTAATAAGAAAACACAATATTTGATACGTATTGTCCAACAATAAATCCCAAAACATACAAGTAAAAAGTCCTAGCTATTCATATCTAACATGATAGTACTTTGCAAAAACACATCTGACACTTCTTCTTTCCTCGTTCTAGAAAAATCTATCAATTTAGAGTTAATAAACGTGAAGTAACTTGAAACATAGACACTGGAGAGGTGAAAATCTATAAGTATATACATATCAAATCAAATTAGAGTTATATCTACATGTTAACAGCTGATATTACAAGCATTGAACCCCCACACCTAACAAAGAGGGAAGTACCCGATAGAGAGTGACAAAAGTTAAGAGAAACAAAATCTCATAGCTTCTCATCTTTCATTCATAACTTAATGTTTTCAACTTTGACTGAGAGCTGTAACTTCTGCTCTTCAAGATCTTTCAAAACTGACAGCAACAGCTTCTGTATCTTTCTATCATGTTCATCCTATATTACATGGCATACAGACGGTTTAGAAACATGGAAAACAACAAGAAATCATAGACAAATTTTCTTGAGAATTGAACACTAGTGTCTTTATCTTGATTTTAACTCGAATGAAAAAGGAAAGAAAAGGCAAAGAACCAAATCCACAAGTTTATGGAAACCATAGCTCTAATAAATTCAGACGTTGAAATTACTGATGTACTAGTCTCATAAAGCATACATGTTTTTAGTATTGTTTTCTGATACTGAAAAGTTGCATTAATTAAAAAAGAAAGAAAGATGCAAGACAAACCAACAAGAATAAAGAACACTGGTGGAGTACATGTATTTGAGGGACGAGGAATAAACAATAAAAAACAAGACTTGCAAGAGCATTGAGATTCTCTTAGGGTCTGGATTGTTCCCATGTTCATTTAGGTGAACAAGAAATCATTATTTTTTGACAAGATCGAGGAAGGATACCATTCAAGATGATGAAAAAAGTTTTCCACATATGATCACAGCCTTCGGTGTAAGTGATGTATAACAACAGCTAAAATCACAAGTTCGAACCACGCACCAAGTGCCGTTTGATCTTATAAAAAACAGCTAAGATCTTTCTGAGAGTAACGTGTATGAAGCATGTGGAATGCCAATGATACTGAATTATCCAACCTTAAGCCAGTTCAAGCATATTATTGTTTTTCATTATTTTGTTAACCATTTGCTATATGCCAACTCATGCCTTCCATCAATTTAATTTACCTATAAGAAGCCAATAATGGTAATTAAACAATTTAACAAGCTCAAAGGAAGGAAATTGATTTCGTAAAAATATCAAAGTTTCTTAGAAAAAAATGCCTTTGAAGAAACATATATAATTAAATCTTAGATAACGCCAGTCTAGGTTAATTACTAAAAGAATACATTTATGATTTATCTACAATCAAGTAAAAAAAAAAAATAGAATTAGCACATAACAGATACTCTCTAAGACTCTAATATATGCCCAAGTTGGATTAAAAAAATAAAAAAAAGCAAGAATAAAACAACAATTTCCTAGCAACCTAGGAAACTAGAATAGAAGGAAGGAGCTAACCATAGAGTGACAATGCAAGCACCATTGATGATCACCATGAATATTAGTTGCTTGACTTGACTGATGAAAATAGTCCTCTCCTTGAGTTCTATGCACAAAATCAGATCTTTCACTATTCTTCTTCACAAGGGCAACTTTTTTTAAGTCTCCTATAAAACACTTATAGCTATGTTGTAATTTTCAATGGTTTTAACTCCAACTACAAACTTGAAAGCCTCATTGCGAAGATTATTGTACCGTACTGTAAGAGACTGTTGTGAGCTACTGAACAGATCACAATCCTGTTCCTCCAATGTGAGGGCATTCCTGGTCTATCTCTTGAGAATAAGACGAGGTGGTAAAGTAAGAAAATTTGTCACCCTAAAAACTGTCAGAATGTGTCTACAAAGAACGCCAGAGAACTCAAAAATCTGGCAACTACAAGTTGATGTCATGTCCTGAACATTAAATCTCACATAATAAGATTTATGGCTTTCCTCAAATTTAGAGACTTGATAAGTGTTGGTTTCCTCCTCATCCTCAACTTTGGTTGCCAAGAAAGTCAGTGTCTCAACTAGCTCCTCTAGAAAGTAAGTAAAGCTCAGCGGCTTGTTTCTCCATAGGTGAAGGGGTCTTAAGGGTTAGAGCATTATTTATAGTATTGTAGTCTGCCTTGACTTCTTTTTGGTATCGACTTTTTAGTGCCTTCTCATACTGCTTGATAAACATTTGCAGAACTATTGATGCATTGACAAATCCATCAAAATAGGAATTAATGGTATCACTGTGCTGTGTTATGGACATTTCTGCAAAGAAAGTATCTCTTAAGTATGCTGGTACCCACTGCCGTTGATCAGCATAAACAGACAGTAACCATTCATGTTCCTCATGCTCATACCTATCAATTAAAGAGAGCCAACAAGACTCAAATTCAACTACTGATTCAGAAAGATTGACACATTTATGAAGCTGCGCTTCAAAACTTGGATGTTCAGAATTCACATGGGACAATTTTTCTTGGCACTCTTTAAAGATATGCCACTTACAAAAAAGATCACAGGTTGCAGGAAAAACCTTATTGACATTCAAGAAAATCACCCAATCATGATCTGTAGTGATTGAGATAGGAGGCTGCCCGCACATTGCTGTGAGCTATGTTTTAAATAGCCAGACAAATGATGCTTCAGATTCATTTATCACAAAGGGCACAACCAAAGAGCAAAGGCTGTCCATGGTGGTTAAACCCAGTGAAAGGTGCAAAGGGCAATTGGTAACGATTTGACTTGTACGTTGTATCAAAAGTAACAGCGTCTCCAAAGTAGGTGTAGTTAGACCTAGACTTGGGATCGGCCCAAAAAATATTGCTCATGCACTGATCTTCTTCTCCTTGCATAGCATAAAAAAATGCAGGGCTCTTTGCTTGCTTGCTTCTTAAGTAGTCCAAAAGTTGCTGGGTGTCTCCTCCTAGAGTCCTCTATCAGCTGCTTCTCATGTAATTCCTGCAATCCCACTCTGTGAAGCCAACATTGCTAATTCCACCATATTCCTTGACAAGAGCAGACATAATTCCACTTGGACCAATCCCTGCACTCTGCAAAGTGTCTATCAAGGACTTTGCAGCACCAGAGACATGACGGTGAGAACTAAGACAATGCACCTTATCAGGAGGAACCAGCTCATGGTTGTGATCTTTAACGAAAATAGAAACAACCCATCTGCCAGATTCTTGAATCTTAACAGCCAACATAGCCTCAGCACGAAGCCTCTTAACTCTTAACTCTTCCATCTCGATCATTAATACCATGTGATTTGTCCTGCTTCTCAGCACGAAAACCTTATTTAGCACATACAAAAGATCTTTGTATGATAGCACCATCATGTCTGGAGCGGCGAGACCCGAGACATGCTGACACGGGTACTAAAGCCAACACGACGAGCATAGGAATTGTAGAAGGCCTTTGCAACCTCTTCTGATTCAAACTCTATACCCTCACAAGGTTCCAGGTCAGTATCTCCATCAGGATTATGAGATTCAAAAGAAGAACCAGAGGATGAGGAATTGTTATAGGGTTGGAGTTCATCTTCGTTGACTGATGCGTGTTCAGTGTCACCTAAACCCATCATGTTAAACTCAATCCCTCATTGCCCATCATACCCAATGGTTCAAACTCCATTGTTCTGTAAGAATTAGTGGAACAACTCAACAAAGTTTCTATCTTGAAATTTAAGAGACCATATTTGTAGAACATGGAGACAACAACCAAACACCTCAAAACATGTTCTTTCTACTAGATAATGGAACATAACAGAACATAATAGAATGGTAGAAATATAGATACTATAAGCAAAGGATAATCCTACTAAACAATGTGGCCTAACAGACACTAGTACTAACATACAAATATTGCATTTACAATTAGTGAATGTAGAAAAGGCAAAACCTTTTGGGAAAAGAATCGCATTGGAGTCTGATTTAGATATATGAAATTGAAACCCGGGATTTCCCAATGGTCTTCTTAAGCAAACAACCTATAAACCCTAATTAGTTGCAGAGAGTACCAGTTGCACCAAATTTGATATGGAAATGGTGACGAACTAACGACATATCCCTAACAAGACGATAAAATGAAATTTTGATATTGATTAGAGGGTAAAAATATTTACGCGGCTAAAATTTGGTATCATTATTCATTATCATATTAACTCGTGACTTGAAAAAAAAAAAATCATATTATCATTTTTTTTATAGGAATAGCGTAGACATTATAAATTATCCCCAAGAACCTTACTTATCGTCGATGTGGTTAGGGGTGAGCAGCGGATCGAAATTGTCTGTTTTTCACCAATCTGAATCCGATCCGATCCGAAGCAGATTTGAAAATTTCTAATCCGAATCCGATCCGATAATGTAATCAATCCGAGCAGATCAGATTTTTCGAATTGGATAGGTCGGATTGAGATTATAATTTATTTTTTATTATTATCATATATAAAACACAATATATACTAACATTTAAATTTTAAATTGATATATTTTTTAGTAAAATTTATTTATTTGTAGTCACAACTTATATAATCAAAATAATAAAAAGTATACTGTTAAATATTATTAAATTATTATAGAGAATTTAATATTTTTATTTTTTTTAAAATTAAATAATAATTTAATATAATTGTGGTATGTATAATATTTAAATATAATACATTAAAAATAAATATGCATTTATTTATAATTTTAATAATAATTCAGTCTGGATCGGATTGCAGTGGATTATAAAATCTGTCAATCCGAATCTGATCCGAATCCGAACGGATTGTATACTTTTCGATCCGAATCCGATCCGATCATAAAATATATCAATTCAATCCGATCCGAATCCGACGGATCGGATTTATTAATTTAAGCGGATTGATCGAATTATTTGCTCACCCCTAAATGTGGTATACTCCAATTGATAATAAAATTGGGCTATGTATATAATATCATAGATTTAAGAGATGAAAATATAAATAATAATTATACGAGATAAAAATTTAAATTTAATATACTAAAATTAAGAAAAAAGTTAAAATATATATATATATATATATATATATATATATTTACTTTTAAATGGACTCGAATCAATAGTTAAATACGATTTGATAAATTGTTTGATAAAATCATTTATATATCTTCGATTGAGCTATGTAGTATAAAGCTAATAGAAGTCTATACAATAAAAATGTTAAAAATATGTAAATATATAGTCAATGAGTTGTATCTCAACCATATAAATCTAAAAGAGATATAGAATGTTTAACTTTCAAGTTCTATAAGTGGATGAAAACAAACTTGCAAAATACTATTGAACAACCTACCATTAACTATTCAAATACAATTCTCTTACATTTTTTTCGATGGTATTTAAAACATATTAATTTTTTTTGTAAAACAATAATAATAATAAATAAATAAGATCAAATGGAATACACACTCCTTTCCCTTTTCCTAAAATCATTTTTAACAAAAATGTCAACATTAAACACATTATAAAACATGGTCAAAAAAGCTCAAAACTTAAAAAATAGCATAAAATACCAAAAATTTCACATTTACTAAACAAACCATTAAGATTGAGGAGGGAGTGAGGTGATATAGCTACATTTATAGCTGGCCAGATTGCAAGCGAAGAGAATATTAATAACGTTTTGAGAAAGAAGAAAAAATATGATTAATATATGAATCTCCTTCTATAATTCCTTTACCAAAAATGTGAAAAAATTATTATGGTTTTAAATATTCTCCCAAAACAGCTCCTTTTTTTTTTTGAAATGTCAAATTCAAAATCTTAAAACTAATTAAAAATAAAAATATATGAGAAAAGGGGAAGATACCAAATCAAATATTCTAAAAAAAGAATCCATCACCATCTGTTTTTAAATATGCAATGAGTTTGGTTGATGCAATAAGTTCGGTTGAAATATTAGATATGAAAGGTGAGCTATTTCAAGTAAAGATGAGTGAATGTAAGCAATAGGTGTATGTAGGAGTGTTAATATAAGAAATTTTTAAATACAAAATCATGTATATCTTATATTAGTATTAGTTGTTGATTTCGTTCCAACCTCTAACCTATTTTCCTTTTTTATAAAACTAAAAAGTTAAGATGAATCCATTCAATCATAAATTAATGTTTCCATTATATGCAAAAATCCTTCGTTAATAATATCATTGGTTTTCTAGTTTTTATGATTCATATTTTTCGAGACATTTGGCAAACGAGCTTGACCACTTGGGCATCTAGAACAATAGAAGATATGAGCATCGAGTCACAATTATTGATGTATGAATGATATAATTATTTAAAAAAAAAAAGAGAGAAATTTGCATGTTTTTTTTTTTTTTTTTTGATTATTTTGGGAAAAAATTAACATTTTTTTTTTAAATGTCATTGACAAAAATGTAACAAAATGATTCTTTTGAAATTTTTTAATTATTCAATGATAAATTTCTAACAAAATTTAATTTAATGATACATTCTTAATAAAATCAATGATTACTCATTTTCCCTATCTTTGAAGGTTTGGTAAGGTGACCAATAATTCAACCTCCAACCCCCAACACTCCAAGAGTTTAACATTTGAACTAAAAAAATATATATATATTACTATTGAATTATTGGTAAAGAAAAACATGGCCTTTCTATAATATATTTCCAAGCCTACAACGAAAGGGTTAAAAATTCATAAAGAAAGCCCAATTTGATAATCATGTCCAAGACAAGTTAATTAGTTATTGTCCAATCAATGTGCACTGTTGCATAGGATCCTTCCGTTAATCACTCGTTCTAAAACCAATGAAAAATTCCCACGTGTAAGATCACATAACGGCTATTTTTGCCCTACTTGCAGAGAAAGCAGTGATCATATAAGGTCGGTGCTTTAATTGGATATCGTGTCAGCTGGACCGTCCGATTTGATCTGCATTACTTGACTTTCCATTACAAGAGAACGTTACGCTTCTACTCAGAATCCACAAAACTAGAAGAAGAAGCATTGGTCTGCTCTCGGAGACTCACCTTTGGCTATGAAGGTCTCTAAAGCAGCCACTTCCCAAGCCTGGAAGCTTCTGAAACTCAGCATTTCACTTTTCCGCAGAAGCTTCAATGCTTCCAAGTGGTACGTACTCTCTTCTTTTGCTTTCATTATGAGAGATTGTATGGGTTTGGGTTTAGAGTCTCCTTTCTATTCAACATTTCTGAGGCCGTGGTTTGTCCGTTGCTATGGATGTTTAGACAAATTGGGTAGTTCGGTGTCGCGATCCCTGTGTTTCTCTTAAAACCTGATGGTAAAAATTTGAACTTGTTTGCAATTTCATTATTTCAAAGATCAAACTGGTTAATAGAGTAGTAGTAGTAGTTATCTTTATGACTCTGTATGAAAGGTTTCTGTAAAATTGAAAGTGTAAAACCCTAATGATGAGAAATTCTTCAAAGATTTGTGTTTCTATGGTTAAAATTTTCAATTGAAGTTAATGGGTAGGGGTGTGTGTAATTTTATATATATCTCTGCACACAATTTTTTTTCCTTCATATTAGTGTGTGCAAGTGAAAATTAAAAGGTTGAAAACAGCAAAACGGCAGCTAAGATGGCAGTGGCGAGAATAAAGCTGCTGAGGAATAAGAGAGAGGTGGTAGTGAAGCAGATGAGGCGTGACATTGCCTTGCTCCTCCAGTCTGGCCAAGACGCCACTGCTCGTATTCGGGTACTTAATTATCATTATTTCTACCACTTCTTTCGTTTATGTTTATTAGTTAATTAAAAGCAGAGATTTTAATGAAAATTCACTCTAAAAAAGGAAGAAGAGATTATCATTATCTACATATTATCTTCTGATGTAGACAATATTTCGGAGGCTTATAGATAATTATAACTAGACTAATATAGATATAAGATTCTAGATATGTTATGAGAGAGGGGAATAGTTTATGATTTTCCTTAGACTAGGAATCTTAATTTAATCTACATAGGTAAAGCTTTTTTAGCTTTCTTTTGCCTTATTACCAAATTTTGTCATCGTATTTCTTGTGAACTCCAACCTGTGAAATGCATTGAGTTTCTCCATGTTATTTCAATTCAACTTACTCTCCAATTACATAGACTGTGATGTACCATTATATCATACTCTATATATATTTCCTCCGGTGTCTATGGATGAAATTTACAAGATGACAGCTTTAGTTCTTCCTTTTGTATCATAAGCTTTTTTATTATGCTTATATGACATTATCAGACAGTGTTATCTGACATACATGTATTTGTGATCATGTAGGTTGAACACGTGATTAGAGAACAGAATGTGTTGGCTGCAAACGAGCTTATTGAGCTCTTCTGTGAATTAGTTGTGGCTAGACTTTCAATCATTGCTAAACAAAGGTATAATATAATGGGCACGATGTACTTTTATTGCATTGCTTTAACAACATTTTAGAGGGTTTTCATGGTACTACTCCAATTGTTCTTCAAATTTTGTCACAGGGAATGCCCAGCTGATCTAAAAGAAGGTATAGCTAGTGTGATATTTGCAGCCCCAAGGTGCTCAGAAATTCCAGAACTAGTAGCACTTAGAGATGTTTTCGAGAAGAAATATGGAAAAGATTTTGTATCTGCAGCTACTGATCTGAGACCCAGCTGTGGAGTAAACCGAATGGTAAGTAATTGTCATTCCTCCATTGTTCCTATAAAGCATAATTTCAAATTGGAGAATTTCTAGGATATTTAGAATTAAATAGTTATTGGTAACACAAAATCATCTTGTACCCATTTTTCACATGATCATGTTTTTAATAGATCAAGTTTGTTGGAAAATATGGGTTATAGCAATATATCTAGTCTTTTTAATTGTGAATTGCAATTAATAGAATGTATTTTCCATCAACAAATGATCATGTTTCACATGATCATGTTTTTAATAGATCAAGTTTGTTGGAAAATATGGGTTATAGCAATATATCTAGTCTTTTTAATTGTGAAATGCAATTAATAGAATGTATTTTCCATCAACAAATGATATACAAGTTTAAGTTGAGTTCTATACATGAAAAGTTTTTCTCTACATTTCATTCAATTGGATCAGCTTATTCGTACACATTTGTTGCTATTTCCATAATATGAACTCTGTTTTTCGTGTAGCTCATTGACAAGCTTTCTGTTAGAACTCCTACGGGTGAAGTAAAGTTAAAAATAATGAAGGAAATAGCCAAGGAATACGAGATTCAATGGGACACAATGGAATCTGAGAAGGAACTTCTCAAGCCACCTGAAGAGCTTATAGTATGTTCTCCCACTCAATCTTTTAGCATCATTAGATATCTCTCCTTGTAATATCTATATATCCATTTTTTGATCAGCAAGGACCAAAGGCTTTTGTTAGTGCTACCACTATGCCAGTGAGGGCTGCGCCAGTTCAATCTGTTGAGCTAAACAAGCCACAAGCTTCTCGGTAAATAACACATTAGCCATCATGTTTTCTAGTTTTAACTCAGAAAGATTTTAGATTGTTCATCAATTGTTTTTCATTATCTTTTGTTTCTTATCAAAGAACAAATGGTGGATCATTAATAATTTATTTGTCTAACTAAAAATGATTTAGATTTGATCATCAATTCTATTTCATTATCATTTGTTTTGTTTTCAAGAACAAATGGCTCTATGCAATTTGAAGACACTGCTTCTGCTGCTGAAGCCGCTGCAAAATCTGCCAAAGAAGCAATTGCTGCGGCGCAAGCTGCAGCCTATCTGGCGAAAAAAGACTTAAGCCATGTCTCTCCTTCTACATCTTATTTTGATAATACTTATTCTAATACGAGCACCAATCAGGAAACTCGCAACTTTCAAAACATGGATCAAGCTCCAAAGAGAAATTATGAGTCTCGAAGTTTCAATAGGTCTCATTATCCTAACGTGGAAACAGATATTGGTCATTTGGACAGTGAGAAAATTTATAGGAGACATAGTTGCAATGTCCCAACTGCAAATTCTGATTTGAAGTTTAAACAAAGCTACAATGACTCAGATATAAAGTTTGATGAATCAGACTATGATGAAGAAATTGATGCAGAGACACCTCCAGGTGATTTCTGTCTTCCACCCGAAAGGCCTGTGCCTCCTCCTCCACCATCATCTCAACCTGGTAAGGATCAAGCTCCTCGTGTTCATCCAAAACTGCCTGATTATGATACACTTGCAGCTCGCTTCGAAGCTCTCAAGTATCATAAATCACAAACTCAAAAGAAGTACTAGAAAGTACTGCTCAACATTTGGGGCCGGCTTATGATAAATCTATAATATACTAGGATACACACCGTTTTGCCTTGTCTATTTTTACTTGTTCACAAACCATGTAATTTCTATTTGTTAATAACATATGTAATTCCACTTGTAATTTGTATTGTTACTAATGCTTGTGGTTGGTGTGTACTTGTTGATTATGATACAAGTTTCATTGTTGTTTTAAGTTCCGCATTGTTTATTAGACTTGTTGTATATATGAGAAAATATGGCTTCAAATTAGTCAACTTCAAAACCGAACTCCGATTATGAACTCATTAAATATGAGTCTAGATAAAAGAAAAATGTGTGTGTGAACCGCTTTAAGAGTACTTAAAGCTTTCTTATTGAGTACATACGGTAACTTGGGTATCCTATCCCCATAACTAAATACGTAACTAAATACGTAATGTATCAAATAGTTATCCTATTTTTCTATGTATTCCATAATGTTGTATTGTTCACCTCAATCATACTACATACATTGTTTGGGCCCACTAAGAATTAAAGCTTATTGTAAATAAGTGGTATTAAAATAAAAGCTTTATATAAGCTAACTACTTTAAAAAGTCTTATACAGAGACTTAAAGTCTTCTAGTTTAAGTTTTAAGTCACTTTGCTTATGAAAAATGTATTTTTGAAGATTTTTATTTGTAAAAAATGTGCCAGCATAGTTAATTTTTTAACAAGTAAAGAGACTTTAAAATATTTTTTTTATAATAAAAAAGATTTAAAGATATATTTTATAAGCTAGAAGAATATATATATATATATATATACACACACATATATGTGTGTGTGTTTTCTTTTATTGACGTGATCGGTGTTGATGCATCTTTACTATGCAAGAATATCACGGAAAATGAGCAACACATCATCTTGACTCTAATTTTTGAGCTTAGGGTAAACTTTTGGGGATTGTAATTTATAAAAAATGCTTACTTTCGTACATTTGATTTAAAAGCTTAATTTTTTTACATAAGTATTAGACTAAAATATTTTACCTTAAAGTTATAGAATTAAATTGATTATTTGTTCAAAATTATGAAATTATGGGCACCCTTTTTATTTGTTGGAAGATTGTGGGCACCCTTTTCCCCTAAAAAGATGAAACTTTTCGATTACATACAATCTTATTTTTTTGGGTGAATATTTTCAATTATATACTATCTTATCGATTATTTTTCATTTTTTATATCGTACTTTAAATGATAGTATTTGCCTTAAAGTGAGTAAGATCCCTCAATAATGCTTCACTCAGATACAAATGGTAAACCCTAACTATAGGAACAAATTGTTAACAAGTTCATAATTTCATGTAAGGGTGATGATTTTGTCCTGAACAACAAAAGCATGAGACGTTATAGCGCAATTGAATAATTTATTTTATTATAGTTCATTTAGTGTGAGGTGAGTGAAATTTTTCATTTTTTTTTTTATTTTAAGTCGTAGAATTAAATCATATCAAATATAATTTAAACTAAAAAAAAAAATTATTCATTTTATTAACAAATTTGAACAAACACCAAAAACATGCAAACAAAATGAATCGTCAACTCTCAAAACATGGGGAAAAAAGACCACCTATATTGACTCGTTGTACTCATCTGTGGAGAACAACGTGTAACTTTGTTATTATTATTATTATTATTATTATAAAAAATAAAGTCACATATTGTTGAAGCTAAGTTTTTTTTCTTTCCGAATAGTCTTGGTTGTCTCTTCTCTATTAGGAGTATTATGCTGACCTATTCCTCAAACAAATATTTTGTGAGTCAATTAAAGATTATCAAAAAAAATTTCAAACGCAAGCAGCCAATTTTGCCAGTCAAACAAAGACCTTCATATAATACCAATTAAAACATTTGAAAAATGATATTTATTAATAATAATAGTATATATATATATAATTAATATTTATATCGTATTTATTGCTTAATATATATAATACATATGTTTTTTAAATGTTATTTCTCAACTTGGTCATAAAAGCTGTCTAAAAACAACTTTAGTCCAATAGTCCTCCCTTACACACCCTATATTCCCCAACAATTATAGCACACCACCACTTGTAATTGTAATTTCCTAGAACCCACTATTTTCTACAATTATACACTTAGCCCCCTTTCCTATATATACAATCAGCCTAAGACAATTAAGAACAAGGCAAAGGGAGCTAAAGAGTAAATAGTAAAGAACCCAAGTTACCACCCATTTTGCAAAAATGAGTAGGGAAGCTAATGAAATCAGTTCAGCTCCAATTACTCCGAGACCGGCATCGGTTGCCCCGAAACCTCCGCCGGGGCCAACACCGCCGATATCGTGTCCACCTTCGCAGTATAATTCCCCATCATTGTCAAGATCACCTCTACTTCATGTGGAAGGAACACCAACTGAAGGTGCAATAGTACCAAGTAAGACACCTAAGACACCTAGAACTCCAAGATTGTCTCTAACTCCAAGGTTTATAACACCTTTGGGTAGTCCTGTTAGAAAAGCACTTAGGATGACTAAGCTTGATCCTCAAGATGCTTGGTTGCCTATTACTGAATCTAGAAATGGGAATAGATATTATGCTGCTTTTCATACTTTGTGTTCTGGGATTGGTATTCAAGCTCTTGTTCTTCCTGTGGCCTTCACAATTCTTGGATGGTAAGTAACAATCAAAGACTCTCTTATGCTTATTATTTTAAAGAGAAATTTTTATTCAAAGTGGTTTAAGAACATAATGCTTTCACCAAGAAGCATATAGTTTGTACTGTCAGTGGTTTTAAAGCACTTTTGTATTGTCATAACAGTTTTTACAAGATTTTAAAAACATATGCAAAAAGACTAAAAGAATTGATAAAAGTGATGTATATCATCTTCTTAAATAGTTTTATTTAAAAAAAAAAAGTTTTTAATTTCAAGGTTCAGAAAAAACATTTTGTACTTCTTTGACATAAACACAAATTATATGCTTCTTGATAGAAGCACTTTTGATAGAAATAATTTTTGTCATAAGTGAATTAAGGGCTCATAAAGCATATTTTGTGCTTCATTGCTTCTTCCTAAAATCAATATCTTTTGAAATCACTTTTGACAGAAAGCACTTTTAACATAATAACAAGCAAACATATCATTTTTCTTGATCAAGTGATCATATATATCATGCTCTTATTTAGTTTAAAACTTTTCCCAAGAATAGATTCCAACCCATTTCTTTACAATTGATTACAGGACATGGGGTTTAATCTGCTTTAGTTTAGCCTTCATATGGCAACTCTACACTTTATGGGTACTAATTCAACTTCATGAATCAGAAGAAACTGGAATACGTTATAGTAGATACATGCAACTTTTCAGTTTCACTTTTGGTAAGTGTATCCCATAATTAATATTTATCTCATTCCTAATTAAAATAATAAATATCTTAATTAATTTAAATATATATATTTTTATTAATTTTGTAGGTGAAAGACTAGCAAAATTGCTAGCTTTATTTCCAATAATGTACCTATCAGGAGGTACTTGTGTGGCTTTAGTAGTCATAGGAGGATCAACTCTAAAACAATTCTTCAATATTGTATGTGGCCCTGAATGTTCAAAGGAATTGACAACAGTTGAATGGTACCTAGTGTTTACTTGTGCTGCTGTGTTACTATCTTTGTTGCCAAACTTGAACTCTATAGCTGGTGTATCTTTGGTTGGTGCAATCACAGCCGTTGGATATTGTACTTTGATCTGGGTTGTTTCAGTAAAAGAAGGTAGACTTCCTGGGGTGTCCTATAATCCTGTTAGGGCAGGTTCTCAAATTGAACAAGTCTTCAGTGTTCTTAATGCTCTTGGGATTATTGCTTTTGCTTTTAGAGGTCATAATCTCATCCTTGAGATTCAGGTACTTAATTAGTTCTCTCTTCTTCTTTTTTTTCAATATTATACATGTTTTAATAAAATAAAAAATTATTACAAACAATTCGATGCATGCATCAATTCATACGACATAATTTTTCATTCAATTATTTTATCATCTCAAATTCTAACTTTATATTAAATTAATAATTGACACGTTATTTAATGCATAATACTCATAAAAGTGAATATTAGCTGTTAAAATAGTAAAAATTGGTACATTTGTTTGCGCTTATGTTAAGTAGTTGTGATAGTAAAAAAAAAGGAAAAAATTAAACAGACCAAAGAAATTTGCTAGAAGACTCAAAACAATATATTTTGTCCTTCTTGATAGAATTACATATATGTGCGTCTCAACTAAAATCACTTTCTAATCAAATCGTTTTTGATTGAAATAGAAGTAAGAATGATTTTATTATTATTATTATTATTATTATTATTGTTAAGGTTTGTCATATATAAGCAAGCATTTGATGAACAAGAGGGAAAATTATTCTATAAGCCTAGTAGGGTTGAAGATAGAAAACTAGCAAATTAGGTTAAATTTTAAGAAAGAATCTGGCAGAAAAATTTAAACCTCCAAGGAATAAACATTTCCTAGAGTTCAGTCATCACATGGGCTGAAAAGTATAAACAAAGAAAACTCTCTGTTATTGCATTTACAAAGTGCCAAATGACAATAAATTAGTAATATACAAATTTCAATGCATTTAACGTTTCCTTCAATTTAAGCATTTTGACCAATGGAACATGTTCATATCTGTTATTGGAAATTCAAAACCCCATCTTTAGCTTCTATTTTTCAAAATCTGACTGAAGACTTTTTTTGGGATTTTATAACCATCATTGTCAATCCACCCCATAATTGGTCATAAAATTGCCATATTTTTATTATTATTTATTCAGTGAGTTATATACATTACTTGTGTCAGTATTAAATTAAATATAAAATATGATCACTTATATCATAGAATTATGAGATCACTTATTAACAAGAAATCAATTATATTTTACCATTCCGAACTTGAATTAACTTGGGTGAACGTATTAATGTATTATAGGCCACAATGCCTTCAAGTGAGAAGCATCCATCAAGAGTACCCATGTGGCAAGGAGTCAAAGTTTCTTATTCAATCATAGCTGCTTGCTTATTTCCCCTTGCAATTGGTGGTTATTGGGCTTATGGTCACTTGGTAAGCTCTAAAAAATATCAAATAGACAAAGGGTACTTAGTTTATGCTTTTGAGATTCTGTAAAAGTGCTTCTGGTAATATAAAAAAAAAGGGCTTTTCAATCTAATGGAAGTGTTTTATCAAAAGCTTTTTTAGAACTCATAAAGCACAAGCAAAAATACTCGAAACTTTTATTACAATTGTTTGTATATGAAGTGGTGTGCTAATAATCCCTTTACAACTTGACAAATGAATACAGATTCCAGCAAATGGAGGAATGCTCCCAGCTCTTTATCAATATCATTCAAAGGACGTGTCACGTTTTGTCTTGGGATTAACTAGTTTTTTGGTTATAATAAACGCAGTAAGTTCATTCCAAATATATGGGATGCCAATGTTTGATGATATGGAATCAAAGTACACAACTAGAATGAAGAAGCCATTGCCATGGTGGTTAAGACTAATTGCTAGGGCAATGTTTGGATATGGTGTCTTCTTTGTGGCAGTTGCAATTCCATTTTTGGGAAGTGTGGCTGGTTTGATTGGAGGGATAGCTTTGCCTGTTACTTTAGCATACCCTTGTTTCATGTGTCTCAAGATTAAGAAGCCCAAAACTTATAGTCCAATGTGGTGGCTCAATTGGGTACTTGGAGTTTTGGGTATGGCTTTAAGTGGTCTTTTGATTGCTGCTGGGGTGTATGTTGTTATTGATACTGGTATTCAAGTTAGCTTCTTCAAGCCTCACTAACTCAGAACATGCACACTCAAAAACAGAGTGGATTTGCTGTAAGAATATTTCAATTAGAAGGAACAAAACGAGAGAAGAAAACAAAGTAAATTTGTTCTTTTTAATTCTTTGAAAGTGTAATGTGTGAGTTTAGTGTGCTAAGAGATGTGTTGATAGAAATAGAGATTTTCCCTAATATTTTTTAGAATTAGTTGTTGGATTTGTAATGTAATAATTGACATTATACAACTATTTTATTCTTAATTTTGTATTTTTTTTTTAATAATCTTCCATTACGTACAATGTTCACATGAAATTCCTTTGGATATAAGGTTTTTACTTTTTCTTTTGAATTCTACTTGGCAACTCAATAAGTTAAGTCTTGATCGAATCATACCAATTAAATTTTTTTTTTTTTTTGAAGGTTTTCATTTAGCCCACAAAAATTTTAGAAACCATCTTTCTTTTTTTTTTTTTTTTTTTTTTTAATGTCGATGAAATTAGAAACCAGCCAAGTTTTTCTATTTTTCTATTTTATCAATAAAGTCGGCAAATGGAAATGGGCTAGCTATTAAAGCTATTATTTGAGTCTAAAAGGGCTGCTATAGTGCTTTGACTTGAGTAATGTTTAGCTTATCCACTCAACAACTCAATCAAGATGGCATTTAATGTATCTCCTTGGATTATTAGTTGTACTTCATCAGGTGTAATAATGAAAATTGCCTAACCCTCAAATCAGACCAGATTGTTTAGCAAAAAAGCCATTATTAGTTTAAAGTCTTCCTAGTTTTCGCAAAGTCTTCCAAGTTTTCGCAGACAATATTGAACAGCTAGAAATTCAACCCTGGTTTTAACAGGAAAATAACAGAGACTTCAATGAACTTGAAAAATCATGGTTGATGCCAACCCTGGAACTGATGCCTTTTACCCTATTTTTCTAATTTTAGTAAGAGATCATAGTATGCATATAAATCAATGGAAAACAGGTATAGCCCAATGTTAAAAAATACCCACTATCCTAAGGACATTATGATATCCCACAGCCAATATGGTCGGATGCCGAATGCTATAACATACCCAACATTGAACACTAGTCGCCAAATGTAGTTGTATTGTAAGGACAGAAACATGCCCAACATTGAACACTAGTCGCTCAATGTAATCGTAAAGACAGAGAAACATGCAAGATTGACAGAATAGAATCTCCATGTATGTTTGTTTTTCTTTCCCTTCTCATAAAAACAAATCAAAGGAATGGAACTTAATCCAGCCCTATTATGTCCCCTCATCGCCATACATACAAATTTATGAAACCATTACGAGGTTCCAAGGGATATATTTCTGGCAATTTTGAAAAGGACTTGACTAGCATCTCTTGAGAAGTTGGACGACGTGGTTCCACATATTTCACAAACCTAAAACATCTAGGCTTGTAAGAAACAAAAATCCACCACAACCAAACCCTACCTCAGCCAGGCATATATGTGGTGGCCACTCAAATAATTAATTTGCAGATACACTTCTACATTACACCTCCAATCAATTGAAGAAAAAACAATACAGAAACAATTTGATAGTGGACACAAAATTAGCAACACCGGCAGGTTAAAAGATCCAAACAAGTGTAAGGTGTCAACTTTTCTTCAATCTCTTGCTCTGTGGGTAACGACTCCATATTGTATGCCCCATTGCGTGCAAAACAAAAATTGTACAAATTTCGGCACACTCCTTTACTGAAAGGATACACCCTTTCAGGAATCCCCCTGTTCACAAACACTGAGCATTCACACATTTGAAATCTTAATATTATTTTCTTCTACTTCCTAGAGTCATTTGAATAGATGTGTATATGTGTGTATTTTTCATCATTACAATAACTTCCAACAACTACTGTAGGGGAGCAAAAGTGGAGTTGAGTAGTTAACTAACCTTAGATAAGAGATGCGTCTTCGTCTAACAAGTTCAAAAGTAGTCTGATTCGTCAAAATAAGATAGCTGCAGCAAGAATAGTTAATCAGACATACTTTTAATTAAGCACTTCAGGTAAATGGCTCCTTGTAATCTTAGTGATGAATTTATTCAAAAAATAAGATGATAAATTCGAACAATAAGATGAGAAGCAGAAGGAACATTAGAAAAATTGTGAGAGGAGTTGGGAAAAGTTCAGCAAAATTCTAATCCTCCAAAAGGAGGCAATTGAAACCTACAGTAATTGCTACGATTCAAGAGTAAAAGCTGCTTCCTATAAAACCTATTATGTTCTATGCTCACAAATTTTCGTTTCAATTGATAGACCTAGAGTTGCCTATATAAGAAACAAATATACCATCTAAACATGTCTCAAAGTTAACCCTTGAAAAGGAAGAAAAGAGAAGCGCATGAAACCATGCATTGATCCATTATCCAATTCCTTAATTGGCTAGTCATATAATCAACTTTTCGGACTGACAAGATATGCTAATTAAAGAGAGCGGGTTATTTCTGGTTGTAAAATAATAAAAAAGTTTGGAAAAAATAATTCCACACTCAAACCGAGGGGGAGTCAAAAATATTTCCCCTTTATGTTAAAATTAGTAAGAATGTTAATATTTATTTGTCTAATGACAGTACAGGGTGTGTAAGCAAAATCTGATGCCAGAGAGTATGTTGACTCAGCATATAGAAAATTTACCTGTGAAACAAAATCAGTAGTAGTAGAAATATAAGAGACAATGACAAAATAGCCAAAAGTACTATCATGATTGCACCCTTCCACCTGACAATAACAATAATAAGGAACCAAAGTCAGATTTAAACTTAACAGTGGAAAAGATGATCCTAGATGATAAACAAAACGCTTTATTTTTATTCACCAGAAAGCCTTTATTTTTCATTACTGAGGGGTTTACAGGAGCAAAGAACGTTCAAAGAATTATGCTTAAAAGGTTTTTCACAATCAAATAGTCTCAGTCCATCATGACCTTTAAATTTTAATATTTCTAATGAAGCTAGGATTTGAATAAAAGATACAGTACCAAGCCCTTGATAGATTGGTTTTCAGGTAGGTGATGTACAAGATGCCAGTCCAAAGGCACAAAGCTGTCTCCTCACAAAGGTACCACCTATGATATTTTGATGAAATTCAAAGATTAGCACTTCAGGACTTGAGAAGATATGAAGATATAAATTCAACAGTTCATGAATAAAAATCAAGTACTTCTATTGAAATGTTGAATTGCATGGCCAAAGCAGACTATAAACTCACGAAGGGTAGCACCCAACATTTCTGAGAGTTAATTGAATCTGCTAGTTACCATACATCACATTCCACCAATGAACAGAAAGACAAAGACAACTAATATCCATGATGAAATTTGAATAACACGCTCAAAAACAAAATAGATGCATTTTATCTACCATGCTTCAACAGTTCATATTATAAGAAAGTAAGTACTTGGAACAAGGATTATCAAGTATATTACCAAAAAGAAAAGAAATCAACATAACTATGCCTTCATTTTCTTTTACTGGTACATCTTAGTACACAATACCATGTTTAGCCAAAATCAACAGCAAACTATGAGAAAATTATGTATCCCATTTTCAGTAAAAAAGTAATACTGGGCCAATATACTGTAGAAGACATATCACATGATTCCGAACTCACCAAAATTTACAATGATTGCCCTGACCAACGCATGTTCCCAGCCAAACACAGTGATGATCAAATTGAAGCACACATTTATCACAATCGTGGCAATGCTTTGCTCGAGGAGGCTGGAAACATACAAAACATATCAAATTTGCATCAAAAGAATAAAATGAGTCGTTATAGTAGCAACAGTAAGACACAAAGTCACCTCATTACAGCAATATCATGTGATATTGTGTCCAGTATGCAATATTAACAGCAGCAGGGGTAAACCAGACATCAAGAAAGAGTACAAAATTAGACCTAGGGAAATCACTGGGAAGGATATTACTTTAACCATCTCTATGTCTTTCCAACTTCCATACCCCACCCCCTAAATATCATTTGGTCAAAAAAAAAAAATCTTCCAAGTAATATTAGCATTTTGATGAAAAGATATTTAAAAAAAAAAAACCTTGAATGTTAACCACATTCCTTAGTGCACAAAAGCATCATGAACAGACAAGGATTCTTGACAATCTATGGAATAACAAAGCAATATGTTTCATTATATTTTCTGAATTAAATTCGATATATACACTCCTAGGGTTTATATAATACATGTAAAGAATCAAAAACAAGAATAAAAAAATATATATATATTTACAGTAGCTAATTTCCCTCTAACTGATTTATTTTCTTTTATTTGAACTTTAAAATCCCTAATTGTTTGGGATTTCCACACAATCTTTCTTTCCCCTTTTCTCTTGCACCTGTTGGTCGCAAGATAATTTGATATGAAGAACTCATCTAACCTATTAAAAAGCTTTCTTGAAAAACTTGGGTTCAGTGGTAGTAGTAGTATACAAATAAAGCATAACAGCAGAAAGATCAAAAAATAAAAAGTAGCTTGTATGTGAGAATTATTCGTAAATGTGGAAATGAGGAAGAATGATCCTTCGCAAACAAGTATTTCAAAGTACAGGGGGGAATCTCAAGTTGAACAACCAAGCATACAATATGAAAAAGTATTAATGAGATGTTCCTACCTGTTCAAGATTACAGTATGAACAAGTAAAAAGTCTGCAAGAACCAGGAAAATTTAGTCAGTATTATCATTTATGATTTCCAACAACTTCTAGCATGTAGGGATATTTATCCTAACAGTTAATCTGGAAACAACCTGGTTCAATTTTGTTTCTATTGCAGGAGATTGTCACTTGACAGTCAATACTACCGGACAAAAATCTTCTATTGAGAGCTCAGGAAGCAAGACAAATACAGCCATACCACGTGCAATTTCAGTGTCCAATATTATAGCAGTAGTATATTGCCTAAACCCTAAAGAACATCAACTATACACTGCAAGAAACAAATTTGAAACCAACTGTTCCAAATAAGTAATAAAGATAACAGATGAAAGACTGAAAGCCAACCACTTCTGAGACAATGTTGATCACTTTCATGTAATTCTCCACCATTTAGACTAGACCATTTCAAGAAATTTAGTTGATAGAAAGCCAAATTATTCTAAGCCAGAAGACAGATGCAAATACTATTTGTGTAACCAAAAGAAAGGCCTAGATAAACCAAGCTGAGATTAATGACTACCCACCACATGGAATTTACAGTTCAATTAATACATGTCAAAATTAAGCTAAAATGTCAAAATCTTTAAGCATACATAACCACACTTGGCGAGCTTGGCAGTTAGCACAACCAAGATAATATAAAAAAGTACTTTGTGTAAGTTCATTAATGACATTTTCGGTTGCATATGCCCAGAGCCAACTGCCAAAGGATCATCAGAAGTACATTGCAAAAAAAGTGCTTAAAGATCGCTAACCTAACAGATGTTCCTGGTGGATACATGTCCATTACTTGCTTTGTCCAAGATGTTCCATCAGTTCCAAGTAGACTTTGTCCCAACTGACTTGAGTCTGTAGTCAAAACCACTCCTCCATTTTTGCTCGAAGCAAGCTGTCTTTGGTTAAACATTATGATTTCAATTTTACAAGTAAGATAAGCGAAAGTATTAATTCACAATATCAACATGATTCTCCTACCGTAATTTTGAGGGTGCGTAAACTAATCTGTAATGGTAATCAATCGGAATAGGAATGAACATAAATCCGAATGGAGAGAAAAGAGAGTGTAAAATTCATTCATTTTATTTATATTTACTAAATAAATATAAAGAATTGAAATGAAATTATTAATTGAATGCATATTAATTATTAATTGAGTGTAAAATCAATCAGAGCAGGAAAATAATCGATGATAATTACTCCCAAATTTGTGGGTTTTTATTCCCTTTCCATCATATTTTTAGAAAGTAAAGAACATAATGGAAATGACTTCATTTCCTTTTATTCTTTTTCCTAGTTAGTAAACACACCCTGAACTTTAATAGAAGCAAAACAGCACTCACCTAGAAGCTACTGAAGTCCTCTTAGAAAGTGCATTTGACTCATGAAAGGCCCTCATTGCATCAAGAACATAGCTAAAGACAGTTTTAGAAAAGCAAAAGAAACAGTCAAATATATTCCATCCCAATATATGCGTGTGTGGCTTACTTGAAAACACACATACTGCCCTCTGGCCACAACAACGTCTATTATATTAAGCAAATACAAGAGTATCAACATTTACCCAGGGGATGAACCAGATGTGACAAAATATTGAACTAATGTAGCGACAAATAGCAACAGATATGTCCCCATGTACCTGCAGAAAAGCGTCAAAGCAAAAGAAACACGACAAGAATGAGGGATTTCAGATACAGTGACAATTAGTAATACGCACAACAAAGTTACTCCGAATTCCACAAGTTCTGCCATTAGTTAAAAATTAGAGACCTCATTCCTCGGATTTTTCAGCATAATTGAAATTTGGTCTAAAAAGTTAAAGAAATATAAACAGGCAATTAACATACCAAGGTTCATTTCTAGTTTTTTCAACTAAACCTCCGTCAAATAGAAAAATTACACCAACATATATCAGATGCAACGTCACCAAAGCAACTTTCAACCCCAATGAAGATCTCCTAGCTGAAACCGAAGGCACGAAAAAAAAATTCAAAATCCATAACTTCATCACTTAATTAAGACCAAATCTACTAAAAAGAACTCACCGATAGATACATATACATAGAAACGATAGTCCACATTTTCTCATTATTTCCTTTACTTTCATCAGTTTGTCCCGCAAACAAAAGGACAAAAATCGAAAGCATAATTGAAAAAGGAAAGAGAAAAAAAGGAGCATACCAGGATCAGCAAGACAGGGAATCATACGATAGCACCAATTCATGGCTCGATCGGATGGGTCTCGAGAAGAGCAGAAAATGCTAACAATCTTCATAAAGTTGAACCATCAAACGAAACAGACAGAGACTCCAGAATAAATTTCAGGAGTCGCCTAATTTAATTTTTTTAGTTCGATCGGAAAATGAGTTCCGATTTGTTTTTCTCGGGAAAATTTCTTCTTCAAATGGATTTAGAATTCCGAAGCCCAACAATATCGTAATCGCAGCTTCAACTGAATAATCATCATCTCGAAGTAGAATTTTGTATAATTGAGATGGGTGCAAAGTTCACTGTTCGTAGTTAGCGGGCAATTCTATCTGGACTACTCCCTCCAGAATCTAACCCTGCTTTCTACTTCGGTTATAAAAAAAAAATGTATTTTATTTTATCCATTAATATTTGTTTTGAGAATAATAAATTTGTATTTTATTTTATTCATTAATATTAGTTTTAAATAATGTTTTTAGATAAATTATTGGTAATTAAAAAAAAAAAAAGTTTTATTATTCTTAAGTTAAAATGTATTATCAACTTAGGTGGCATGAGACAATAAATTTACAAAAATGAATGAATTTGTTTTATCCAATCATATTTTGTCATTAAGTTTAGAAAATATTTCAACTGAGTATTTTTATTTGTTTTTTTTTTTTTTGGAATATAAATTCTACAAACATGTTAATTTTTTATTAATTTTAAAACATAAATTTTATTATTAAATTAAGTAAAATTAATAAATATTTATGTGAAATATAATACATTTTTTAGTATAATGAAAATGCAATTTTAATAAAAATATATAGAGTTTTTAAAGATGAAATCTCCTTTTTTTTTTTTTTTTAAATGTCTCATTTCCAGCTTTATTAAATTTATATTGATATATTTAAATATAAATTTTAAGTAAAATAATTTTATATTTTTTATTAAAAAAATATATGAAAATAAGATATCAATCTTCTATATAAGTTAAAAAAAAAAAAAAATCACGCATTAATATAAATTAGATTTTTGAGAAGTAAGAATCGTAACTATCATGCATTTACTAGATATGAAAATATTTACCTTGCATTTTTCAATGAGTTGGTTTAAAAAAAATATATCTGGCAAAATAACCATACATTTCTTTGATTGACTTATATATTTAGTTATTCGCTTTTGTAGTAAAAAAAAAGTAAATTTACTTTTTAATTAACATATACCTTTTTATACGTTCAGTATATATTTTACTGTACAGCTTTACTAATAAATATACACTCGCAAAATTTTGTATAAAGAGTATAGATGGGAAAGACAAGAACATTATAAATTCAAACTATATTTAATTAACAATCTCTTTTGTCAAAAAAAAAAAACTATATATCTATATTATTATATATAATTTAAATTATGCTTAATATTATTTTAAATAAAATTATCTCTGTATTTTAAGTTATTGATATTAATTATCTTTATAAGATCTATTATCATATTAAATAAAAACTCTAAACATGATAACGAAATAAAAATTACATCCAATAAGAATCATATGATATGATATTTACTATATTTAATAAATATTCTAAAAATTAATTTATTTTTATAATTAATTGAAAAGCCTAAAAAATTAATTTCAAATATTTTTTAAATATATTGTAAAAATTAACCAAATAAAAAAATTAAAACATGTAAAATAATTCACGTGCAATACATATGTTTTTAACTAGTATACTTAAAGTTATATATTTCTTTTCTTTTTCTTTTTTTAATTTTTCAATGTGATTTTTTTTAAGCAATATACACTTATTAAAAAATATATAAGTTAAACTTAAATTATAACAATTAATAATTTATAGAATAAAAATCACTTAAATGATTTTATATAATAAAATAGTATTGTATGTGTGTAAATAAATTCAATTTTTATAATGCAATAAAAAAAATTTAGTTTTGGTAAAATCTATTGTTGCTAATTGAAATAAATATATCATTTAAGCAGTGTAATTGAGACTCAAATTTGAAATATTTTATATATTTAAATAAACTACATAACATTAAAATACAAGTTTATTATTATCTATTATTATAATGACAATCTTAAACTTGAAAGTAAAAAAATATAAAATATGATTTAAATTTTTTATATATAACATACCATAAATATAATCATATATAAGAAGAAAAAATGACATTAATACATGATTTAAGTACATAATATAATCATTTTTATAAATGAAAAATCATTGTTAACATTCTCCGCAAGACGTATGTATGTTTTTTTTATAACATAAAAATTTATATTTAATACATATTTAAAAATTCAATTAACATATTTTTAAAGGTTAAAATTAAAATTACTTCTTATAAAATTGAAGAATAAATATATTTCTCACTGGTAAATTAATATAATAATATAATATAATATAATATGAGACATAAGTAACTTTTAATTTAAAAAATAAAAAAATTTCAAATTAGAATAAAAATAGTATATATAAGCTATTGCTAATTGGTCTAAAAAAAAAGTTAATGGTAATTTAAAAATCGGTGCAAATTACAAAATAAAATAATAGAGCAAAAGAAGGCGGAATGTTAGTTGACACCCACAAGTCATCTACAACTAACAAACAAAGTCCATCTCCACCTGATCAAATAATTTTCAAAATAAACCAAACTCATCAACCTCTTTTCTTTAGTTCATTAAAAATTTAGAAGTTTATATTTGAGCCTACAACCTCAAAGCAAAGTTGCGGAACAACCCAGATTTAAATCTTCTTACCAAAATCTCTTCAAATTGAGTGTGAATTAAAAAAAAAAAAAAATTATATTTGAAATTTTTTGGAATCAAAGTTTTATAAATAGAAAATCAAGTCTAATAGTAATAAGATAAAAGAAGATTAAAAAAAAAAACAAAACTCATAAATAGATTAAATTTTTATATAATCAAATTGATTATCATTGATTGTTAAGGAGTTTTGGGCCAAAACACAATTATTTTTACATAAAAAGAATTAAATTACTAAAACATCTTTTAAAACGGTTAACAAACAAATACAATAATTATATAACTAAATAAAAAATCCATCACTCTTCTTCCTCCTTTGAGCTATGCGATTTTTTTTTTTTTGTAATGAACAACATCAAAAATCAAATCCAACCATCTCGACGGACAAAAAGAAAAAGATCGAAATTGCAAAAATTTTATCACATCAAATCTTGCTTACTTTCTCACAACCATTGCACAATCCAACACGTACCTCTGCAATCAATAGCAAGAAAACAGATTCTCTAGAAATATTTTCACACATCAGTTTGATATCCTTGAATAGTTCCTCACACCATTGCACAACATTGCACTGAATTTTGTCATATTTCTCATTATCTCACTCTTATCTCCAAATCTTGAAAATAATTTTCTATTGATATTTATTGTCCAAAAAAGTATAATAGAAAAATAAACAAAGACACATTTTACAAGTAAGAATAACGAAATCTCCATATGTAAATGCTTGCTTGTGTTACAATAGTTCTCCTTGTACTGCTCTATTCTCTTACGTAAATATTTGCTTATGATTCTGAAATATATCATGCGTGTAAATTTGGATCGTAGAAGAAATATATTTTATACATCTCTATATGTTTTCCAAAATTAGATTGCCATGACCATATCAATAATATTGTTATAATGAGATCTCATAATATAAATACATTTTGATTGAATTAAATTTATACATTAGCTGACAAATATAAATTGTTAGATACGTGGTATTTGAAGTAATGTAATAAACATGTATTCAAAACATGAATATGTAACATATTACATATTGTGTATGATTATTATGTAACTCATTACATATTAATTTTAGACGTCCAAAAGTCAAAAGTTGGGAAGATTGTCAATCAAAGCTTGGCCTATTTTGGTAAATAATCACAAAATCACGAACAAAATTTAAATACAAACAAAATCACGAAAAAATGAAAGAGAAAACATAGAGCATCAAACAAAATAAAAATGGTGAAAAATGAACCAATAAACAACAAAAAAAAACCTTGAATAACAAACGAAAATAGCATTGAACAATTTAAATGCAAGAAATGAGTGACAAAAATCTTAGAGAAATCAAAGAAAATCGAGAGATTTTCTCGAGGGCATGAAAGGAACAATGAGCTAGATCGAGAACAGAGAGTAATGGATGCGTGTGAGAGTGGAGAAGAAACTGATTGAAATTATTAAACTAAAATAGGGGTAAATTCGTTCATTTACATCGCATAAATTACACTATAGCGTGAGAAAAGGAAAAAGTAAGTAAAAATCTAAATAGCCTGTATTTTGAGTCTTTTTTTCATTGTTATTGGCTAACACTACTACAATATAAGCAATATAGGACGGCCTCAAATTTAGAGTGAGAAACAAATAGGACGGTCACATGTATATGGCCGTCGTTTAAGAAATATAGGACAGCTATTACGGAAAAAAATGGGCGTTACTTTATAAGCCGTCTTAAAAAAAAATTGGCAACTTTCTTTTAGGGCGGCTATTAGCCGTCTTATATACCAACATATAGGACGGCTATTAGCCGTCCTAAAAGAAAGTTGCTATTTTTTTTTTTTTAACTTAATTATATACCGCTCGATTATCCCCGTGAAACTACTTTACCTTTACCAAATTAAACATTCTCACAGAGGATATCAATCAGGCAGATCTTTGTGAAAACCCTAACTGGGAAGACCATAACCCTAGAGGTTGAGTCATCGGACACTATCGACAATGTGAAGGCTAAGATTCAAGACAAGGAGGGCATTCCACCTGATCAACAGCATTTAATCTTCGCTGGAAAACAGCTAGAAGATGGCCGAACCCTAGCTGACTACAATATTCAGAAGGAATCGACCCTTCACTTGGTGCTAAGGCTAAGGGGTGGGGCCAAGAAGCGTAAGAAGAAGACTTACACTAAGCCCAAGAAGATCAAGCACAAGAAGAAGAAGGTCACTCTCGCTGTGCTTCAGTTCTACAAGGTGGATGATTCTGGAAAGGTCTAGAGGCTGAGGAAAGAGTGTCCCAATGCTGAGTGTGGCGCTGGAACTTTCATGGCTAACCATTTCGACAAACATTACTATGGAAAGTGTGGGCTGACTTATGTTTATCAGAAGGCTGGTGGTGATTAGGAACAAACAATGGGTTTTATGAGTACCCATTTTCTATTAGTTTTTAAAGCTTATATCTTTTAGCTGAAACTTTTGGTTTAATGCGGGATTTGAATGCTATTTAATCTTGAATTTTACTGATAATTTTGATATGAATGAAAATTGGGACTATGTTTTTTATTCTGTGGTCAATAGATTGTTGATGATATGATTTGAATTCTGAATTCGATGAATTTGAAGGTTCTTTGATATTTTGAGAGTTCATTGATATTTTGAGTGAGCTTAAGTCTGATTTCCATAGCTATAATAATTCATCACGTGGAGTAGATGGTATGGTTATAACTGAGCATCGCGGCTTAGTTTCTATTATTTGCTTGGTTTATTCGATTGAGTTAATTTCTGTTGATTTAGTTATGATTGTTTTAAGTTCCTCTTAAAAGGATTCCTTTAAAAAAAATTTAATACACATGAGCTGCCTATGGTTATATCTGAGCATCATGGTTGCTTATTATTAAGTAGACAGTAATTTAGATGATTGGAATTGGGGAAGTCAATTCTATTTGTTGAGCACCAGAAAGATTGGAATTGGGCATAATGTTTTGATTAGCATGCAGAAAAAGACTAAAGCTTTGCTGGCTGATCGAGAAGGAAAGGTGCCTTTTGATCCATTTCCTTCCTTGGTTATTACCGCGGATGGAATTCAGGCCAAGGGAAGCTATGCTGAAGCTCAGGTTATAAATGTTGTTTCCTATTTTATTTTGAGTTATCTCGGAGTTTCTTTTTGTAAGTATCGCGTTTTAAATTGAATAAGGGTCTTCACTTTGGGTTCTTTGGTACTTTGCCTCAGTTGGAATTTTTAATAGTTATAGCTATTAGACATTTGTTTTATTACCTTTATTTAGACTAAGTTCTGCAACTGTTAAAATTCTAAAGTATTTTTTTTTGCTCAATTGCAGGCCAGGTATTTGTTGCCGGACAAGTTGAAGGTTCAAGAACTTGTTAACGAGCTGAAGGAGAAGAAAATTGGTGTAGTTGCTCACTTCTACATGGACCCTGAAGTTCAAGGGGTCTTAACTGCTGCGTAGAAGCAGTGGCCTCACATTTATATATCAGATTCGTTGGTTATGGCGGACACAGCAGTTAAGATGGCTAAAGCTGGATGCAAATTTATCACAGTTTTGGGTGTAGATTTTATGTCTGAAAATGTGCGGGCAATTCTTGATCAAGCTGGATTTACAGAGGTGGTTACTATACTCTAATTGTTTACTCTCAACAAATGAAACCGTGTAACTTATAGCAATAAGATATTTCAATTGCCATTAAATATTCAATTTTTATTCTTGCAGATTTAGTCCTGTCCTCACAATTAAAGGGGTTTGATGTTTAACAGATTTATGGTTTGGAACCTTTTATTCTATGATAGGGTTTCTTTGACAACTATACTGAATTTAGGCAATGAAATGATGTAGAGTACCTCATCCTTTATATAATTAACCATTACTCTTTGTTGTACTTGCTTGTGGAGCAATTTATAAGTTTGTTTCTTTGCTATTTACGTGCAGGTTGGTGTATACAGGATGTCAAATGAACGGATTGGATGTTCTTTGGCAGATGCTGCCGCTACCCCTACTTATACGAGCTATCTTGAGGCAGCTTCTGCTTCAACTCCATCTTTACATGTCGTATGCATAAATACTTCACCAGCATAGATCTGGTTTCTTCACCACCATAGAAAGTTTTTGAATTTTAGATTGTATATATGTTCTTGAATATTATGATAATCTGTACATGTAAATTAAAGCTAGTTAGGCAACTTTGAACCACGTATTTGTAATGTAAATTATGAATATTTTTGGAATGAAATATTGTATTCTGAATCTGAATTGTGTTCTTGGAATGACTATAATTATGTACAGGTTATATAGATTTTAGTTTGGGCAAACAAAAAATTTAAAAAAAAAAAAAAAAAAAAACAAACAAACTATATAGGGCGGCTTTTGACCGTCCTAAAAAAACTATAAAAAAAACAAACTATATAGGACGGTCATTGACCGCCCTATAAGTCTTATAGGACGGTCAGTGGCCGTCCTATAAAGGCAATTTTGTAGTAGTGTAATAGAAATGATAATTTTACATTAGTTGTTTTCATTTCAAATAGCTACACTCAAATTTTTTTTTTGAAATTAAAAATGGAGCAAGTTATATTATTATTGGCCGTAAATTTATCCTTAATTTTTTATTTGTTAAAAAATATCTACAAACTAATGGTTTATATTGCATGTTAAAGTTGATTTATGTTTATCGTGTACTTCTTGTTCAATAGAGCTTTAATTATGCAAAACAAGGAAAAACGACATCGAATAGTAAAAAAATTCACTTCAATGACTAAATCAATCTTATGTAATTAAGATAAAGAAACTATAGCTTAGTGAAAAAAGTTTGTGTGTGCTTGGATAGGTGGAATATCATACATACAGGTTGATATTTCTGCAATTATAGCAAGAAATATTATCTTTTATGCAATATTATTTATTAAATTGTAATTCATTTTCATATTAATAATCATTTATTCTTAATAAATAAGAGTTAAATATTTTTTGGAAGAATACTTTTTAAATATACATTTTGGTTTGATATAAATTAATTAATTGTTTATTTTGCACTAACGAATTGGTGATTGTGACTACTGATCTACTCAAATTGTGATATGAACCAATAAAATCTTGTTAACCGTTCTTGAGACAAATAAACTCAATATTATATTTAAAAACTTGTGTCAATTTAGTCAACAAATTTAACAGACATTTAATTATAGTCAAATATCAAGTTGTTTTATAATTCAAGTCCCCTACTCCAAATACTATTTAAGTCCACAAAATTTATTAGTGGTACTATTTAGCATCTCTTATAATAAATAACGTGTTATAGGCTTGATCATCAGTCGAGTAGTCTGATGTAAAGATGATACTTTATATATTCTTAGATTGAATGTGAGCTCGAATCTTACTCTTCATAGTATTATTGAGTGAGTATGCTTTCTAAAATAGATTATATCGATTAACAAAAAAAATCAAGATATAAGCTTTTTTCAGTCCAAAATCTATATAATCTTATTCTTTTTCACAATTTTTTCTAATAAAACATTTCATAATATTAATATATAAATGTTACATAAAAAGGATGACTAATATAAATACTCAAAATAGGGTTATTGCGCCTGCTATTTTTAAAATGTTAGTATTCTTTGGGATTTATCCTTAATAAATAATGATTTATATTGTTTTATTTTAGGCATAAAATTTAATTTCTTCTACATGAATTTTAAAATTTTCAAAGTCAACGTTAAGTATTTGGAAATAACTACTCCAAACATCAATATATATTCACATAATGCATTTGTTTTTACTTTTAGATTATTAATTTATGTATATGTCCTTCTAAATTTTTATTTCATAAGTGCTTATATATTTTCAACTTTACGAGAGAAATTTCTAGCCTTTAAAATAATTTATTCTTGAGAATATGGAATTGAGACCATCAAATTCTCCGAGCTATATATGTTGTGGTTTGTGGTAAGAAGACCTTTACTTTAATTCACGTACGCATGACTTTTAAAGTTATAATTGAACTAATCTACAAAGTAATTGTGATATTGAACTAACTTTTTGTTTGAAACATTTGGGTGATTTTTCTGGATATTTACTTGGGCTAATCATCATGTTTTGTTTTCTTATTTAAGCTTCAATTGTTAGGGAATAACAATAAGATGGTTGGGGGTTATGATAATAACATAAAAATTCATATATAAAATATGTAAATTAATTCACATTTATGATTTAACTAGTTTAAAACTAATTATTATCTATATTATTTTTATAAATATTGATGTATATTTGTTATAATGATTTTATGCTTGTAGGATCAAAAAAATCAGTCAAAGAATGTCAAAGAAATCAAAAATTGATTTCTGCAATATTTCTTCTCAAGATTTCATGAAGATATTGCTAAATTTTGAAGATAAATTTTGACTCAAATATTCAAATTGATATGGAATGATAATTCAATAATACATAATTTCGTATTTCACAAAAAATATTAAAATATGATTATTTTAAAACTAAAAATTAGATAAAATTTGAAATATCTTACAATTGAACTGTTAATATATTTAATATAATATTTTGTGTACACCTCCAAATTAAATTATTTTTGATTATGTGGAAACATAAAATTTTTATCTACAATTAATATTCATAAAATATTTTGCAAATCAATTATCTTTAAGGACAAAATAACGTGATATTATTATAATTCAATAAATCTTCCTACTCTAATACTATAAATAAATGGACATTCAACACTTGGAGCATTAAAAAATTATAAAGAATTCTTACTTTTTATTCTCATTCTTTTTTTCTAGAATTTGTGAGAATAATTTGTAAACTAAGCTAAATTTATAGCAAGCCTAGAGAAGAGCTTAATTATATTGTTTTTTTTTTTATTCACTTCTTTTATTCCTATAAGTACTTTCTAGTTTATAATTTTGTTTTGAAAAATTATTTTGTTCATCTTTTGCTACATTCAATAAATTACATTATTCAATTTCACATAAATTCAGTCGTGCTTTTTTAATGTGCAACTTTTAGTTTATAATTATTTTATTTATTTTATGAGTTGATCTTCTCCAGTGATATTATCAATTTGATATATTGTCGATGTTAGATAGTTTGTAAAAATAAATTAAATTGTTCTACTATGAAAATATTTTTTTTTCTAAATTTTTCAATTGTTTGTTTAGGATGTAAAAATACAATTGAGTAGTAAACAGGAAGAAAAGTCGATAATATTAAAACAAAACAATTAAGTGAATCTTGAAGTCTTATTATTTACATATTAATTTTCTACCAAAATTGTTATCTTTAATTATTATCTACTTCTTTTTCCAATTATAAAATTATTTCTTTTATTATTCTCTGATAACAGTTTTTGTTGGATTAATCAGCTTTATTATAGAATCGACACCTAAAATTATACTACAATAATTACTTAGCCTGATGTAATAATTTTAAGTGTGATCAGACTCAAGTCCATGATATGGGTCTAAACAACATTCATGAAAAGCCAAATGTAACATTATGAGCCAAGAATAATAAGAACGTAAGTTAAACACAAGATGTAGTAAAAACTAATTCTACTTACATTTCATAAATACAACAAGTATACTCATTAAACACAATAAGTAATAAAGACAAAATCTACTTACATCCCATAAATACTCCAAGTATATACCCAATGTGTAAAATCACTAAAAGGATTTTCATTATTCATAAGCGCCCTTCAAACACCTTTGCAGCACCTCCAACAAAACACTCCTAATGTGTTAGCGTGAGATACATTACCAAATGTTCGACCAAGTTTTCAATGAAGTTCACTTGATCAACATTTTTCTGTTATGGGAAAGTTTGTCTATAAGATTAAGAAATTGGTATGGATTTGTTCATCTCTCAAGTATGTGATTTTTGTTGTTCCTCCGTATTATATGATGCATGATGCTGATTGTTGTTGTTTATTTTTAAATATTTATCTAATTTTTACTTTTTTATTGTAACCTTTAGTTCTTTCTTAATGAAGCTTTTATTTGTAATGTAAAAAATTAAAACAAAAAAAATTATTTTGAAGTTTGGACCATAACATGATGTTGCTCCATTTTAACCAATAACACAAAATTCATACATGCCTTGTTTCTTCTATTCTAAGTGCCCAAGCAAAATTCAACGCCTACAGCAATTTGTATGGGTCAAAAGGATAAGTTTCTCATAAGAGTATAAATGTGTTAAAAATGACATTCTATCTAATAATTCAAAACTCATTTCATTTGTTCTATTGAGGTGAATTTGTGTCCTTTTTGGTAAGTCAATTGAGACAATTTCGTATTTGTTAATAGGGTGTAGCAAAGTCAGCATTATTTTAACTACACTATGCACTTCTTTTTCTTTTCATATTTACGGCATAGAAATTTTTACAATGAGCTTGGGCACGGACTGATGGAAGTTATATGCTAGCTAAAGTATCTATTGCTTTCTAGTGTAATGGAAAAGGGGAAAATTTTGTGGTTTTTAATCATAATGTATTTAATTTGAGATCAACTATTGCTAGTGTTAGATATTATTGATGGTTACTTGCTAAGATTTTTTTGCTAACATGGCGGGTGACTTGGTCGTAAGGTATATTACTGACCTTTGTGAGGTATTTGTTGTAGGAAATAAAGTAATGGATAAATAAGAAAAAAATTTTTTGTATATAAATTGATAAGATTAAAATTACAAAAAAATTATAAATTGTAAGTTATAAGAAAATAAATACAAAAATAAATTAAAAAAAGATTGAGGCCTATAATTATGGTGTTCTTAAAATAAATTTTTTCCTCACATCGGTTTTTGAAATTAAGGAAAAAAATACATCTCATAATACAATGTTCTAAAATAATTTAAGCACACCAACATAAATTGTTAAACAAGAATTGTACTCATTGTCTATCATATTAAACTTAGCTCTAGAATATAAAATTATTGGAAAGTATAAAATATTTGCTGTAGAGCCAATTTATAGTATATGTGACTGTTGTAGCAAAACTGCTTCAATAATGGCTATCAAAACTACCAAAAATTGCTGCAACAAATGCTAGCTACTGAAACTGATGTAGTGCTTAAATGCCTTCAACTGTTATAGAGAGGTACAACAATTACGAATTTAATCTGAGAAGGAAATAAAAATCGTGTAGCAAAAATTAGACTGAGCAAGGCCAATCAAAATTAGACAATATTTGTGTTTGTGATTAGAATTCTAAATTTTCAAGCCCAGTACTGAAGGATTTGCATATAAAGAGCATTTTTACTACAAAAACTTACATTTCATAGAAAAAAATGTTATATAAATCATTTCTATGTGTTGTTTTTTTCATGTGGGACAAAACAAAAATGCTACACTTCTTCTTTCTAAATGAATGAACTTTGATATATAATTTTTCATTCATCCTAATATCGTTTTGAACATGTAAATGTACGATTTTAAAGCTCTCATAAAAAAGAACCTAAATCAATCATGACCACATATTTATACTAAATAAGTTCTACTTAAAATGACATTTAATCATAAATTAAAACACTATTTTCCAACAATTCTCCACATTCCTTTGTTTTACTTGCTTTCTTTTACAGCGTTCAGTATCTTTATACTGTCTCTCACTATTATAAAGTGTTTTACATAAAAAGAAGTAGTTTGCCGTTTGAAAAGGAAAAAAAAAAAAACTCATTTCATTGCCGCTTTCTTTAGTTCTTACCATTTTAGTTATATATCAAACCTAAGTTTTTTTTATAAAAGGTTGTAGCTAGCAGTTTTCAGTGGGTGCACCGGGACATCCCAACTAGGTTAGCACCTCCTTAGCACCTTCTTCATTAAACCACTCAACCACTAATATTATTAAATATTAATAAAATTAAGCATACAGATAAATATTCTCAACAAAACCTGTAATTAGGTTTGTTGTTAGCATCTGAATAAATGAAAGAGCTAGCGAAAGATGGGGCATTCTACCACCAAGTGGCTGTACATAAACTAGGAGCCCTAGAAGCTAAACTATCAGCTGCAGCATTGCCCTCCCTGTAAATATGTAAACAGTGAAACTCCATATGGGTAATTTTATCTAAACAATCCGTTCAAGCAAAATGCCATCTCCAAGGAACCGAAGAAGATCGAGTCTAAAAGAGAGCAACAACATATTCTGAGTCTGATTCCAACCAAAGACGCCTCCACCAAAATATATATGCATACTTCACCGCATAAATGGCTGCCGTTAGTTCTGCTTCAAAAGCATATGATACTCCAAGCGGAATACAAAAACAACCCTTAACAAATGATCTGGAAGTTCGAAAAACACCTGCACAACCAGATAATCCTGGTGCTCCAAAAGTTGCATCATCTGTATTGACCTTTATCCATCCCGAGGGTGGTGCCTTCTAATTAACCTCTATAATCCTTGGTGCCCGTCTCGGGATCCCTGTTATTCGAAGTTGCCTAAGTACTTGTAGATCATCCACAGTATTTCGCATGCAATCACTCTTTGAGAGACTCGCCTCGCGGATAAAATGCCATACTGTGGCAAAAGCTGAACTCAACGTTGTCCTCTTATTGTTAAATCGATAGTCATTTCTAGTAGTCCAAATCACCCAGATGACTGAAACAATTCCTGCTTTCCATAAATTGGCGAGTTGTGATCCAAATTCCATTGTCATTGCGGCCTTCCATAGGTTTAGGATCGAAGAGTCTGTACATGGTCGTTTTCCAAAGAAGAAGCATAGGAAGTCCCAAAGAGCACCTGCAAAATGACAACTTAAAAAAAGATGTGACATAGTTTCCTCCTTGGATTCACATAACGAGCAACGGGAGGGAAACGATTGTCCCCTCCTTTTTAACTGACAATCCGTTGGAAGTTTATTCTGAATAGCATGCCATAGCAAAATAGATCGTGAGGGCGGTATATAATGAGCCCAGATGGCCTTACCCCAAATCTTGCGTTCTCCAACCACACATAGTGAATCATAAACTTCACTGGCTGTAACATCTCCCTTAAATGAGTGTGTCCAAACTCTGATGTCGGAACCTATGCCAACAACTGTTGACTGAATTTCTGAGGCAATTTCTAGATAGGAGTCTTTGAACGATTGCGGTAAATTCCAACCATCTTCACATAGGTAGTCCCCCACTAGTGAGTGTATCGGAGGATCCACTGGTGGATTATTCATCCTATCAATTAGTGGAATACCTAACCAATTGTCTGTCCAAAACTTAACTGTAGAATTCCTTCCAACTAACCACCTAGACTCCTCCAAGAGGGTTAAATAGTAAGGTCGCAAACCCGACCAGACTGATAAGCAGACATAATAATTTCATGGAGAACCATTTTTTGCTAGATATCTGCTACGTAAGTAAAGCAGAGTGTTAGAGCTCCCTGTGATTACCCTCCATGCGAACTTTCTTAGCATGGCCTCATTTAGGAGACGAATATCCCATAAACCAAGACTTCCTTCATCTATTGGGCGACAACAGTCTTTCCAAGCCACTTGTACCTATTTGATTGTATCAGTCTTTCCCAACCAAAAGAAATTGCGAATGATTTTTGTTAGGTCCTGAAGGACTGTTTTTGGCCATTTATATATCTGAAATGAGTGAAGAAATGTACCCTGAATGATCGAAGAAATCAAACAACGCCGTCCTGCCAAAGAAATAGTCAGCCCATTCCAGGCCTCAATTTTCACACGAATTTTATCTGCTAAGCTTTGAAACCAACACTTTTTCGGAGCCCCCTAGAAGAGATTGATGCCCAAGTAAGACAAGGGTGATCTTCCAGTGCGCATGCCAGATAAATTCCGAAGTGATGACATGTTGTTCGGTGTAACACCTTTACCAAAGTAGATAAAAGATTTTTCTAAATTTACCATTTGACCCGAAAGGCGACTGTACAAGGAAAAAGCCTCAGTTAACACTTGAATGTTAGTCTCACTTGCACGACCAAAAATAAGAAGATCATCTGTATATAAAAAGTGTGTTGGCGCACGAGCTCCTCTGGGTGAAGATATTGGGAGTAAATGCCCCGTATCAACCAATTTTTCAAGGTATCTGCTGAGAAAATCTTCAGCTATGCAAAATAATAGGGGGGACAAAGGATCCCCCTGTCGGACGCTTCTAGAACAAGAAAAATAGCCCCTGGGTGAACCATTAATCCAAATTGAGATTCTAGCTGATGCAAATATATCTTGAATCCAGCATAGGAAAATGTTGTCGAAACCAAAGCATTGCATCACTTGCAAAATAAAATCCCAGCACATAGTGTCAAAAGCTTTGTGAATGTCAATTTTCAGAGTGATGTTACCTTGTCGACTGGAAAGCTGCATAGCATTAAAACATTCAGAAGCACCCGCCATGCAATCTCCAATGTTTCGGCCTGAAATGAATCCAAATTGATTTTGAGATAGAATACGAGCGCATATATGTCATAATCTGCCAACAATAATCTTTGTTATTAACTTGTACATAAAGTTGTCTAAAGCAATAGGCCTATATTGATCAATAGAGCTTGCTTGCTGGTGCTTGGGTATAAGAATTAAGAAATTGGAGTTTAGTTCCGGGTGTATCCGACCTGTTTTAAAATAATCTTGTACCGCTCGTACAATATCTGTGTTGATAATATCCCAGCATTGCTGAAAAAATTTACCAGTAAACCCATCTGGTCCGGGGGCACTCATTGGATCCAATTCAAAAACTGTAGCTCGTATGTCTTCTAATGACGGTATGCATCGTAAACTTTGATTATCCACAGAGGTGACCAGGGAGGGCACCACTGACTCTATGGGAGCAAGATCTGTCATTCCACCTGTCTGACTTGAAAAAAGATTTTTATAGTAATCCAAAATATGAGTGGCTATTACCTCTGGATCATTAGTTATTTCTCCATTAATTTCCAAATGTGTCAAAGGTTTTTGTGCTCGTAAATGACGAAGTAGTGAGTGAAAAAAAGTGGAGTTTCTATCTCCACCTTTCAGCCATTTTAATTTGATCTTTTCTCTTAGAAAGATATCTTGCTGGCGCAACAATCTATCTAAGTCAGCGTGAGCATCGGACTCCAGTTGCAGCAGTTCTTCGGAGAAAGAATCATCATTATAACGCTGTTGAATGTTAGCCAGTGTATTTGTTGCAATTGCAATATTTTGATTTAAATTACGAAAGACAGTTTTGTTCCATGTCTTGAGAACCAATTTAAGAGCCTTAAGTTTGCCAATAACAATACCCATAGCACTAGCCTGGATAGGCACTGACCAAGTGGCACGGACTAAATCCATAAATTCAGGGTGTTCGAGCCATATACCATGAAACCTAAATGGCCTTGGACCTTCATTCCCTGTCGCAGAAGCCGTGAGTAAAAGCGGATGGTGATCTGAGCAATGTCTAGGAAGGGTACAACAGAAAATCGTAGACCAAGAGTCTAGAAAGGATTCTGAACACAACCCACGATCTAATCTTGATCGTATTTGAGATAGTCCACCTTTACAATAAGTGTAAATGGCCCCTTTAGTATCAATTTCAACCAAGTTATAGGAATAGATCATAGCACTAAAATCTTCGATAGAGGTATTACTACGAGTCAAGCCAGTAGTTTCATGGGATCTAAGAACAGCATTAAAGTCCCCTATCACTAGCCAAAGGGGCTTGAGTATCTGAAATCGCCCTTAATGAGTCCCAGAGGTCCCTTCTTCTAACATACATTCCCTTACCATAAATAAATGTTAAAAGAAAATTTTTTGAATTTGCTGTGTAAGTGACCGTTATATGTTGTCGATGTTGTATAACAATTGTTGTATCACCTACCACTGCGGGGGCTGCAAAGAGCCAAACTTTACTGACCGTTGTGGAGTTTGAGCCGATGAAGGTATAACCTAAGTTTTGCCAAAAGCGATCTTGAATGGTTTTAAGATCGGACATTGGTTCTACTATACAAAGAAAGTTTGGTATTTCCTTTTTGCAAAAATTGCATAGGGTATTCCGTGTGTTCTTGTTGGAAATACCTTTACAATTCCAGTAAAGTACTATCATTTTGAGTTACTATCATTTTGAGTTACTATCAAAGTTCCCTATGATGGGTGTGTATCTCATAGGTTGGAGGTATGGACTAGCTGATCGAGCACGTTGATTTTTGCCAGTTACAACTTGCCAACCTAATTCTTCCTTATTTTTGGCGTAATCTTGTTTCATTTTCTATATACGCTCACTGAGGTCGGCTATGGAGACTGAAGAAGAAGGTGGAAGGGAAAGAGTAGGCAAGGTAAGTCTCGATGTAGCAAGAGGGGGTAAGGATCTCAAACAATTAACATTTCTTACCACCTGCTCTTTCTCTTTCTTTTCATTTGAATCAATAAGTAAACTATTAAGAACCCTTGCAAAATAAAATTCATAGGCAACACTCAAAACATTTCCTTATTAGTGAACTAAAATCTAACCTTAAATTAATGCAATACTCATAAAAAATTATTATATTCTTATATTTAAGTGGAATGAAATATTAAATGGTATAGTGCAAGAGCATATTGTCAATTTGGTTCTTTATTTTTACAAGTTTTTTATTTTGGTAATAAAAAAAATTTAAATTAAAGTTGCATAATTTAACATCAAACTAATAATTAAAATTAAATTAAAAAAATAAATGTGTAATAATTTTGAACCATATTTATGATACTTATGGATAATTTTCAAATTTTAGATTAAGTTTAATAAACTAGAATGTAATAATTCAATGACTAATGTTCCCCAAAAGCAAAAGTTAAAAACCATTTATTCTAAAGTAAGAATAAATTAGTTTAGCCTCTATGGAAAGAAAAAAAAAATCATTAGATTGCTCATGTTAGATGTGATCCCATATATTATGTATATACAACTAGAGTAGTTTTTTCCCCCCACAATTCTCGATACACATGTCAGTTTAGCCCAAACAAAGCACAAGGCCGGTATGCATAATGGCAAATAGGCATAAGAGTTAGTGTGGCTTAATCTGTAGAGGATAATATAATTCTCTTATAATTTGAGACAATGTCATGTCGAGGCTTGGAGTCTAATAATATTAGTTAATCTTGATTCCTTTTGGAGTAAATGAAAGAACAGTGTCGATGTTGAAATGCCAGGGGTGGAGTTGGATTTAAATTAGGCGTAGTGACATACTTGTGTAAATTGTAGAGTTCATATTACAAAATTATCCCACGTCGAATAGAGAAGTGAAACGCATGTTGTCAAGAGGTATAAAAGCAGACGCTATACAAGCAGTTCGTTTATCTTTGCGCTTGGGGCAATGACGCAGCTAATGAGGTTCTAACCGAGGCGCGTCTATTGCTGGTTGAAAACTATTTCCAAACCCCCTCTTGGGCCTGGGGTCGCCCTTGGCCTTTGAGAATTTCTGGAAGGGCTCCTTTAGGGGTAAAGCCCTACAAGTAAGTGTAACTTTCATTATTAAAGGTTTGGTATTTATGTATTTTTATTGGCCAATTCTACTGGTATCTTATGGTAAAAAACTATTAACAAAAGTTAAAATCTACATATTCTTTCATAATTATCTTACATGTCATGAGAGATATTATCTTAAAATTAAAAAAAAAAAAGAAAAAGAAAAAAAACAGGTCTATTGGTAGTACGAGGCAATTACCATCCATTTCAAAACAATATAAAACGGTGGATGAAGAAAATATTGGAACAATTTTAATTATTATTATAACAATAATACATTAAAATATCTATTTTATTTATATAGTTAAGTACATTTTAGTATAATTATTGTTCGATGTCTAGCGACTAGCAATACTAATTGCAACTAAAATTCCACACAAATCAATTATTACATGTTAAATTACACTAACGTCATTTAACATACATATACACTATTGTCTTATCAAAAAAAAAAAAAAAAAATGTTACGTTACACTACAAATCAAAACTTTAAATTTAGAAAGTGATAATAATGTCATTTAACATACATTACATGCGCTTTAGCCTTTCTCTCAGTTCTCATATAAAAACAATACCCCAAAGGCCTAAAAGCATCAAATGACCCCCCAAGCCCCAAGGTGATAAAGAGATAAAAGTGCACTACAATTCCTATAGCTTTGGTTTGAGGGGTAAATACGCTTTCATATTTAGAAACACTTGTGTCCAAAATGATGAGTATTAAATTGAAAAAAAAAATTACATTTTTTTACATATGAAAAATCAGGTGAAAAATATATTGATTGTTTATTTGAAATGTCTCCGTTTAATGAGCTCAAAGTGATTCTGTGTTCGCAAGAACCTCCTTTTTTTTTTTTTCTCTATTTTTTTTTTTAATCAATTCATTGTTATTAATCTCAAGTCCTTTTAGCTTTTGTTTCAGCAATAATCTACTTGTTTGAATTTAAGTAGAAAATTTTCCATTAAAGGTACTTTTAATGTAGTCAAAGGTGAAAGAGAAAGACGATCGCTTCTTCAATTCACTACTAGTATATTAAATTACAAATATAATATGCTTCAAGAGCGTAAGACTTTTTCAGGTTGATTGGCGTGATAATTTTTGACACGATATAATAGTATGATTTGAATACGATACGATACGAATTTTTTTATAGTAAGAATTGATCAATAATTTTTTTATATTCTTAAAGGTTTTATTATTTCTTACTATTATAAATAAGTAACACAAAAAAAATTTAAATAAATTTTTTAATGTGCTAATCAATACGAAAATACGACACAATTGACACCATAGGGTGATGGCACGAGGGGCAATGTGAGTCCAATTCTCCACTACCGTTTTTGTCATTAATACGGCTATAACACATGGGCAATAAAAAATTGAAAATATAGATTTTTATTGTATGAAAAGCAAACATTTTGTAAACTAATGTTATGTTTAGTTGGAGCGAATAAGATTAAGAATGGAATCAAATTCATACATTCTGATATTTGGTTTGCTCATTAGTTAAGAAAGAAATGTAATCTTTTACTGATACATCCGAAAAAACCTTTCCGCCAGTTAGGCTAAGTAAAGCTCTTTCCTTTCTATGCATTTTAATTTGGCCTCTCGCAGTCAGTGTTAAAGGAAAATTTCTAACATCTTCTTCGCCTAATGGCAACTATAATATGCTAAATAAATATGAAAAATTATTTTACTACTATTTTTTTTAAATGGAAAAATAAAAAAATAAAAAACCCAATTTATAAGCTCTCGGTAAGAAATTATAATTATAAATTTTACTTAAAATAATTATTAATTATAAATTTATTATAATTATAAAAAATATTTTTTCTTATTTTTAATTTTTTTAGATCAAGTAATATGTTCAATTAATAATTATTTTTAAAAAATAATAATTTTTCATTCTAATGCTATTTAATTTTTTTATTTTAACAGTCAAATTAAACGCTGTAATTATAATATTATTTCTTTTATTTCAATTTCATTATTATTATCATTTTTATTAATTTTTTATTCTATAAACTAAAACTTATCATAATTTTTCATAAAATAACATGTTAAAAATAATATAGATGATTTTCGTAAGCAATATATGTACTTCATTTCTCTAGTAAGCTTTTTATATATAAAAGACATTTTTTTAATTTAAAAATAATATTTACATGTAATTAGAGTTGTCGGACAGAGGTGAGATTGAGATCTACATCTCCTTGATAAATGATTATGGGGCAGATTGGAAATTCTAAACCAAAGTTTCGAATATTTGCAGATATTTGAGAATTCTCACTATTTTTTTGTTTTAAAGGATTTTCACTAATTAAAAATATATATTTATTTATAATTTATATGTTTAAAATAATAAATTTTTTAATGTAAAATAAAAGTTTTGTAATTAATATAAATAAATATTATATTTAAAATATAATAATACTATATTTATCTTGTTTTATTGTTAAATAGTTAAAATTAAATTTATTTTTAATTAAAAATAATTAAATTTATAAAAAAATTGAATTTAGGAAAAAGAATCCAATCGCATCTCATATTCTTCTCATCAAATTATATTCATTAATGAAAAAAAAAAAAAAAACAAGTATCATCATTATCCATCTTGATAAAGGAAATGGACAACACTATGATACGAGGGATAATATATGCTTGAATTAAGGAAAAAAAATCAAAAAAGAGAAGATAAATAGAATTAAGTTGCCACGTGTGAAAGAATACTACCACGCATAGAGTAGTGTGCAAAATGTTTGGAAGTTTCTTTCTCTCTGTCAAGAAGGTTTCAAAATTCAAACTTATCCATGCAAATCTCAACGACTCATATTTGCCTATTTGGATTTATCCATTTCCAGAATTAAAAATGGCGACAAATGCAAGAGCATGGCGTGGCACCCTATGCCCTTATCGCTGAGTCACCCATTACAACAATAACCTTTTATAAACCGCACTTGTAATTTGTCGTAAACTTGTAATAAGTATAATTTTTCTTTAAATCGATCTCTTCTTCAAATCAAAGAACAAAAATTCCAAAATCTCCATTTGAAATAATTGAAAATGAAAGAACTTGTAGCCAGCAATTATGCTTCCTTTGCTTGTTCTGCTCCCATTTCTCGGATTCGATTTCTACCCAAAAGTTCAAACCAAAGGTTAGTTGATTGGGTTTTCATAATTTTCGATCTAAATGAGCTTGACTTGCTATGAACTTGAGTACCATTCTCAAATTCGAGCTTCTTCTTCTTCTTCTTTATATAAAAAAAAAACTTTATGCAGATCTTTATTCTCTTTTAAAGCAAATCAACAGTTGAGAAACATAGGCACCCAAATGGGTCAAGTCAAATGTTACTGGAAAAGTCAGAATGCTGCTGTTAGAAACGATGTAGAAGCAATCGGAGTTCCAACTTCTGTGCCGGTTCGTGTAGCTCACGAGCTGTTACAAGCTGGGCATCGCTATTTAGATGTTAGGTAATGGTTTATTCTGGTTAAGTTGCGTGTTTTATTTCTTATAGAAGCTAAAGCTGTTGCCTTTCATTTCTAATTTTCTATCCTTAATAGAATATGTTAGTTTAATCATTAATCTTGATCATAAACTTTAAACTATATATCAAGAGGATTATGATATTAGGGTTCCAAAGATAACAAGAAAGGCCCAAAAGTAAAAGAAAATTAACATATAGCACACTATACTAGTGGAAATTTATAAGAATTGGGAGTCAAGAGATTTGAAAGCTCATATTTTTATCACACTCAATTAACTTTTTGTGAAGTGGGAAAAGTGAACATAGTGACACTATTAAATCCCAAACTCACACTTCTTTTGACAAAGGGCAGGACACACTCTTACCATTTGACTACAGGGTCGCTGCAGATATCATGTTAGAATAATATTAACTGTTGTTGGGAGGTGGACCAAACAATCTTACTAAATGGGGAATCAAAAATACTATAATGAATTGGTGAATTAGTTTTGTGGTAATTGATTGGGTGTGTGATTGAGCAGGACTCCTGAAGAGTTCAGTGCAGGGCATGCTGCTGGAGCTGTGAATGTTCCATACATGTACAGAGTTGGATCTGGTATTTATATTTATATTCTTTCTTTATTCAGTTTTATTTGTTTGAGGGTATTTGTTTGAATCCTGCATCAACTAGGGTCAATTGAAGAATCAAAATTTCACCAATTAAGAGAAGATTAACATTTTCCAACGATAACAAGTTGCTAACTTTTGGAAATCATCTCTTTTGTGAGAAGTGAGTGGTTTTCTTAGTTCTTTTAGACAAAATGGTAGTTGGTGTGGTTCAAATTTGATTAGCAACCTTTGGGTGTGGCCATGTGGGGGAGGGAATGAAATTGGTGAGATTTGATGCTAATGTCTCTAGCTTAAAACGGATATACTCAACCAATTGAGTTACCATGTGATTCCGGAGTAGTTTTATTGGTTCAAAAGAAAACACAAATGCATAAAAAGTAATACGTTTCCACAGTGGATTTATCATAATTTGCTTTGGCTGTTTTCTATTCCCATTATCTGTTATTTCTTTTTCCCCATGTACTTGTCTTAAGATCAACTTTGTAAGTCTTTACTCTCTGCTGTTTCTGTGTTCTTTTTTAAATGTCTAAATTGAAAATTGATTGTATCTGATGCAGGGATGACAAAGAACCCTCACTTTGTAGCTGAAGTATCTCAACAGTTCAGAAAGGAGAATGAAATCATTGTGGTGTGTCCCATTAATTTTGGAGTCTTTCTATGTGTTTCTTCGAAAAGTGGTTTCAGTGGGAGTGGTTTGAAATAAATCAAAAGTGATTGCACTAGAAGCATTTAGTTTTCATGTGTTTGGCATGAAACGTTTAAAGTGATTTTGTCCAGAATAAGTATACCTGCATGGTTATTCTAAAAAACACTAATAATGCTTCTCAAAGCACACATCACTTAGAGATTGCCAACATGAGAAGCAATTACAAAATGAACCCTTTATGAGCATTGGCTTATCTTTCATTTTAGACAAGTACTTATCCAATTAAACTAAAGTGCTTAAATTTCTGGAATTGTAGGGCTGCCAAAGTGGGAGAAGATCAATGATGGCTGCAACTGATCTTGTAGCTGCCGTAAGCTCATCAAACTTTGTTCTTAAGCAAATATTATTATTTTATCTTTGGTTGTTGGAAGTGAAAATGGATCACATTCATGGTTTGGTTAAATATCAAATTCAAATGGGCACTTTGCTATATTTCAGCAAAAGACATCTTCTTTTCACTGTATTTAGTTGCTCTGTCACACAATAGTTTTGTGAGTAAGAAAAGCTTCTTTAAAGAAATATATCAAAATTTAAAAATAAGCCAAATTCTTATTTAATGCCATTTTGGATGTTTTTAGTTTTCAGTGGATGGATTTAGAGAAATGATAAAGGTGACTAAAGTTTTGCATGAATCTTATTTTTACAGGGTTTCACTGGAATTACTGACATAGCTGGTGGATATGCTGCTTGGGCACAAAATTCACTTCCAACAGAGTTTTGAATTGTGCTTGTGAGTCGTGTCCATTAGTCACAGATTATGCAAAATTAAAAGTAGTAAATCAAAATTAGTGAAAGTAGAAATATAATACTGTTATCAGTTATATTCTTGTCAAAGAGAATCTCTCAAAAGAAATGTTTATGTAAATAAGCGACTTCGTTTTTAGTTCAATTGATAAAACCCCATTTAGTGTTGGTTTTCCAACTGAGCTATGAGAGTGGTGACCTTTTCCTGGGGAAACTTTCTCCCCTTTTAGCTTTACTCGTTCATCATATCTACACAAATAAGGCAAACCATTTGCTAAATAAACTAATGCTTGAGGCTTTTAAAGCGGAAATTACAATAAAAACAATGTAACCCTACTTGTTTGTCTTGTAGTAAAAAAAAATAATAATAATTAATTATTTAATTGATTTTATTTTTAATAAGATGATACAATACAAATTATTTTTATTCATTAATTTTGTCATTAAATAATTATATCGTATATTTTTCTTTCCCATCTAACTTTGGTTACCTACTTTTAAAAAGAAGTCGCTATTCGAACTAAGCCTTTTTATATTTGCGCAAAGAATGTTTAATCCATCCAATCTGTGATTTGAAATGAGGATTCAACTTTAACCAAGTGACACGTTTATGCAATACAACATTTATCTAAAAATAATTATCAAGACAACTATCTATATGATTAATGGACTTGAATTATATAATTGTTCCGACTTTTGAAGACAGTTTGGTCCTGCTTGAAATTCAGATATTCATTTGATCCCACCACGTTGTCAGTTTCTAACAATTAAGCACCACACAAACAAACAAACTACTTGCTCTATTCACTAACATGTTGTCCACTCCACATCTCTTGCCTTTACGCCAACTCCTCCTTTTTACTACTTTTCTCATAATATCACAAACACAATAATGTGCAACTCCAAAACTTGAATACCAAAAACCAAAATGAGAACTTCCAAAAACTGGCTCAAACTTATCCGACGGAAGTTCAATATGAAATCATCATCTAAAAGAGACATCATCATCTATAGCAACACCACTTTAGACCCTCCTCATGAACACTTAATCACCAAAGAAGAAGAAGAAGAAGAACACGAAACTTCCTCCATTGGAGGCGCGATTGCGATCGCATCACAAACATTGTGTGAAGAAAAAGTTAAAAGGAGGGAAGATGCTGCAGCTATCAAGATCCAAGCTTGTTTTAGAGGACATCTTGTAATAATTGAGTCCATCTTGACTCTTATTAATTGTTATCACGCACGAATAATTAATTCGTTTCTTTTTGTATAAAAATACGTAGATATTAGTCTCATAATTGTATATAAATTGGGCAGGCAAGGCGAGCATTTCGAGCTTTGAAGAGCCTGGTGAAACTGCAAGCATTGGTACGAGGAGCGTGCGTGAGGAAACAGGCAAGAATAGCTCTACATTGCATGCATGCACTTGCTAAGTTGCACATCAGTGTTCGAGGTAGGCACCTCCTCAGCACTGCACACAGGCATGAGTGATGACTATTACCAACTTATGCATAAGAAAAGTACATCTACAATTTATGTTTTTGTTCACATTCAAGTCAATTCTCATTTATTACTCACGATACCGCCATTTAATGACAAGTGTGTGTACTATTTGAGGTATGAATTTGTAAACATTAATTTATTATTATTATTTTGAATGATGATGTTCATGGCAATTTCGACCTACCAAGGTTATGTATAATACCGATTTTATTAAAAAAAAAATTCCCTCTTTTGCTACAATACCCGACTTTATTAAACATCTAATAAAAAATTAAGTGAATGACATTAGTAGTTTCATAACTTTGAGCAAAGTAGCAGTTTAGTATTATAACTTTTAATTGGAATAATATAGTATTATATTTTTGTAAAATATTCACTTTAGTCTTATATTTTTAGTGTAAAATGTGCAATTTAATTCTTCTTTTTTTTTTTTTTTTTTGAAATTTTAGGACTAAAGTGCACCTAATTACAAAACTAGTGGAATAAACTATTCTTTTTACATATAATATTAGGGAGTATTCTCTTATTATATTATGGTAATGGAATCAAAGCTTCGTTTGGGTTGAATTTAACAGAAATAAAAATTAAAAGAAATCGGAACCAAAAAGTTTTTAAGTTTTTAAAATGGTAAAATCATACCGTGGACATAAAAAATACAGTTATGCTGGTCTGTCTCGAAATGTATCAGCTAGATTTGGTTTGTTCGATTTTTTTCTCTGATCCTATGAGGAAATTTAGATAATATAAAATGCAATACATGTTTGTGTGGGTTAAAGGCAAGAGAGAATATAAAATCAAAAAGATTGTGAAGGTAAAAAATGACTTTTTCCTTTATCTGTCTTCAAGAAAGCTAACAAGCAACAATTAATTGTTGTTGCAATTTGAATTCAATTGTTATTAAGGTGATTGCAAATACCACATAATTGACAGTTTATGGATCAAAATTTAACCATAAACAGAGTTGGTAATTGAGCTCATTTACAACAGAGTAAGCAGCACTTCAAGTATCATAATATTTATCGGTTATCATGTGACTTAAGTTGTACTATGTACATTAATACTCTAGATTTCATACAAAATAATATAAATGCAAACAGAAAGTGGTTCTTCCTTGTCATTCATCGAAAGCTAAGACCAGAAGCTTTCGATATCCCTTATATGTAAGGCAACTGATAGCCTCTGTAGATTGAACAATTGAACTGAATCTATGATACTACATTGACACCTAAATTAAGAAGCTGTACATACAATTATTCTAGAATTCCTACCAGTTTTGCAGAAACCCCAAAGGACGAATCTTCCACTTGATTGTGTACAGCAACCGCTCTTCTGAAAAGGCCTGAAGGCATACACATACGCAAGCAACATTGGACTAGTAAGTGGATAACCTCATAATCGGACTACTTGTCGAGAATTGACTTGAGAAGTTTCAGTAGTTTGTTTTTCCACATGGCTGCAGAGACCGTTTTATCAATTTAAAAATTGTCAAACGAACATAATAACACATAACTTATGGAAAATGAAGGAGAATGATGAGAAGTTCAAAGCATTCCAACTCATAGTGAATAAAGCATGTTGCATTAAAGGATATGTGTTAAAATACCTGCATCTTTGTATCTTTCCTCTTTAATAGCCAAATTCATATTCCTCACCAAATTTAGCTCCTCGGCTAAAAAGTCTGAACTATCTGCTGCACTGGAGAAGTTAGAACTAAAGATTAGAGCATCAAACGGGCAATAATTGGCGTAAGATGAGGATGAATATACAAACTTATTAGTCATTACCTGTCAAGAGATACATCATAAACAGATTTTGAATCACGTAATCTGCCCATCCCATAATTGATTCTGATTGCATCTGTTGCAACGATTTGTTTGTTGACATAAATGGGTGCCTGCAAAGGAAACTTCTAAATAAGACCGTCTACAGCTCCAATTAAAAACCCACATCATTACTAATCTTTTGATGCATGAAAGAATAGTTATGTACCAGTTTTCGTATGAATGAGTGCATAATATAACAAAGAAAGAAAACAAAGTTTTTAATTTTATTTTATGTGTTCAAGCAACTCAAACCATGGGACAACATAACATGGAACAATAAAATCAAAATAGCACACTAGTAACACAGAAATACAAGTGCCTATCTACACCCACATATGCAATTGTCAAATTAATCACACATCCAAACTATTTGACCCAAACTTGATCATCTGCATCTGACATTGAAGGGTTGGATATGACTTGGTCATAGTTGGTATTATTTTTGGCCAGTCAAATATTTGTCTCATAGAGAAAGAAATTGAAGAGCAAGATTCGAGGGCGTAAACTTTTATTTTATGCCTCTATCCCTTCAGCAAATTATATGAGCATCTATGATGACATTCCAAAAAATGTACATACCTTGCATCTATTTGCTACATTTATAGCATCTGATGGACGTGCATCCACGTTAAGAAGGTCAATATCTCCTGGCTGCAAAGAATTTGAACCTTGTCAATATAACATGGAGTTTCATAAAGTTGTTTTACTCTTTGAACAAATTAAGAAACACCGTATCTTCTTTTACTACCTTACTAAGAAATAATTTAGCGAAGTAAGTATTTATAACTCTTTCAGTAATTCTCACCATATTTACCTGAACCAAGAGGAAAACAACACGTTAGCTAAAACTCAATAAGTAATAACCAACTCTAAATTTGAGTCGAAAAAACATAGATTGCATATATTGCTTTGAAAATTTTATAAACTCAATTGTATAAAGTTATGTTTGTAATTAAGGCTTGCTTTTTTGATATCCTTTGGAGTTAGATCCACAAGGCAGGACTACACATAGAGGTTAGAAAATGAATTCACAGAAAAACATGGATAGCACAAGTTTTAAGTACAAGGCCATCATTCAAATCATCCCATCACTTAAATAGTTGATGGAAACTTTGTAGGTTACAAATAAAGCAGTAAAGTACATGCCAAGGTCACAAGGGAAGATAGTAGAGCAACTATCATTAAGAAACAAGAAAATGCCATATAATCAACTTACACATCTCTCTTTAAAGAGCTAAATAAAAATGGAGCTATAAAGTCAACATTAACTTGTTCTGATTAAGTTACACTTGAGTAAGCATGCTAGGAGTTTCCATTTTTTTCTCATACTGCGGTTTTAGAAATCCCAATCCCTATTTATTAGCCAAAGTTCTCCAAATATATACTATTATGGTCTTGTGAACACAAGTGGATATGGCAGAAATTGGCTAGTAATACAATCCTCGAGATATGTACTAATACACAAAAGGAGAGAGGAGGGAAGAGGAAGAAATTTGATCCATACTCGATAATCAAGCTTTTCAACTAGATTTTTCACGAACAGGTACTGATCTGGAGAATCCTGCAAGAATATCAATTTTCTAGGATGAACCCGCCTCCTTTGAAAGATCAAACAAAGTAAGAAATTCACAACAGTTCTGTAACATTACCCCATATTCATCCCCCCATTGAGAATCTATGAGTTTCTCAATAGCAAAGTCGCCTGCAACATGGTAAAGGAACAATCACAAAAACACACCGACATAACTTGTCCAGAAATGAAGACAGATATTAATGGATACACTAATAATGAAGCTGGTATAGGTTTTGTAAATTACCAACAACAACTGGAAGCAAGAAATCTCCATCACAAGAAATCTTGAGGAACATGGTAGGACTCTGAAAACGCTGAAGAAATCCCTGATTGATCGAACTGTTTGAAAAGGGAAAATTCTTAGTAGACGAAGACTTCCATTTTATATCTTCCTGAAATCCTCGCCTTCGCATACGATAATGTGATAAGGTTTCTGCACTAGTCCAACGAACGACAAAAAAAATTAATAATTCATCACTTTTATGGATCATCATGAATACGCAAAATAGAGAGAGAGAGAGAGAGAGAGATGGGACCTGGAAGAAGAAGAGAAGCTTCGAGATAATCATCGAGATCGCGATCGTCGCTATTGTTGGATCTCCCGCCAAAGTTTCTACCGCGAGAAGAAGATTTGCAGAAAATGAGGATGGAGTTTGATCGAAAACGACACAGTTTTCGAGAGAAATCCAATTTAATATTGAAACGAAAGGAAGAGGAAACTGATGGGGAGGAATAGGGAAGGGAAAGGGTGGAATAGGTTTGCTCAGTGAAATTACTTCCGATACCACAAATTGTTCGGGAGGTAAACTGAGTTCCGGCTCCGAGCATTTCTGTTACGAATGATTTATGGAAATGGAGACAATACAAGAGACTGAGGGAGACAAAGGAAAAGAAATGAATTGGGGAACTGAGCTATCAGCTATGCTCGCCTATGAAACAGAAACAAGACATGGATCAAAATATTATTATTTTATTTTACATAAATATTTTTTTATCACAATTTTATATAATATAATTTAATTAATTATTTTTAAAAAATTTATAATTATTTTATCATTTTATATCCTAAATTTTATATTTAATCATAATATTATTTTTTATTTTATGAGTATGTTTAGAATTGGAAGTTGATATTGTGACTTGTTATTAATAATAATTTTATTTAATATTAAATTATAATTAATTATAAAATAATAAATATTTTTTATGATAATAATAAAATAATAATATCATTCATATATAATTTTTATATAAATGATTGTAATTTAATATTTTTAAATAATCACAATCTAATTTATAATTTGAAAAATATATTAAAATAAATTTACAAGTAAACCATTACACAATTTTTTTTTTATAAATTAAAGTGTGTGAGTTATTTTTATTTAAAAAAAATATAAATAATTATTTACTTCGTCTTTAAAAAATTATACACATGAAACTTGTGTCTCAATTTATAACAAATTGAATCTTCTCTTTACTATGTGCCCCTAAATTTAATAATATTAATTTTTTTTTTGCTAAAGTGGAGACTTTATCTTATAACATACTATATTTATCTTATTAAACAACTTTACATACTAATTAAATTATTAGGCTACTGGCAGTGGCAATAATATTAACTCATTAGTAGTAAATAAAATTTAATAATATCAACTCAACTCTTAAAAAACTAAAAAGAAAAAAAGCATAACACGTTAGATAACTTCTCACATGACACAATCAGGACAATAAGAGGGCATTTGATAGTAATGTTTTTAATTTCGAGCTTATCCATTTCTGTGATTAAATAAAACTATAATTAATTCAATAGAAAAAAAAAATTATAATTAATTAGGAAACTTATATAAAATAACAGTATTTTCATTTATAATTCTTATAAAATATATTATTTTTATAGTTATAATTTTTTTAAGGATGTGCATAATGTTGTTTAATGTTATACAAATATATTATTTTACTTGCCTAGAAAACGATATGAACATATTTTTTTCATTTAAAACACAAAATTTCATTTATAATATTTTAAATTTAACAGCTTTATCATAATTTAATAAAATTTGGTTCTTTAACCTTTTTATGAAAATAAAATTTGGTTCATAATATTTTCACGAATAGTCTAATACTGTTAAATTTTTAAAAATTATAGACTAAATTCTTTTTTTAAAAAATGCTATAAATCAAATGTTGTTTTGAGATAATGGATATGTAAAAAAAATTTAAAATTTATAAAAATATCAATGATATTATTTTTATCGATGAATATTTAAAAAAAATTATAAAAATTATAAATATAAATATAAGATATAACACAATTAAAATGAATAATTAGATAATAAAAAAGAGGGCATGCAATATAAATATAAATTATACTTAATTATTCTCACTTTAATTAGATTTCATCTTTATTTATTTACTCAAATATTATTACAATAAAAACTTTTATTGAATAAAAAATACAAAAATATATTATCTTTAACATATTATAAATAATAATACATTTATAACACATTTAACGAAATTGTAAATTTTACGACCGACATTTGTTTCCAATATTACTAATATTTTTCACGACTTTTGAACAAAATAAAATATATGAATCAAAATCGATATTACCAATATTTATAAACATATTTTTTAAAAAATATATATATCACAATTTTTTAATCCATTCATAAACCAAGTGACCAACACTAGCATACTCAGCTAAGAGCCTAAACTCAAAACTGATTCACAGTGGTCTAGCCGTCTAGGCAGATAACATTCCTATTCCTAATATTAAAATGGAAAAAACCTCAAACTCATCTATCTTCATAAAATAAAATTACGTGTACAACAAGGACACGACCTGTGTCTATATCAAGAACATGAACTGAACTCTAATCCTAGGAAAATAGAACTAAGAACCTCTACAGCAAATACAAATATTAGTAGCTATGGTGAACAAGGCGACCATAGATCTTACAATAAGCAGAGTAAGCACACCCTCATCAATCATATGTCTGCCTCAACTTGGATATCTCATACAATCATATTTCATAAGAAATCAGAAAAGGTGTGTCAACTTAGAAGGAACAAAACTCAAGCTTGAACACTATGATGGAAGATTCCATCGTGGCATGTGATAAAACATCAGCTCAACTCAGTTCACAGATGATGCCAAGGACGAATGCAATTTGCTTGCTTCGGAAGGCAGCTAACAGCTAACGTGGCTTGGGAAACAGCTTCAAGAGCTTTAGTAGCTCATAAGTCCTTGTGTCCGGACCATGATAGAGACAAAGCTCAAGCGGGGTTAACCCATCCTGCACCATAAAAGCAATGTTAATTATTGTAGGAGCGAAAAAGAAAAGGTCCTGTTTGACGTATTCATAACGGAAAATAGGAGCAGCTCGGATTCAAAATGATATCCATAACCAACATTAGTAAGGCCAAAGACTGCCTCACAACACAACCTATGATAGAGCAAGAACATGTGCTTCTTGAATGGATGAAATAACTAATCATCAGAATCCAACTTAATGAACTGCCACTAGTAAAAGCATGTCAAATGTGATTAATGTTCATTTTCAATGCTTCAAATTACACGACACGGTTCCTATCATGGCTTTCAAATACTAAGCAACAGACAAATGCCAAAAAAATCTAGTGAATAGAAACCAAAATGATATTCACCTCATTTTTTATGGTCTTATTGGCTCCTTTGATCAGTAAAAGCCTCACTACATCTGTTCTCCTCGCTTGAACGGCAAGGTGTAAAGGTGTCCATCCATACTGTTAAGACACAGTGTAAATATAGTGGACTTATAGTTGATATTGGACAAATATAGTTCATACACAACAGGGACATGTTTATGCTACATGATCTGGAAGATTTATATCAACATCGTATAAGAGGAGAATCTTGATTGCTTGACTCGAAGCTGTTCGAACTGCATAATGCATCAAGGTTGCACCATCCTGTTTTCAACACATACCAAAGAAAATATTGACATAGTTGCATCAATTCAAACTGGTTTAACAAAAAAAAACTGTAAATGTAAAAAATACCCACATCAATTAAAAGTAGTTCCAAAGAAATGTTATGCTATAAGGTTAGTTACGAAGACCTCCCCTCCTCTCACTGTAAGATTTAACAATTTTCCTAATTTTTTATCTAAGCTTTCCAAAGAGTTAAATTTATCTATTTTTTAGGAACTTATAAGTCTTTTGGAGCTAAAACAATATCCAAAAATAAGTTAAAATCTAACTATGCAATGCACCTGTTTGTTATTTTTGCAAACTTTAGGGATTAGTTTATTATTATGCCAAACCTCAGGAGCTCTATGAGTATTTTTACCTGTGCTATAACAAAACTCAATTGACTTGAGAATGAGAATAAAAGACTCTGCCATTAGTAGACTTAGCTAAAGAAGTTGGAAGAAATATTTAAGTGACTATTTTTTCAAACACAATAGATCACATTGATCTTTTCGGGCAAACTAGAAATTAATGTTTAAATTGAGGTTAAGTACCATGACTCACTTTGTCACGAACGAACGGATTAGCTGATTCCCTCAAAAGGAAATTCATAATAGCCTGTTTTTTACCAATTATTGCTTTGTGAAGAGCAGTCCAACCATCCTGGCAAGTAATAATTCAGAATCAGATAAGGGAAAGAAAAACAGAATTAGGAAACAAGGCGCCATTCATTCAGCTTACCTTATCCATGGCGTTGATATCAGCTTTATGTTTCAATATAACATTTACAAGATAAAATTCTCCTGATGCAGCAAGAGTGTGAAGAGGAAGCCATTTTGCCTGAAAAAATTCATGAGCACTTGCAAATGAATTTATAGGCAGTCATTTCAACCAAAAAAAAAAAGGGGTAAACTAATGAAAAGGCAAGTAAAATAGCTGTAGTGTTTAGACAGTATATGTTGGAGAAATGTCAGACCTTTTTTTTGTCCTTTTTTTTTTTTGCTATTAAAATAGGAAGCTTAAATTGCCATTAATTGCATGAAAAAGAGTTTAGAAAGGCTATTAGTTCAGATGGCAGATCAAAAAACAAGAATTTTGCCATAAAAATGACAATGAAAAGCCCAATTAACGATTCTATGTGCTAAAATATTTATTTCCCAAATAATCCATCTAGCATTAAACATGGAAAAAGTATTTAATCTTGATTGAAGGATTGAAGAATCTCAAAAGAGAGAGGATGTAAATTCTGCATATCAGTAGCCAATAAAAGCATCAATGAGTGTTTTAGCATCTCCTTCTAGATGTATTGTGTAGTGTTTCCAATTTAGTGCTTATTGGTAAGCATAGAAGAAGGCAAATACCTCAGCCACTTCTGGAGAAATATCAGACCTTTTACCACTAAGGTATCCAAAAATACATTCTCTAAAAATAAAAATAAAAAAGTATCCAAAAATACATTAATTTTACAGATTAATGAACAGTATTACTCAAATAAGAACAAAGGTTATGAAGTGAAGAAAAAGAATGAACAATTTTAAAACGAACCCAAAAACTAGCGATTATTTGTGTTCATGGAAAAAATCTTACAGAAGTAGCAACTCTAAGATCAGGTGTCCGCCTATTGAGGAGAACTTTTTCTTCTTGTGTAAACAACTTCCTGGGGCCTATTCAACCAAGCACAAAACCTTAAGGATGTCAGTGTCTATGCTTCAAATATCATATCCAATACATAAAAATCAAACTGATCAATAAAAATCCAGCCACGTTTGCAAAATATTGCTAAATTGAATGAAGATTAGGCATTTTGGAAAGAACATGAAATCAAAATTGAGTAGTTGTTTCTAAATGAAAGATTCATTTCTCAAATGAAAACATTTTCAGACTTCCATCTAATTAGAGCATTTATCTTAAATGGCCACTGATAATGGCCAAAGTTTATAAGTGGATCCATGGCTTAACTTTTATTCGAAAAGGACAATCATGAAGTGCCTTTTTATAATAGAAACCCTTGAGTGGTCATTTTTAAGCAATGCCACTGAAATTTAGGACAAATTCCCATCTAATTACTTATTGTAAAATACAAAACAGTACCTTCAGATTTCTTATCACCAGGCTTATACTTCTTAAAGAACTCAGTCACATCATCAAGACCCTTCCCATAAACCTCCCACCGGGGATCCTTAGGTTTCACTCGCTCACTCGAAGACCCATTATTCATTTCACTTTCTTCCCACTCTTTACCATCCTTCTCCACAACCCCATTCTTAAATATCGTAGGATTATCCAAAACAAGTGGCTTAAGCTGTTTTGACTTGGCCTCCTTATACGCCAAGTACTCCTCTAAATTCACATTCCTCAAAGGAACCAACCCTTTTCTTTTCTTCTCAACCCGAGTCCCGAACTGTAATTCCTGAGCAATCTTCCTCCTTTCTTTCTTCGTAATATTGATCTCTGCTTGCACCTCTCTCCATTCATCTGGGACCAAGTTCTCCGTCTTAATTTCCACATCTCTTTTTCTGGGTTTGGTTCTGTTTTCATTTTGATTATTGGGTTCCAAGTTTTGTATAACATAAGGGTCATCGAATACCCCTTCTTCAAATACAACACAATCGCCGATGACAAAATCTTCTTCTTCTTCTTCGTGTGAAACGTTGTCGTTTTGAACAGAGTGAGAGGATTGAAAGGAAGATGAAAGATGTAAGTTAGTAGGGAATTTGAGGAAAGTGGGTTGTGAGATATTGGTGGTTCGAGATAGAGGAGTAGAAGGGAAGAGACACAACAATTTGGAGGTTTGAGGATTGAGCAAAGCTGTGAAGGACATGATTTCAGATGAGCTTGAAAATGGAACGATGGGTTTTATTCGTTTATGCGCCAACTCTGATGTTTGGGTTCCACCGAGATGTTCCAAATAAGGCCCGGTAACTTCTCTGAGCCTAATTGGACAGATAAAACCTAAGCCCAGTCCAAAACAATATTAAAATTATAATAAAAAAAATCACTTTTTCACATTATAAATCCATTTTTATTTTTTTTTATTATTTTATATATTCTCAAAATTTTATTAATACCCAAAATTCCCATATGAACATTCTGTAGGCCTTTACCAAATTCATGTAATAAATATTTTGATAGGTCTTACAAACCAATGATTGAGAGAGTGGATATAATGATATTTTCGGAATTTTAAAAATTAATAAAATGAGTATAGTGAAAATGATTTCTAATTGTAAAATTTTTTTTATTTTATAATTTTTCAATAATTATAGAAAAAAAAAATTATGATAATTTACCACCTACCGTTTTACTTCACAAAGTAAAATATTTTGTTGAATATACGTATTATACCTATTATTTTGTCTTTTTTTTTTTTAGAGTAAAACACATTTATTTTTCAGTTTACTTCATTTTATATCCCAATAAATTTTGAATGTGCTTGGATGTAGAATATAAAAGTGCTGTTATAGAGTAAAGAACTATATATATGCTCGGGATGAAATATGAAAGTGCTTTTTACTATTATGAAACTCATTAAGTCATTATTAATCACTTTAGTACATTTTTCATAAGCAAGTTCACTTTACATCTCAAAGAAACAATAATTTTTTATTTAAATTTCAACGTTTATCTTTTAATTAGTTTTATTATTTTTAAATAATAAAATATCAAAATCTAATAACTGTGTATGATCTTTTAGTAATTACATTATTACAATGATTAAAGCACTTTTATTTTATTTTTTCCCAAATGATAGCAATTCCTTTTATATTTCACCTGAAGTGGCTTTTAACTAAAACAAAAATTATGTTTTTAGAAAGAAAAAGAAAGTGAAAAAAAAAAAAAACAGTTATTTATTTTGTATACAATCAAATTACTTCACTAAATAGTGCATCCAAACATGCTCTTTGCCTTTTTGTTATATTTTAAAAAATATATATATATATATATATATATATATATATATATAATAATAACGTTTGTTTCCTTTAAAATTCATATTTTTGTAGCTTCTCCATTGTATTTTTATTCTAAGAAACAAACAAAATCTAGCGAAAATTTCATCTTATATTTATAAGTGAAGGGTGCTAGAAGTTAAGAACCTTTTGAAAAAAGAAAATGTTAGTTCCATAGCCATACGAGCTCTGCTACTTTAGTAATACTACAATTCAATCTTTAATATTATTTTTTATTCATGTCATTCAAGTAATACCTTAATAATAGTCCTATTTAAAAATTATTATCAAATTGGTGCAATTGATAGAGTATACTAAGGTATCAATTGCACCAAATTGATACCACCTAATAACATAAATAAAAAATTAGTGTCCAAAGTTGAATTATGATACTACAATGGTAGTGAACTATATTTTAGAGTCTACAAGTTCTATAACTTTAGAATAACTCTACCAGTTTAATTTCTAAGTCAACGGTTGACCATAAATTGGGGCCCAATACCAAATTTCTTTGATGGAAAAATAATATTCGAATTTCAGAACAAATTTATTTTGAAAATCAAATCAAATATGTGAAAAATTCCTAAAATTGAAGGCGTTAAAGCATAGCAAGGCTACGTTGTTGGATAAGTCCACCCTACAATGTCTAAACGAAGATGGGTTAGCAGAAATGCTAGTTTCGCAGCAGTAGAGAATTAATTAGGTATGGTCATTAGATTATAGGTGGTTATGGTGAGTCTTGTTTTGCGATCTTAAATTCTTTATTTATTTATTTTAATTGGTGAAAAATATCCTAAATTTCATGTATAACACAGATTGAGCCTTGGCTGATTCAAGCAAGGAACGTTGAACATTTATTACTTGAGCACCAGAAACATACCATTTAGAGCCTCAATTTTGATCTATAGGACCTACAGCTACAAGTCCCAATTTATAACACTAGGGACTAAAGCCAAAGGACCGAGACCTCCAAACACCCTTTCAATGGGACTACAGATTTAGCAAATGCAAAGACCTCAATTAAAATGACGTTTGCAACTTGGGGTACATAGCTGTTAACTTTTCAAGAAAATGTATCATTTATAAATTGAACTCTGATAACAAAATCAAAAGGTCGCATAATATTTGACGTAGTAAAAGGTTAAATTGTCAAGGATAATGATCAAGATACGCTTTACGCATGGAAGAAAAATTTAACTAACATTAACAGAGTCAGGGAGATGGAATAGAGAAGCAAAGCCATCAAAAGGCATTTTAGTTTCCCCAGCAAACGTATTGCTAGTATTGCTTATCCAAAAATTCATAGCTGTCAATTCCCATCAATGACATCGTTGATAAAAACTAGCATAGAAAAATTCACTTCAGGCAAGTTTGACATGGCAGACCATATAAATTTAGTACAGACTGAAAGCAGCAAACCTCTAAGTCTTCAATACAAGCATGAAAGGGTGCAAATTCAAACCAGCAAGATATCTTCTTACAACAACAAACTTCAAACCACAGATCACTAAGATGTAGCACAAGTCAACAACAAAACTCAGACAATAAAACTAAGAGAACCTTATAAAAGTCCCACCTGATCAGCAAACATATAGATAATAACATATACTTCATACAGCTCTACCTGGACCTGTTCCTTCTTGATCTTCCACCATAAGGTGAACGTCTGGGGGAATAATCGCGCCCACCAGCATAATCTCGTCCACCAGCATAATCCCGTCCAACATATTCGCGCCCACCAGCATAATCACGCCCACCAGCATATTCGCGTCCACCACGAAACGGTGAGCGTCTAGGAGACCTACGATACCCATAGTCATCACGACCCCGGTCCCGGTCCCGACGACCTTTCACATAGCAAGGTTATTGTAAGTAAAAATTACTACAAGAAGTACAAAATTGTACTGAAGATTAATTTAAGTGCAAGGCACACATTAAACTCACCATTATCTCTGGAACTTTTCAGCCCAAGATAATGCCCAGGGGTTGGAGTCCTTGGCCGTTTCCTTCGTGACTGAAATAGACATATCTTGGTCGTCAAATTTAAAATACATATTTGAATAAATCATGAAGAATTTATAAAGCTACAAACTTTGCAACATGAAACATCACCTTTCAGTACTAAATTTCGGACTTCTAAAATTTATATAGGAAAAAAGGTGAGCAATAAAACAGCACAACTGATTAGTGTCCACTAAATGATAAACAAGCAGGCGATATCTAGGAACACGTGACTAGTGTCAGTGAAATGTATGCCAGGTATGAAATACCATAAAGGCCTGATTAGAAATTTGTTGGTAATGTCCGTTGATTAGTTGAGAGTTGAAAGTGAATGCTGAGATAGTATGGTTGTTGGACAATATAGTTGCTATTGTTTAGTTGATCACACGAATTTGAAAAGTTGTTTAAGCTTGAGCATTGATTGCTGTTTCACTAATGTTGACATGGATGAACTGATCATCTTTGTTTGCTGCCAACATAGCTGAAGCAATGTGTTCTGAGTATAGCCAGAAAACCTTCAAGTTAAGAAAAGATAAACCTACTGAACATTGTTAAATCTTTACTGCTCAAGGAAAAATTATATTACCCTCTCTACCGTGATATATCGGCCTTCTAGAACTGACTGGTTCAGATACTTGATACACCGCTCAGCACCATCAAAATCTTCCATTGTGACAAATGCAAAACCACGGGAAATTCGTGTACGAGGCTCCACCACCAGAAAACATGAAGCAACCTGAAAAGCAGAAAACACAACCAAACAAACTTAATCATAGCTTATGAATATTTACCATTAAAACCCATCAATAATAAAGTAGTAGTATAAGAACTGACAAAATAGTCACGACAATAAAGAACCAACCTTTCCCTCTTTGGAGAAGTGCTCTTCAAGATCCCTCTCTGTAACTCTTGTGGACAGACCAGTCACATAAAGAGTATTTCCAGGATTTACAGCATCGGCAGGCCTGTAATATAAAACCAGATAACTAAATGAGATACTTTGTTGTCCACCCAATCAGGGCACATAAAAACGAATAATTATGGTCATAAAAATTGCAGATGCATAATCTTTACGGGTCCAAAAAAATAGAAGCAAACAAATACTCAAACCAACCTGCCACGACTCCTGGATGTTGACCTGTACAACAATACACCACACATCCATCAAAAATTAGATATCAAATTACTCAAACTTGAAAAATGCAAAGATTGTGCAAGAACAAACCTGCCACGACTTCTGGAACGGGACCTAGGCATTGGTGACAAGGATCTAGACCTAGGCCTAGACCGAGATCTAGACCTGGATCTTGACTGTGCTCTCCATGGGGAAGGTGACGGGGAATATCTGGCGTATCAAGTGAGGGAAAAATCAGACATAAGGCAATAAATAACATCATATCAAATTTTATAGAACTGCTTCTAACAACAACAAATACAATAGCTAGTGCATTTTCGTACCTGCTAATCGGCCACTAAATTAATTTCAAGAAAAATACCACTCAACACCAAAAGAGTAAAATCTGTAATTCAAAAGCTAAAACAGGTAGAAATTTCCACTTGAGTGATCGAGAGACAATTTAAAACCAGCTCATCTTATTCTAAATGAACGATGTTAAACGAACACTGTCTGAAAATTTCCTGGATTCCAATTGTTGATGTCCCAGTTTCAACCTCTCTTGGACATTAAATCGTGCATAAAATTTTCTGGGTCATAACAAACACAGAACCTTTTATGACCCACCCACACGATCTAAGACAATATCTAAATCTATACCAAATCCTAATACGTATACCATATTAAATGCAAATTAAATACCACAACATACCATAAACAACACACATCACCAATTAGCCATTGAATCTTTGCAAAAAGAAATTAATAAGAAATTAAGTAAGATCGATTGTGGGCTTACCGTTTGCGAGGAGAGTCCGCCTGCATAAGAGCAAAAACACATAACACTTGGTCAGTCAATAAGAAAGAAAACGAAGCTAAAGATAACGAGAGGAAGAGCTTACCATTGTCGAAGCAAAGAAGAACCCTAGAAAAAATCGAAAAATTAGGGTTTGTATGTAAAAGGATGGTAAAAGGAGTCCGTCTGTGTTGTATATCTACGTTACTTGGAAAAGACTTTTAATTTTAAAACAGGCCCATACGTTGATTCCGTCACTTGGTCCGAACCGGTTCTATTAGACCTTTCGGGTCCTGGATACCCGATCCGTGACAACTCTCCGCCCCATTCAACAATTTTTTTAAAAAAAATAATCCAAAGAAATATTGACGTGAAAATTGAAATCATGCCCCAAAATTGGCGAATGGCATTTTTGACAAAATTTGTAAAATAAATGTTAGTTTTTTAAAAAAACTAATTTTGAAAGCATCTCCATGTGCTAGTTAACAAAATTTTGAATTTTTTTGAGCATCATTTATTAAATAAAATAGTCTCTTTTTTTTATATTGTTTTTTTAGATATAGAGCAAATTGGTTTAAGAGATGAGAGAATTAAGAATGTATACTAGAAAAATCAATCCAATCCATAATGATGTATCCAAAAACATAACATTTTTGTTTTCCTGCCAACCATCAAGAAAAGTAAATACGAAAAGTACATTAATCAGTAAAATTGATGAAATAACAATTAATGCAAAAACAACCAATTAGAAAGCAATGGTCATGTTTCTAATCCTCCAATCTACCAATAAAATAATTTATACCATTTGATCTCTTTATCATCTAAAAAATTGTAAAAAAGCATCACCAAAGAATTTTACTATAAATTAATCATTAAATCTATCTAATTTATTCCTATTTTTTTGGCATTTTATTTAAGTGGCAAAAATAAAAACAATATATGAAATTAATTTTTTTTTTTTTGCTTTATGATTATATCTTTTTAGCATTTAAGTACAAATTATAACATTACAATAACAACATGTTTAATGCATCATATCAAATATATTAAGTATAATTGTATTATACTAAAGTTTATTAAATTGTATTAATCTTTATAGTACTCGATGATAAGCCGTATAATCTAATCTGACAAAATTGACTATAAATGTTTTAATAAAATAATTTTTTATTATAAAATTTATTTAAATCAATATTTAATTCATTTTTATATTTTATTACATTTTAAAAATAAAAAATATATTATTTTTAATTTAATATTAAAAAAATTTAAGTCACATAATTTTATTAATAAAAATTCAGACAAATTAAATTAAGTATCCAGTATAGTTTAGACCCATATCTCTTGATCGTATAAATTTTTTACATAATCATACTATTTTTATATTGTACAATATAGATTAATTTTACAGCTAAACATATGACTGTGTAGAAATTATACAATCATAGTCTTTAATACAATGTAACAAATATTAGGGGTGTCCAAAAATTGGACTAAATCAATTAAAATGGAAAAACCTGACCAGACCGGATTGGATCAAATGGTTTTGTAAATCAAACGATCCAGTTTGGTTTTTATTTCTCAAAACCGTTTTACAAATGGTTCGGTTTGATTATACAAATTTTTAAACAGGACAGGACCGAACTGGACCGTTACTTATAATTATTTTTAATATATTATTCTTTAAAAAAATCAAAAATATATATTAATTATATATCTTCTCATAATCAAAGTATGTAATCCTAACTCTCTAACTTATTTTTAATATATTATTTATGGATTAATATATTATTGTATTTTATTGTAAAATTTATGAAAATATTTAGCTCTATATTATAATTAATTCTATTATTATTTTTAGGATGTTTATATGATTTATATTTGTAATATATATTAATTAATTTGTTTAAATTCAAATATTTTTTTCTTTATGTTATTTTCAAGTTTTAATAAATTTGGAGAAAAAAATTTAAGAAATATATGAAAATCGTAAAAAATTGTTAACAAAATCGGATTGGACCGTTCGATTTTAATAATTTTATTAGACAACGATTTGGTTAAAGTAATATATTCGGTTTGATTTGGTTTTTTTTTTTTTTTTTTTGCTAAAAATTAGATCGGACCGGATCATAGACACCCTTAATAAATATACCATAAATGTTATGATTATTTAAATCCTAATATTGTATTAATTATTTTTGTATAGTCCTCAAAATGATAATATTTGATTTTTTAATGAATGCTGTATGTGAAAGATATCAGTATCAAAACATTTTAATTAAGTTTGCACTTCCATAGTATTATCATTATTTATTCTTTCATCTACGAATATTATTAAATAAAGAAAAAATTAATATAATGAGTTCATGTAGAATAATCCTCAGTGGAACATGTATCTAGGTCTATTGTTAGCATCAAAATAAACAAAAGCACTATTAAATGATGGTACAATCCACCATCATATCGTAGTACAAATATTAGGAGTCTTGAGATTATACTATCAGTTATAACATTGTTCTCTCTCTAGATATGATAATAGTGAAACTTCATGTAAAAGATGTTTTCCAAGCAATCAACCAAAATTGCATACCATCTCCACCAAAAAAAAAAGTAATTGGATAAGAAATAGAGTTAATGCGTAAGCAAAATTTAACTTCAACCAAAGCTTATTCTTCCAAAATTGGCAATATACATGACTAAATAAATTATTGTTGCAAGCTTGTCCTTGAAAGCATTTGAGACGAGTGGGATATTGTTTCGCTCTCAAAATTATTGATAATTTAATGGCAATAAAATTGATAAAGACAAGAATTATTAGTACTTTGAAGGACCAAAACCTCCCAATTATAGCTTATGATTGTTGATAAAAATTAGTTTCATTTTATCATTCATTATCCAGCTTTAAATTAACTAATTTCAACGTTTACATTTCTCTAAAACAAGGCTTGGATAAGAGAGATACTAGCAGGCTCAACTAATTAAGACTTATTCAACTTCTAAACATGTGATAAGATTAAAAAAATTGAAGTGAGAAAATAAAGGAAACAAATATTCAAATAGATAAGAAACAACTTTGACTATGTCGTTTACTAGCAATTGCGCAGCCAACACTTTGTGATTGTAACAACTCCCTTCCCTTTAAAAAACTCTCTTGTCCTCAAGGGTGAAATTAGGATAACGTTCTTGAATTATAGATTGATTTTCCTATATAGCCTCTGATGGTGATAGCCCACTCTAATGAATAAGAACCTCCTTGCATCCCTTTTGTTTCCTCTAGTCTAAAACAGCTTAACGAGTTGGAATAGGCACATTATCTTCATTCAAACTTGGCAGACTCTAACACCATTTGCTTATCACCCACCTTCTCTTTAAGAACTAACACATGGAATACATGATGAATTTTTGAAGAAGAAGGTAGGCACAACTTATAAGAAGCCTTTCACACTTTTTCCAAGACTTCAAATGGCTCGTAGAAACGTGGTGCAAGTTTGAATTTCTTCCTTACAATAAGCAACATTTGTCTATATGGCTACAATTTCAAATAAACCTACTCTCCCATACTGAACTCTTTTTCTGTATGCTTTGAGTAAAAAAAAAAATTCATTTGATCTTGAGAGCAAAGAATACTCTCACGTATTTCTCATAAGACTTGGTCTCGGGACAATAATTCTTGCTCAACAGCCTCTAGACATGCAGTTCCTAGTACATAATGTAGTAGCTTGGGAGGCTCTTTTCCATACACAACCTCAAAAGGGGTTCTCTAAATGGTTGAATGTTAACTTGTATTATAACAATATTCTACCTAAGACAACCATTTCAACCATTCATTAGGCCTGTAGCTTGTAAAACACCTTAAGTACATTTCCAATGTTCTATTTACAACCTCACTCTATCCATCAATTTGTGGGTGATAACTTGAGCTAAAGTTAAAAGAAGTGTCATTCAACTTAAATAATTCCCTCCAAAATGCTACACACAATTAACTTGGGAGGCCATGAAGTTTAAACACATTATCAAAAAATAATTTTTATACTCCCACAACAATATAAGGATGAGATAGAGGAATAAAATGAGCATATTTAGAAAGCCTATCAACAACAACTAAAATAGTAGTTTTACCATTAGATGGGAGTAAGCTGTCAATAAAATCCATTGATATGTCCTCCCAATTTTGTTGTGTAATTGGTAGAGGTTGTAACAGACTTTTTGGTGCCATCTGCTCAACTTTGTGGTGTTGAAAAACATCATAACCACGAATATATTCCTTAATGTGATTCCTCATTTCTTTCCAATAAAAAGTGGCTCTGCTGAAGTGTCTTCACAAACCCCTCATGGGTGCTTCCATGAAATTCTGAAATCATTAATGGCAACAACTTTGAGTCATTGGCAAGATAAATTCGATCTTTGAAAATAATAATACCATCAGCAATCCTCTATGGCCATACAGCTTCTTCTTGTTGAATTCTTTCTTTGAGGGCTTGAAGTGTTGGGTTAGAAATAATATCTTTCTTAATAATATCGAACCAATGAGGAATTAATTGGAACAAAGCAAGAAAACTACCAATTTCTTGACCAGCTTCATGGCTTCTTAATAGAGCATGAATAATAACATTTTCACCCCCCCCCCCCCCCCCCCCCCCCTTTGTATTCAATTGTGAAGTCAAATCTCATTGATTTATATAACCAGCACTGCTAGGCAATGGTTATGATCCTTTGAGTCCATAAATGCTTAAGACTTTGATGGTCTGACTGAATAATAAACTTTCGTCCTAACAAATATGGCCTCCATTTGTGAACAACTAAGACCAAAACTAAAATTTTCTTCTCATATGTTGATAAGAGAAGGTGTTTCCTATGTAGTGCTTGGCTAAAGTAAGAAATTGGCCTTTCTTGCAATAATACAGCTCATATACCAAGACTAAGAGCATCACATTCAATAATAAAGGATTTAGAAAAATCTGGAAGGGACAATACTAGAGCTTGTGTCATAGTTGTTTAGAGTTTAAGAAATGTTGTTGGAGACCAAAAAAACGAATATTTTCGCAACATATTGGTGAAAGGAACAACTATCTTTCCATAATTTTGTATAAATTTTCAATAATACCCAGTCAACCTCAAGAAACCTCGCAATGCCTTAGAGGATTTTGATTTAGGCCATGATAACATTGCTTCAATCTTTGTGGGATCAACAACAACTCCTTTTTAAGAAATGACATGTCCCAAATAACAAACCTCTTCTCGTGCAAATTCACATTTTTATATCTTCACTTTAAGCTGGTTACCTTTTGATACATTAAAAATAGGTTGCAAATGTGTCAAATGTTCATCCTAACTTCTACCATAAATAAGGATATCATCAAAAAATACTAACACAAACATTCGCAAATATTTCTTAAGTATCTTATTCATTAGTGCTTGAAAAGTTGATGGAGCATTTGTGAGGCCAAAAGGCATCACCAAAAATTCATAGTGGCCTTGGTGAGTCCTGAAAGTCGTTTTCTCAATATCATTTTGGTGCAAGCGCACTTGGTGGTAACTAGAGCGCAAATCCAATTTAGTAAGAAATTGAGCTCTTGTAAGTTCATCTAAAAGCTTATCAATCACCGAAATTGAAAATTTATCTTTCACTGTGATCTTGATTAATGCTCAATAATCGATGCACATTCTCCAAGATCCATCATGTTTTTTTTACCAATAAAATAGGTGAGGAGTAGGGTCTAGTGTTGGGGGTGAATTATGCTTGTAGCTAACAACTCATCTACAATCTTCTCAATCTCATTCTTTTGGAAATGGGGGTAGCGGTAAGGACGCACTGCCATTGGTCCATGTCCAGGAAGAAGAGGAATACAATGATTCTAAACTCTTATAGGAGGAAGGCCCCTAGGTTCTTCTAAAACTTCTTGGTAATGTTGCAGTAATTATTGAACCTGCCAAGGAACTGAACTGATTTCCCTTTTTATCGTAGCTTCTCCTACAAGAGCTATCACTAAATAGCCTAAAAGGCCGCCCCATATTCGCATTGTTTTGGTGCTTGGAACCCATACATGGCATGAGGGAAATTTTTGGGGCTGGACCTTCTAATTTGCCTCTATTTCCATTTCAACATCTCCATGATCATCTTCTCCTCGAGCTTCAATCATGAAGAGTTTTTTATAGTTAAGTCTAGGCATGTACTTGTCATTACAATGGAAACATAGGCCATTTTTTCTTCTTTCATTCATCTTTTTAACAGTTGATGTAGTTAGTTGGCTTTTATTTTGGACCCCGGTAGTCTAAGTGGAGCTGCTGGTTTCAATGATTGCATATTGGGCTTCTTTTGAGCTAGTTTACAGGATTCAAACAATCTTGCTAACCCAATTGTCATAGTCAAAGATGTTGGTCTATGGGCTTGTACATATGTTCTAATGCTTTCTTTCAGGCCAGTTAAGAAACAACTTACTTTCCTTTCTTTTGAGAGCATTCCAACCTTTGCTAACTTCTTCTCAAAGTTACTTTGGTAATCCATCATTGACCCATTTTGTTGAAGCTTGATTAGCTCACCAAAATGATCTTCAAATTGACTAAACCTAAACCTAGAGAACAAACCACTCTTGAAATCCTCCCAAGTAACATAGATTATTTCTTTTCTAACATTTGAAACCATAGTTGTGCGTCTCCTTCCAAATAAAAGAAGAAAGTGTTTCATGAAGGATAAAATACCTATCTGCTTGGGCAACCCAAGTTACAGGGTCTACCTTACCTTCATATCTTAGAAAATCTAGATTCACTATTTTAGGGATGAAGTTCGTCAGAGTATTAGTAGTTTTTTGTGGTGACATTTGAGCCGACTTCCTATAAAACTGATGTGCTCTTGGAGCTGAATTCTCACCCACCTCAAGTGTGCTTTTGCTTGAGAGTTGCTCACTCATTGTCTCCAATCTCTCTGTAATATGGCATAATAGATCCTTTTGGCTTGCAGCAGTTGCGTCAAATTTTGCTCTAATTTTTCTACCCGTTCTTGTAACTCCATGCCCAAGCTCTGATACCAAATATGTTAGGCTCTCAAAATTATTAATAATTTAAGAGCAATGAAATGGATAAAGATAATAATTATTGGTAATTCAAGGGACCAAAACCTCCCAATTACAACTTATAATTGTTAATAAAAATTGTTCACACCTTATTTATTCATTATCCAGCTTTAAATTAACTAATATCAACGTTTACATTCCTCTAAAACAGGAATTGAATAAGAGAGATACTGACATACTCAACTAATTAAAACTTATTCAACTTCTAAACATATGAGAAGATAAAAAAAAAAAAAAAACTAAAGTGAGAAAATAAAGAAAACAAATATCATAACAAACAACTTTATCTACTTCTTTTGCTAGCAAATGTTCGGTCGACACTTTGTGATTGTAACAGATACAAAAACAACATTTAACAAATTTTCAAATCCTAAACCCCTCTACATATATAGTCAATCTCGACAACCTAAAAGCAGCACCGTTTGTGTTGGCTTTTAGCCAAACCAAAGATGGCACTTGTCATGGAATGCCTTATACTCGTAGAAAGAACAACACCTAATGATTATCAATTGTATTTTTCATGGCCCTTAGCTATAACATACAAACTTTTCAAATAAACTGCCAAAAGGTGTCAATTGCATAACTTAATTAAGCCATGTCATCCTCGTAATAGCAATCATTTTTTATTGTCCAAATAACAAAAATAATACCACCTTTTCTTAAATTACCAAACTATTGCTCAAAATCAATGGCCATAGTATTAGTCTATATTTCTATAATAAATTTTTTTCTTGTTCGAAAGAAGAGAAATATATATAATAGTACTTGATTAACTTATAATGTTATTAAATTTATACAAATTTGTAAATTAATGTTATTTTCTCGTTTTCTAAAAAATCGTATGAGCTTTTTTTAAAAAAAAAATTCTTACAAAAACTCCAAAGACATTATGTAGAAACTTACGAACTTTTAAAATTTGTGCAAAGCTTTATAGACCCTTTTTTATTAACTTTTTGCTTGTCTATTATATTCTGTAATATATTATAATTATAAATGTTATTAAGTACTCTAAAATGTTATAGAATTTTCCATAAAATTATGAGTTGTATTTTGTGTAAACAAATTTGGTTGATATGTGTTTACTCACCAATTTTGTCAAAAACTACACTCTTGTTGAAATCTTTAACTTTTTTCCTTGACAATATCGAAATACTATCTTCAATGATAAGGAAAATTCTAAATACAAGTACAATTTATGAATAATATAAAAAAATATATTATTTATAGGAAGAAATAAATAATTTAAGAGACTGTTTGATAATGTTGCTAATTCATGGTTTTTGATTTATTTTTGGGTGGTTAAAAAATCGTTTTATTTGGTAAAGATGTTCATTGCAAGATTTCAATTTTTTTTAGAAAATCGTTGTCTAATATGAGCTGATTTGAAAATCTTTAAAATTTGGATTTATAAATCACTTTATTGATTTATTTTTTACCCCTTATCTCTGAACAAAGGTGATGTTTGGTTGGGTGTAATAAGAGATGTAATGTAATTGATTCTGCACATTACAGTGTTTGGTTGGTACAAACACATTAATGTAATGTAATTGATTACATACAGAGAAGTAAAGAGGATTACATGTGCTGATACAATGAAAGGGGATTACATTACTTCTCGTAATGAACAGTAGCCGTCCCATTCGTGCGAAGGAATCAGTAGCCGCCGTTTCTTCGTCCAGCCGTCCTGTTCGTGCGCCGACCATGGGGGTTGAAGCCGTCGCTCTCGTCCGGCGCCATTCGTAGTCTTCTCGCCGCCGTTCAGGTCTGTTCTCCAGCTCCGCCGCACCAATTCTCCCCCGTGCTCGAACCAGAGTTCCAGCGTTCTCCCCAGCGCTTGAACACTCGAACCAGAGTTCTCCCTCGCGCTCCGTGTGTCGTCCAACCGTGCGCCGTCCAGCCGTAGAACCAGGACTCGCCGTCGCCCTCCGTGTGTCGTCCAGCCGTGAGCCGTGCTCGAACGATCGAATCCGCCGTTCATGCTGAAATTTCTTTTTTTTTTTTACAGCTGAAATTGTATTTTTTTTTAATTGATAAAATATTTTTTTTTGCTGAAATTATTGTGATTAAATTTTATTAATTGTTGTTATGAATTGGTTGAAATTGTAATTTTTTTGTTAAAATTGTTGTGATTAAATTTTATTAATTGTTGTTATGAATTAGATGAAATTGTAATTTTTTTGTTAAAATTGTTGTGATTAAATTTTACTAATTGTTGTTATGAATTGCTAAAATTGTATATGCTAAATTATTTTTTTATTATGATTACTTTTTTTTATTGAAATTATTGAATTTAAAATAATTATATAATTTTATTCTTCATTGCAAGGTATGTTCATTCTCTCTTCTTATTTGTTCGTATACGTTCTCTCTTCTTCACTGTTCGCTCTCTCTGTTTTGTATGAAGATGATTATTAGTAGTCTTTGTTTTAACTGACTGTGTCTGGACTACCCAATTATTCTGTTGTCTTTGCTATTCGAGGCAATGTGTATCCTCTTGGGTATGCATGTTTATTTTCGTAGTTCCTTTGGATTGCAAGGAAAAAAGAGGTAGAAATAGAGGTAGAGCTGATCATTAAAGGGCCACAAACCATAAACATATTTTTGAAAAAATCTACAAAATGACGTGATATTGCTCTGTTTCTTTGGATTGTTACAAATTTGGTGCAAGCAAATTACACAAGCTTAATTTCCCTGATTAGTTCTTAGTTCTTACCATATTTTATTTATTTATATTAATTGGTACTTCATGTAATTTAAATTTTTGATTTGAAATATTAAAAATAAAACTGATGAGTTTTAACACTTAAATGAACTACAATTATTACCATGTTTAACTCGTAGAAACATGAGGTGAAAATAGGTGACAATTATAAATAATAGTTTATCCTACAATCCACAAAGTTACCTTTTGCAATCAATATATGATATTACACTGTTCCTTTGAAATTCCACAATGCCTACATGAACTGAACATGTAAGAACAACCATCTCCAAGTCCTCAATTTCCTCAAAATATAACAAGAATAGCAACAAACCTATTTGCCCACGACATTTTTATGCTCAGTTTGGTCCTCTTTCCGTCCCTTATTAAAATAGTGGATTACCTATATATAACTTGTTTACGCACTTATTGTGACTCTAGTGTTGGTTCTTTATTTTCATAATTGCTTTTCACTAATACTAGTACTACTGATTCCTCCACCTTGACAACTATGAACGAAAAATTGGACTCTTCATATCATAACTTTTTTAAGCTCAGTGATTTTAATTATTTACATTAAGCTCGAGCAGTTACAGCATTTTTGGGCTAAGACAGAGAATTAAAGTGATGATCCAATTGCACATGACAAACCAGTTGGAAAAAAAGGCAATTCTGTGGTTAACAGTTGGTTGTGGAATAGTATGAACCTTAGATTGCAAAATTGGGTTTTTTTTTTTTTTTTTTCACGACAAAGGATGTTTGAAATGTTGTGCATAATCAATATTCTTGGGAGATGGAGATCTATTAGTGAACATTATGACCAATTGGTTACGTTTCTTCGAATAATTTAAATTGTATCATCTTTTCACTTCTGATATGGATACTTATGAGCACCAAAGAAATGAGATTTTCTTCATTCATAGTTGGGTTCTTTAAGGCAATTTATTGTTAGTATTTATTGTTTTCTCTTTTTTTGATTTGGTTGCAGATTAACGATGAAAGAAAGTTTTGGGAAAACATTAATTACACTTGCAGAGGCTTAATAGGGTGAGGAATGATTTTGTTTTCTCTGAAGGCATATAAGAACTCTTTTGCACTTGTTTTGTTCATTTTTTGCGGAGGCTTAGAAAGTGTAGTCCTCGTATGGTTATACTTGAATTTATATTATCTATTTTTTTTTTTTTTTGTGTTCATATAAGCAAGAAACCTATATCTAACATAGTTATCTTTGTGAAGTTGTAGTTTCCTAGTTATGGATCTCAATTTTACTCTTATCATTTTCTCTTTTTCTTTTATATTTATCTTGTTTCATATAACACTCTTTTTAGTTGTGTTTATGGCCTCACTAATGTATAACTATACCTTAAAGAATATTTGGGTTTCTTGTCCCTCATCTTTATTTTATATGTCACTAAAGACAGGTTATTCTAGTGATCAAGTACTTAAGAATGAGAGTAAATTTGATGACTTATGGTCAGAAAAAAATAAGATTTTTTTTGTTCAACTGATGGAAGCTGAGGTTTTGAAAGGGAACCAACCTACAACTACTTTACTAATAATAGTTGAAACTATATAGAAAAGCAAATGAATCTTTATATTGGACACATTTACACTCATCAACAAACGAAGAACAAGTTCAACAAACTAGGACAAACTTATGAAAGATTCAAGAAGTTGGTAGATCATTCTTCTGGAACTGGTTGGAATCTTGTATTAGGAACCATCACCTTAAAAAATGATGTGTGGGAGTCATTTATCAAGGTATAATCCATATTTATCTACTTTGTATTATGCTAAAATTTCTATTTATAATTTCAATTATATTTGTGAAGAGTATATATATATATATATATATATATATTGCCCTATTCTAGAAGTAACTAAAAAATTTCTTTAAATTTCGTAGGAAAATAAGAGAGTTAAGGTCTTCAAAAAGGAAAAGGTGCCTATATTATGACAAGTTATGCACTATATGCAGGGATACAATTGCTAGAGGAGGATATGCATATCCATCTACATAAATTTCATCAAACTTGGATGATAAAATTGAGAAAAAAAATAATTCAAATATAGGTAGTAATGAGAAAAGTAAAGAAGTTAGTGAAAATTTTACACATTCTATGAAGAAAAGGAAGAAGACTAATATTAGTAAAGTTTCTTTTGTTGTTATTAAGCTTGCTGAGGATATAATTGAGTTAACAAAATGAAAGAGTAGACCAAGCTCTGATACTACTTGTGCTTCTAGAGATGAAACTAAATCTAAATTAGATAAATGTTGAAAAATTATTGAGAGCATGGAGGATGTTGATGATGAAACCTACTCAAAAGCTTTGATATGATTAACAAATAAGCTTGACTTCATAAAAGTATTTATAAAGAAGTCTAATACTAGGAGGAGAGGTTTTATTTGCACACTATGATATGATGTATTTCTGATAGTATAGATATAGATGTTCTATTATCTGTTATGTGTTCATTTGGATTATCTTTTGAAGAATTGAACTTTGTTTATGTTGTTTGAAGTAATGAATATGATAATGAACTTGAACTTTGTTTTTATATTTTATGAATGAAAGTTGTCTCGTTATTTTCTTTATTGAACGTAACAGGAATTTATGGATCTAATTTAGCATAATTTTGTTTCTGATGACAAAATTAAAGATGATATAATCATTGTTGTGTTTTCTTTGTTAGTAATGTTGGCGTCGGAGATTATAAGGCATTCTCGACTTTCATGTAGAACTTCATTGAGAAGTCATGATTATGTTCTCAAATTATTAAATGGAAATGAAATCAGGTATTATGACTTTTTTCGAATGCAAAAAGATGTATTTATATTATTTTGTGAAGAATTAAGAAGTAAGACATGATTAACACCATCTAGATATTTAAGCATTCAAGAACAAGTTAGCATATTTTTGCTCATTATAGGTCACAATGAGAGGAATTATTTAGTAGCATAAAGGTTTCAACATTTGGGTTACACTATATCACAATATTTTAATCGTGTTTTGAAAAAAGTTTCCAAGCTTGTAGTTCAAATAATATCTCCTCTCAATTCAAATATATGCTTGCTCAAATTCGTTATAATTCAAAGTATTATCATTTTTTAAAGTAATTTTTATTATAGTACATAAGTTTAATCTATAATGTATAATTACTAATAACTTTATTAATGTTTTCTTAAGACTGCATTGGTACTATTGATGACGCTCATGTTTCTGCACGGATTTTTAAAAATAAACAAATTCTATTTCGTGGTAGAAAAATTAATAGTACGTGGAATGTGATTTGTGCTTACTCATTTGATATGCATTTTACATTTGTCATGTCTGGTTGGGAAGGAACCTCCAACAATGCAAAAATATTGAGCGAGTGTATCGAAAATCCAAAAATAAATTTACAATGCCAACTGAAAGTGTGCATATCAATTCCATTGTTTATTTACTTTTAACATTAATATGAAATTTATTTTAATATTTATTGAACATAAAAAATATTATCTTGTTTGCTTCGAATTTACAAACATCCTTGAATTTTTATCACTTTATCGTATTGGAATAAGACATATTAGAGATTTTCAAGGAGATAAGGGAGGACCACGGGTTCAGATGAATTATTTAATTATAGATACTATTCACTTCGCAATGTTGAGCGATGCTTTGGTATACTGAAAGCTAAACTTTCTATTTTGAGTATGATGCTATCATATCCTATCAAGATATAGAAGTATATTTTAGTAGTATGTTACACCGTTAACAATTTTATATGTACATGTGATATTGATGATCAAATATTTCGAACTTACAACAATGAATCTATGGTTATTAATGATCCCAATAATCCTGGTATATCAGAAAATTCAATTGAATTGGATGTGAATGAAAATCAATTTTGATATATGACACAAAGGAGAGATCATATTGTAAATCGTATTTGGCAAAGATCATGTCAACGTAGATGATTTATGTTGAGTGGTTTTAGATATTAGAATTATTTTTAAGTTTTAGTTAAATATTTTTAGACTTTATATATTTAAGATTTGGATATGTATGTTTTTTATTTTACAAAATTAATATTTTGAGAATCTCTTGTAGTTTAGGTAGTAAAATTCTCAATTCTTCTACTAAGAATTCAAGTTCGAATCTTAAGTGTGTTTTCTTATATTAATAACAAAGAATGTGATTTTAGTGTTTTTTTTTTTTTAAATGTATGTTATTTATTTTCAAAACTTTTTTGATTTGTTATTTTTAATGTTTTTGAAGACCTTAATTTGGTGCACTAGATTACATTAAAAAAAATTAAATATATATAGTAACATTATTAATTAAATTAATAATAATAATAATAATATATCACAAAATTTTTATTATTTTTTTTTGTTTATGAAATTAAAAAAAAATTATCAAAAATTAAAAATCAAAACTTTTTATCAAACATCTAAATCTAAACAATAATTTTAATTTCTAAATTTTGAAATCAAAAATCAAAAATTGGATATCAAATATACGAGTAATTCTTTTTATATAAAAAATTAGAAACCACTAAAAGGATTACATTATTAACAAGCCCTAAAAAATTGAGGTAGAACCTAATAAAGCAACTGCGATCTAATATTTACACTTGAAATATTTTGTAGACATGTAAATTAAAATCAGGCATCCAATAAAAACAGCGTGAAACTCATTAAATTATTAGATTCACTCATAACATCCCATTAACCCAATAATAGAATTTAACTATGCACGAGGAAAATTCATTAATCAAAGTAATAAATTTAGTTTGTTACAATAATAATAAATAAATAAGTAGTAGATGAAAAATAGTATCGAAATGTAATAGGACGGCCATGTGGAATCGTTCATTATCCCATGCTGTATCTTTAGTCTTCTGACCGAAACCCATTGGCATGAATCTAGACAGTGTTATAATGACTCTTTCTTTTAAAGTGTTGATAATTATTTTTCAAATACATATACCTCTCGTTAAGAACGTGACGTATGTCAATATTATTAAAAAAACTGAATCATTTTTTAAATTAAAAATCAGTGAAGTTAGCATTTCTTAATAAAATAATTCTTTTTATTACATTTTAATACATATTACAATTTAATAACACAATATAATTAATTTCTTTTGGATAAAAAATTCTACAAAATAACTTTTTTTATCCAACATCCTCAACTTTATATCTAATTAATAATTAACACATTACTAATACATAACTCAACTTAATACATATGACAATGCTCTTCTCTTAATGCCTCAATTTTCTTATCATTCAAGGTTAGGATCTACAAAAACAAAAGAAAGGGTTTAGCTTGGAACAGGGGAGATTCTTAACTCTTTAACCACGCCCTGTCAGCCATAGTCATATTATCATTATGATATTTATACTTTCCCCGGAAACCAATGAGATATAAACCGACCGGTTATACTTGTAACATTGTCAAGTACATGCAACTCTGTTTCGATTGTGATTTTAACAGCCAAATACAATAGACATGAAACTTTGGCTTGTTCGTGAGCCATTCTGATCAGTTTGGATGTGAAGGAAATCATTCTTCTGGTTTATAGGCAAAATGAAATGAATTCGTGATAACGAAAACAAATCATGAAATTTGTTCTTAGGTCATAATTTTATCAAACGCTTAAAGAATTACATGCTCATCAACTGCTTCTACCATCCTTCTCATCTTTATCACTCGTTTGTGGAGTGTATTGGCTCGTAGACGATGGTGAGTAGCCAGGTTGACTGGGAGAGTACCCAGCACTTGGACTAGCAAAATTGTCAGAATATTAGTCTGACACAGTTCAAAATTCTAAAAGCAATAAACAATAGTAGCAAAAAATAAGTCTGATTTACCTGAAATTTGGAGAGCTTGGGCTATAATCTGGGCTAACTCCAGAGTTATATGGGCTAGTAATAGAATTTTCAATTAAAAAAATTAAGTCTTTAGCACATAAACATTTACATGTGAAGTATTATAAAATAAAAATAAGAAGCTCACCTGCTTGGACTGTACGTTGGGCTTGAAGGAGAATACGATGGAGATGTAGGAGAATATGATGGCGAGGTAGGACTGCAACAGAAAGGAAAAATCAAACCATGTAACACGACTACACAAAACAGATTTTAACAAGCCAGCCAGAGGTGGTGGCCCCGGTGGGTTACTATATTAGCCTACGGACAATGCTAGCTACAGAACAATTGCAGCCACATCTGTACTCACATCACTCCATGCATGCCACGGGACATGATGGGCTAAAAAATTTAGGAAAGTCCAATGAAACCCCTCTCAATTACACTTGTGTGTCACAAACCCAACAGTCCTTTGAAATAATGGAAAACAATCAATAACTAACAAATAATTCACCAAAGTGATGTTGACGCCCTAGCACTGCTATATATAGAATTACTCATGAGATTTAAGGAGCTTATGATTTGTAAGGGCATTGTGGAATGCAAGGATTAATTTGAGAGTGAATGTGACTGTGAGTCCAATAATACATGCAGGGAACATTCGTCTTAGCCTATTGAAAGCAGTAAGTGACAACAGAGCAATTAAGAGAGCACAAAGAAAATCAGCTAACATTTACAACAGAATTCACCTGTAATTTGGAGATGTGGGACTATAAGGACTAGATGGCGACAATCTTGGACTGCTTGGAGAATATGCCAGTGATGGGCTGTATTTGGCAGACGGTGGATTGTAGCTTGGAGATGTTGGGCTGTAACTGGGGGACGTAGGGCTGTAGCTAGGGGAGGTTGGGCTGTAACCAGGGGAGGTTGGGCTGTAAGCTGGTGAGGTGGGGCTGTATGATGGAGATGTAGGGCTGTAGGAGGGTGAGGTGGGGCTGTAAGAAGGTGACGTTGGGCTGTAAGAAGGTGATGTTGGGCTGTAGGAAGGTGAAGTTGGGCTGTAGGCAGGAGAAGTGGGGCTATACGCTGGTGAGGTGGGACTGTATGCAGGTGATGTTGGGCTGTAACTTGGTGATGTTGGACTATAGCTTGGCGAAGTGGGACTGTAACTTGGAGAGGTGGGACTGTAACTAGGCGAGGTGGGGCTGTAACTTGGTGAGGTGGGTGAATAAGATGGACTTGTGGGAGAGTAGGCAGGACTAGTTGGACTATAGCCAGGAGAGCTAGGACTATATGTGGGAGATGTAGGACTGTACCCAGGTGAAGTAGGGCTGTACCCAGGCGACGTAGGGCTGTACCCAGGTGAGGTAGGGCTGTACCCTGGAGATGATGGACTATATCCAGGAGATGATGGACTGTACCCTGGAGATGATGTAGGAGAGAAGGCCATTCCTCCAACATATGGAGAAAATTGAGCATCTGAGATGGGAGACATTCGAAGATTTGGGCTGAGCATATAACTAGGGGACATCAAACCATCATGATATGGAGTGCCCGATATTGGAGATCGGGCAGGAGTCATGCCAAAATCAAGACCATCCATAAAACTAGGTAGCTGGAGTTCAATAGCGTTCTTCAACATCTCGTCATTGAGATAAAGTTCACAGCCTCCGGTGCCAATAGGTGCCAGCTGACCTAACATAATATTTTCGGTAACACCTCTGAGATGATCGGATTCAGCATATACTGCAGCATCAAGGAGAATGTCAACAGTTTCTTCAAAAGAACACCGCATCATTGGCCCGGTGTCATTTCTGTTGATGCCATGACGAGTAATGGCCATTAAATGGCCACGATAGGTCATTGTATCACAGAGTATAGCCAGATGCCTGTAATTTACATAGGATCCATCAAAAGATATGACAACACGCAATTCGTCCAACAATGAACGACGAACAGCCTCAATTCCAAGAACTTCAATAACTTCAATCAAGTGATTGCTTGTCGTCCTCTTTGCATCAACATCCTCGTGGCAGATGACAGCTAAAAGATTTACACCGTCTGTATCCAGCATCCACTCGTTCTCTGATTTAAATCCTTCATTCTCATCAAACTTATTTACTTTACCATGTTTGATGAACACCTTGTTAATATCTGGGATTCCACGAAGAGCCATTTCTGTCAGCATGTTACTCTCAATCTTCTTCAAGAAAACATCATCTTCAGCAGATTCATCATTCAGTTCCCCTTTTGGAGCCTCATCATTCATGATTCGAATACGAAGGATCAGCTTTTCAGCATTGTCATCATTAAAGATACAAGTTAGATCATCATCAAATTCAAGGTTGATCTTCTCAGCAATGTTAGCCATGCTCAACTTCTTATCCACCATCATTTCACGATTTAACTCTATCCGAAGCAGCCAAGGAGAAATCTTTTCTGGATTAACCTCTTCATCAGGCATGTCATAGTAAGAGCTGACAAAATCCACGTCCTCCTCAATTATTGTGCTCATGGGATCTGGATCATACCACACCTCTGTAGCTTGAGTTACACTCCGGAGAGTGGTGTATTCTAAAGCACATTGAACATTTTTGGCCCTCTCCTTGGTTTTATTAGCTTCAGGCTTTAAGTAGACAGAAAGGGATGGTGTTTTTATCCTTTTAGCTACATTAATAATCTCCTTCAACCTTGGAACACCCAAAGTAACATTCTTTGCACTCACACCAGCATAATGGAAGGTATTCAGAGTCATCTGAGTGGCAGGTTCCCCAATGGATTGTGCAGCAACACAGCCAATCATTTCTCCAGGGGCAACAAGTGACTGTAAGAAACGTGACTCAATTTCTCCAATAACCCACTCAAATGCTTCACGAGTAAGCCTGTACTCTTCCAGCACCCTTTTGCTTGCAAAAGTACTTCGTAGCAAAATGTTGAAAAAGAGCGTAGCATTCTTTTGAGCCTCAATACTCAACGAATCATCACCTGGAACAACTTTCAGCCTCTCCTGGAGCTTATCAACAGCTTCCACAATTTCCATCGGATGCATATCAGAAGTCCTTCTGTAGTCAATCTTAAAGGTCTTTTGCGCATTCTGGATAAGTCTCTTCAGATTAACAGGCAATGGCCAAGTGAAATCACCAGTAGTTAAAATCTCTGCTCCCAGTTGGTATCTGTCTGATTCAAGTTTCGAAACTTCAGCATCAAACACATTGCGGAACTCACGGATGGACTTGAGATCATCAACATGCTCCGGCAACATGTATGTTGGATTCCAGTTCTCATCATCAAACTCATATCTAAAAACCTTAACAAATTCTGATTTCTTCATTTTCAAAGGATCCAGTTTTTGGGATTCTATCCAAACAGCATCCATTCCATCTTCTCCATATAGAAATTGAATTACATCCCCCAATGAATTCCTAACAGTCCCGTCATATTTGACCATGATATCTTCCATAGCTTTCACTAGTCTCCTTTGAATGTACCCAGTTTCAGAAGTCTTCACAGCCGTGTCAATAAGACCTTCCCTACCACCCATAGCATGAAAAAAGAACTCCTGTGGAGTCAGACCTCGCAAGTATGAGTTCTCGACAAAACCGCGACTTTCAGGCCCATAATCATCTTTGGTGAAGTGGGGCAATGTCCGATCTATGAACCCATATGGAATTCGCTTGCCCTCGACATTTTGCTGCCCCACACAAGCAGTCATCTGTGAAATATTAATAAAACTTCCTTTCGATCCTGCAGTAACCATTGCCTTGAGATTGTTACTTTCAGACAAACTCTTCTGCGCACTGCTACCAGCATCATCACGAGCCTTATTCAACACCTATAGGAACCAAATATATTAACTCTCGGTAGAAAATGGCCATTCAGGATAAAATATGGACAGAAACAGAAAAAATAAGATCACCTGATTCACTTTGTTCTCAAATGATTCCATCATAGTTCTTCCAGGTTCAGGCTCTAGATCCCTCGCTTGTGCTTTCCTGATAAGTTCTTTCACATCAAACTTCGCCTTTGTTATAGTTTCATTGATTTTCTCCATTGTTGACGCATCAGCAATTGTATCTCCAATTCCAATGCTAAAACCATTCTGTAAAAGCCAATAATTGACCAGCCACTGTGTATGACCCAAAAACTTGCGGGCCGCATCTGGACCAACCTCTTCCCTGCGTACAACATTTTCAATTACAAAATTACTCCAGAATTTTTCCATAAATTTACATAAAATAAAGCCCCTAACTTTCACTACAGTGCATTTAAGAGTTCTGATCCTGTTCAAGCACCTAAGTAATGTATAATTAGCATAAATAAGATATAGCATACATAAGACTTCCTGATTATGTCACAAGTCGTAAACAAATCTAAAATTAGCAGGAAAAAAAATACAAACCATATGACATGTATAAGACTCCCTGTTGATGTCCCGAGAGTCCTCTTGCATAGAGTTCCTGAAAGTAGTTCTCCCTTTTCTATTCTCACAAAAGTATCACCCGGAGTTATGTGTCCAGTTTCTGACTCTGAGTGCCAGGCACATGTTCTAGTGAGGTTTATCTGTTTTGGAATAATAAGATTGAACACTTGCTTTCCTGTCCAAAGCGGCCGTGGCTTCAAAATTGCAGGAGCAGGAATTTTTCCATCAAAATCCTCCCACCACATTAAGATGTTCATGAAAACATCCTGCAATTAGATTTGATAACGTAAATATGATATACAAAATAAGAAAATGACCGTTAAAAATTAAGGAAGTGATCAACCCCTGCCTCTCTTACCTTCTCTATAAAGGTATCTCTTTTCGTGATTTTACGACATCCTAACAGTGTATCTTGGACTATTCCCATAACAGGGCGATTAGACTGGGGAGACACGATGCATTTTGGCACCATCATGAGCTCCAATACTTCTGCTCTAGTTTCAAATGATTGAGGAACATGCATATTCATTTCATCACCATCAAAATCAGCATTATAAGGTGATGTGACAGATAAATTAAGACGGAAGGTTGAGTATGGCATGATTTTGATTCTGTGGCCCATGATGGACATTTTATGTAGACTAGGTTGACGATTGAAAAGTACAAAATCTCCGTCATTCAAATGGCGCTCCACCTGCAGCCAAAGAAAAAAAAAGTCTGAGATGTAGAAATAGAGATCCAATACCCAATAAAAACCTACAGATATAAAAGCAATGCCTTGTATCCAAGCTCCAGGTGATGATCACTACTTTTCTTCAGGAAACGGAGATCAAGCCTTTGTCCATCATCCCTTATGATATACTTGGCACCAGTTTTACCAGCAGGAGGATGAGGACCATATTCCACCAGCTCCTTCAATCTATTTTAAATTTAAAAAAATCCCATGAACAAATAAGAAAAGCATAAATTGGTTGAAAATGAAAATAATGTAAGTGACAAACCTTTCAATGTTATAGGGGGTCACAGTCTCCGGGTATGTCAGGTTCAAAGCAATACTCCATGGTACCCCCAATTCATCAATGTTGATATTTGGATCAGGTGTGATAACTGTTCGTGCAGAAAAATCAACCCGCTTCCCCATCAAGTTTCCTCTAATCCGACCTTCCTTCGCCTTCAGCCTACTGCATATTGATTTAATAGGCCTCCCAGATCTCTGCGTAGCCTGCACAATTGAAAAGCATAAGACAATATCCATAGCATGTATTTACTATGTAAAGCAACTAGTCATGAAACTTCTATGTGAATACAAGCAGCCATACCCTAGGCAATCCAGGCAACTCATTATCAAAGTATGTCGCTATGTGGAACTGTAAAAGCTGAGCAAACTCTGAAATAACGTGAGCAGGTGACCCATTCCTCTCCTGCCTTCTCAGACTCTCATTGTGCCTTATAATCATTGCCAACTGATGAGTCAGATCATCCTGATTATGGTAAAGGGAAGAGATCAGCATTGACCGAAACAAAACAAAAAGTAAATAAGATCAATGAATATTAGGATTTACAATAGCAACCTAAACATCCAACTAAAATTATTATTAAATGAACATGGTTTTCCCCCAATTCTATATATCTTCTCAACCTATTCTCTAAATTCTCCATCCTTCACAGTAAATGCCTCTCCTCTCCTTCAAAGGCCATAAACCGGTTTAACATCAAGTCTGTTGAATATAATAATAATAATAAAAAATAAAGGGGCCTATCATAGGCACATTAAAACCCCAATTAAGATAATAATTATATTTAAATTTTGAAATATAAAAACTGAATAAAATCCATTAGATAATATTTATTCCATAACTAATTAACTATCTTATTCCTATATTGCATCACATGCAGCTTGATATAAATTCATAGAAAGAAACTATTCCTTGCAAAGAAAAAAAAGATCTGAAAACATTCGTTGTAAAACTGGCAACATAAAGCAGAAGTAGCTTACCTCACTTCTGGAGGATGTATCCATCATCACAGAAGGTCTCACAGGAGGTGGAGGAATTGGAAGGACTTGTAATATCATCCAATCTGGACGGGCATACTTCGGATTCAAGCCCAACATTTGACAGTCCTCATCACTTATCCTCTTCAAGACATTAAGAACCTACAATCAATTTCACCAAAAAGTTAAGACTATCTACTTAGGTATAGATGATAAAGGCAGATAATGTACACAGAAATGAGTTACCCTTTCGGCAGTAAGAGATTGTTTTCTTTCCACAGGTTCAGGAAGCTGTTCTTGATCATCACTTTTCTTCCTTTGAGCTTTATACTCGGCAATTATTTTCATGCCCTCAATAGAAAGCTTTGGTTGCTGAGCACCACAACCACCCCGGCTTTTCTTGACAGGTTCTTCAGTATCTTGACCTTGAACATCAATTTCATCACCACCTTCACATTTCGTTTTGTTCTTGCATGCATCCAAAATTTTTCTAAGCTTATTTTTTGGATTTCTAATTCTCATTGCTTGCTTGAACTTAGGATCATCCTGCAAGAATGTAGTCACATATATCACATGCACTTTAAAAATCAGCTATACATACTTGAGATATGGCATTTTCATTTTGGTTCTTAAGAGTTAATCAGATAACCAATTCAACTCAAAAATGGAAATAATGAGTAGTGCCAAGCACATCAAAGTCCCATCTACCATCAACCAAGTTGCAGAGCCCAAAAGACATTTGGATGTTAAATTTCAACAATTCACCAGCTACATCAAATAATTATAGTTCACATCTTACTCATATCCTATCATGCATGCTAAAGAAAACTAAAACTCCGTTTTCCTTGTACACCTTAACTTTCATCAACACATCTATGCACTAAGAAATTACTTAATTCCTAGTATTCCTCAACTTTCTATCAATATATCTATGCACTAAGGAATTATTTAACTCTTTTCCTTGCCTGCGTTCATCATACAGTCAGCTGTTTTGCTGATCAAGACCCAACCCATAATCATGAACCACAATTTAACAATCATAAACCATATATTTCTCATAAATTGTACTCATCATGATTCTGATAGAAGACGAACACAACTATGCGATCATTAATTGCATCAATAGCAATTTAGATGCTTCTCTTGACAGCGCATAGCTAAGTAAAATATCCTCAACTTGGTCTTGGTAATCCAAACTGAAGCTCCACCAGGATGCTAATCTAAACTGTACTAAAAGAATATTAAAATTTCATCAATACCTCGTCCACTAGAATCTTAGAGCAATTGAAGCAAACGCAACGCATTATAGAAAGCACAGTCTTTATAAATCCGATGTGGAACATGGGCTTGGCAAGCTCAAGGTGACCAAAGTGACCCGGGCACTCAGCCATATTTGCCGTGCAAGTTTCACACTTCATCTTCCTATCAATTGTACCAAGCCGAGGGTCACTCAAACCACCAGGCTTAGGCTTGCCCCCCATCATCGTCTCACCATGTTCAATCTGCACAACTGACATTTGTCTCTGCAGAGAAACATGTAAAATAGTTAAACAAAAAAATATTCAACTCAAGAAAATCCCATAATCCATTCAATTTCTAAGAAATCAACCGCCAACGAAACTACAATAGCATAAGGATTCCCACTCCTCATTATTCCCTCTCATCTTAATTTCTCAGCAACCAAACACATGATAATAGTAAAAAGAGACAGGTTTGAGATGTAGGGAAATTACGATCTCATCGGGGCTGAGTATGCCGAACTGGACCACTCGGACCTTGGCAACCTCCGCCGGCGAATGAGGAAATCGTATATCCATATCGATCTGAATTATAACAAAGAACAAACCCTAGGGTATCAGATAAGTAAGGCTCCAATTCAGTTGCTAATCTGTGTGCGTTTTTCTTTCGCGCAATATTTCTTTTTTTGAATTTTTGGTTTTATGAATTTTGCGGTAGAATTTTCAACTTTCAGTTGCTCGGAGAAATCGAGTGAGCGACTCCCAGAGAAACTCTCTGTCTTGAGGAGAGCCTCGTAACGAAACGAAATGAGACCCTTAGAGTGATATTTATAGACGATTTGACCGAGAGAAAGGGTTACCGGCTTATAAAGACGAAAGTACCCCTATGTTTGAACTTCAAGCATAAAATTAAGACTAAATACATTTTTTCAGCCCCTAATTGTTATAAATATATTACCAAATTTTTTTATTACATTCATTTTATTAAAATTTTTAATTTTTAAAAATTTACTATTAAAATTAAGAACCCAACAAGACTTAACGAAAGAATCACGAATGCACGTGTGACTCTAATATCACACCCTCCAAACCCAAAATCCAATCTCTCAAATCAAATAAGTTGCGAAAATCTTTTACCTTCTCTATAACTAGTCTATATTGACTTTCTTTCTTCCCAAGCTAACACACCACTTTAATCTTCCTTTGAAAGTATATCAACAATAAAAAAAAAAATGACAATAGAAAGGGCTAGTAGATGGATTCTTAAAAGGCCTTGAAAGATGAGTTATAATTGCTCTTGAAACAAGGAAACTATTAAAGGTATATTGCATCTCTTATTCCAAGTTTTTCCAAAATTTTTGTAATTAAGGTAATATAAAAATTATAAATTTTCTCAATGTTTGCCAATTATATCCAATAAAATTATCTAAAAATATGAAGACAAACCCTATATTCAAGCTATCAAAGATCCCCCATTAAACATTTTTTTTTTCAAATGCTGAGATTCCACTTTCAACTACAATCTGTAAGCAATATCCTCAAGCACAAGAACAAGCTTCAAAATAACCGATTTTTCACTCAAATGTAACAAAACCACCTATTATAATTAAAATAAAGGTATACTTTACAACAATGAAATTTATACTCCTCACTGGCACATAAATGCTCATTCCATTGTTTATGTTATTAAATGATGAGTTAGAACCCAGATAATTAATGAAAATGATGACACTCCATTTATTAGTAACTCATATGATTGATGGAAATGAATCTCTTAGTGGTATAAATGAAAAATGATTTGATGAGAATGAATTATGTAATATGATGAATTGGTAGAGATTAAGTGTTAGGAACTTAAGGGTGGTGCAAAAATAGATATAGATAAATCTGGTGGGTTATGAATTGGTGGCGCAATAGTGATTTTATGAGGGCTATAGTTGGCATGGCAATGGTTTTAGAACGGCTATTGGTGGAGCAAGGTTAAGAGGTGGGTTGTTGGAGGTGTTGCTGTGAGCTTATGTATTTGATTTTTTTTTATTTCTTAAATTAATTATAAAGAGGAGAAGAACACATGTATTGCACGTGTGATTTTTTCATTAAGTTCCGTTATGTTTTTAACTCTAATAATAAATTTGTAATAATATAAAAAATTGATGGTATGAATGTAACAAAAAAAAATTGTAATATATTTATAACAACCCTTATAGTTCATTGATAAAAAAAATTTATCTACTCTAAAATTAAATATATCATTAAATTAAAATTGAAAACTTTTATTAAATCATAATATAAAAGTATAAATAATTATAATAGAAGCCTTTAAATCAATAAATAAATTAAAGAATTCATCATAAATAAAAAAGAAAATAAATAAAATAATCTGATTTTGATAAATAAATGGAACCAATAATAATGTTGAATATGCCAATTTTATTCCTCAATTTTCCTTCAAACATATTCAAAAATAACTTAAAATTGAACTTTTCTCAAATTTTTTTCAATTTTTGTGACTTTTGACAGTTAAATGTATTAAATGAGATGTAGATTATTTAAATAAAAATAAATAAACAAATAGATTTTACGTTCAATTTAGATTAATATCATTGGATCTTGGGGATTTTGAATTGTGGGAAGACAAGTTGTTTTAGTGAAAAGGGTTGGAGTATACGGTGAAAAAACGATGCATCAGTCCCTAGAAGAGGCGCCAATGGAACGACGTCACATGAGGAGGGCTACAGTAGGGGTGGCAATCCGAACACGGCCCGAATTTTATTTGGGTTGATATACTGAGCCCGAACACGAATTAATAAATTTCGGGCTGGCCCGATACAATATTACATGTGTTGTTTGGCTTTAAATTTTGATTAAAATGGTAAAACATCTTTGTTATCAATTAATATAGTACTTTAATATGAGCCAAAAGACCTCTAGTGAAATCATTTAATAATGTAATTATAAATTTACAATGTTGGAGATAAAGCTTGCATTTCAAGAACAATATGCCGAGGAAGCTATGATGTATTTATCATCACAGAACCTGTTTCTTGTACACTATCCTCATTTGTGAAGCATCACATTTTATGAACCAAAAAATCACTCGCTCCTGAGACTACAGCATCTAATATAATGGAAAACTTCACCATAATAATATATAGAATTGTGCCCCTCTTTGTAACACATCAAAACAGGGGATTGAGTTGCCAAGACCAACCTTTGAAGAGCAAATCTGACATTTAAGCATCTGAACAGCCTTGAGACGCATGATAAATCACCATGACTGAACGAAAAATTGGTAATCAGTATAATAAATGAAAATGTCTGCTAGTGTAAAACATCTAGTGCAGAGCTCTTACCTTAAGGTCTTTAGCTATAGTTTTTGTTGGCCGACCATGGTGAAGGTAGTAATGAGTAACATCATATAGGACATAACCCATTAAAATGCCTCCAAACAAAGCAGGAGCAGTAGAAGGAGTCGATAAAAGCTTAACCATGTTCCAGAACTTCAAATAAATAAAGGTAAAATCATGTTTGAAAAGTCATGAATTCAGCTGAACTTATTTACCTGCATTGCCGTGATGAATCCATAATACCTAAATATCATTGTCGTTTAGAGTCTGCGATTCACCAAACCTTCAACACATAAAAGAAAATTTTGATATCAATGTCAAGAAATTTTTAAGCTTCTGCCTTAAAATTGTACAGAAATAAAATCAAACAGGCCTTAAGCTATATTTTAAGAAATACATATACTTTGATTTGTCCAGAAATAAAACTAAAGCCAAAGATTACAAGATTAGTTGAAGACAAGGAAACTAGTTAAGAGGTAACCTCAATCCATACAATTATAAGCCGAGAACATAATACAACTAAAAATGAAGCATCCTGATGCGAACTTGAGAGCACGATTCTTACAACTCACAAAAAATGACTGGCTCCAACTTTACCAGCAAAAGTGACTCAAAGAGCTATGCTGTAAGAAAAGACACCAAACATAATCAAGATTCACAGGAAAAAAATAGATTAGTTGATTGATAAAACTACTGGTAAATTCAAATATACGAAGTTGGTAGCCTAGTTTGGTTCCGGAATATCATTCCCCAGCAGCATCTGCAAGAAAAGTCACCAATAATACAATTATTACAGACAAATACTATTCATAAATCAAATAAGATAATTAAATAAAATAATCACAATATATAAATAACAACCTACACTTGTTGCACTGAAGTATAGCTCCTATAAATCTTTGAGTGCGTTCTTTGTCATTCATTGTAATATAACTCTATAATTAGAACTACTACTTCTCCTATGGAAAAATCTTTACATAATTTACACTTATAGAAAAAGTAACGCATTTCACATGTCGTAAAAATTAGTTAAAAATAGTCCAAATTCAAACATACATTATATTGAAAGAGAAATTAACTAAGATAATAATTATTCCAGACACAAAATTATAAGTAATTATAAATTAACAATGTTTAGAACAAAAGCATCTACGGAAAAAACCCATGCAATTACTGTCTGTCTGTCCCTGCTACATGATCCTTTGAATTTATGGCTTGCACTCTCGCAAGTCCTTTGTCACCATTCCCATTTCTGCCCATCTTCACATTTATATTAATATCAACACTATGTATTAGAATAATTTATTATAAGTTATACTTCAAAAATCAAATATCAATACCTCAAGTTATCACCTTAATTCTAATTATCATTGTTATTAGAATTTTGAGTGGCAACTTCGGTGGTCACTTCACTTGTGATATCTTCACAAAGTTCCTCACATGACTCTTTTTCTACACATAAATACAAAAAGAGTTGATGTTAATGATATGAAAATCTACAACATATAATAAAATTAATAAAGTTACCTTTGTCATTGTCAACAAATAACCAATCTCTGGTGCAAGCAATTGCCTCAACTGTACTAGGCAAGAGTTGGGTACGATATTGATCAAGAACTCTTCCCCCAACACTAAAAGCAGCTTCGGAAGCAACCGTAGTAACAGGAATACTTAAGATATCACGTGACATTCTAGCAACAGCAGGATATCGATATTGGTATGACTTCCAATGGGCAAGAACATCAAAATTTGGATTTTGTTTCAAATTTAGTTTCGGTTCCTCCAAGTATAATTCCAGTTCATTTTTAGATGGAATTGAACTCTCATCAAATGTACTAAATTCCTACAAAATAATAAAAGTAAATTAATTATTACAAAAATATTGCAGGTAAAAATTAGCCAAAATGAAAAGAATTAATAATTTTACCTCAACTACAATACCCATCCACCTAGGAGGAATTACACCAACATTTGATGAGCTCACATTTATGCTTGTGCTTGTAGGAACTTGAGAAAGAGTAGAACTATTACTGTCGAAATATTCACTAAACAATTGAAACAACTTTGTCTTGAGATTTTGGTATGCATTAGAATTAGAATGCCCGTATATTTGTCTATAGATAAAATCCACAAATTGAAGCTTATAGCGTGGATCAAAAATCACTGCCATGGACAAAATAATGCTGAATTCCGACCAATATTTCTCAAATTTTGGAAGCATTTGTGTAGCCATTTTTCTTATGTACTCGTTACTATCACTTGTCTTCGACTTCAAAACCACATAACAATTAGTCACTTGAGGAAAATACAAATTTGCAGTTGGGTATTTTGTTCCTGAAAAAACATTGGTAACACTGTAAAACAAAGAGAGAAATCCACAAATATGTTCAACCTTCTCCCATTCATCCCTTGTAGGACAATGCTTATAACATTCATCAACAAAAGCCATGTGCTCAAATGCTTTGCGATAAAATAAAGCACTCTCAAGCATGTGGTAAGTAGAATTCCACCTTGTAGGAACATCTTGTCTTAAACCTTTATTAATCTTTAAGGTAGAGTTCACATCCATTTGAACACAATTTAACCACTTTTGCTTTCGTGCACTTGACCCTTTAACAAACTTAATACTATCACGAATTTTTTCAACTACAGCATCAATATCTTTTAATCCATCTTGAACCACTAGATTAATGATATGCGCACAACAACGGAGATGAAAAAACTCTCCCTTACCCATGAGTGCATCATTATCATTCAAGTGTTTAATCAACTTATCAACACAACTATCATTGGAAGAAGCATTATCCAATGTCAAGCAAAACAGCTTCTTCTCAATGCCCCACTCACAACACATATTATAAATCTTTTTACTAAGTGTTTCGCCATTGTGTGGAGGAGGCATGAAAGAGAAATTCAAAATTCTCTTCTGCAAGATCTAATCCTTATCAATGAAATGACAAGTCAGAGATATATAACCATCAGTTGTAATAGAAGTCCAACAGTCAGATGTGAGATTGATCTTACTAGAACTTTGGGATATCATATGTTTCATTCTTAACTTCTCCCTATTATACATCTTAATAGCATCTATTTTTACTGTATTTCTTGACACTATGTGAATTCCTGGATGCAAATAGTCAATAAGTGTTCTAATCCCATCATATTCCACAAATTTAAATGGCAAGTCATGCAAAATAATAGCCTGTACTAATAATTCTCTAAACCTTTCAGGGTCAAATTCACTACGACATGAAATAGCATTGCTATTTTTCTCAATAATCATTTGACCAACATCGCGGGTCTTTCTCATAACACACCTATTATAGTGGCGACCTAAAGTGCCTGTTCCATTTTCAGACTTTGATTGGTAGATATGACCACAATAATTGCACTTCGCTTTTTTAATTTTATCTGGACCCAAAAGCAACTCATCGAAGTGATTCCATACCCATGACCTTTTTCCCATCGTCTTTTGCTTCTTTGCTTTTGGAATTGTACTATCATTATTGGTTGCGTCCTCTATTGTAATAGGTGTCTCTATTGTAGTAGGTGTTTCATCTATGTCCTCCATGTTCATATTAACCTTCTTGAAAAATTCACTATTATTAAAGTTCTATAAAAAACTAACTTCATTACCTATTTACAATTTCACATACTTTTAAAATTAAAATTTTAATAATACTGAAAAAATAATTTTACCTCTGAAAAAGCTGCCATATTAGCTTGATGGCTAAGAGAGTCAACAAATTCAGTAAAATTTAATAAGATAACCTATTACAAGGCAAAATGTCAATAATACTAAATGATAGAGTTGATCCCAACAATATTCATAAATAAAATCTGCATAATACATAAAAGTTAATATTCAATTATTTTTTATTTTAAAAATCATATTCAAGGTTTCAATTATATTGCGATTGTTTAAAACGTATTAAAGTGGACACTCTAAGACGGTTTAACTCTTCATACATACTTATTCACGTTCTAATAAGTACGTATCTAAACTCATTTAATCTTTAGGAAATTGATTAATTGAAAAATATATATATATATATATATATTTCAAAGAAAAACAATTACTATAAGTCTTAGCCAAAAAAAATTAAAAAAGCAAATTAAGGCTTCTGAATCAAACTCATCAGAAAAAGTGGTGAGCATGCACAAACACAAGGCATGACAAGTAGACTTTCGCACCTTCAGATTCATCCAAGCTATTTTACATCAGAAAGTAATCATATAAAGGAGTTCCCATGAAGTCCAAAGAACATGTCACATTGGATGCTCAAACAAGGAACCAAAAACTAATGGGCCACCGCAGTCAAACAATAGTGACATAATCATTTACAAAATTAGATCAGTTAAGAAAGTGAAGCACAAGTGCAAAAACTAGGAGTTTAAAAACTGAACACTAATTAATATAATAACAAAATTAACTCAGCAAGTCCATTGTTGCATGTTGGTAACAAATTAATTCTAAAAGTGAGTTGTTTATGAACTGATGTTGGCAATAGAATGGGATAGATAGTACCAAATCAAGGACAAAGCAAATATAGGAATAAAACTCCACGAAAAATGCACATTTAGGAATAGATACTATCAACTAAGGCATAATCCCAACAGATCCATCCACAAAAGAACCAAAATTAACAATAATATGAAAGAAATTAAAACTATAATATTCTGGCGTAATCAGTAATCTTACCGGATGGAAACTCGGGCTGGCCGGCTGGGGTTGGGGCATTGCGTTGCGTTGCAGCTGGGTGGGTGGCAGGCTGGCAGCGGCTTGATCCAAGAAGAGGCGAAGAGGAAGACGAAGAGCAGGAGCTGAAGTCTGAAGAGTGATTCAAATTTTGAAGTTTCGAGTGAAGAGAAGAGTAGAAGAAGAAGAATGAGTGACTGACCGAAGAAGAGTAAAGGAAAATGAATAATATTGACTATTGACTATTGAGTATTGCGTTTGAGTATTGAGTAAATAATAAGTAACTTTATTAATTTAATATATTAATATTTAATAAGTGAGTAATCACTTCACTCACTTCAGTCAGTCATTGATGTCTCATCAGCCGAAGAATAAGCGTACTGAATATGCTTTCTTTCTCTCCCGCCCTTTTTTTTTTTTTAATTTGGGTTCAACGGGCTAGCCCGAACCCAGCCCGAACCCGACCCGAATTTTTTTCGTGTTATTTAGATCAGCCCATTTTGACCCGAATTTGATTCGTTCGTGTTCGTTTCGTATTTTTTCGGTTCGTTTCGGTTTGTTTATTCGGATTTTGACACGAATTGCCACCCCTAGGCTACACAACATAATGTTGCATGGGTTTGGGCATCTAGCGTTATTTTCAGAAGTGTTTTTAAGAGTTTTACGGGACTGTCTTAATAAATACACCTTATTCAATCAATTCCATTTTTAATGTTTTTTTTTAAATATATATTTTTCTTAAAATATAAAATAAACAATTAAATATGCATAAATTTGATGAAATTAATAACTAAAGCACATTAGAATATAATAAAAATTAAACTATTATATTCATATAAAACTTATCCCATTTTAATATAATCATCCTCAAAACTTCTAGATTTAGAAGAAAAATTATTCAAACTAATTTAAAAATAATTAAATATAAACAACAAGTTTCAAAGAGTAAATTATGTATTATTATTAATAATTCAGACTAATAATATATTGTTATAATAGACTAGATAAAATATAAAGAGTTAAACAAAGTTTATATTTATATTTATTTTTTAAAATTTATAATATTAAATTAATTTTTTGTTTGGACAAATATATTTGCATTGATTTTATAAATTTTTAGAAAATTATCAAAAATAGCACCCCTAAAATTTATAGTAACAAAACTAACAACTCATTGTGTTCAATTAGAATTGAACCTTTAATATTGAACGTTCAATATTCAATTTGAACGTAAAATATTGAACGTTCAATATTGAATGGGTCTAATTGTCGTCATTCAATTCTAATTGAACGGATAATATTGAACGAGTCTAAATTATCGTCGTTCAATTCTAATTAAACACGGGGGTGCTAGTTTTGTTATTACAAATTTAGGGGTGCTAGTTTTGTTGTTTTTCCTAAATTTTTTAGTATTTTTTTTAAGTATACTCAAATACTAATTTTAAATTGAAATTTCATTGAAATATACTAAAATGAAATAATAGCCAGAAAAAATTAAATTGAAAAAACAAAAAGAAGGCAAAGAGCTCAAGAAGGTTCGAACAAATAGCTAATTAAACCAATAAAATGAAAATTGTCATGAAAGTTAGAAAAGCCAACGCCGCCAACGCCGGTTAGAAATTTAGAACCCGCGTTTTGGAAACGCGGTTTGGAAATCTATAAAGTTCGCTTCCGAGCATTCGCCTCAAAACTCTTCCAATGGCTTCCATCTACAGTTGCAAAGAATGCGGAACAAATCTGAATCTAAGAACAACCCATTTGTACCCACCGGACTTCTACTTCGAAGCCGGCAACAAAGGCACGCTCTCGTTCGCAATGGTTGACACCACTAAGTTCAGATTCGAGAAAGAGGACAAGATCCGACCATTCTTCGAAACCCTAAATTACTGGGGTCTTCAGAGAAAGAGAACGAAGATCAAATGTAATAGTTGCGGTCGTCTTGTTGGTTATGTTTACGACGATGGTCCTCCTCAAACTGACAGTCCTGGCCAGTTTCATTTTGGTCCTAGTCAGGTCATTCCTAGGGCTCCTAGATACAGATTCAAGAACAAGGCTCTTCAGATCACTACTGAAACTTGATTAATTTCTTGTTCTTGAGGATTTCGAATTTTTTTCCTTGATCTTATATGTACGGCTGTCTGTTCTTGTAAATATACATAGAAATCCTGTGTTTTGTGTTTCTTACATTTTTTTTAATCGAAGCTTTCGATTTCCATTCGTATTTGTTAAATAATAAGCAAATATACTGTATTTAAGTTTAATTTTGGTGAATAATAATGATGTTTACGAGGAGAAAGCTAACAATTATCTAAAACTGATTTATTTTCATTTTTTTCGTATTGGAAACCAACATTTTTTAATCGTCTTCTTTTCAGGAATTCACTCTGCTTTCTCGTCAACGTTGTGAGGCGGTTTGGTTGAATCTAGCGAGTGGGAACCGAGTTGCCGAATCTCTAAAACAGGTGTGAGAAAAATTGACGACATGTCGTTTCTCTCCTGTTACAATTGTTAACTACTTTTATATTTAACCCTGCAAATATGGTTAGCAAAATAGTGATGTAATTTTATTAAAAAATTAATTTAGTATCGTAATTTTCTTGTTAATTAAATTAAGGACACTAATTTTTTAATTTTTTGGCTAACAATGCTCTAAATATTAATTTTTTGCCTTTTTTTTTTAATTATTTGTAATTTTTATAAGTAGTGTCCTCATTCTACTTAACTATACCTTTTAAAAAATAATAAATAAATTTTTTCTACTATTGAATTATGAGGTTATTACAAAAATATCACATAATTTTTTTTATTATATTCATAATATCATACTTTTCGATTATTATAATTTTATCATTGGCGTTAAAAATCTAATGAAGTTTGACAAAAAAGTCCTGAGAATGATGATTTCTCCAAACCCAAACCCAAACCCAAAACTTAATCTCCCAAATCAGAGTAAACTTTCCTTAATTACCCATCGAACAACCTCATTTAAAGAAATGCCATTTATCAAACTAAATAAAACAATTTTTTCTCAATTGAGTGTATTTTTCTTCTTTGTTTTTACTCCTTCCTTCTGTAACTCTCTGTCCCATTTTGGGTGTTATCTCATCTTTTTATTTTTATCTCAACCTTATATAATTTTGTAGGGTGTTATCTCATCTTTTTATTTTTATCTCAACCTTATATAATTTTGTCTTACATTGCCAATAAAAGCATATTTATGGTTTTAAAGGAAAGAAATCTACTGATTTGAACCCCGATGTTGGAGTAACATTTTTGACAATCTTCTTAACTTGTGGTTCCAAAGCTGAAGACGGTGCTGGTACTAAAGAAGATGATGATGGTGAAAGAGTTAGCTTGAGCATAGCTTGAGCCTTGGCCTCATCGATCTCAGCCTCGATTTCAGCTAAGAGTGCTATAGCCAAACCTAGCAACACCACCTTCTTCAATTATACTTGTAGCCAATAAGTATCATAGATGTAAGGTTTATGAGTGTGGACAATTTTCGTAGACAAAACAATTAATTGTGATCTAGTATCTAAGTTCGTTATTAAGTTAATTAATCAAAGTTGAAGAAACTACAAAGCTCTCAATATGCATGTATCAGGTAAAAATATATGTTTCATGCATATATCCTCACACAACTGAGCACGCACACTTAATATGAGCTAAAATGAAAAACTGTGCACGTATTGATTGATCGATCGAGACATAGATCGGTCAAGTTCAATCTAGAGGCTCTTAGGTTGATTTTTGTGCTAACTAGATAGATCTAAGATTTGTCTGATCAATTGAGGTCATCGTTGATCGATCGATCGAGTGAGGTTCTCGATCGATTCGATCGATCAAGTCCTCTCGGGTTGGATTTCTAGTGCGCTCAACGCAAGTAGATCGATCGAGTAAAGGTTCTCGATCAATCGACTATGGTTAGAATGATCGAGGTGTTTTTGATAATTTGTTTCACCTTTCGTGCTTACCAATTTGACCCAATTTATTGTGAAAGTAGAATCCTTGTACGAGTAGAATTGTTGTGAAACCAAAATCCTGGTATGAGTAGAATTGTTGTGAAAGCTAAATCCTGATATGGGTAGAATTGTACTTTATTATTAATTCTATCTTAGGTCGAATTGAACTCTATATAAACAACATTTGTTAGAGAACAAGACATCACACTGACATAATATTCTCTATATCTCATTGAGTTTTTTTTTAAAGAAAAATATTATTCTCTTCATTTATTCATCTTAGGCACTCTCTTGATTTAACTGTTCAAACATATTGTGTAGTTATGTTTGAATAATTCATATACCTAATTATTCTTCATGATATTGAACTTTACATGATCGTTCTAGGGTTTGTTAGCTGATTTATTTTTTACATTATATGCTATTGAATCTGCTAGTTAGGGTTTTTCATTATTTAATCTGCTGTAGGACATACTTTGCACTTGTGTTATTTGTGCTAATGTTTCAGGTACTATTAGTGACGTGTTCGGTATTTCGTGTGACTCGAAATTATCGAAGTTGACGGGTTCGATTGATCTTGTAGAACTCAAGTAGATTGGAACGTTGGTCTGGATCCAAACACTTAGCTTGTGGAGACTGTGAAAGAAGCGACGGTTCGTAAGTAAATTACATAAGGGGATCTATCTGTAAAGGGTACTCTAAGATCTTAGGTTGTAATTGAATATTGATTTTCATAGTGGATAATTAGGTGGTTCGATGGACCGGTGGTTTTTTTCCTTAGGTCATTATTGTGGCCTAGGTTGTTTCCACCTAAAAATCTCGTATGTTATTCTTTATTTTTGCATTTTATTTTTATACGCGATTACATGTTTGATCGTTGTGTTTAGGTTACATAATTAAAATTTAATAAAATTGAAAATAACCTATTCACTTTCCTCTAGGTATATTTGATCTGTAACTAAAAACTTTCAATAGAAAGTCTCGACGTCCATATCGACCTTGTTGGACATAACAACGACAACACTCTCACCTTAAATGAGCTTACCACCCTCGGATTTGACCCAAGAGACAATTTTTCCCTCGATCATGGTGGAACTCAATGCAGACATGAAAATCTCCTAGATCTTGGCCTGAATAAGGGACATTTGAGTCACGTGTATAATGCATGTGTGCTTTCTTATTAGGTTTTTAATGTCAATAGTAACATTGTAATAAAAAATAGTTTGGTGTTATATTTATAACAACTCATATAATTCAATGATAAAATAATCTATTTACTCTTAAAAAAATTAAAATTGGTATCTTTATTTTGCTTTATCAAAAAATTATACAGATACTTAATAAAATTATAAGGTTATTTTAGTTACTATTTTCTAAAAGGATCGGATATATGCTTTTACATTATTTAAAAAATAATTTTTTACTAAAAATATATGTACAAAAGTGTGAAATTTATCATAAAATTATGTTCATGTAATTAAATTAAAATTAATGGACATTTAAATCTATTTATTTCTTTATGGACTAAATTAGAATGGACTTCTGTATAGTCTGGGTGGTAGTTGTGGCCTACAAAGAATTTGTTAAATTTCTGATCAAACACTGCCATAACCAATCAATTTCATATTCGTTGTCTTCTGGAATTTATCTAAGAGAAAAGGTCTTTTTAGAAGGGATGTAAAGTACGATCTGCCAGTCAATATCTTCCCCCAGGGCTCCTCACGTGTAACACGTTTGGTAATAACCAACATCAACTTGTCTTTGTCTTGGTCTTGGTCTTGGTCTTGGTCTTTTTTTAGATAAAAACATCGTCTAGTCTTTGAAAAATAATTACTCTGCTAAGAATTCGATCTTATAAAATTAACACTTCAAAACCTCTAACTAGTCAAATTTGAAAGTTAGGTTTCAGCGGCTCTCTGAGTAGTAGACTGAGAAGAGTAAGTGCAAGCCTTTGGTATTTAGTTTCACATTGCTAAAACTGAGAAAATCAACAGGTGAATTAGCTAACATGAAGCAGATAAAGGAAGAAACTAGAACTGGTGGTGCAAAGATTAAACAGTCAGTTTTATCGCCACCGCCGCCGCCACCACTTCCAAGGTTCTGGGTGAGTAAGAGTAGTGTTCCAGAGAGTGTTACCAAGAAAGAAATAGCCAAGTTCTGGAAGCAGAAACGTATTGTGGAAGAAGAACACCTTCTAGCTGCTATCAAGTCTGCAGCAAGACTTAGGGCCCGTAATCTCTCGGTAAGAACTTTGTGAAATACAGATTTCTATTTTTAATTAGCAGAGCACAACCATGATTTTGTTTGATCTGTTCATGAACCATTTAATTATACAGCAAAGAAGTCCACTCTACTACAGTATTTCAGTCTAGTAAGTACTAATTGTGACTGATTTAGAACAAAATCTTGTGAGGTTGAGTGTTATGGTTTAATTGTTTATGCTTGTGTTAAAAGTAGATTTTCTCAAAATTGCTTTAAAAAAAAAACATATAATTGTTAGGAAGCACAAATGTACTCTTTGAGGTCTCAGAGCACTGATTTGGAGCCTATAATAGCATTTTATTATCTTAGTCTATATATAAGTGGATTAGTCTCAAAATAATATGTTAGTTTGTACACAGCGTATGTATTTTTAGTTTATGTCTGTAAATTATGTATAACGTGTACAATTGTTATATGTACATGTTATGTACAATTAACATGTTATTTTAGGACAAATTCTATTATGTATATATAATACATGCTAATTAGGGCTTGGATTTCAAAGGGCCACTTTTTTTTAGAAGTGTTTTTTTATACCCTATGCAGCAAAATCTACTATTTATCAGAGGAAAATTTTCTATTTCTATGCGTTTCTGATCATATACCTTGAATTTTGAATAAAGTAGACCTTTAGGATAAAATTATGTGGATTGAGTCATGAGAGATAATGGAGCACATACCTTTTAATAGTATATATCAAAAACAATTTTTGTTTGTTATTATAATGAGATCTTTTACTCGTTGTTGTTTTTATTTGTCAAATTTACTATGTATTATTAATTTAAAGGTTAAAAAATACATAAATTTTTTAAATATTATTTTTTATTAATAGTCTCAAATTTGTTACATGTATTAAATATAAGAATAGATAGTTAATATTTAAAAATAAGCAAAAACATTTGATCCTTTTGTTTTTCACAAGTAAGATGAGTAAGTGATCATAATTCACTTTTTTTTTTTTCTTATTATAATTTTTTCATGACTTGTTGAAGTTTGGTCACGTTGTAGGAAGAAGATTACAGACTCTTTGAAGAGTCCTTGGAGGATGAAGATACCAAGGAGAAGGAAACCTCTCCTATTACCAGTGACAGAAAAGAAAATGAAATGACCAATGAAATTCGTGTAGGAATAAAGGACTGGTTAGTCAACAATATATTATTTCACACGAGTTTTTTTTTTTATAACGTAAATTATATTTTCTCAAAAAAATACGTACTGTTTTTTCATAAAGTAAAAGTTAAAAGTAAAATCAGTTGTATAATAGAATAGTATATACATGTACATGCTCTTTTAAGTATTCTCTTAAAATAAATATTCCACTTATAATCTTATGCAGGTGGACTAAGAGCAAATATGCATATCTAAACCAACCAACTATAGGGTCAGTTGATCCTCCCAAACGAAGAACTTCGACATATGTTCCCAACTGCTTTTCATACAAGCCCATTCCTCTCTATCCCACTTCTCTTGGTGTGTTTTAGGTCCTTTGATTAGAGTTGTTTTTGGATTTTATTGCTGTTTATCATTTGTTGAATCATTTTTCGATTGAAATAAGTGTGGTTTGCAGGTAATGTAATGTCGTCTTTTATGACCCTTTACACAAAATTGGATTCGGGAAAATTGTAAGAATCAATATTAATTTATGGGGTTGAATGTTCATTCCTTGGGGAGCACATAGCCCATTTCTATTTGGATTTGTTTTGTAATAACTTTAAAGACACTATACATTTTATTTAAGTTTCGTGGATGTTATTTTATGAGTATTTTTGGATTATTAAATAATATTTGAACTAATGAAAAAAAAGATATAAAAAAATTTAGTGGTGTTACAAGAATGATCGAATATTTTCTATGTATATTTGTAAGTAAAAACGTATGCCATAGTTCACAAAATCTTTAAAGACGCATTTGATTGGTAGTAATAGATAAAAGAACAAATGAATTTTTTTTATTATTAAAATTATTTGTAAATAGTAATATCTTAATGAAGTGTGTGTATTTAGTTGTAATTTTTAATCATAATCTTAAACCTAATCCTAATTTCCAAATCCCACCTTAATCCTAATCCAAAATATAAAGCCTGCTAAGCTTAAGAAAAAAAAGTAATTTAAGTCTATTATTTTTAACGAAAGTACATTTTAAATTTGCATATATTAAGTGTGGTAGTATAAGTTTATTTTCTTTACAAAATTGTTGTTGTACAAATCAACACTTATGTGGACTTCTAAGACCCTTTTTGTAAAGATAATTGATTTATGTTACCTTTACTTTTCTTTTTTATAAAAATAACATATTTGTATTGTCTTCTTTAATAAGTACGAATCTAAAATATACTTTTATTAAAGATAACGGATGTAGACATTCCTTCATTCTAAGCTTAATATCTTAAATCTAAACCTACCCCTAATCCTATTTCCTACACCAATGTTAATATCCTAGTATCTTAATCTTAAACTTAAACTCAAACTCTAACCTTCATCCTAGAATATCTATTTCTATTTTTTTATCGTTTATATATTTTAGCATTTATAATTATAATTTTATGAGAATATCAACTCGTTTGTGAGAATATCAATTTTATTGTGAGAAATAATTTGCTATAGATGAAAAAAATAATAATTATTTTTTCTAAAGGAATATGATGATTTAATGCATTTTTATTAAAGCTTCTAAAAATATGTCAATTCTTTTGTAGAGATGAAATAGATGAATGGTATTTTTGAAAAAATTCTAAAAAATATATTATATTCTTTTTTCCTATAGTAATATACCAAAAATTTAATTTAAATTTGTAACACTTATTTCATAATAACTACCGAATATAAGAATAAGAGTTAAAAAATTATCTTAGTCTCTTATTCTAAATAATTATTATTCTTAATAGTTTAATAAATTCCAATCATGTAAATTAAACATATTCTAAGTTCTAAATTTTTTTTACAATTGATGACTTTTTAGATGAGCCAAGATTTTTAATACTTTTATAAAATCTTAATAGAACGTGGTTGCAGGATTCGTTAATAGTTTTTTTTTTTTTTTTTTTAAAGATTGTTAATAATTTTGTGCCAATTACATTAAAAAAAAAAAATGTTAGGTTAACAAGTACATGTTAAAGGATTAAGTTAAATGTTGTTATTTTTTTATAGATAAATATTAAATTTTATTAATAATATCAAATATACATTTTAAGTCAAAATTTATATATTTAAATACAACAATAATTAAATTTGATAAATCAAAATTATAACATTCGTTAATTCTGAAACCGAATGTTTGATTCTTTCGATTCATATATTAAAAGTTATTTAAAAGTAATTAAATCTTGATATTATCTTATAATATTTAAAATCTCAAACACAACCTATGAAGATTTAGGATAAATCTAAATGAGAAAAAATACCCTATATATGTATTAAGATATAAGTGAAAAATATAGATATGTATTTTTTATTTAGAGCTATGAAAAAAAAAATAAAAAATGAAAAAAACTAATCTAATGGAGAGAGACTTGTATAAAAGAAGATAATCTTCTATTGAAACTAGTTTTGGACCACGTGTGCTTTACTGTAGAATACAAAATAAAATTATTATGTTAAGAAATAAAATTAATTTTAATAATAACCATTTACTTATATTAAAGAACATTAACACAAATTTTTTAATTATTTATAAAAATGAATAAAACAATTGAATTTAAATATATAATAATTATTAACTTGAATATTCTATTTAAACAAAAGTAAAATGGATTTACTTTCACAAGATAACGTAACATAACATCTATTAATTTATGCTTGCTTCTTACATAGGTTATTCAATTTGCTTGCAAGATCATTCTTAGTAAACGAAGGATTTAAAACTTGTGCATAAACATGATTTGATTAAAAATCATATTTTTTTCAAGGCACATACTCCATAACTATAGATATAATATTAATATTTTTGTCTTTTGACTCCTTAAATAAAGAAAAACGTGATAATCATAAATTTTATATATCTATTTCAATTATGAAATCATTCATTTAAATAAAAAGAACAAATTAAGTTAAGTCAAAAGGATATTATAATATGATTATTTAAAGTATTATCACATCCTTTGCAATAGCCTCGGTGTCATTGGTGTTTTATACATATCATGCATCTTTAAATTTTATTTATAAAATAAAAATAACTATAACATTTTTTATAAATGACCTGCTAAAATATGAAATATGCAAATGATTATTCATCTCCTTTCATAGTATAAACATATAATATTGATTGTTGTAGAAAAAATAATAGAAGACATACTTAGAAACTTCATCGGTAAAAACTTGACAAATATGCAGCACCAAAGAGTATTACGCTTTCAATGGAAACAGTTTTGCAACAAGCCCAACAAGAATTGAAATTATTTCCAATTGTGTCTTTAACTTTGCTTTCATTTTCCAAATACTTTTATTGATCAAACAAAATAAAATTTTGATTTCTTGGTTGCAATAAAAAAATGAAGAGATAGAATAAATATTGAGTGAGAATAAAATATCACATTAACTATTTTTCTCAGCTATAATGAAACATAATATGTAGACTACTACTTACCAAGCTCGCAATGACCTAGCTCCTAAAGTTTCAGAATTTATAATGAATGAACTTGATAGTTTTGTGGACAGAAACATGCTTAAAATACATCGAATTTTTTTAAGTTCGTTGAAGTTTTGAATAATAAACATGAACATTAAGGATGCACAATTTAAAATATATAATAATAACTATAGATAATTACTAATAATTAAAATATATACTTTAATTGTAATCAACAATTAAACAACTTTCAGATGCATAGCTATAATCACAGAATTGTTGTTGACAACTTTAGAGATAACAGCTTATTCATTGCTGACAAATTGATCTCACATTGTCAACATAATAAGTTTGAGCCTAGAAATAAATATTAAACAATATCAATATCAGCAATCCCAAAAGGTAATTATATGAATTAATTTATAATATTTTTATCTTTATAAAAAAAAAAGGTAATTATATGAAGTAATCATATAGTATATGTTATATTTTCTTTATATAAAAAGTGGAATATAAAAAGATAAATTCATACTTATGATCAATTCAGATAATTTCTTGAGTAGAAAATTGCTCTTCTTTGTATGCCTAATTGGTAGAACATCAAGTACAATTGCTATAATATCTAAAAAAAAAAAAAAAATCAATAAAGTATTAGTTTTGCTAACAAGTTAATTAAATAAATAAGTAGGAAGAATCATAAATCTCACCAACTTGGTCTGACAATCCACATATTTGTACAAATTCGTAAATGGTACAAAGCTATGACCTGTTTCTACAACTTTTTGATCACTTTTCTCTACTTCTATGATTTCTATTCAGTCATGTAATATCCACCGATATTCATTTTTCACAATTCTATGTACTAGATCAATGGGTCTCATAGTTGTATTAAAAATATAATAGCTTTTGTAAATTGCTAAGTTATCTTTAAAAAGTTGGATATATTTACCAAAAATACTTGCTTGAACTCTAATGTCCTATTGGTGTTGACCAAAATTTTAGTAACATTATAACTTTGTAAAAAGAGACATACTAAACTACAAAATATATAAACAAATAAATAAAATTATACAAAATATTACTAAGTCTTTGTTTTCAAAAACTAACTCAATTGAAACAAAAACTAACTCAATTGAAACAAAAACTAACTCATTCTTTAATTGAATAGCGATTAGTACCTAAGAAGTTGTCAAATATAAGAATTGAAAACTATTCAAAATGTAATTATGTCTTTTTAAAAATTTGATTATTTAATAGAAAACAATAATTTAAAAAGTTTATTCATTATTAGTAATAACAGTAATTAGAGAAAGAATAATTATTGTTTTACATTATTTAAAAAGAAATTTAATATAATACATAATTTTATCTCCATATCAACTAATACTAATATTTGATACTTGAATGTGCTATGTTGAAATGTTCTTGGCATGACTTTTTTAGCAACTAACTATAACTTTGACTGTTCAATTCTTGCTTGCAGGAGCAATTTTTCTCAAAGTGTTAAGTTTCATAACCATGTTGCTTCTAAAATTAAAGATAAAGTTATAAGTACAATGAAATGCATAGGCTTGGTCTTTTTCTTCATTGATTCTACAATTCATTGTTTAAAACTCAAATTTTGCATATAAAGTTTAAAAAAAACTTCATAAATATATATCGATTCACTTTAACGAATAAATAAATTAATAAATTTTTTTTTATTTTGTAACAACAACATAGTCACAAATAAGTGATATTTATTATGAACGTCTAAAATTAAGTAAAGCAAATATTTATAAATTTTATATATATGATAAAATATAAAGATGCTTACTGAAATACAATTGAGATTTGGAAACTGTTGTAGATCTTTTCAACTTGACAATATTTAATAGTCCATTGTTTCTGACCAATGAAGAAGCAACCCATCTCTCTTTATTATATAATAACTTTTATCCTTAAAATTTGGATTCCACCATACCTAAAATTTGTTGATTTGCCTGCAAAAAAAAAAAAAATTTAAATACAAATTGAGAAATTTTGGGTAGAAGAAGAAAATGAAAGAGAGGAACAATTTGTGTAATAAAACAAAGTGTTTGATATTTCTTCTTACATATATTATTTACATATAATATAAATACCACCTACAATGATGTTCAGATTGATTTGTAGTCGTTGAAATTTTTGAAATGGACGATTCTAAAAATATGAACGTGGATAAACATCAACCATGAGGTGTGCCAAATCAACGTTTTGTAGTCTAACCTTAAAATCTGTTAATTTGCTTGAAAAAAAAATTAAAATGTAAAATTGGAAAGACATGGTTTGTTCAGATTGTTTTAAAGTTGTTGAAATTTTTGAATCTGAAAATGGACGATTCTGAATGTATGAATATGGATAAATATCAACCATAAGGTATTTTGAATCAAAAGTTTGTACTCTCACCTTAAAATCTGGATACTATCATACTTAAAATTTACTAATTTTTCCTGAAAAAAAAAAAAGAAATTAAATGTAAAAGAATTGCTTGCGCAGAAAGAAAAAAAAAAAAAAGAGGAGAACTGCTTCTTTTCTGATTGAGTAAAAATAGTAAACTGGACCATACTTCATGCTATAAAGTAAATAAATTATTAATAAAAAAAATTATAATAAACTGTAAGAAGTTGAGAAGGCTAGGCTAACCATAATAGTAATAGAATAAATTAAGAAGTAAATGAGAAAAGTTGTATAAAATATTAAACAAAATATAATCCGATAAATTGAGAAATAATTGAAGTACAACTCTCTTTTTTAGTTAAAGGTAATAAAAATAAAGTATAATGCTTTGGATACTTCGAAAATAAATGTTGTTATTAATGACTGAATTTGTTGTTTTTGTTATAAGAATCATCGTTAAATACTACTTCAAAATTCCTTTTGTTTTTATCGATCCTTAATTCCTTGTCTATTTTTAGAAAGAAAAAATAATCAAAATTTTTAAAACTTATAGTAATAAAACTAGCATCCTAATGATATTGAACGTTCAATTTGAACGTAAAATATTGAACTTTTAATATTGAATGGATTTAAATTGTCATCGTTCAATTCTAATTGAATGGATGTTCAAAGAAAAATGACATATCAGTCGTTTTTTTTAATTGTAAAAATGTAAGTTTGAACACAATGGATGCTAATTATATTATTAGAAGTTTTGAGAGGTGTTATTTTTATTATTTTTCCAATTTAAATACACAATATATAATTATAGTATTATTTTTAAATCATTTTAGAGGCTAAACATATATATTTTTATAATGATATAATAAGTAATAACATATATTTAATGTATCTATTTACATCTATATATAAAAGTTTAAATTATTCTTAATATTTTTTTTAAATAAATTTATCTATATATTTAAGTTATTAACATTAGTTATTCATTTAATATTTATTATCATATTAAATAAAATTCTAAAACATGATAATGAAATAAGTATCACATATAATAAAAACTATAATCATATGGTAATTAATATATTCAATAAAAACTTTAAATATTATTTTACTTTTATAATTAATTTAAAAATATAAGAAAATTAATTTTAAAATTATTTTAAATATATTGTAAAAATTAACGAAAGAAAAAAATTAAAATAAATAAAATAATTCATATATGAACGTGTATATTTTAACTAATTTTCATAAATGTATATTTTATAAAGCAATCAACATGTATTTTTATTTTTTATTTTTTACAATAGTTTTCGTTTTAGCCGATCTTCAAATACATGTTAAAAACAAAATTTATATGAACATATACTCTTGTATATGTCATCTACAACTCTATTTTTAAAAAATTATGTAAAATAATACTATTAAAATTTATAATAATAAAAATATCATCCTTATTTTAAATTAAAAAATATATAAATTAGTATTATAGGTACTATTTTTATTATTATAGATTTTGTTGCCCATGGTAACCTTTTTTTCCTCTTTTAAAGATTAAAAAAATAAAAGAGTCATTTCATTTAATATTAACAAAATTTGAAGGGTAAATTATATATACATACATATATATAAATCAGAAGGATTAAGGGAGATCATGATAAATCCTGGTTCTAAATTCAAATAGCTTATGATCTTAAAACAAAATCAATTATTCAAGCAATTTAGAAAAGGAAAAAAAAAAAAAAAATCAGTTAAATACGGAGTAAAAAAGTAGAGTTACTTATACAAGATAATACTAAAAATATTAGCTAACGTCGTATCTCAAACTTGTAGAGACTTCGAAACGGCAAAGACGTTTCATACTAAAAGTCGTCGCAACTCGTCTTCCTCGTGAACAAGTCCTACACTTTCAGATCTCTCTTCTCCGGCGAGTTGAATTTTCCCAATCGATCGCTAGGGTTCTTCAAATTCCGATATTTGAAAGACTATTCTTCAATGGCGGTGAAGTCGAGGCACTCTCGCCTCCCTCTTCGGAAAATGTCACCTTCTATTGTCGTTCTCACCTTGCTCGCAACGTTCACCTTCGTCGCTATTATGCTTTTTTGCTTGGGAATTAGCTCGTTGTCGAGCAGTTCTAGTGGCTCGCACAAGGCCAATGATCTCAGCTCCATTGTAAGGAACACTGTGGATAGGTGCGTAGTTCCGAGATTGATCTTTACTTTTGATTATTCTTTTCCTTGTTTTTTTTTTTTTTTTATCTATATTATATCATTTGAATGCTTAATTTTCCAAAATTTTGGGTTCTTAGATGTTTCTGACTTTCTTCTTAATAGAAGTGATAGAGACCAGGGGAAAGCAGAACAGTGGGTTGAAGTGATCTCATGGGAACCTAGAGCTTTTGTTTATCATAATTTCTTGGTAATTTTTTTTTTCTCAATGAATATAAGTTGAAAAATTCCATCCCATGCTATCATCATTGTGCACAATTGAGATTAGATCATTAGAAAATTTTTAACCTCGATGAAGGCCAATAGTGATTACGTTTTGGTTATGTCGATGGGAAGGTTAAGTAGCTCTTTATGTGTATCTTGTTCTAGAAAACTTTTAAACTTGATGAAAGCCTTCATTTGTTTTAGCCGGATTCACTAACATTTGAATTGGGTTTAATGATTCCGGCAGACCCAAGAGGAATGCAATTATCTCATCAATCTTGCCAAGCCTAACATGGAAAAGTCATTGGTTGTTGATAGTGAAACAGGAAAGAGTACAGACAGCAGGTCCCAGATTCTTAGCTCTTCATGCTCATTTTTTACTCTGAAAGCATTTTGTATATATGATCTCTTTTACTTCCATGCTTCTTAGTTTTCATAACATTGTTTCTGACAATATTAGTATGTGTATTCAGGGTGCGAACAAGTTCGGGGACATTTTTGGCCAGAGGAAGGGACAAAGTTATAACAACTATCGAGAAAAGAATTGCTGATTTCAGCTTTATACCCGTAGGTACTTAAATTGAGCTTCCTGCCAAATGCTTCATTTTGAAAAATATCTAAGCAGAACCCCTTATCCCCCGTAAAATGTCATGTGCCAATTTTGCAATGTGGATTGGTGAAGCTCATTCTTTAAGTATAAGGTATCGTTTGCGTATATGTAGCTTATATATTATTGGTTTAGGGGGATATTTGCAGAAGCTTAAGTAAAATGGCAATGTGGTATTTCACGCTGGAAATGGCAAAGGTGGATAAACTTTCTTTGTATTTCACATGGTCTTTAGAAAAAGGAGCAGATTAATAAATCAGAGTTATGTCCTGCATTAATGCTCTTTTCAAACACTATTTCCAAATTACTTCGTTATTGTAGTTCACATGGAAAACCACCATTTATGTGGTGCCATTGACCTCTGTCATGCACCTCCTGATACTTCCTCAAATGTTCCTGCTATGTCTTATGCACCGACTACCCACTTTGCTTCCATAAATTGCTATTTCATTTGAGCAGCACGGCCACTTCCAATACAGAGTCTCCTTTCACTTAATTTATGTGTGCACAAATTCAATTCATTAAAAGTAACACATTCTGGGAGTCGGGGGAGGGGGGCAATGATCATTCTTCTTGATTGTCATTATTTAATAACGGTTTAGGAGGCTTCTTTTTCGAGAAGTTCTAAAATTCTTTAGCTATCAAACCATGCTTATCTATGTTTATATCATACGGTTCATAAGCTGTTATATAAGCTGACTCCATTACTGTACAGAACATGGGGAAGGACTTCAAGTTCTCCACTATGAAGTTGGACAGAAATATGAGCCACACTTTGACTACTTTCTAGATGCATTCAGCACTGTAAATGGAGGTCAAAGAATAGCTACAGTCCTGATGTACCTGTAAGTGATATAGCATTGCTTCCCCTTGATTCTGATGCACAAAACAACCATGCTTTTTAGTATTAGTAATACTTCCTTCCACGTGCAGCTCTGATGTTGAAGAAGGAGGTGAGACAGTGTTCCCCTCCGCCAAAGGGAATATTAGCTCTGTGCCTTGGTGGAATGAATTATCTGAATGTGGAAAAGAAGGACTTTCTATTAAACCTAAGATGGGCGATGCCATGCTTTTTTGGAGCATGAAGCCTGATGCAACACTAGATCCATCTAGTTTGCATGGTTAGTTTCTTTCCCTATGTTTATAGTTTATAGAACCGGTTTCAGTGATATTCTTGCTGACATATCATGATCATTCTAATAGAGGTTCAACATGTCAAAGATATGGGTTTACAAAACTTTGTAATTAATATACACTTTTAATGAATGTTTACTTCTTTTTTTTGCATAAATCTCTCAGGCATTATATGTATGTTAATGATCAATCATTTCTCTTACTATTGTTCTTTAGGTGGATGCCCTGTGATTAGGGGGAATAAGTGGTCAGCTACTAAATGGATGCATGTGAATGAATACAAAGTTTGAGCTAAGCTGAAGGTACCAGTCTTAAATTACTCCTAGCATGCATGCTCTTCACTTAAATGAATATATTTTGTACAATCTCGGTATTGCTGAAAATGTTTTTATTAGAGATATGTTTGTTACAAAAGCTGACAGATGATTGGCAGTTTGGCACCATTATGTCATGAAATCCTCCGATCTGATATAAATCAGGTCTGTCATTATTGTAATCGAACAATAATATGTCATAAATATTAGCTGGTATTGCAAATGGAGAATATTCAGATAATAGCTTGTTTCTGTTAGCACATGACACAATCCCATTGGCTATAATTTCTTTAAAATAACATCCATTTTCCATCGTAGAGCATAATTTATATTTTTTTGATGGTGAAATTCATTCAGAGCATGTAGCCTTTGTTTTTTTTTTCTTTATGAAATTCCTTTTTACAGTTAATGTGCTGATTTATAAGAAAGAAAATGGCGTTTAGAAAAAAAAAAGTGATAAAATATTATTTCATTCATGTTGAGTAGTGAGCATCTCAGCAATTAAACAAATTAGGATTGGAAGTTTCTTTAAGAAAATGCATTGATGCTGACGCTTTGGGAGATTCTATTTTTTACTTGTTACATGGATTAATCTTTTTTTGCTAAAACTTACATACATTAATTTGGTTCACTTCGCCTTAAATAAAAATTGGTTCTTTTAATCAAGAATTATGGAATGTATGTGCCGTGACACTATATATAATGTCAAAAGGCAATTGAAGTTAAAAAAAAAAAAAAAAACCATTTCCTGGTTTGCAAAGTAGTGTCTTCTCTTTGATGTTGATTTCAAATTGGAAAACTCTATTTATTACAAGTTTGTGATAAAGCACAAGTGATATGACATAATATTATTGATAAGTACAGTTAAATTTACACTAATTCAATTAAAAATTACACTAATTCAATTAAAAACTGTCACGTGATTGTGATATAGTTGTGATACATAGAAGTGCTATTCCAAAATAGGTTGGTAAAGATGACCATTACCCATGTTTTTCTATGGCAGGTAATGCACTTTTAATCTTGTTGGTGTACTCCTCAAAACTCCAAGCGAGACTATAGGTCTTGTTGGTGCACTATACGTCTCTATACTTAAATGGACATAGCGTATGCCTTGGAAATTTGTCATACCACTGTCGCTCTGCTAATTCACACCTTTGTTTGGGGTCACTTCTTTCACAATAATTCTTGGGGAATAAAAGTAATTTATTTGTGTTGTTCCAATTATGAATTTAGATTAGGGCATAATTTTTATAGCAATAAAACATGAGGTATAGTTTTCGAGCAGGTATGTATGTGCCTTAAATTCTCAACTTTTAGTTTTTGTATACTTTTGATCGCCTTGCACGCCACAACCTCATCAGTATATGCATGTCATATGAAATCTTGAAAGTTATAAAATCTAAGTTCTACGTTGCATGCAATTAGTAAAGTGTACTAACGAGTTTAGCGACCTCTCATTTCGGTGCTCTTGCCTTTGAGACAAGTTTGTGTGTTATTGTTGTCTCAATGTCGTTAACTTAAATAAAGTTTGAAAAATTATCAAAAATAATACCTTTAAAATTTATAATAACAAAATTAGCACTCTAATAATATTGAATGTTAAATATTGAACGAATTTAAATTGTCAATTTAAATTGTCACTGTTTAATTTTAATTGAATAGTTGTTCAAAGAAAAATAATATATTAATTATTTTTTTAATTGTAAAAATATAAGTTTAAATACAATAGATATTATTTTATTATTATAAATTTTAAAGGTATTATTTTTGTTGTTTTTCAGATAAATTTATTTCACTTGGAGTTACTTTGAAGAAAACATTAGCCGCTCTGAGCGGGCCATTTCGTGATGGACATCACTCATAAATGATTGAAAGAGTTGGTGATTAACAATATAACCCCGACTGCCTGAGTTTAGGGAAATTGTAATTTCTAAATAATAAAAAATCAAAATTTTCAGTTTCTATCAAATATTTTGATAATGTCAAAGTACCATTTTACTCTACATTTAAAATACCATATCCATGTCAAAAAAGAAATCTAGAATCATAACAAGTTCAATAAAAATAAATAAATTGATCCGGTAAACTAACGAACCTATTTAATGGATTCATTAGGGACCTCCCAAACCACCAGTTGTGATAGATTTTGAAGTGTATTTTTGACATTTCAAAAGACTAAATAAAAATATTAAAGTAAAAACTAAAGTATAAGTCTATAGTGTTAGAGCGATCTCTTTTCTTTAAGAATTTCCACCTAGTAAAATTGGAACATGACAGCACACGCCCATTGCGTGGCTGAGTCGATTTTTTTTTTTTTTTTTTCTCTTAAGGTGCAATTCAATAAACAAGTACTCAAGAAAAAAAAAAAAAAACATAAATATTATGTTTACTAATTAGTATGAATTTGACTATTTTTACTTATCTTATTGCAAAATCTAATAAAAAAGTTGTTTTACTAAAATCTTAATTTAGTGCAAAAGTAATTACTTTTACAAAAATTAATTTTATAAAAATAATGCTATTCTTATTTTTAAGAATTTAATTCCGAATCCTCCTATGGTAATTTACAGGAAAAACAATATCCGGGCGCAATGTTACCAAAACCCTCAATTACACTCATTTTCACTTGCACCATTCTTCAAGTAACATGTATAAATTTTACTTTATTGCTAAATTTACACGTATCACTTGAAAAAGAATACAAGTGAAAGTGAGAGAAATGGAGAGTATTGCAAGCACTAATTTAATTGCCATTTCTGATAAGCAAAAACGTTTAAAAAAATACATAATTTTAGGGGGAAGGGAGCAAGTGAATCATATCATACACGATTGGAGAACGATACGTTTAAATAATTCTGGAAATTAAATAAGAAATAGCATGATTTCACATTACTTATTTAATCCATCCAACTAGTCCCGCTAGGCCACTATATTCATAAGTGGAAGAATTGAACAATTTTGCATTAGGATCGACACAATCATTACAACTTAAATTCCACAACAAAGTCCATTTATTTGTAATAGTAACCAGTTCTAGAACTGACCTCAAGTCGCCATGTACAGTCCGTTAATAGATGTTGATGATCAACTGATAAGACATTGAGTTCACTCACCCTTATGCAAATTTATTTATTGTTTTGAACCAATCAAATTCCTGATGACATACTGCAGAATGCCTCCGTGATCAAAATATGCCAGTTCAACCTGCACGAATGGCCATAATTTCATATTAAAGGGAAAATCTAGGCAACTACTCTGATAAAGATTAAGCCATGCTTTCTTTCTAATTTTTTTTTTTGTAAAAATAATTATTAATGTATTTAATAATAATTTATATTTAATGATTTAAAAAAAAATAAAAAATTATCTATAAGTTATATAAGTTATTTAGTAATGCTTTATGAATTCTTATTTTATTAAAAAACTGAGAATTAAAATTTTTTTTGATTATTATTTATGAATTTTATATTTTTAATCATTATTTCCAATACTTATCATTAAAATTACATAAGACTTAATTTCCTATCTAGAAAAAATATTTCGTAAAAATGAAAAGGAAAAAAAATCGTAAATATGAAATACGATTAAAAATCTTTTAAAAATTTATAAATTATCACATATTTTGTAAGTGATTACTTACAAAGTATAAAAATTAGAAATCGTTATAAAATATACATGGTTAAAAAATTACTTGAAAAAAAACAATCAAAAGTTAAAAATTAAAATCGTTATCAAACATAGCCAGATTTGTTTAGAACTATTTTCCTTTGGGTTGCTCTCCTTTGCATTGAAAGTGATTACAAATTGGCCAAAACAGTTCTAAAGGTGTTGGGCAATCAATCACTTGTAGAATTTCATATAGTCATTTCCCACTATAATTACGAAAATATCATCCAACACGGTATTTCTAACATAGTCATGTCAAACACCTAAATACTTTTCTTAAAGTAAGTTACCAAACTGCTTCTCGTGAGACTACTTCTAGGAGTCCATCCAAATGGACCTAAGACATTAAAAGAAGAAATCTAATAATGGTTTTGTATTTACCTCTGTGTCGAATCGTAGTGTACATGTGAATGACTTGCCAGAGTCTGTTACCACTGTGACATCTTGACCTGGTCTGATTTCCTTCACACTACTTGGAAGATCAATGGTGTAGCGTTCCTGTCCAGTTAATCCCAGAGTTTCAGCATCTTCCCCAGCCTTAAAACACAGTGGAATGACACCCATGCCGACCAAATTGCTACGGTGAATCCTCTCGAAGCTCTTTGCTATGACTGCTTTTACCCCCTGAGGATGATAATGATTAAAGCAGTGTCTTTGTTGCAAAATAGTAGATTAAAAATGACAGATGAGGATTTTGAATAGGTACCAGTAGACTTGGACCCTTGGCAGCCCAATCACGAGAACTTCCACTCCCATACTCAGCACCCGCTAGAATAATGGTTTCATGTCCTTTGCTCTTGTACCTCTATTAATAATCAAACAAAAATTTAAATTCAAGTTTCAGTTTAAGACTCTTCAATGAAGAACACGTCAATTATTTCATGTCCTTTGCTCTTGTACCTCTGTTAATAATCAAACAAAAATTTAAATTCAAGTTTCAGTTTAAGACTCTTCAATGAAGAACACGTCAATTATTTCAGGCTCACATTTTCCCTAAAATACAGCGTACTGAGGGCTAAGATCAGAAGAAATTACCATGGCTGCATCAAACACAGAAAGTTTGTCCCCGGTGGGAATATGAATTGTTTTAGGACCAACTTCTCCATTTAATAGCTTGTTGACAATGCGGATATTTGCAAAAGTACCTCTTGCCATCACCTCATCATTACCACGGCGACTCCCATAAGAATTGAAGTCTCTTCTATCAACCCCATGTTCCATGAGGTACTTAGCGGCAGGACTGTCCTTGTGGATACTACCAGCTGGGGAGATGTGATCAGTTGTAATACTATCACCAAAGTTGAGCAAGCAATAAGCATTCTTCACTCCATGTGGACCTGGAGGAGACATGGTCATATCTTTAAAGTAGGGCGGCTCGTGAATGTAGGTCGATTTAGGATCCCAGCCATACAGGGTGCCGGAAGGTACAGATAACTGATTCCACATGGGGTTTCCCTTAGTGATTGCTTCATATGTAGCCTTAAACATATCAGAAAGCACACTTGATTGCACGACCTGAAGACGTTTCAAGAAAGCATCACGATGACTTTCTAGTTTCTACTCACTAACTAATAGAGCACTGATTAAATCATTTCGTATACATTCAACTGAAAAAAGCAAGAAAAAACAAGAGGTTTGAGCAGAGCAAACCTCGGCTATTTCTTCACTGGATGGCCAAATGTCCCTAAAAAATATATTATTTCCATCTTTACCCACGCCAATTGGCTGTGTCTCAAAATCAATATCAACCTGTAGAACCCACAAAGCAGAGGAAAAAAACATTAGGAAGGTGCAAATTAAAGGAAAAAAAAAATAGTACATGGCAAAAGAAATTTGCAAAGCGCGTGTTAAACTAAATACCGTGCCAGCTAGAGCATAGGCAACAACAAGAGGAGGTGAAGCAAGATAATTAGCCCTTGTTAGAGGATGAACACGACCCTCAAAATTCCTGTTTCCAGAAAGCACAGCTGCAGCTACTATATCTGTACATGTCACCGAAATCCATAACTTATTCAACTTCCAGGTATAGTAAGCAGCATCTATATAAACACTAACTTTCACAAGATATATACCATTTTCAGTAATAGCTGATGCAACTGCTTCATCAAGATCTCCTGAATTACCAATACATGTGGTGCATCCATATCCAACTATATGAAATCCAAGCTGATTTAGATACGTCTGCAGTCCACTGCAGTACAGGACATGCCACCATATTACACCATCATAAATGTTAACTAATTACCATGTCCCAATAGTACTGATGACTCTTAAAAGTACCTTCTTAGTAAGTATTTAGTTACAACTCCAGAACCTGGAGCAAGACTTGTCTTGACCCATGGCTTAACCTGACAAAAGTTCAACCAAAATTTGTAAACCCACATGATCTAAAATCTTAAATAAAACAAAATACTCCTAACACAACATATCACCTTTATCTGGACACTACACAATACACAGCCCTTACAACAATTAATGTGTATCATAACTTTGACAGTCCTCAGACGAAAACCATGCTGATGGGAGAAAACTAGGCCATGAAACCGTAAAACAGCTAGATTGAAGAAAAAACTTCCTCGCGGATAAAATGATGTGTCTTATCAGATCATACATGCTTCTGGGCCTTCAGCTATCTTTAATAGAATTTTTTTTTTTTTTTAAAGAGGTTTAATAGATTCTTAACGTGCAAAATTCAGTTATGGAGACCATAACAAGAGGAGATAAAACCATGGAAACATATGCAGGCTGACATAATGATATTATACAGTCTAGTGCACATTATACCTATGAGATAGCATTCCATTCAACTAGAAAGTCACCAACCACTAGACTATTTCACCCCAATAAATCAATCTTCTTTTTGGAAGCAGAAAAGTCCATTTCTGATGGTTTATTTTCCATCTAATAGACAGATATAAGGAAGGTAACAGAGCCCCAAATAGAGATATCTAACCTCCAATCCCAGGTCACAAGCTTTCTTTGCAACCAAAGCAGCTCCAAGCATTACACTGGGATTTGATGTATTTGTGCAACTTGTGATAGCTGCTATGACAACATCACCATGCCTAAGTTGTGCCGGGGTCCCGTGAAATGTAAACTCTATGATCTTATTTTGGGACTCTTTTGGTACAGCAAATCCCTGCAACCATGCAGAATGAATAAGAACATAAACGTCAATGAATTATAAATTTGAAGACCACATCTCAACATAATCCTATAACCTCTATAAATTAAGAAGAGCAAGGGACCTTCAAACTAGCAAGATAACAAATTTACAAATAACTTGCACATTCTGAATAACTAATTTCATCACATCACATTAGATAGAGACTTCAAGAAACATGTCAATACGTATAAACATCATCTAGGAATAGATCATGGGCCATCCCCATACAGTACCTTCAGAAAATGATGGGTTGATATTGTTGCAGCTCCTCCTACTACTTATTATTATTATTTTTCATGGGGCGCATATCCCTAGTCACTTTTTCTTCTATGTTTCCATCCATTTTCAGTGATATATCTTTCTAAGATCCTAATATTTTTCCTAATTGTTCTGCTTCCTATTATGGATATCAAGAATAATATTAGAGTAGGCCCGTGTCTGTGACATCTATATCATTCCCAAACAGAAATAAAGAATGAGCCATTTTAATCTATGTTCAGAAAGACGGGAAATGTTACCTTGAATCCAACTTTATTGTTGAGACAAGCATGCCAATCTACTTTCATTTCTTTCAAAGAAACACGATCATGTGGCCTGTAAAAACAATTATTCAGAGAGGTAGAATTAGGATCATTGGAGAAACTTGTGTGCGTGTGCAATACAAATGTATAAAATAGGAGTTACCTCTTTGGGCCTGATACACAGGGTTCCACATCTGCAAGGTTCAGCTCTAGAGAAGAAGAATATACTCTCTCAACCTGGGGCTGAGTTCAGGAAAAAATATATATCTGTTGGGGCCCATACTTTTAACTTCTCCAATGAGAATGGTATGAAATGTAACGGTGTTAACAGAATTTACCTCATTGTAGTCCACAAACATCTTATTAGCTCGCAAATAGGATTCAATCATTGAAACCTACAAGGCAATGTACAAGTCAGCATGATACGAAAACTACAACACTTTTTGGATTTGACTACTATTAAATATTAAAACATTTGCATACAGTTTCATCACTCCTGCCAGTCAGCTTCAGATACTGGAGAGTAACATGATCCACGGGAAAGAATCCCATTGTTGCACCATATTCAGGAGACATGTTAGCAATAGTTGCACGATCAGCTAAAGACAATTCACCCATACCTTCTCCTGCACAAAGAAGAGTAAACACAGACACCTATCAGATGAGTTAGCAGAATAAAGTGTAGTAAAAGATACTACCAGCTTTATTATAACTGACAATATAAATGTGATTGGCACAAAAGTTTACCATAGAACTCTACAAATTTGCCAACAACTCCATGCTTCCTCAGCATTTGAGTTACTGTCAGAACCAAGTCAGTGGCTGTGACACCATTTCTAAGTTTTCCTAATAATTTAAATCCAACCACACCAGGCAAGACCATGCTCATGGGCTGCGTCCAAATGAAATAAGGAGGTTAACATTTTCACAAAAAAAAACAAATAAAAAAAAAAAAAGTAGAAGCAAATGCATGCAACAAACAAAGTCCATAACTAAAAATTCAAAGCAACAAAGTACATAAGCATATAATATGTTAAAAACTTTAACTGGATATACAGGTATGATAATAGGAAGACCACGGGAAATCTTCACAAGATAATTGAGGGCACATCCTTACAAATACATAAAGATCAACATAATCAAAATCCAGACCTGCCCCAGCATTGTAGCTTCAGCTTCAATTCCACCAACACCCCAGCCAGCAACTCCCAGTCCATCTATCATAGTTGTGTGTGAATCTGTTCCAACAACACTATCAGGATAAAGCAGACCATCTCTATTGAAGACAACTCTCCCAAGGTACTCTAAATTAACCTGTAAAAATTAGCAATAAACTTTTGATCTCTCAAACTCCACTCAAGATGCAGGAAATGCAACATCAAGATAGCTGAATAGTAATAGCAAGGCCATACACATGATCACAGCATGCAATTCTGCTTAAAAATCATCAAGCTACCTGGTGAACTATCCCTGACCCAGGAGGAACAACAAGCATGTTATCAAATGCATTGGATCCCCATTTAAGGAAACCAAATCGTTCTTTGTTCCGCTGGAACTCAAGTTCCATATTTGCCTGCACTGCATTCTCTGATCTTGCCACATCCACTTGAACAGAGTGATCAATGACAAGGTCCACAGGAACCTGCATTAATGAAGAAAGATCAATAGTGATTTTTTAATGAAAGTTAGATCCAATCAATCAACTTTCATGCTAACTGCTAAGTACATAAACTACTAAATCTAAATGTAAAGAACCTTATAACAGGTTATACATTGCATATGCAGCTTACCAATGGATTAATCTTGTTAGAATCTCCACCAAGTTTGTTCATTGCATCACGCATGCAAGCAAGATCAACAACAGCAGGCACCCCCGTAAAGTCCTGCAAACAAGATTATCAGCAATAGAAAAGCTGGGCATTGCTAATGTACGGAAACACAAGTGAAACTATTCATATTTCAGCTTACCTGAAGAAGCACTCTAGCAGGTTTAAATGGAATCTCAACCAGCTTAGGAGCGGTGATTTCCCAGTCAAGAATCTTCTCGACATCCTTACTCTTGACTTGAAACTCATCACAGTTACGAATCGACGATTCAAGAAGAATCCTAATCGAGTATGGAAGCTTCTCTGCAGCACAAGCAACAATCGCAGATCACAAATTATTATAGCAGGTGTATTTTTGAAAAGGTAGAACACAAATCAACCAAACACGCTTCGTTTATTGAAAAGATACATAACTGAGTAAAAAAAAAACAATAAGAAGAATAGATTCGGAACTTCTCAGTTATAATATTATTTTAAATTTCCAACAGTTCTCCGCAATCAAACAGAAATCGAAAAGAACGACGCGTAACTGACCGATTCTAGGATCGTTAAGAGCTGGCAAGCTGTAGTACTTGCCAAACAGACTACCATCGGGCTTCTCGAGAGTCTTCAATATGTGATTGAAAGGATTTTCGGCCGCTGTAATCGATCCAAGAACAACAACATCGAAATCAATAAAAGAAGATAAAGCTCTTGGATCAAGAAATAACACATATCCAATTAAACTATTAAGAAATGAAATATACGCTCAAGTAAAATTGGATTGAATTATGAGCTAAAATACTATACCCATAGTGACAATAATCCGAGCTCCAAGTAGAAGAAGAAGATCGGTCGCTTAGACTAAGATCCGATCCAGAGAGGGAAAGAGATCGGGATGTGTAGGGTTTAGGTGCGGGCGAGATGAGAAAGAGCAGGAAAGAGCTGTCGTGACGCAGTTTAACATGGAATAATATTCAAACTTGGATATATAATATAATAAAAATAAATATAGCCAGTCCTATGAATCTGTTTCCTTCCAACAAAATATCGGATTAACATTTATTTTTGGTTGTAAAATATAAATTATATATTATTAATTTAAAAATTAAATATTTTTTTTATTAATAACTTCAAATATATATATATATATATATAAAGTTGAAAAAAAATACTAATCGAAAAACATCATGCTACCAAAATGTGGATCCTACTAGTAATGTCACCCATGTTTGATAAGAGAAGAAATCACAATATTAGATAATGTTTTATATCATAATTTTTTGTAATGATTTTAAATAATAAATTAATTTGTGATTGATAGTTAAAAGAAATTTTATAAAAAAAATACAAAGTTTATATATGTAAAAATAATTAAATTTAAACATAAGATAATATTAATGCATTACTCCAAGCGGAATGCAATAAAAATAATGTAGGAAGTAGATACCAATTATCATAAATTTAAAATATTTTACACTATACGTAATATTATTGTGTTTTAGAGAGTTGGTGTAGAATTACCCAAATTTCAAAGTCAATATCTTTTATTATCTATAAATTTTTCATTTTTAAGTTAGAAAAATTGTGTGAATTAAAGATAAATTATATTATTTTAATAATTTTTATTAAAATATTTTATTGTTAAGGTTTAAAACAAGAGCATTAACAAATATAAAATTATTTAAGAAATAAATTATTAATAATAGGAAAAAATGTCCAAGGGATCATTTTGTGAAAGATGGTGTTTAGGTCTATAGTTTAAAAAAATGTTTGTAAGTTCATTTGCTTGTGAAAAATGTGACAGGTAAGAATAAAATTAATTTTTCATTTAATTTTCGATAGATGTACAAGTAAAAAAAAAATTTAAATAATAAAGTACTCAATTTAAAAAAATCTTTTAAATTTAAACAAAATTTTCAATAAAATTTAAATAAAATTTTTCATTGTCTAATATCTAAAGTTACAAATTATATAATATAATTTTTATTTAAGTTTGATAAAAAGAAATTATTAAAAATTAGAGTAAATTTTTCAATAGATGCATACATAAAAGAATTAATATTTAATTAAAAAATTACTCAATTTTTTAATTTTTTTTCAAATTTAAGCAAAATTTTTATTGTTTTTTTTATTATATAAAATCACAAATTAGAAAATGAAAAATTTATCTAAGTTTAATAGAAAAATATTATTAAATACAACCATGCATCGAAAGATATTATTAAATATCATTAGATAGATATCTATTCAAAAATACAAATATGCATGTGATATGTGTTATTTTATTAGGTTTAACGAAAAATTGGATGAAAAAATCAATTTTGTCCTTAACTGACACATTTTTTACAATTAAATAGATTTAAAAATACACTTTTTAAGCAAAATGACTTACATTTTTTATAAGTTACAGAATTAAATAATATCTATTGTCTAAATAAAGAGATCAATTTGTCCCTCCACCCTTAATAGTAATAGTCTATAAATTTATTTAACTACGTATTTAATTTTTCAAAAAATTATTAAAATATTAAAATAAATATTTTGTAAAATTTTTTTATATTAACTTTCATTTTAGCATTATTAAATGATCAAATTTTAATCACGATTTAATTAACTGATATGAAAATAACATTATTTGTTTTTAGCCCGTCCTTTTTTTAAAAGCTAAGTATTAAAGAACACATTTAACGGTCTAGATCGAGTGTAAACAACACAAATACATACCAGCTGTTAATATGAGAGTCTTGACAGATTTTTTTTTTAATATTTTTTATACTTTATTAATGTGAGATTTTTTTTTAAACATTCATGATCAATATAGTGAGCTTTCATGCTTTTTCTCGTTACAAACGCAGTCAATTAAATCACGTTAAATTCTTGTTCTCGTATTTCTTCGTTATGCTTACTGCATTTCATTTATTCATTTGCTATTTATGTTTCCCTGAAGATTGTAAGCAATCAGTGAAATTTTTGGAAACATGGGAAAAAACTAAAGAATTAATAAATACACAACACGTATAATACTATTCAATGAAATAAGTACGGTACTAAGTAGTTTTATATACTGTGCTTGTGTTTAGCATCATACATTACGTACTATGTTATTTTTGGAACAAGCTAGCGATGTCTATCTGATTCTAATTACTATCTTCTTTCCATTTTGCTCTACTTATGTGATTCATATACTTCAAATTTTCGACTAAATTTTTAAAAAAGAATGAGAAGTTCAAATTTGAAAATATAAGACTTGTGTATACAACTTTGCTTCTTCTTCTGTCGGCGAAAAAAAACTTTGCTTCTTCTTCCTTGTTTTTTTTTTTTTTCCTAAAAGATTTTGGAAAGTTTGATGGACTTTTACAAATGTAATTTGGGTGAGACTTATCTTAGGACTGAATCCATTAACAAAAGTACAAAATATGAGTCCTCTACTAAAGTTGCAATTGTGTTTGTATTGTATTACTTTTATCGTGTTTTGACATTAATTATGTTAGATTTTCGTGTTAGTTGATGCATGAAAAAATGTATGTGATTTTTTTTTTTGTTGCTTATTTTTAATAGTAAAAAATAACAAAACTTATAAAGACATGAAAAAATTATTAACCAATTCTTATTAAAAAATTTATCCATTAAGTAAGAAATTGTCTCCCATACATATTAATTTAGTAAGTGTTAAAATATCTATTGGCCACTTTAATTTTGTGAAAATATGACGAAATATAATCATACTATAATCAGCATTGATGAAAATATTAATAAAAGATAAAAATTAAAAATTCATTTAAAATTAAAACTTTATTATAATTATAACCATATATTCTACTGAGTAAACAATTTTTTTTTTTCCCTTCTAAACATAAAACAAAATATTTTGTATATAACACAATTATTTTTATATACTTTGAAGATTTTTATCCAAAAATTTACTTTTTTGATATGCTTGATAAAAATAAAATTTCTTTTATTTCCTTTCAAAAGACAAATTAATGAAGATATATGCAAATATTATAAATATTTTTATCTGTATAGTAATAATTTTTTTTTATTTAGAAAAGTGAATTTTATTGATTGTATAGCAATAAATTTTTTTGAAATAAAATTAAGTTTAGTTATATAACAATAAACTAAACATTTAAAATTGGCACAAAGTAAAATTTACAACTTTCAAATTTTATAAATTTAAGATTTTTAGGTTCATTATTTATGCGATGATAAAGAATAATAAACAAAAATCGTTATTTGGAACATGAGAGAAATATCGTGCATTAACATCCAATTTACTTTACGCCCAATTTATTATATTTATTAAGAAATATAAAACTAACCAGAATTATTCACTTGTTAGATACCAAAGATGGTAGAATCTGTGATGGACTGCAATGAGATTGAACTATGGCTGTCAATTAGGCAAATCCTATCAAAGTTTATCTGGATTAAGGAAAGGATATAGGAACAATAAAATAAAAAATGAGAATAAAAAATAGGGATTCATATTTTATGATACAAGAAGAGGGTTGCATTCTTAGCTCTTTTCTTCGAAACTATATTCCTCATTGTAATAAATATATAAATTTATTTATATTTTTAATTTTTTTTTTTTAAATTTAGTTACATAAAACTTAAACTAATCTTAAGTAATGTATTATCTATTTTATATTTAATTTTTAAATTATGTTTTTGTTCTTTTAAAACATCAATAAATTTTTTTATAAAAATTCTTTGAACTAATTACTTAAATTTTAAAAAAATAAAATTATATAATTATTTTATAATTTATTCTTATTACTTTTAACTTGTTTATAATAAAATTCCATCAATGTCGTCTTAGTGTAAAAGATTATCTATTTATTATTGTATATATTTTATTTTTCTCTTTATCATATAAATATTATTTATTTATTGTTATTTATTGACTTAAGATTTCATTTTTCTTTTTACCATAAAATATTTATTATTGAATAATTTTTTAATAATTTTATTTTATAATTAAAACAAAAAATTACTAAAAACAATATTTATATTATTACTTGGATTTCGTTCCCTTTTGGGTGTCCTCATTCTCTACTGTATATCTTCGATATGCATCATTGCAAATAATTTAAGCAAAAATAAGAGATAAATTCTAAATTAGAGACAGAAAACGGGAGGAGATTCATAACCTCACCCCCTCCCCCAGTCCATTGAGAATCCTAAATTGAACTAGTGGGCCAAGTTTAATGAGTTCTCTCAATGAAATTGACTCATAAGACTATATAGAGGCACGAATGCTTTTTAGTTTTACAGATATCACCCAACATGTTAAAAGGTTGCATGTAAGTAAGTATTTTACACGAGTACGTAGTATTTACATGAGTATGTATCACATTTATAATTTTGTTAGAACATAAGAATATCTTTAAAAAATAATGTAGGTCACGAATCAATTAATGAATGACTATATGAAATGTAAGATTAATTCATATAAGATTAAATAGTATAGTTGAACTTTGGTTTCGAAGCTCCCTTTGAGCTTTGGTTGCAGTTGTGTCTTGAATTTGGTAGGATATAAACTAGGATCTGAATCAACCAATGTCAATTTTGTTATTGTTGGGAAATGTATCGCAGCGGAATGTTGGCGAGATTGAGAATAAATGTGCAGGAATAATATAAAAATGACACACAATATTTAACGTGGAAAAACCCACTCAATTTGAGAGGGAAACAACCACGGGGCAACTCCGAAAAAACTTCCACTATAACAAATGGGTACAACAATTCTCTCAAGTTTATGCCCAAACTTGAGGTATAACAATATTACACTTAAAAAATGTATCTCTCACACTCACAATTGTGTGGTAAATCTCTCACTATTTTTCTCTACAGATATTTATCACTCTGTAGGAATACCTCACTTTTCTCTCACAATTTAATTAAATTGTGGTATTCTTGAGCTGATATAATTATCAGCTCGTCTCTGCTCTCAAAATTGAGAATTGTGTTTTTGTGAGATCTGATTTTGCCTCTGCTTCCTCTCTTCTATTTATAAGGAAGCATTAGGAGAGATGATGTCATTGCTCACATCATCTTCTCCATCTTATTTTAATATTTGCCGGCCATTCAACAAAATCTGCTTGTTGAATTCTTCTTCTAAGTCTGCTTCTTCAACTTTCTTCTTTGCTTCTATTTGCTTCTTCAAGGATGTCTGCGCATGAGGCAGACTCCATCAAATCTCCCCCTCTGCCTCATGAAGGGAGGAATCACATGTTAGCTACATCATTTGGAGCTCATTCCAGCTATCTTGGAACATAGCTCGAGTTTTTGTTTGGGAACAATCTTTGTCAGCATATCAGCAGCATTCTTGTCTGTATGAATCTTCTTCACTTGAATCAACTTCTTCTCAAGTGCTTGGCGTATCCAATGATATCTTACATCAATATGCTTTGTGCGAGAATGATATGTGGCATTTTTGCTTAAATCAATAGCACTCTGGCTATCACAGTTAACCACATACTCATCTTGCTTTAAACCCAATTCTTGGAGAAAAACCTTCATCCACAATAGCTCTTTTCCAGCTTCTGTGACTGCAATATATTCAGCCTCTGTTGTGGATAATGCAATGCATTTTTGCAGTTTGGACTGCCAAGATACGGCTCCCCCTGCAAAAGTAAACAAATATGCAGATGTAGACTTTCTACCATCAAGGTCACCTGCCATGTCTGCATCTGTATATCCTTCCAAGATTGGTTTTCCATTTCCAAAGCTTAAGCACAACTTTGATGTACCCCTTAAATATCTGAAGATCCATTTCACTGCTTCCCAATGCTCTTTGCCAGGATTTGACAGAAATCTACTCACAACTCCTACTGCATGAGCAATATCTGGTCTAGTACAGACCATAGCATACATAAGACTACCAACAGCTGAAGAATATGGAATGGCCTCCATCTTCATCTTTTCTTCCTCAGAAGATGGACATGATTTCTTGGTGAGTTTGAATTGACCACCAAGAGGCGAACTGACTGGCTTCGCTCCTTTCATGTTGAACCTTTCAAGAACTCGTTCAACGTATCTCTCCTGTGACATCCATAGTCTCCTGGACCTCCTGTCACGAATTATTTCCATACCCAAAATTTGTTTGGCTGGTCCTAAGTCTTTCATGTCAAAGACTTTTGATAATTCCTTCTTCAGCTTGTTGATTACTTCGGTGTCTTGACTAACTATCAACATGTCATCAACATATAGCAGCAGAATAACAAACTTTCCACCAGGTAAATGTTTGATATAAACACATGAGTCTGCATTAGTTCTTCGAAACTCATTACTTACCATGAATGAGTCGAACTTCTTGTACCACTGGCGTGGAGCCTGCTTCAATCCATACAGGCTTTTCTTCAACTTGCAGACTAGGTGCTCCTTTCTTTTGACTTCAAACCCTTCTGGTTGCTGCATGTAGATGACTTCTTCTAGATCTCCGTGAAGAAAGGCAGTCTTCACATCCATTTGTTCAATCTCAAGATCTAGGCTAGCTGCTAAGCCCAAAATTACTCTGATTGAGGACATCTTTACAACTGGAGAGAATATTTCATCAAAGTCAATGCCTTTCTTTTGTCCAAATCCTTTCACAACCAAACGAGCTTTGTATTTGACTTGGTTGGTGATGCCATCCTCTTTCAACTTGTATACCCACTTGTTTCTTAGAGCTTTTCTGCCTTTTGGAAGCTCTACTAACTCATAAGTCTGGTTCTTATGAAGGGAATTCATCTCTTCCTCCATTGCTTTCATCCACTGCTTCTTTTCCTTATGAGTTTCCACTTCTTGGAAGCTTTCTGGCTCCCCCTTTTCAGTGATTAGGATATACTCATTAGGTGGATATCGTCTGGATGGCTGTATGGCTCTGTTTGACCTTCTCAGTTGTTGTCTATCATTCTCCAGTTCTCTTGTGCTGGCATATCTTCTTCAGCATCTTCATCTTCTTCTGCTGGCATATCTTCCTCAGCATCTTCATCTTCCGGTATCAACTCTGTACCGTCACTTGCATCTTGTACTTCTTCTCCATTGTCCTGTTCTGTTGGAGAAGGAATGGGAGGAAGATCAACAAGAGTCTTTTCTGGTTGTTGCTCTTCTTGTTGATCTATTGTTTGGCCCTCCTGAAAGACCACATCTCTGCTTCTTAGAACCTTCTTTGTTTCAGGATCCCAAAATTTATAGCCAAATTCTTCATCTCCATATCCAACGAAGATACATTTAATGGCTTTGTCATCCAGCTTCAACCTATGTTCCTTTGACACGTGCACAAAAGCTTTGCACCCAAACACCTTCAGATGAGAGTAGGAAACATCTTTTCCCGTCCAAACCCTCTCCGGAATATCAAAATTCAAAGGAACTGAGGGGGTTCTGTTGATGAGATAACAAGCAGTCTGAACAGCCGCTCCCCAGAATTCTTTTGGTAGCTTTGCTGCTCGTAACATACATCGCACTCTTTCTACAATTGTGCGATTCATCCTTTCAGCTACACCGTTGTGCTGTGGGGTACCAGGTACTGTCTTCTCATGCCGAATACCATGTTTAGAACAATAATTTCTAAACTCATGAGAAATATATTCACCTCCGTTATCAGTTCGGAGGCACTTCAGCTGCTTTCCCGTCACTCTTTCCACCATGGCATGAAATTGTTGAAAATTGGCAAACACCTGGTCTTTTGTCTTCAACAGATATACCCATACTTTTCTCGAAGCATCATCAATAAAGGTTAAAAAATACTTGGCTCCTCCAAGTGATGTAACCTCAATGGGACCACAAACATCAGAATATACTCGTTCTACTAGTGTTGACTTCTTTGCAGAGGAACTACTAAAAGAAACTCTATGCTGCTTTCCAAATAAGCAATAATCACAAGGGTCAAGAGAGCTACCTTTGACAAAGGGAATAAGATTCTTCTTTGCCAGAATCTGCAGTCCTTTTTCACTCATGTGGCCCATTCTTTTATGCCACAGACTTGGTGAAGAATCGACTGCCACGTTCACACCATTATCACAAACCATCCCATGGGTTTTGTATAGTGTGCAACAAGCTTCTCCTCTTGCAATAACTAAAGACCCCTTGGAGAGTTTCCACTTTCCATCACCAAAATGGTTCTGGAAGCCTTCTTTGTCAAATGCATTGACAGACATCAAATTGAGGCGTAAATCAGGAACATGCCTCACATTTTTCAATGTTAACTGGGACCCAACATTTGTCTTGATACAAATGTCTCCAATTCCCACTATGTTTGAACATGTGGTGTTTCCCATCTTCACAGTACCAAAGTCTCCTGCTTTGTATGTAAAGAACAACTCTTTATGGGGCGTGACATGATAAGACGCACCAGTGTCAACGACCCATTCAATCATGTTATCACCAACATGTAGACATTCATCAGCAATTATCGCAACATCTTCATTTTCTCTTGTTGCTACTGCTGCTGTTGTGTGGTTGTCATCTTTATTCTGCCCTCCTTCCTGCAACCGTTTCCATACTCGGCAATTTCTCTTTATGTGGCCTGGCTTGCCACAATGGAAGCAATTATTGTCTCTTCCTCTGGACTTTGACCTTCCTCTGGACTTGTCCGTCTGGCTCCTCCATCCTTTGTTTTTACTTCTCCCTCTGTTCTCCATGACAAGGGCTTGTGACTCACTATCTTTTGTCTTATTTTTACTGTAAGACAAAAGTACTCCGGAAATTTCTTCAAAGATCAATTTATCTTTTCCGTACATGAGCGTCGTCTTAAGATGGTGGTATGACGGAGGTAGGGACACCAATAGTAAAACTGCTTTTTCTTCTTCTGAGAAGCTAATATCAAAATTCTGAAGTTGGGAAATCATACCGTTAAATATTGACAAATGTTGCATGAAGTCACTATTTTCCGGCATCCGTAGTTGATATAAATCTGCCCATATCATGAACTTATTTGACAAATTCTTTGTCATGTACAGGCTCTCCAACTTGTTCCAGATATCCAAAGCAGTTTTGCATCCTTTTACATTAATGTTCTGAAGAACATTATCAGAAATATTTAGACGAATTGTACTGGCGGCAATCTCGTCTATCTCGTCCCAATCTTCATCCTTCATTGCTTCTGGCTTTTTGGCTTTACCCAATAAAGCCTTATGAACCTTTTGCTGAATGAGAACATCCTTCATTCTGCTCTGCCAAAGGGTAAAATTGTTGTTGCCGGTAAACTTCTCAATCTTTGTTTTACCACCAGACATTTTTTTACTTGTCGTGAACCAACCTTGCTAAAAAATCACCTTTGCAAATAGTGCCCCTTAAATAGTACTATGTGAATAGTGCCTCGTATTCGTGAATAGTACCTCGTATCTGCGAATAGTACCAAGTGAACAGTACCTCGTAAATAGTATCTGTGAACAGTACTCCGTGAATAGTACCGTATAAACAGTACCCCGTGAATAGTAGTTTCACTATTCTGTCGGCAGATGAATAGTATCGTTACTGTTCACAATTTTAATTATTGTGAATAGTAATTTCACTATTTGCAATAATAGCTCTGATACCAGTTGTTGGGAAATGTATCGCAGCGGAATGTTGGCGAGATTGAGAATAAATGTGCAGGAATAATATAAAAATGACACACAATATTTAACGTGGAAAAACCCACTCAATTTGAGAGGGAAACAACCACGGGGCAACTCCGAAAAAACTTCCACTATAACAAATGGGTACAACAATTCTCTCAAGTTTATGCCCAAACTTGAGGTATAACAATATTACACTTAAAAAATGTATCTCTCACACTCACAATTGTGTGGTAAATCTCTCACTATTTTTCTCTACAGATATTTATCACTCTGTAGGAATACCTCACTTTTCTCTCACAATTTAATTAAATTGTGGTATTCTTGAGCTGATATAATTATCAGCTCGTCTCTGCTCTCAAAATTGAGAATTGTGTTTTTGTGAGATCTGATTTTGCCTCTGCTTCCTCTCTTCTATTTATAAGGAAGCATTAGGAGAGATGATGTCATTGCTCACATCATCAAAAAAATTATTGATAATTTTTGATAATGCAACCAAAAAATGTGCTACTTGATTAGAGGATCTTGCTCAATGTTGCAACTTTGAAACTGGGCAATAATTTATATTCATTTGACATCTTCAACAATAATTTCTATTTGTGATATAGTTGATTGTGAACTTCAAATTATTTGCACTACTGTTAAACAATCACTTTTAAGTACAAAATTTGAGTAACCTCAACACTTGTAACATTCTTCAATGGAGTTTCAAAATAGTGTTCTTGAAAAATAAATTGTCAATCATACATCGAGGTTTTAGTTGGGAAACTAGAAACAAGTTTTTGATCAATTTGGAGATTGCAAGTGTAACGCCCCGATATTTTACATATAAATAAGGGTATTATCTAAGCATTTTATTGATTTGAAACCTTGATGTGATTAACTATGACTTAAATAAAAAAAAGTTTTATAGTTAAAAACCTTACAAACAAAAACTTGAAAAAGATTTAGCACTTATTAAAGTTTACAATTTATTAATTATAAAAGAAAAAGGAAATTTAAATCCTAGGGAACCAATGACAATCCTCAAACATTGCCAAATCCTCATCATGGTGTTCCTGAAAAAGTGAAGGGAAGCTTGGGATGAGTGAAAATCACTCAGTAAGCAAACTTACCTTACCTGAAACATTAAGCACACACAACACATGTACACACTAAAAAAAAAAAAACAAGTAAATATGACATACTTAATTATAACATACTTATGCTTATGCTTATGCTTTTGAAATGGTGCTTACAATGCACATGTCTTAGAAAGAAAATACCAAAAATTTTTCTTAATTATATAACCTGAACCATCCACTTAAAAACTTATCATAGCGGAGCCTTACATAAGTCACCCGTCGGCGACTGGCACGTGTGAAAGGCATATGCAAGTGAGACTTAACTTATAACTTATCAAAATTGAAATTCCATACATAATTCTCACATGCACACATACGTCCAAACCAACGGTGAGGACTCTTTAGTCCCCGGGTACCCTAACTTACACGAGAGACACTTCCTGCACACGGCCCTTAACTTATTATAGTGCACTTAACTTATCATATTGCTCCAAAACATAGAATTTCATAATGATGGTTCAAGTATCAATAAAAATACCATATAAAACTTATTGTTTTAAACCTTGCATAAAAACTTATAATCTCTCAAAAGCTTGGCATAAAAGAAATATTTTCAAAACTTGTATTTGAAATATCATGATTCAATGATGCATATGTCATGCCATTAATGACCATGTAATTGTAAGCATACTTAATTCATTCAAATAAGCATAATATCATAAATCACATAATCATATAATCCTAGCACAATAATATTTACTTAGCACATATCATATATACATACAAATGGAGATCACACAAACTATTTAGTTATACAGCCACCAAACAAGACATATATGTAAAAACAACCATGAAAACATTCATACACCAAACAGAACAAAACAAAGCAAACAATACTTAATATTACAAGTAGGGTCAGTCTACTTACCTGGTACGAATAACTAACACAGCTAAAATCACCCACTAATTCAACTGAGTTTAGCCTAAACAAATTATAATTGTATAATTATTAGATACTCATAATATATTAGGTATCCTCCTTTATATATATATATATATATATATATATATATATATATATATATTAATACTTAGGTCTAACTCTTGTTTTTCCAAAAGTTTCATATTTTTATTCACAAAATTATTAGTTGTTTCCGCTGTCAGTAGAAACTAAATAATTAATTTCAAACTTAATTGGTGTCATAAGATTACCAAATTTTTCAGAGTTTTCATAGAGGTATAGTAAAATTTTCAATAAATTTTTTAGGTAAAACCGAATGCTAAGCAATTACAAAAGTGATTTTTATTCGATAACTTTTAAAACTGCCAGTATAAGAAAATCAGCAATACTACTGGACTTAAACAATTTTAGAAAAATATTGGAAAATCATATCGAATTGAAATTTTAACCGTAGTTTTATAACTTAAATATTATTATACATAAAAATTTACAAATACTTTGGAATCTTTTTTCATAGGTAAAACGGGTTTTGAAACTAGTTCAATAAATCTGCTGTAAAATATTTGAGCAACAAACATATATAAATCAAAAATTCATAACATATATATATCTGATCTAAAAATCATAAAATTTTATCAAATAATAAATAAGACCCATATAACGTATTATAAAAATTTTCACAAATGTTTAACATTTATAACACCATAAATTAATTCCAAACTTTTTGTTTTAATCTGTCAGGTTTTCTGTTTCCAGCATAAAATTTTGACTTCAAAAAATTATATTAAATTAAATACATAGAATTTTATAGAGGTTCCAAAGACAAAATTTTTCTTATTGTGTATAGTTATAAAGACAAAAATTTTATCTTCAAATTGAAATCAAAACCTATATAAAACAATCCTAAAATTCGAATAGTTCAAAAACTAACAGATTCAAAACACAAACTTCACAAATTCATAACAAATTCAATATAAATGATATTTTGACAAATAAATATTCGTTGAATTCTTCAAGAAGTCTAGTTTAATATAAAAATAGTTTAAGATTTTATTGAATAGTATAAGGTTTTGAAACTAATTTATTTTCAAGATTCTGCAGAAAATTTGCAAACAATTACTTTATAAAATTTCTTAGAAAAATCACTAAACATTAACCATAAACCCTTAAATCATAACTGATAAAGTGATGGAGGAAAATTAACAAACGTACCTAGTTTAATTTATGAACTTCTATTCTCTTATGACTGTTGTTGTGAAAGACATATATGAGAAGAATAGACGTAGGATTTTTGTTTCTCCTTTGGTCTAGTAAAGGATTTATATATTTTGTTCTAATAAAGAGTTTATATGTGAGTAGAAACCTATTCTTATTAGGATATTCTAATTATTTTTGTCATATTCTTTGAATTAAATAAGAGTCCAATATATCTTAGACAACAAATTCAAACCTACTATCTGCTTTATCTTTAAAGAGTTTATTCATACTTATAATTCTATTTTAAAATTATAACTTACTCTCAAATAACTCTTTATTTTTTAATAATTAATGTTATTTGAAAATTTGAGATATTACAGCAAGATTCCCATTAATCCCATTCATTCTTGTTGGGAGATAGGCTTGGAAGCCCATAAATTCCAACCAATTGTTCACACATACAAATGTAAGTATTTTTTGTTTTACTTTGTTATAATTAAATTAAAAATATCATAAGATCTTTGTAGTCTGACTTTTTTTTTTTTTTCCCAATATCAATTGATTCATATAATTTTCATTATTAAAAGTTATATTTAAAAAAAAAAATATTCAAATATATATATTATCAAAAAAGATCAAGTGAGCAACAAAGCTCAGCTTACCGCAAGGGAAAAATAGTTATTCATTTATTTTAAGCTAATTTAATTCAATTTTAAGGTTTAATTTTATCGATTTAAGGTTTAGATTTTATTATTAGGGTTGATATTTTTAATATAAAGTATATTATTTGTTATTTTTTAATGTTTTATGCTCATTTTTTTAATATAAGACTAATTCGTCCATATAGTACTCACCTTTAGGTGATCGGTGCTTGCTGGATCATATCTCGATATAGCATTTTTATAATTATATTTGTAATGGGCTTATCTATATATTTGTTCCATAATTTATTTAAGATATTAAAATTGATTTTTAACATTTCACGCAATTTATTTTTATAATATTTTTAAATTTAATAAATTTAGTACAAAGTATTATTTTTTTTTATCAAATTGATTTAACAATGTTATACTTAGCTACCAAATGATTGAAATGTTTATCATAATCAAATTATAAATTATCATATGTTTGGGATCAAATTATATATTTTAAAATATGTTGAAGATGAAATGAATTAAAAAAAATCAAGTAATGTGTAACTTCATGTTGCCATTAAATCAATTTGACACAAATTAAACTTTGAACTAAAATTATCAAATAGGTAGTAAGGACTAAATTATATAAATTGAAAAATTAAATACCAAATTGTTAATATTAAGTTTAATTTTTTGTAATGTTTTTTCGAGAATGCCTTAGACGCATGAGGTGTGTTTACAATTTGATGGTAAATCGTAATTATTGAATGTGACCTTGTGTATAATACGCAGCACCATAAACAAGAAAAATAAGTATATATCTACTATTCATTATGCAAACAAAATTTTCATACAATCTCAAACTTATTTCCCTCATTAAGGCCAAGAAACAAATGATTCATTCATTTATGGATATTTCTGCAGAACTCGATGTAATAATAAAAGATGAATTATTATTTTTTAATAACAATTAAACAATTATACATTGATAGAGTCAAACCTAGCCCCAAAAACAATAATTATAACATCATTTCACAAAAAAAAAAATAAAAAAAAATAAATCTTATATCTTGCACGCTCATATATTTTTAATAGAAGAAAAATTATAACCTAAAAGCCAGCCCGTTAAACTATTTCAAGTTAAACTTTAACCATTAGACATATTCAATATTAAATTTTGAACAATTAGATCCACTCTATATTATTAGAGTGTTATTTTTATTGTTATAAGTTTTGAGGATATTATTTTAAAACAATTGATAATGAAGTATTGGTTGGTGGCGTGGCAGGCTATGCCAATTACTATGCGAGAGAGAATGATAAGAAATACAAAGCAAAACAAATGTGTAATTTTAAGCGTGTCTTGCACATAAATTATAATTTTTTAATTTTTCTTTGTTTATTTCTATAAAAAGGTTTAAAATTTATGTAATACAATAGATAAATAAATAAATAATAAATTATCATAAGTTTTTGAGTTAGAATAAATAATAATAGAGTAAACTCCTTAAATTTTCACTAGGTAATATGAATGGTTTAAAAAAAATTAGAATTTAAAATAAAATATAAATGGTAATACATATCATTATTTTAAATTATATACACATTTTTTTAAATTATTTTAAGCGTGATTTACATCGAGGAGAGAGAGAGAGAGAGAGAGAGAGAGAGAGAGAGAGAGAGATTATAACTCTCCACCAATACAAGAAGTATAACAAAAAGAACAATGTTTGTTTCACAAATATGAAATATAAAGCACAATCTTTGGTCGTTGAATTATTAGATATATTTTGTCGTTTCAAAAAGAAGATCCAAGAAACCCACTTGTATGAATGTTTAAAATATTTTCAAGCTCTATTATTAATATTTTAATAATTTAGTATTATTAACATTTGTTTTTGTTCTAATTTTTTTTGCCAAAAAGTCAAAAAAAAAAAAAAAAAAAAAAAATCCAAATGAGTAAGTTACGTAAAGTGATCAATCAATACATGTAATATCTTATTAGAAGCACACTTCTTTAGAAATTCACATACATATTGTTTCTTTTTAATTATTTATATGAGTTATAAATAATATACACGTATTTGGTGAGTAATTTTGTGTTTTGAGATTTAAGAAATCTATCATTAAAGTCATCTTTGGTTGTATTTGTTCTTTTACTATTGTGGAATTTAAGAACCACATAGAAGAAGAAAAAGTACAACCAAAATTGATTTAATGAAATCAAATATTATATATGCCACGTACTTATAACCAAAACTTTACTTTAAAATTAATCACATTTAATAATAATTTGATATTAATCTATATCTATATTTACATTTATATTTATTTAAATTCACACACACACACATATATATATCTATATATAAAAATCAAAATCATAACTATTTATATCAATATCTACATCAATGTTTATTATTTTAAATTATAAGGACATTTTTGTCTAAACTTATTTTAAGCATGATTTACATTTATATATACTAGTTAAGAACACGTGCGTTGAACAATTTTATATATTTATTTAAGTAGTTTATTCATTATATTTTAAATATATGTAATATATTAATAAGCAAATAAATAATGAATATAAATTTTATGTTAAAATAAAAATATTAACTATATAAGCTATTTTTTAATAATAAAATAAGCTAAGTTATTCTAAGAAAGACAAAAAGTAATCATACAATAACATTATATATGTTGTATATGTATATGATTAGTGTATGTAAATTTAAAATACAAATATTCTTGTAAAATATTGAAGGACTCTTAAATTCTAATTAAAAAAATTATTTTTTAATCCGAAATTAATGAAGCAAACTCACGCATTTATATACATATATAGGTCTTAATAACATTTTATTGACTAATTTGATTCATTTATGATTTTTTTTTTGTCAAATGTTACTACATTGTTTTATGTTTATGGTTTAAGGATTTTATTATATAAAGTTCTAATTAATCTTAAAAATATTTGAAGAAAAAAGTCTTAAAATTATTAATAAAGAAAATCTTAAAATTGTTCTTAAAAAATAAGTATTAGAAATTAAACTCTTTAACCTTTTAAAACTCTTAAGTTGTAATAAAATAAAATAAAAACATCTTATCATAAAATGAGAGTCATAACGCAAAAGGCATATATGTGAAATTAAACTCTTTAAAAATTATTTTTAGATAATTAAACTCATTTTTTTAATTAAATTAATTAAATTCTTTAAGATTTTACAATTCTTTTTAATGTGCTTTTCAAAAAATAAATAAATATGAAGAGCAAAAAATTATTATTGTCTTAAAATTTAAGTATATTTTTGTCCAAAAAATCGCAAATTGTGATTTATATATATCTATAAACATAGATATAGATTATAATTCTCTAATGTTGATTAGCACTGAATTTGTCCAAAATAAATTAAATCAATTTCTCAAATAAAGTATACACAATTCAAGCAGACGTATAATGTATTAATTCTTACCAAGTCAGGAAATATCACATTGATAGAATAAATCAATTTGTCATTTTTATTGCTAAAATAGAATTGTTAAAAATAATTATAGTCATAAGCAGCAGAATAAATTTGTTGTCTCAATAATATAAAATATGAAAGCAATATACATACATGTTTATTAAATTTATTGTAGAAATTATTGATCCACATTAATCTTCTAATAATATATACCTGTAGATTTAGTGTGTAGGAATTATGGAAATGGCTACACTTACGATATGTAATTGAAAGACCTATCGACTCTAACCCTTAATTGTTCTATTTATAATAGAACATCTACAATAGAAATCATAAACTTAATGGGGCCAGTTTAGACTTATAAGTGTTGCGAGCTCATGATCTTATCACACAATATAAAGTATGATAATATATCTCATTATGGACTTAAGTCTAATATATGCTTATTTAATAACTGTCTCATTAAACCAATTTTGTCTTAACATGTTTTATAAATTATTTGATATAATTTAGAATTATTAATGATTATATTAATCCACATAAAATAATTTTAAGAATTCTCCCATTTAGACAATATAATCATACATGAAACACTCAATAATATAATCATATCTTCATTCATTCAATATTTCTATCTTTATAAAAAAAAATGTAAAAAAAAAAACGCAACTAGAAAAATATTAAATGATAATTCAAACAAGTCTCTTAAACCAAAACGAGATTATATTGCTATAAAAATATTTGTCATGTATATCTTCTCTTTTAAAAAATATCATGTATACATTCATTCATTTAACAATTAAATATGACTATTAATATAAGTAAATTCATGGTTGAGCGAACACCAAAACATGTATAAATTATGAGAAACAAATAATTTTTTTTTTTTAACTTTATATAATAAAATATGATACTTAGTGAAAAATTTAATCCTCATTTTTGAAAAAAGGAATAAATTTTGGTGTCATAAAGTAGAGACTCAATTGGTATTTGTAAATTAAAGTACAAAATGGACAAGTATAATAAATGTCTAATTTTAAATTAAAATTTTGAAAATATAATTTTAAGACATTAATTTCTCTAAATATTATTATGATATATAAGTGTTGTCCAACTAAACTTAACTTAATATTAAAAATAAGAGTTTACTTTATCAACTCATCCAATAACACTAAAAAGTTATAATATAGAAAAATATATTTTAAATAATCTGTACATTCCTAGCAAATATATTTTAAATAAGGTGTATATATACCTTTAAAAAAAATTCTTCTTTGACTAAAAAAACTATTAATGAGCCAAAACTTATCACAAAAAATATCAAACCATACAATTAACGAAATAATAGACAATATCAATACTCAAAATACTTATATTTAATTTGACACATTTTATGAAAGATGAATATTAATGTACTAGCTATAACAAAGCTTTATGCTTGCTACACCATAATTTATTTGGAAAAATAACAATCTCCAAATTTCTAATAACAAAATTAGCACCCCTTGTGTTCAAACTTATATTTTTACAATTAAAAAAATGACTAATATGTCATTTTTCTTTGAACATCCATCTAATTAGAATTGAACGACGACAGTTTAGACCCATTTAATATTAAACGTTCAATATTTTACGTTCAATATTATTGGGATGCTAGTTTTGTTACTATAAATTTTAGGGGTATTATTTTTGGTAATTTTCTAATTTATTTTCATAACATTTGAATTAAATACAGTGTTCAAAACACCCCCACAATACTTCAGTGACAAAAAATCAATTTTTTAGAATGATACTTCAGAAGAGGTAAAAACCTTTAGAAAAATAACTTGAGAATATTATTATAGTTATGTTTGTGGACTTTTATATAATTAAATTTTGAAAATCAGTTATGTATTTTTTACAGAATAAGTCAACATAAGTTATAAATATTATTAGTGGGCCGATAAAGCACCGTATCTAAGTAGAGCCCTAAATTATTTACTATATTTTACACGCTATTATGTGTATAATAATCGTATGACATACTTGTAGAGTATATTCAAAGAGTACAATTATCCTTTAATAGAATATTAATTACTCTATTTTTTATGTTGTCATATAACACACTCATAGAGATTATCACATCCATTTTCAACATTGATGGCATTAACATAACAAATATATTTGATTACCATCACAATTGAATAATTTACTTTAATAACTTACATGAACATAGTAAATAATAATCGTGCTTTCATTAATTCTTCTCATTTTTTTTCAAGCTAGAGTCATTCATAACAATATGAAGAAATAACAACAATCATATACTTGTAAAATAAAGATAATGCTTTTACTTATTTCTTCAATTTCATGCTAGTCTTATTTATAAATAGACTCTTATGCACTATAAAATGAAGTAATTAAATTTACAACCAGATGTGTTAATCTATCACCGAAAAGGTGAATTAGATTGCACAGTTTATGACTTTAATTATTTTCTTTATCAACTTAATCATCATTATTGAATAATAAAATATTGAGAGAATATTTGTTTATTAGTAAGAATCTTAGTAATTATTGTGATTGCATACAACCATATCCTCATAATTCACAAAAAAAATTACACAATCTTACATGTTTAGTCTTATGAGAGGAAAATACATAAGCAGTCAATTGCTATTTAATTTTACTTTTAATTATTGATCTAAAATACCAAATTTGAAACTTAATGTGCAATTTTTTTTTTTATAAATAACTTCACTCACATAATGCACTTATAATTGATTTATATCACAAAGCTTTAATGAGAAAATTACCCTAAATGTCCTATACTTCTTTAAAAATGAGAAGTTTTGTCCTCACTTATTTTTAACAATACTTAAGTTCTCTTGTTTTGAAAAAAAGACATCAAAAGTCATATTCTTATAGAAAAATAATAATACGAGTTATATTTTTTAGGAAACATAAAAAATACCTCTAAATTTTATCTAAAAAATACCCATAGGACCCGAGGTAGAGTGTTTTCTTTGACCAATCAAGAAGCACAAGCATCGCCTGATGTTGTAATGGGTACGTTATCTATCTTTAATCAAGATGCTCATATTTTAATTGATCCTGGTTCAACACATTCCTTTGTGTCAAGAATCTTTTCAATGCATGCAAACAAAAATTTAGAGCTACTAGAAAGTCCAATGGAGGTAGTCACTCCAGTTGGTGATTCATTATTAGCAAGTAATGTCTTTAAGGAAAGTGTTGTAAAGATCGGTGACCTTGAGTTATGTTGAAGGAGAATGTCCCACATCGGCTAGGTGTTCTGGAGAAGTGCAAGTTATAAATTTGGGCAGTCCTCTAACTCACGAGCTAGCTTTTGGGTTGAGAGTTAGGCCCGTTGGGTTTATTAACATGGTATCAGAGCCAGGCCCGTAGTTCATCGTGGGTTTGTTGGCCTTCGTTGCCCCTGTCCAATGTGAGGGGGGCGTGTTGAAGGAGAATGTCCCACATCGACTAGGTGTTCTGGAGAAGTGCAAGTTATAAATCTGGGCAGTCCTCTAACTCATGAGCTAGCTTTTGGGTTGAGAGTTAGGCCTGTTGGGTTTATTAACAAAAAAGCCAACTTAATTCCCCTAGCCATTTATGATTTCGATACAATATTAGGGATGGATTGGTTAGCTACTCATCCGGACTTCATTGATTGTTTTAAAAAGGAGGTATTGTTTAGATGTCCTAATCAACCTGAAATTACCTTTCAAGGAGAACGTCAAATTCTCCCACAGTGTATAGTATATTCCCTTATTGTAGGTGAATGCTCAGAAAGAATTGTATAGTATATTTAGCTCATGTCATTGATATTTGAGTGAGTGAAATGAAGTTGGAGGATGTTCCAGTATTGTGAGAATTTCTAGATGTCTTTCCAGATGATCTTCCAAGATTACCACCTAACCGTGAGGTAGAATTCACCATTGACTTTTTACCAGGAACAACTCTAATATCACAAGCACCATACAGAATGGCACCAAAGGAGTTGAAAGAGTTGAAAGCTCAATTACAAGAGTTGGTGGATAAAGGCTTCATTAGGCCTAGTGTATTACCTTCGGGTGCTCCTGTTCTCTTTGTAAAGAAAAAGAATGGCACCATGAGATTGTGTATTGATTTTGAACAACTTATTAAGGTGACAGTACTTAACAAATACCTTTTACCTCGTATTGATGATTTATTTGATCAATTGAAGGGTGCAAGGGTATTCTCAAAAATTGTTCTAAGATCAGGATATCATCAACTTCACATCAAGGATTTGGATGTGCCAAAGGCTACATTTAGAACTCGTTATGGGCGTTGAGTTTCTAGTTATGCCATTTGGACTTACTAATGCCTCAGTAGCATTCATAGATTTAATGAACCAGGTGTTCCAACCTTTCTTGGATAGATTTGTTATTGTTTTTATTGATGACATTTTGCTATACTCTCAGAGTGAGAGGGAACATGAAGAACACCTCCGCATTGTCTTGGAAATTTTAAGACAAAAGCGATTATATACAAAATTTAGTAAGTGCCAATTTTGGTTAGATAGGGTGGTTTTTCTTGGACATGTTATTTCAGCTGAAGGCATCTATATATGTTGATCCACAAAAGGTGGAAGCAGTGGTGAATTATGAAAGACCTAAAAATGTAACAGAAATACAAAGTTTTCTTGGGTTAGCTGGATACTACCGTCGTTTTGTTAAAGATTTTTCCGAAGTTATTTTACCTTTGACCTGTCTTATTAGGAAAAATGCTAAGTTTGATTGGTCAAGGGAATGTGAGGAAAGTTTCCAATAACGTAAAAAACGGTTGACTTCTACACCTGTGCTTACACTTCCTTCTAGTAATGGGGGATTCTTAATTTATAGTGATACTTCTCATCAAGGATTAGGCTGTGTGCTAATACAAGATGGTAAGGTGATTGCCTATGCTTCTAGACAACTCAAAAGGCATGAATTGAAGTATCCAACCCATGATTTTGAATTAGCAGCGGTGGTTTTTGCCTTAAAAAGATGGAGACATTATCTATATGGTGAAAAATGTCAAATATTCACAGACCACAAGAGTTTAAAGTACTTATTGACTCAAAAGGAGCTTAACTTTAGACAAAAAAGATGGTTGGAATTAATCAAGAATTATGATTGTGTTATTGACTATCACCCAAGAAAAGTAAATTTAGTAGCAGATGCTCTTAGTAGGAAATCAACAGGTTCATTAGCAAGCTTACAAGCAATCCATCATTCACTACTTGTGGAATTAAGGAAATTGAATGTGGAACTATCAACAGATCCTTTAGGAATTCTACTTGCAAGTTTTAGAATGAGACCTGTTTTGATTGATAGAATTCGTGAATCTCAACCACAAGACTCCTTTTTGTTAAAATTGAAGGGCAAAATAGAAAGTGGACACCAAATAGATTTTTCTATATAAATGCTTTCAAGAAGGAGGGGAAAAGCAATGTGGGACTAATTTTTAAGAGAGGAAATTTTAGCATTTTTTTCTTCTCTTTCTTTTTAATCAAATTCACAATTTCCAACAATCCCCCACTTGAATTTTATATAAAAATAGTTTTTCATCGAGCAACCGATCAATCAATGATATAAGATTGTGCATAAGCAGAAGGTGTCTTTCGACTTGAACCTTTGCATAGTGTTGATGCTTTAGAATATACTAGAGTAACTCGTAGTTTTGAACTCTATCTCTAACAACATTACACACACAACCTTTCCAAGGTGTAGTTCGAAAAGCCCGTGCTTTACGGCCATGCACGTGTATCCCAGTATAGTGAATGCTCTAGTAAATTTTGCCCAAAATTTCATTGGAAGCGGCCACACTTCCACATTCACATAGGTGAGTCTATCAAGAGTACTCCTGTAGCTATGTACTCCATTCCACATAGAGTATAGAACTCATTAAGAGTTAACAATTAACTCATCCTTCTGTCGCTTCAGGACTTCATGCTTCTAACAGTATAGGATGAGACTCATAATAGCATGATTCATCTCATATCACTTCATGACTTGTTATTACCCATTGAACTTATTTCTTGGGATCTCCAGTCTATAAGTCGGGTTACCATCACAAGTGACTCTTCATTCCAAAGGCATTAGTCCCATTCCTTTCGAGGTTTTGAAAACCTTCTCTCTTGCTAATCCTTTCGTCAAAGGATCAGCCAAATTATCATCAGTACGTACATGATCCACTCTTACAGCTCCTGAAGAGAGAAATTCTCTAACAGTACTGTGCTTACGACATATCTGTCATCTCTTGCCGTTATAATAACGGTTCTGTATCTTTGCAATAGCCGCGGTACTATCGCAGTGGATCAGGACAGCTGGTACATGCAGGTTTGCAGTTAGAGTAATTATATTTCTTTAAGATATTCTCAATATAATGAGATTGATCTAGAGAAAGTCCATCTTCAGACCTATTAATCTTTATACCTAGGATTACACTCGCTTCTCCTAGGTCTTTCATGTCAAAATTAGCACACAACATGTTTTTTACATTATTTACAACATGAATATTTGACCCAAAAATAAGCAAGTCATCCACATATAAACATATAATAGTGCAAATGTTATTTTCTGTTTTATGATAAATGCATTTGTCACTTTCATTCAATTTGAATCCATGTGAGATGACTAGATTATCAAATTTTTCATGCCATTGCTTAGGTGCTTGTTTTAGACCATAAAGAGATTTATCTAATTTACACACTTTGTTTTCTTGACCTGGGACTACAAAGCCCTCAGGTTGGTCCATATAAATCTCTTCTTCTAATTCACCATTTAAGAAGGCAGTTTTAACATCCATTTGGTGCACCACTAAATCATGGATATCAGCTAGGGAGAAAAGCACACGAATGGAAGTTATTCTTGTGACAGGTTAATATGTGTCAAAGAAGTCCACATTTTCCCTTTGCCTATACCCTTTGGCTACAAGGCGAGCCTTGTACTTTTCAATAGTACCATCGGGTTTTAATTTCTTCTTTAGTATCCATTTACATCCTATAGTCTTGCAACCAGGAGGTAAGTCAACTAAATGCCAAGTTCTATTAGACTCAAGAGAGTCCATTTCATCATTTATGGCTTCTTCCCATAAGTTGGCATCTAAAGAAGATAAGGCTTCTTGAATGGTTTGGGGATCTTCCTCTAAGGTATAAGCATAGAAGTCAGACCCATAATCCTTAGAGGTTCGAGCTCGTTTACTTCTCCTAAGTTCAGTTTCTAATTCCTCATTTTGTTCACTAGATGTAGCTATGGGTAAACTACTAGAAGACGAGCCCCCACTATTCTTCAGTTTAAAGGGAAACCTATGTTCATAGAAGTTTGCATCATTTGATTCTATAACTACATGATCTTTTAAGTCATAGAATTTATAAGCTTTACTATTCATTGCATATCCTATGAATACACATTCATATGCTCTACTAGCAAGTTTATTTCTTTTTAGATCAGGGATCCTAACATAGGCTAAACATCCCCAAGTTCTTAAATAAGTTAAGTTAGGTTTCTTATTTTTCAAAATTTCATAAGGTGAAGTTTGATTAGTAGATTTAGGCACTCTGTTTAGCACGTAGCAAACAGTTAGTAAAATTTCTCCCCACCAATGGGAAGCAGCACCAGAGTTTAATAAAATTGCAACAACTGATTCAAGTAAAAGTTCTATTTTTTCATTCAGCTTTGCCATTCATTTCAAGAGAATAAGGTGCAGTTTTTTCATGTATGATTCCATGGGTTTTATAAAAGTCATTGAAAATTTTGGAATCATATTCAGTGCCTCTATCACTTCGAAATCTTTTTATTTTTCTGTTAAGTTGATTTTGAATTTCAGTCATAAATGTTTTAAACATGTCAAACGCTTTACTTTTATTTTTCATTAGATATACATAAGTATAATCTGAACAGTCATCTATAAAAGTTATAAAATAGCATTTTCCATTTCTTGTTAGAGTTCCATCTAGTTCACATATATCAGAGTGTATTAATTCTAATGGTTCTGAATCTCTAATTACTGATTTATGTGAAGTTTTGGTTATTTTAGCTTGACTGCAAAAATCACATTTTTCAAAATCATTCATTGATAATTTAGGAATTAATTCTAAGTTACTCATGTTCTTTATTATGCGTTTATTAACATGACAAAGTCTAGCATGCCAAACATTAAAAGAACACAACATGTAAGCAGAAGAAGATACTTTATTAATTTCAACATTTAATTTGAACATGCCATCAGTGGCGTACCCTTTCCTAACAAATAAATTATTTTTAGTAATTGTATACAAATCAGCCCCTATAGTTTGAGTAAACCCAGCCTTGTTGAGAAGATAGCCTGAGACTAAGTTCTTTCTCATCTCTGGAGTATGCAGGACATCCTTCAAGATGACAGTCTTTCCAAATGTAAACTTTAATTCTACCTCACCAGTACCAGCAACTTTAGTGGAGTGGGAGTCGCCCAGCAGCACTTTCTTATCCTCAGATACAGAATAGGACTTGAACATGTCACGATCATAGCAAACATGACGAGAAGCACCAGTGTCCACCCACCACCCCTCAGATCCACCAACAAAGTTGATTTCAAATATCATAGCTATAAGCTGATCTTCGGTAAGGTTCGCCTACGGGGCAGGACGATTCCTGTTCCAGAAGTTCCTGGCCAAATGGCCAGGCCTGTTACAACTATAACACATAAATGTGTTATTTCCTAAGGGGGGTTGAGGTCCAGGTCCAGGTCCATTCCATGGAGGATTTCTATTTTTATTCTGGTTGTTACGGTTCTGGTTATTATTACGATTATGAAATTTCATGTTTCTTCCTTTTGGTTTCAGAATGACAGAGGAGGATTTTTTATTGGAAGTGTTATTTGAGACAACAAGTACTTCATCTTTTTGGTCTTGTTTTCGGGCTTCTTCTTCTATTCTTAGTCGGGTTATTAAACTTTCTAGGGAGAATTCTTTAGTTTTATGTCTAAGAATATTTTTGAAATCTTTCCATGCAGGGGCAATTTATCAATAATAACAGCTACTTGAAATTGTTCATCTAAAGTCATACCTTCAGAAGTTATTTCATGTGCTATCTTTTGCAGTTCATGAGATTGATCTTCCACAGATTTGTCATCAGTCATCTGGTACTTCAGATACCTGCTGACAGCATACTTCTTGGTTCCAGCTTCCTCAGTATCATACTTCTTTTGAAGTGCATCCCAAGTTTCTTTAGTTGTCTTATCAGAGTTATAATAATCATACAAATCATCAGCTAAACCATTAAGAATAAATTTTTTGCATAAGAAATCATTTTCCAGCCAGGTGTTTAAATCCTTAGTTGTATCTTCAGTAGGAGGATTTGGCAGTGTTGGTTTTTCAGTAGTAAGAACAGAGGCTACTTTTTTCATTATTAAGAAAAATAGGATTTTTTGTCTCCATCTTTTAAAATGTAGCCCCTCAAAACGAAAAGGTTTGTTAAGGTCAGCAGCTAAAAATTCAGTAGACATGGCAGATGAAATTCGTCTTAAAATTGTTGAAACAATTGCATAAATAATTGATAGGAACGAAGTTACCAAATTACTGAAATAACACTGCTTGGTTTGAGTCGCGGACTAGGTCGCTCTCTTTAAGATGTTTCGCGGCTCTGCCCAAAATTGTGCAAGCAAACACAGCCTCGTCGTCCCCAGGATAAAACAGCCCAGCAAGATTCTGTCTCGGAGTTACACTGCACTGATGAACTCCGGAATGCTACACCTTTCAAAATAACTTTTGTTGCTCGGAAACTTAAAATAATATTAAATTGTATAGTGGAAGGTATTTATGGCTTTCTGGTTTTTCTTTTCTGGTGCTCAATAGTTAGAGCGAGAGAGAGAAAATGAGAGAGAGAGTTGGGAGCTGATGAATGGTGTGTTTGGAATGAATGCTACGCCTTCTATTTATAGGCTGAGGGTGTCACGAAAAACGGACCCAAAAAACGGTCGTGGAGAACGTGCAACGTTCACACGTTCCGTAAGACTCGTTTCGAAACGGAACGGAACGGTCACAAATACGACGGTCACGACGTGGTAACGGGAAGGCAACGGTTCCATGAGACTCAGTCTCAACGGAACGGAACGTTAAAAAAAATAACGATCACATTTAGGTAACGGAACTGTTGGAAAAATTAATTTAATAAATAAATTTTTATCAAAAAATAAAATGCCACCTCACCTCACACACACGCACTCGGCTCGGCACCGGTCGGAAGGACGGCGGCGGCGGCGAGCGTGTGTGTGGTGGACCCACAATTGCCTAGGTCCTCCCCCCTTCCACAAAATTGGGTGCCCCTTGGGGCCCAATCCCACTAGCATTTTCTTTTCTATATAAATGCTTTCAAGGAGGAGTGGAAAAGCAATGTGGGACTAATTTTTAAGAGAGGAAATTTTAGCATTTTTTTCTTCTCTTTCTTTTTAATCAAATTCACAATTTCCAACATGTGTTATGGGGAATGCCTCAGATGCATGTGGTGTATTTGCAATTTGATCGTAAATCGTAATTGTTGACATGACAATGTCAATGTGACATTATATATAATAGGCAACACTATATAAGAAAAACTAATGCATGTTTCTTACATCGAATTAAATATTTTAATTGTATAATTTATATATAATCATGCTTTGACTGTAAAATCAAACCGTATCGTATAGTATAAAATCAAACCGTATCGTATAGTATAAACTTAGTATAATTATGTATAACCAAGGAGTGTGGGTCTAAACCGTACTGAACAACTAACTTAATCTGTTTGAATTTTTAATTATAAAATTATATGTCTTAACTTTTTGTTTTATCTCAAATTAAAAATATTTTTTTATTTTTTAAAATGTAATAAAAATATAAAAATTGATTAAATATTAATTTAAATACATTTTATAATAAAAAATCAATTTAAATATAAATTGCTTTATTAAAAAATATATAATCAATTTAAACTGATTATATTATATAATTTTTCACTAAACATTGTGCAAATTAATTATAATATAATTTAATATATTTCAGTTCAAAAATATTATACAGACTAATTATAATATAATTTAGTTCATTACGACTATACTTAATTTATTCAATACGGTACATGAAATATGCTGTAAGTATATACCTACTACTCATTATGCAAACAAAATCTTCATACGACCTCAAATTTATTTCCCTCACTAGGTAGGCAAGAAACAAATGATTCACACATTTCTGGGGTATATCTGAGGAGTCGAAGTAATAATAAAAGATGAATTATTATTTTTAATAAAAATTAAACACTTATAAAAATGAAAAAAATATAATAAATTTATAAAAACGAAAAAAATATAATAAATCATCGAAGAATGTGGTCGTTTCACATGCAAGAAATTGTTATTAAGCATAATCTTTAAATATTGAATTATCATATTTATTTTGTATTATTTCTTCATCCCGTTGTTTCAAGAAGTAGATCCGAGAAATAACTTGTATGAACGTTCAAAATATCTTCAATTTTTATTATTATACAACCCACGAATTATAAAACATTTACAACAATAATATTTCCCATACATCAATCAATATATATATATATATATATATATATATATAAATTTAATCTCATCCTCTATTGATCAATATTAGTTCTCATGAAGTCTAATAATATATCAATTTTCATGAAAACAAGAAGAAGCAGATTATAGGTGTCAACATGGGAATCTCTTGTGGTCTAGTGGTAAGACTCCTCCTCCCCCCACTAGCAACCCAAGTTCGAATCCCACCACGGGTGTGTGAGTTGTTTTCTCTTTATTAATAAAAAAAAAAGGGCCTTTAGAGCCCTTTTTTTATAAAAAAAAAAAAGAAGAAGCAGATTATACAATTTACAACATATCGATATTAATCAAAATTTATGAAAAATTAAGATTATTTGATTACAACACACAACATTCATATATTGAAACTAGAGACTCTCATAAAAAATAATTATAATAATTATTTTGTTTTATATAATGTACGTGTGTATGTGTGGTGTGTGTAATTTTGTATTTTTTAGATTTATAAAGTTCACCCTTGAAGTCATCTTAGGCTGTACTTATTCTTTCACTATTGTAGAATCTACAAAGAGAAAGAACAAGTACAGCCTAAAATGATTTAAGGGTGAGAGATATGAAATCAAGAGATTACATATGCCCTATATTTATAACCAAAACTTAGCTTACAAGTTAAGCAAATTTTATAATAATATATATCCATATTTATATCTAAATCTATTTATTTATATATATTTGTATCTTTATATATAAAATTTAAATTTTATGTAACACCTCATTCCTTATACGAACTAAAATTTTAGTCAAATTTATAATTCCAAAACTTTTATGTTTTTACCCTCAATATTTAAAAAACGAAATTTACGAACTTAAATTCAAAAGTGAAGATGTTTTAATAATCAAAATATATTTAAATTAAATTTTGTAAATTTCAACAAAATTACCAAAATGCCCCTAATTCTTAATTTTTTTTTTTTTTTTCAAATTAGGGAACAAAGATATTTTATAAATATTAAGAAAAGAAAAGAAAAAGTGAAGGACACATGTCCATCTTTTTGTTTGCTATGCAGAGGATATATATCTATATATTGACTATAGGAATTATTTAGATAATTATTATTAGTAAACTTTAGGAGGTAGCTGCTTATGACCTCTTTGTGGCAGCACACCTAAGCTGCCTTTAGTTGAATGTAAGAAACCACGTGTAGTGGTTTTGAAGCACTTGGGAATAAAAGTGATTTTTCCCTTTTAATCTAATATGTTGTTCCTTCTTTTAACAAGCGAAAACAAAAGAAAACCAAGCTGTTTGACGAGATAAAACTAAAGAAAACAAAAGGAAGAAGAAGGGGAAGAAAAAAGGTACAAGGAAGAAAAGAAGAGAAGATAGGTATTAGTTTTGCTTTCCTTCTTATACTCTTCAATCCTCATGAAAATTTATTATTGTATTTTAATTTGGATGAATGATTTTCTAAGTGTTTTATGATTGCTACGTCTTTAAATGTATCTCTAGTATATTTGGAAATTTTGGAAAGAAGATATAAGGCTTTTTATTTATTTATTTGAACTTCATGCAAAAACGGTTTCTCTGAAAATTGAAATAAAAATTGAGAAACTTCCACAATGAATTTGGGTTTTAAAATTATATTTTTAAAAATCTTTGGATTTCTAGTTTATAACAAATTTTACGGTTCATAATTTGGAGTTTTCTACGCAAAGTTATACCTAATTAAATGAAGGTTGTTTTATGAAACACGAACTGCAAGAGGTCTCAGTATTTTTGATATTTGAAATGGTTATACAATTTGGACTTAAGCAAATTATATCTTGTTTTAAATCTTGACATGTATAGTGTTTGAAACTTTTTAAGGTTTGTCATTTCGATATTTCTAGACAAAGTTATGATTGTTTAATCAAGGATATGTCAAGTGAAAGAGGTGCTGGAAAAACTGTTTGAAAAACCAATTAGATTTTTGTTAATTGAAATAGTTTTATTGATTGGAATTGGATGTTTTATGTCTTATTTTAAAGCTTAAGATGTCTAATTTAATATGAATTTTATGGTGTATTATTTCGAATTTTCTATACAAATTTATAGTAATTAAATTAAAGGTACGTCCTGCTACAATTTTGGTTAGAAAAATTGTTTGAAAGTAATTGGTTTCTATGGATTTGAAGGGGTTATATATATGATAATTGAATGTGTAATAACTGATTTTAAAATTTGAAATATTTATTTTTCGTATGTTTTTACAGAAATGAATTTAGACATTTTTTTCAAAAGTTATATATGATTATACAAGGGTAGGTTTAGGAGTACCCTAAAACTATTTAAATTGCAATAGTCAAAATCAAATAACTATCAACATTTCCTATTTTATAAATGTTAAAGTACCTTTCAATTTAAATTAAATATGCAAGCTATGGAATTATTCTTATTTTGACATAAGTGTGGTTATTTAGGAAGAGTTGAACATGCAGAACCTACAGGACACGTAGAGGACCATTAGAGACATTTTTCTGTGAGTGAATATTTAATTATTTCTAAAGCATGGTTATGGCAAAAAGGATTAGGCATTTTAACTTTCAAACCTTAAAAACACTATATAAAAATGATGTGTGACTTACAAATTATAAAAGGCAAAAAAGACATTTGTAAAATTAGTCTACATGTCAACCAACATCACCAACTAATAAAAAAAAATATCTAAGCATCGCCAACCAAAGCATGCCTATGCCATCACTTAAATATTATTTATGTGTGTAAAAGAATATGTTTAAAACACACAATTTTTATAAGATCAAGAGGCCAAACCCAAACTACAAATCATTTAATCCTAGAATTAGAAATGGATTTATGCCTCACCCATCTCGTTTTTCTTTCTCTTCATCATTTTTGTTGGATAATTTTCTTGAAAGGATCAAAGATTTTTCCTTTTTTTTCTATCTCTGTTGTTCTTGGAAATGTCCTTTTTGCAATCTTCACCTTCTTCTTTGCTCTAGGTTACTTTTTTTTTCCTTCCCCTTTTTAAAGATTTCTTTACCTTATTTTCTTAGATTCATTCTTGATTGATTTTTAGTGCTTGTGAACTTGGTTTTTGTTTTTGAAACATGTACCTTTTGTCTTAAATTGGATGGTTGTCATAACTATTTATATCTATATCTACATCTATGTTAATTAAACTCATTTTTTAATTAAGATAATTAAATGTTTTAAGATTTTACAATTCTTTTTAACTTGCTTTTGAAAACTTTTTTCCCAATTAAGATAAAATACGAAGAGCAAAATATTATTATTGTTTAGCATTGAATTTGTCCAAAATAAACTAAATCAACTTCTCAAATAAAGTATATACAATCCAAGTGAACGTATAATGTATCCTTAACAAGTCAAGAAATATCTAATAAATCAATTAGTCATTTTTATTACCTAAGATAGATATGTTAAAAATAATTATAGTCATAAACATGGAATAAATTTGTTGTCTTAATAATACAACATATAAAAGTTACATACATATATATTTATTGAATTTGTTGTATAAATTATTAATCCACATTAATGCTTTAATAGTATAACTGCATATTTAGTGTGTAGAATTTATGAAAATGGCCGCATTTATGTAATTAAATGATCTATCGACTCTAGCTTTTAATTGTTCTATTTATAATAGAACCTTTACAATAGAAACTATAAACTTAATGAGCCATTTTAGGCTTATAAGTGTGGTAAGTTAAAGAGCCTATCACACAATATAAAATATGATATTTCATCTCCTTATGGACTTAAGTCTAAAACATGCTTATTTAACAACTGTCTCATTAAACAAATTTTTTCTAACTTGCTTTATAAATTATTTGACATAATTTAGAGTTACTATTGATTATGTTAATCCATATAAAATAATTCCAACAATTCTCCCACTTGGACAACATAAGCATACATGAAACACTCAATAACATAATCATATCTTCATTCATTCAATATTTCTATCTTTATAAAAAATGTTTACTTCTCAAAAAACAAACGCAACTAGAAAAATATTAAATGACAATCCAAATAAGTCTCTTAAACCAAAAAAAGACTATATTGCTATAAAAATATTTGCCATGTATATATTTGTTTTTGAAAAATATCATGTATATTTTCATTCACTAAACATTTAAATATGATTATTAATATAAGTAAACTCATGGTTGGGCTAACACTAAAATATATATCAATTATGAGAAACAAATGAAAAATTAGTTTAACTTTGTATAATAAAATATGACAGTGTAAAGTTTAATCATCATTCTCGATAAAAAGGAATAAACTTTGCTTTAGTAGAGACTTAGTTGGTTTTTGTAAATTAAACTAAAAAATGGACAAGCACACTAAATATTTGATTTTAAATTAAAACTTTAAAAATTAAATTTTTAAACATTAATTTTTTTAAATATCATTACAATATATAAGTGCTCTCTAATTAAACTTGACTCAATACTGAAAATAAGAGTTTTAAATTCGACTTTATCAACTCACTCAACACTACTAAAAAGGTATAATATACCAAAATATATTTTAAATAATGTGTACATGTCTAGCAAATTCAATATATATATATATATATATATATATATATATATATATATATTTATTCAACTTTGAAAAATAAAAAAAAAATGTTCCTTGGCTAGAAAAATTATTAATGTGCCAAAATTTATGAAAAAAATGTCAAACCATAAATAATGAACAATATCAATGCTCAAAATACTTTCATTTAATTTGACACGTTTTTATGAAAAATGAATATTAATGCACTAGTTATAAAAAAGCTTGATGTTTTCTAGATCATAATTTATTTTTATAATATTTGAATCAAATACAGTGTTCAAAATACCCTTACAATATTTTAGTGACAAATTAATTTTTTAGAAGATACTCCTAAAGAGGAAAAAACTTTTAAAAAAATCACTTGAGAATATCATTATAGTTTTGATTGTGGACTTTTATATACATAAATTTTGGAAATCAATTCTGTCATTTTTACAAAATATGTTCACATAAGTTATAAATGTTATTAATGGACCGATAAAGCACAATATTCAAGTAGATTCCTAAATTATTTACTATATTTTGCACGCAATCATATGTATAATAATCGTATGATACACTCGTAGAGTATCTTTAAAGAGTACAAATATTACTTTTGGACCAACTAACGTCTTGTAATCAGATAATTATCTTTGAATAGAATATAAATTACTCTACTTTTCATGTTATCATATAACACAATTACAGAGTTTATCACATGTGTTTTCAAGTTTTCAACATTGATGGCATTAACATAGCAAAGACATTTTATTACTATCGTAATTGAAGAATTTACTTTAACAACTTACATGACCGTAGTAAGTAAGGATCGTGCTTTTTCGTTAATTCTTCTCATTCTCTTTCATACTAGAGTCATTTATACCAATATAAAGAAATAGTAACAATTAGATGCATTTAAAATCAAGATCATGCTTTTACTTATTTCTTCAATTTCATGCTAAAGTCTTATTTATAAATAAACTCTTATGCATTATAAAGAAAAACAATTAAATATCACAACCATATGTGTCAATTTATCACCGAGAGAGCGAATTAGATTGCCCAGTTCATGACTTTAATTACTTTCTTTATCAACCAAAGCATAATTGTTCAATAATAAAATATCGAGAGGATATTTGCTTATTAGAAAGAGTCTTAGTAATTTTTGTGATTGCGTACAACAATACACTCATAAATCACAAAATAAATTACACAATCTGACATGCTTAGTCTTATGAGAGGAAAGTACATAAGCAGTCAATTGTTATTTAATTTTACTTTTGATTATAGATCTAAAATATCAAACCCAAAACTTAACGTGCAATTTTTTTTTTATAAATAACTTCACACACATTATTCACTTTTAATTGATTTATGCACAAAGCTTTAATGGAAAAAAAATCCAAGAGGTCCTCTACTTATTTGAAAATGAGAATTTTATTCCTCTATCTATATTTTATAACACTTAAGTAATATTATTTTGGAAAAAGTACAACACAAGTCCTATTCTTATAAAAAAAAAAAATACTAGCACAAGTCCTTTTTTTAAGAAAACATAAAAAATACTTACAGATTCCCTCTATTAGTTTTAAAAGTTTATTTGTGTATATTAAATTTTTCATGTCAATACAAGTTTAAAATAGAAAAATTATTCTAAAAATTTTATTTGATAAAATATGAAAATTATTAAAATCAAAATGCTGCAGGAAATTTTGGTATCAGAGCTAGTAAAAAAATTAAATAAATATTAAAATTAAATTTATCCAACCTAATATAACAAGAGTGATAACAGAAATATGAAAGAGGGAGAGCGAGAGTGAAGAACACAATAGAAAAAGATATTTCCAGTATATGTAATCTGTTATGATACAATCTATAGCACACACATTACACTTGGTATGCTATTGATGACATGGCACAACAATATCAGTTTATGATTTAACATTCCCCCATAAACTTACAACACCTTAATGACTGTAAGTTTAGTTCTTAATTCATTAAACCTTGTACCAGAGAGTGCTTTAGTCATAATATTTGCTACTTATTCTTGAGTAGGTGTGTATTCTACATGCAACAAACCAGACACAACTTTTTCTCTCACAAAATGAAAATCAATCTCTATATGTTTAGCCCTTGAATGAATAACTGGATGTTTAGCCAAATATCCTGCACTAATATTGTCACAATAAACAACAGGAGGATCACACAGTTTAATTCTTAATTCTGCCAAGATTTTTTAATTCTAAGTTAACTCAGCAACAGTGTGAGCTAGAGCACGAAACTCTGCTTCAGTACTTGATCTGGAAACAACTTTCTGCTTACTTGACCCCCACGAGACAAGTGAAGTGCCAAGATACACACAATAACCACCTGTAAATCGTCTATCATCCACACAAGAAGCCCAATCTGCATCAGTGTAAGTAGTGAGTGCCAAACTATTAGAACAACTGAGTAACAACCCATGATCTTGTGTACCCTTCAGATACCTCAAGAGTCGTTTAGCTGCTATCCAATGTATATTTGTGGGTGATTGCAAAAACTGGCACAATTTATTAACTACAAAACTTATCTCAAGGCGTGTTAATGTAGAATATTGTATAGCGCCGATAATGGTGTGATATTGAGTAGCATTGGACAAAGGTACACCCTCAGCTTTTGAAAAATGATGCCCAGTCACCATAGGAGTTGATGTAGGCTTTGTATCAGTTGATTGAAACTTGTCAAGCAAGTCTCTTATGTATTTCCCTTGACTTAAATGAAAGCCAGCTTTTGATCTAGACACTTCCAAGCCCAAAAAAAAATTGAGCTCACCAAAGTCTTTTAAAGTGAAAACCATGTTAAGTTGAACAATCAGATCAAGAATAAAACCATCATTATTGCCTGTTATTAATATATCATCAACATAGATGAGAAAAACCACAAATACTCCATCCTTGTCATAGAGCATCATAGAAGCATCTGAATTAGAACTTTTGAAACCCAAATCAGTCAAACAACCACTTAATTTCAAGAACCAAATCTTTAGAAACAGAACAAGGCTCAGGAAGAATAGAAACAGACAACAAAGTTTTAGGCTTAAAAATCCCTTTCTTAGTTCGGGTGATCATTGGGTGAATATTGGTAGAAGGAGGAGAGTGATGATTATGAGTAGAAGAAGAAATGGTAGGATAAGGTAAATCAACAGACAAAGAAATACCTATAGGATTTAAAAGATGTGTTGTAGGAAGCGAACCAAAAATAAGAGGTGTAGATGAATGATCTGAAGATGTAGTAGTCACGGGTTCTAAAGTATGATCAAGAGATGGTATAGGAGTTGTAACATCAATAGGATCATTAATGTGAGTAGTAGGAGACTGAGATAAAGTGGTTTGGGTAAAAGATGACAAGTGAGAGCTAGAAGTAGGTGACTGAGATGAATGAGACAGGTCAAAAGGTAAGGCTGCTGTTGAAGAAATAGGAATAGTAGGTTCACTGCTCGAGGTTAGAAGAGGACACTTTATTTTGAGCATCAACGGGTATAGAAATAAGGCTTTCAGGCATTGAATGGTTACAAATATTTTGATGAAAGTTATAAACTTGTTGACTCTGACTAGGCGTGGGAATATGAATAAAAAAAGAATTAGGAGATGACTTAGAAGAAGAGGATGTTTCAAGAGAAAGGAAAGGGAACACATTTTCATTAAACTTCACATGAGAAGATATATATGCTCTCCCTGAAGCAGGATCTAAACACCAGTAACCTTTATAATGCATAGCATAGCCCAAAAATACACAAGGTAAGGACCTAGGCTCTAACTTATTATGAGTATAGGGTCTTAGAAAAGGATAACACAATGAGCCAAAAACCTTGACATAGCTATAGTCAGGCCTAGTTTGATAAAGAAGTTCATAAGGACTAATGAAATGAAAAGCTTGAAAAGGTAATCTGTTTATTACATGCACAGTAGTTTGGAAACAATAATCCCAATAAATCATGGGAACATTAGACCATATGATCATAGCAAGACCAACCTCTACTACTTGTTTATTTCTTCTTTCAACAACACCATTATGAGATGGTGTATGAGGACATGAAATTCATCTCATAAACCCATTTTGAAACAAATGAGTCTCCAAACTCTTGAAGTCTGTACCACCATTGCTTTGCAACATTTTAATTTTAGATCGAAATTGGTGCTCCACTAAAGCCTCAAAATGTAAGAAAATTGCTGCAACTTGTGATTTGTTATTAAGAACATAAATCCATTAGAACCTTGTGTAATCATCTACAAACAATAAGAAATATCTCACACCTTTGTACTGAATTGACTTGGGAAAGGCCCCCACAAGTCTACATGAATTATATCAAATGGGTGCTGAGATGTACATGTGTTATTGGCATTCTATGTGCCTTAGCTATTTGACAGGAATTACAAAAATCAAGTACACAAGATGTGCATGATGATTTATTCATACTTCGAACTACATGTTTAACTATGGAGGAATGGGGATGTCCAAGCCTGTCATGCCACAAATCTCCACTAAGTATACTTTTATTACATGTAACCTTTTCTAATCCTTCTTGAAGACTATTCAATTCTGGAATCATGTAAAGTCCTTCTTTAGTTTCCCACCACTAAAAGTATAGTCTTGGTGTCCAAATCATTCAAACAAAAGGTGTTAGGAAAGAACTCAACAGAAACATGATTATCCTCACAAAGCTTCTTGACTGAAATTAAATTCTTTTCTAGTTGAGGAACACAAAACAACTTGTGGAGATTCAATTTATAAGGATCACAAGATAAACAAGCACTGCCTAAATGTGTACTAGGAATTGTAGTACCATTTCCAAGTAAGACAGAAGCATTACCTGAATAAGAACTAGAAGAGTGAAGTAAACTCTGATTTGAAGTCAAATGGTGTGCAGCACCAGTGTCCAAGAACCATTGATGAGGAGAACTCACAGTAGAGCTAGTGGTAGGCAACAAAGCTTGAGGCACAAAGTTAACATTGGGAGAAGTTTGAGGAAATACAGTAAAGGCTTCAAGATTATCAATAGACCCAACATTTGGAGTTTGAGCAACATGAGCCTGTGGTGTAGGTGCACGTGACTTGCTGGTGAAAAGAATCAATTGGTGCACTATTTTTCGATTGTGAGTAGTGAAAATAACAACGAGCAGCAGTATGCTCAAACGTCTTACAAATCTGGCACTGAATATTATCATATTTGAAAGATTTGATGTTGTCTTGAGAGGTATTAGATTTGGAGCGATTGTGAAAATTACTGGTAGAAATAGATCCTCATTGCTTGTTATAAACATTCAATTTTGCAAAATTGGCTTGTATAATATAAGCATCAGGTAAATCCATACGATCACACTGTCTTTCATGCATTCTCATGCGTGCGAAAACCTCATCAAGACCAAGAACTCGTTTCTTGCCAGTTATACTTGTTACCAAAGATTGATAATTGGAATCTAAACCTCCAAGAACATACAAAACTTGTTCTCGATCACTTAGAGTATCACCAATAGCCAAGAGATGATTAATTAAATCTTTTGCCATATCGATATACTGCTCAATTGTCATATTACCTTTTCTTAAGGATTGTAGATGCCATCATAAATCCATCAACCGAGATTGAGAATCATCGTTGAAAGCTTTAGCCAAAGCAAGCCAGTATTCCAAAGCTGTTCGTTTACCAATAAGATACTTGAGATAACTTGGTAAAATAGGATGAGTAAATCCAATTCTTGATAGCATTATCTTGTCTCTCCCAGAGGAAATAATCTGTATTATCTTCAAGTACATCATAGTTTCGTGAAATACCAAATGCATCTGTAAAGGTGATGACTTTCTTGATTTGTTTTGGAGGTATTACTGATCCTTCTTGAACTAGCAACTGAACATACACAGTAATGACATGTATGAGTTGCTCCTTCCATATTAGATAATTTGATTCATCAAGTTTGATTGAAAAATTAGGATTTATTGGATAGGTTGGAAGAGAGTTAAGAGAAGCTATGGAAGATGAAATTATAGAGGATAGAGAAATAGATTGTGGTAGTGAAACATGCAAAGTACCTATATTTGCACTAACTTGATCAGCCATAGATACTTGAGCTCTAATACCACGATAACAGAAATATGAAAGAGGGAAAACAAGAGTGAAGAACACTATAGAAAAAGATATGTTCAGTATATGTAATCTGTTATGATACAATCTATATATAGCTCACACATTACACATGGTATGCTATTGATGACATGGCACAACAATATCAGTTTATGATCTAACAAAGAGAAATAAATTATTTAAAATATTTTAAAGAGGAATTAATAAAATTAATACTATAGTTAACGAAAAAAAATAAAAGAATTAATATGAAACAAGTAAAATGAAACCAATAATTAAAATAAATTATAATTGAGCTAATAAAATATTATAAATAATAAGCTATTTATGCAAAATCTTACAAATACCTAACAAAGATTTGTAAAGTCTTAAATAGTGAAAAAATGACTAATGGTCACTTTTACAAAAAAAAAAAAAAAAAAAGACTAAATGGATGAAAAACAAAAGTAAGAGACTAAAGTGCCTTTTTTCATAAAAAAATAAAAATAAAGGACCATTACAGTCTTGAGCCCAATCTTAATTTGGGTTAACAAGTTCTTTCATTAATCTTTTGGATCAAATTGTGAAATTGAGATTTTATTAATTTATTTATTTTATTGCAACGATGTATATTAAGTACTCTTAAAATTGCAGAACATGTTATTGAACTTGACATATTTAAGCTTACAAGTGGCAAGCATTTGGTTGCTAACTAAATTTCACATTCAATAACGAAGTCCAAATTTTAAATAAAATAAACTCAAACTTTATTTGTGTTTTATATTTCCAAAAAGTATACACCTAATTTACTTTATAATTCATAAACACATTTAAAGTACATTTGGGCTAACAAAATATGATAAAAAATTGGACGTAAATGTGTAATTGAAATTTTATTTCATTTATTTGTTATTTGAAATCTCATAACCAATAATATACCAAAAAAAAAAAAAATTCAACATGAAAATTCAAACCAAAATTATTGTGCATTTAATTTTTCCAAAAGAAAATAAAAAATAAATACACATGACACTATTATAACTAAAATTATATCACAAAATTTATTTGGGATATTACAAAGCTAAAACATATCACCAATGAAGCTAATTATAATTTCCCTCCGGTTTTTTATAACCCCTCAACTTGTTGACAAAATAACCCCTCACTGATGCACAAATACTTGATAGACAAATTTTGTATTTTATAAAAAGCTCACAAGTTCACAAATCACTTGTAATGAGTAATAAGTATACTCCCAAGATCGTCTCTCAAGGAATTGCTGTGGTTTTAAAATGTTATTTATTTTCTCATTTAGTCGAACAAACAATCCTAAACACTCTAACAATTGTGAGTTACAGAAAAGATTGTAAATTCCTAAAACTAAAATAAAATGCAAATAAAAAGTAATTACAACCAAGGTGGGGATGATGGATGTATATAGGAATCTTAGTTCACTATCCATTCATAGAAAGAACAAATTAAACAATTCAATTTAAAGTCAGATTTAATGATTTTTTCGATAAACTAAGAAAATTCCAAATCAATGACAATTTTTACTACAATTAATTAATTAACTTCTTTGATCCTGATCATTCATTAACTCATTAATTGGAATTATCGCAAGGAAATATTATAACCACCTAATCTAAAACAAATCAATGCAATCAAATTAGGCTCTTGTTTATGATACACATTCAAGCAAAGATGACTTTTCTAATGCCTAAATTTTAACGTATTCTCTCTAACTACAAATCAAGACTTGGCCCATCATTAATTCATAATCAAAAATATTAAGAACATAAACAAGAATTAAATCCAAAACTTAAATATCATTAAATTACAAAACTATTCTTCCAATCATTGGAAGCAATACTAATATCTCCAAATACATAAATTAGCCAACCATAACTAAATTGGTGTCAATCAATTTAGTCATGAGAGGCAAACCACAAAATCAAAGAGAAGAAAAAGATATTACAATAAAAATACTCCAATGAATACTCTAGCTCCAAAACCTTCAAGTTGGTTGATCCCTTTCTCAATTCCTTGTAATAAGTTCAATAATGGAGTGCCTTCACTTGATTTTGGGTGGAAATGCCAGCTGCAACAGTAGCTAAGGTGGAGAGGAAAATGGCTATGAAAACTTAGTGTTTGGGAGAGTATAATGTGGTATTTATAGGTGATGGAAAAGACACACGCGATTTAGGGTTTTTTGGGCATTTTTGGTACTTGGGCCACAACATACATTTTTTTCCATCACGGCGCGTGTTGAATTTCTGAGCTAGTACACAAAACAGGTACCTCCTCGCCTCGGCGCGCATTTTCTCCTACCAAGGCTCATATATTTCTTTTCCGTGATGCGCTTTGTTGTGCAGACCTTATAAGGACCCCTTACAGAATTTCTAATTCCTAATGTAAAGGTTACATTCTTCTCACTTGCTTGTTACCCCTTACATAATAAATGATGTACAATATAAGGCTTATATTCCTCAGCTCTTGTTACTTCATTTTTACTTTTTTTGAGTCATTTGAATCCCATATTCTTCTAAGAGTCCAAAAACCTACAAAATACATAAATACATTCCAAAATACGAAAATAATAAACTAAAACATAAAATGAATGCTTAAAAATGTAATAAAACATAGGTTAAAATAGTGTTCATCACCCACCCCCTCACCTTTATTCTTTTTCAGTAAACGACACATATGTTCTTTTTTGGTAAATGGCACCTATGTTCTTTTTAGGTAAATGACACATGTATTCTTTTTTAGCAGATAATACATATGTTTTTTTTTTCCTGAAGTAGTACATACGATATTACAATTTTTTTTATTATGCAACATATGATTTTTCCTTGATATGACACATGTCTTTTTTTTTTAAACAACTTTTACTTTTCATTAAGTATAAATGGTTGAATTATACAAAAAAAAATACATATGTTTAATTAAACATAAAAAAAATTGTATCATTATATACCAGAAAAAAAAAAAAACCAAGAAAAAGTGGAATGGGAAAGGAAAAAAAAGAAAGAAAAGTGAAATGGCTATAAAAAAAAAGAATGAAAAGGCACAGAGAAAAAAAAGAGAGAATGAAATGGTAAAGAGGAAAAAAAAGAGAGCAAAGAATCGCGCGGGGGGTGGGTGAGTGGGTTATTTTTGAAACCCGATTACTGTTACATGTAATTAATCCTTATAACTTTGGATATAAAATAATTATGCATATTTATGTAATTTTGAATTAAATAGCAAAATTAAAAGTAATTGAGATCGTAAAAGATTACTTTTCAAGAATAAAAGAAATATTATTATATTTTTGTTTGTGAACTTTTATACACTTAAATTTTGAAAATCAGCTTTGATTTTTTCCACTACATAAGTTATAAATGTTATTAGTGAGCCGATAAAGCACCATATCTAGTAGAGCCCTAAATTATTTATTATATTTTACATGCTATCATATGTATAATGATCGTATGACATACTAGTATAGTATATGCAAAGAGCACTCGTAGTCAGGCAATTGTCCTTGAATAGAATATTAATTAGGGAAATTACCAAAAATAGCACCCCCTAAAAATTATAATAACAAAACTAGCACCCCTGTGTTCAATTAAAATTGAACGTTTAATATTGAACGTTCAATATTCAATTTGAACGTAAAATATTGAACGTTCAATATTAAATAGGTCTAATTGTCGTCATTCAATTCTAATTGAACGGATAATATTGAACGTTCAATATTGAACGAGTCTAAATTATCGTCGTTCAATTTTAATTGAACACAGGGGTGCTAGTTTTGTTATTATAATTTTTAGGGGGTGTTAGTTTTGTTATTTTCCCTATTAATTACTATACTTTTCATGTTGTCATATAACACACTAATAGAATTTATCACATCTGTTTTCAAGTTTTCCACATTGATGGCATTAACATAGCAAAGACATTTTATTACCATCACAATTGAAGAATTTACTTTAACAACTTACATGAATGTAGTAAGCAAGGATCGTGCTTTTTCGTTAGTTATTCTCATTTCTTTCATGCTAAAGTCATTCATACTAATATAAAGAAATAGCAACAATCAGATGCATGTAAAATTAAGATCATGCTTTTACTTATTTCTTCAATTTCATGCTAAAGTCTTATTTATAAATAGACTCTTACGAATATAAAGCAAAACAATTAAATATCACAATCATATGTGTCAATATATCACTGAGAGGGCAAATTAGATATTGCACGGTTCATGAATTTAATTATTTTCTTTATCAACCTAAGAATAATTGTCAAATAACAAAATATCGAGAGGATATTTGCTTATCAGTAAGAATCTTAGTAATTTTTGTGATTGCATACAACAATACACTCACAAATCACAAAACAAATTACACAATCTAAAATGCTTAGTCTTATGAGAGGAAAGTATATAAGCAAGGTATTTAATTTTACTTTTGATTATAGATCTAAAATATCAAACCTAAAACTTAATGTGCAAATTTTTTTTTTTGTTATAAATAACATCATGCACATTATGTACTTTTAATTGATTGATGTCACAAATCTCTAATGGAAAAAATATCAGAGAGGTCCTCTACTTATTTGAAAATGAAAATTTTAGTCCTCTACCTATATTTTATAACACTAAAGTCATATTCTTTTGAAAAAAATATAATACAAGTCCTCTTATTATATAAAAAAAAAAAAAAAAAATACTAGAGCAAGTTATTAAAGATAATGCTTTTACTTATTTCTTCAATTTCATGCTAGTCTTATTTATAAATAGACTCTTTTGCACTATAAAACAAAGTAATTAAATTCACAACCAGATGCGTTAATCTATCACCAAGAAGGTGAATTAGATTGCACAGTTTACGACTCAATCATCCTTGCTGAATAATAAAATATCGAGAGAATATTTGTTTATCGATAAGAATCTTAGTAATTTTTGTGATTGCGTACAACAATACCCTCATAAATAACAAAACAAATTACACAATCTTACATGCTTAGTATTATGATAGAAAAATATATAATCAGTCAATTGCTATTTAATTTTACTTTTAATTATTGATCTAAAATACCGAACTCAAAACTTATTGTGCAATTTTTTTTTATAAATAACTTCACTCACATAATGCACTTATAATTGATTTATGTCACAAAGCTTAATGAGAAAATTACCCTAAATGTCCTATACTTCTTTAAAAATGAGAAGTTTTGTCCTCTACTTATTTTTAACAATACTTAGGTTCTCTTGTTTTAAAAAAAAAGACATCAAAAGTCATTTCTTATAAAAAATGATAATACGAGTTCTATTATTTAGGAAAACATAAAAAATATCTCTAAATTTTATTTATTAATTATAAAGATTTATTTGTGCATATTAAATTTGTTTATATCAATACAAGTTTTAAAAGGAAAAATTATTCTGAAAAATTTATATTCTTAAATATTGAAAATTATTAAAATCAAAATACTATATAAAATTTTGGTATCAGAGCCAGTAAGAAAATTAAATAAATTCTAAAATTAGATTTATCCAACCTAATATAACAAGAGAAATAAATTATTTAAAATAGCATAAAGAAATTAATAAAATTAATACTATAGTTAAGAAAAAAAAGCAAAAGAATTATTATGGAACAAGTAAAATGAATCCAATAATTAAAAAAATTATAATTGAACTAATAAAATGTTGTAAATAATAAGCTATTTTTGTAAAATCTTACAAATACTTAATAAAGATTTGTAAAGTCTTATTTAGTGGAAAAAGAACTAACGATGTCACTTTAAAAAAAAAAAAAAGGACTACATGAATACAAAATATAAGAAATAAAATGACTTTTTTCTTAAAAGAAAATGACCATTAGAGTCTCAAGCTCAACATTAATTTGGTTTAACATGTTCTTTCATTAATCTTTTGGTCCAAATTGTAAAATTAAAATTTTATTAATTTATTTACTTTATTGTAACCATGTATATTAGGTACTTTTAAATTACATAACATATTACTAAAGTGAACGTAATTGTATAATTGAAATTTTTATTCATTTGTTATTTAAAATCTTATAACTAATAATATACAGACACACACAAAAATTCAACATGAAAATTCAAACTAAATTATTGCGCATTTAATTTGTCAAAAAGAAAATAAAAAATAAATATACATGTTACTCTTATAACTAAAATTATATCATATAATTTATTTGGGTTATTACAAAGCTAAAACAGCCAATTATAATTTTGGATATAAAATAATTATGCATATTTATGTAATTTTAAATTAAATAGCAAAATTAAAAGTAATTAGCCATTTAGGCTCTCGGCCTCTGATGAGTACAACAGTCAAAACATTTAACTTTTTTTTTTTTTTTTTTTTTAATTATCATCATTATTCATCAGACCCCTTTCAGTTTCCACGTGGGTCCTGTATTTTTTTGTTTTTTGAAAAACACTTTCCCACTTTCCTTTACCAAGCGTTTAAGAAACGCGCTACTCCCTGTGCTCCAGATGGGTTGGAAACGCAGAAAATGGGTATTTGACCCAAACTCGATCAGTTTTTCTTCATCCGGCCACCGAAAAATGTCGAATAAAGTACCAAAACGATCGAAAAAATACAAATAAGAGATCCATGATATTTGTTTTGGCTGAAAACGATTTTATAAAATACACAAATTTTAGGGCTTTTCGGGTTGTTAAAAAATAACCTAAAAAACAAGGCTTATTTATTTATTTAAATTATCCAAAATCTTGAGTTTTTAGAGGTTCATCTAAAATAACCCAAAAAACATTGGGGGTCATGATATTACAATAACATAACTATCGATCACAACCCACCCATGAATTCTAAAACATTTACAACAACAATAATTCGCATATATCAATATTTATATTTTAATTTAATCTAATCTAATCTATCTATAAATATCAGTTCCATTTAGATCAAAATTTACAAAAAATTAAAATTGTTCGATTTCAACACCGGACACAGTCATATATTAAAATTAGCAGCTCTCATCAAAAAAATAATTATCATATTTATTTTGTTTTATATAATGTAGGGGTGTGTGTAATTTTGTATTTTTTAGTTTTAAAAAGTTCACCCTTGAAGTCATCTTAGCTTGTACTTGTTCTTCCTCTCCTGTTCTACAAGAGAGGAAGAACAAGTACAAGCTAAAATGATTTAAGGGTGAGGGATATAAAATTAAGAGATTACATATGCCCTCTATTTATAACCAAAACTTAGCTTATAAGTTAAGCAAATTTAATAATAATATAATAGTAATATATATCCATATCTATATTTAAATTTAAATCATAATTATTAAAATTTAGTACAAATATATTCCTAAATTGAAATTGAAATATCTTAAAAACTATTGAGAAGTAGATATATAGATAATGCGTAAATATTATTGCTAAAAATAGGAGAATAATTTTAGCATAACCCATATGTATTATAAAGGATAGAGAGTGCTATAGAGGTGGAATAGTATAAAAGAAAAAAATGTATAAAAACCTAAAAATATACGTGGCATATAGAATTTGTATAAATTTCTCTTATAAAACAAACACACATTTTCTGTGATAGTGAATTTTTTTTATTATAGAAATATACAAACACCTTCTTTCGTTATATGTAAACGAATTTTCTCCTTCAACAATAAGTCTCTTAGATTTTTCTTCTCTGGTAATTTGTAAAAGAAAATTGAATTTTAATTTTTTTATGAACAGAAAAAAGAAAGTCAAAGACAAAATATCAAATGGTCAAACCTAAAATACAAATCATTAAATCCAAAATTAGAAATGGATATTACGCCTCACCCATATTATTTTTCTCTCTCCATCATTGCTGTTTGATAATTTTCTTCATTTTATATTTATTGGCAATGAATCATTCCAAAATTAATTAACAATTTCTCAAAATAAAAGTATATATAATTAAAGTGGATATATAAATACATTTAATATTTGTTGATACAGAAACTCTACCTTGTAATAACAATATAAAAATATACTTGATATATATTGTTATTACTGAAACTTTATTTAATAAAATATTTTTAACAAACTCCACCACCACCTTGTATCTCAATATAGAAACAAAACTCGATGTATTGAGAATATAGAATTTCCTTCACAAAAATCTCCAAGTGATCAACTACCTCTGAATTACTAATACGTAACAACATTCACCATATTAGTGATACAGGAAAAAATATTTTTTATAAAAAATGTTTATCCAAGAACTACCTATTTATTAAAAAAATGATCTTGAGTAAGAAAAAATTTTCCACTATGAAGTAATTAATATCTATGTAATATATAAAATAAACTCTTAGGATAGAAAAGAAAACAAATTATAATATAATGTCAATCATTATAATTAAATAAATAAAATTAATAATAATTTTATGTTTTAATTTTTTTGTTATATTTTTACTTGATATTAAAATATACATTTATTAATTTTTTTAATAAATAAAGTATTCAAAGTTTAATAACTACTTAATTATAAAAAATAAAAAAAATCATTGTGAGGCATAACAACATCAAGACTGCACAAACGAAAAAATAAAAAAATGTGAAAATAATTAACTATCACAAAATAAAAATCTTGTGGAGTAGGAAAAGATTTACATTACAAACTTAAAAATGTAAATTTCAATTATAAAGTAATTATTGTTCATGTAATATAAAAAATTAAATTCTTATAATATAAAAGAAATTATAATATAATCTAAGCATTATAATTAAATAAATAATAATAGTGAATATTTTCGTAATTAAATTGAATAATTTTTTCCAAAATTTTTTAATTATAATTTGACCATTGTTTTAAAAATTTAATATGTATTTTAGCATGTATAGGATTTCTAATATAAAAAATTAAACCATAAATAAAAATCTTAGAATTTTATCTTTTATCTTTCAATTTTTTATCTTTCTTTCTTCTTTTTTTTTTTTGATAGGAATTTTTTTTTCTTTATTTGTTGATGTTGTATTTTAACCCACTATTTAAGAAAAAGAAAGTGTAAGGTTTATTTTGTATTGGCAATTTTCGTGGACAAAATGTTTGACTGTAATCTAGAATAGGAATTCATCGATTAATCAGACGATACATGATAATGGATCCACCAAGCTTGCAACGCCCATATGACAGGTATAATATTCTATCATGCATACATCTTCACACAAATGAGCACGACACTTAGTATGGATCGTAATGAAAAATAACTTGTGCTTTTAATTGGTCGATCGATCGAGTATATTGTTCGATCGATCGAGTTATCGATCGATCGAGTGTGGAACGACATTGATCGAGGTGCTCTCGGGTTGAGATTGATCGATCGAGAATTTGTGTCGATCGATCGAGATGTGCGTTGATCGATCGATCGAATGAGGTCTTCGATCGATCGAGGCATGTGGGATCGATCGAGTATAGATCGACTTCGATCCAGGTTCTCTCTGTCTAGGATTAGATCGATCGAGTCACCTGGTCGATCGATTGAGCATTGGTCGATCGATCGAGCCAGTGGTTAGATCGATCGAGCCAGTTTTCCAGTTGTGCTAAAACTCCTTTTTTAATTCGACCCTTATGTTACTTTTACCTAATTGACCCCATTTAATGTTAAGAACAAAATTCTTGTTTGAGGATAATTTTGGTAATTGTTAAATCCTGATAGGAGAAGAGTTATAGTCAATTGCAAATCCTATTTGAAGTAAACTTGGACTCTATTTAAGTGAGACTAGTTTGTGCATAACATATACACATTGATCTGATATTTTCATCATTCGAATTGTGCTTTTAACTTCTTGTCTTCATCTATCATACTTAGGCATTTTCATCTTTTAATTGTTCAAACATATTTTCTGGTTATGTTTGAATGATTCATATGCCTATTTGATTTTCATGATATTGAGCTTTATATGATTGTTCTAGATTTTGCTAGCTGATTTAGATTTTACATCGTATGCTGTTGAATCTGCTAGTTAGGATTGTTCATTGTTTAAATCCGCTCTAGGACACACTTTGCACTTATGTTATTGTGCTAACGTTTCAGGTGAGGTGTTCGGTATTTCGTGTGACTCAAAATTACCGAAGGTGACGGGTTCGATTGATCTTGTGTGACTCAAGTAGATCGGAACGTTGGTCTGGATCCAGACATCTAGCTATTGGAGGCTGTGAAAGGAGCGACGGCTCGTAAGTAAATTACAGAAAGGGGGATCTATCTGCGACGGGTAGTTCTGGACTCTATGGTTGTAATTGAACATTGATTTTCATAGTGGATAGTTAGGTGGTCCGGTAGACCGGTGGTTTTCCTCTTAGGTCATTGTTGTGGCCTAGGTTGTTTCCACCTAAAAATATCGTGTGTTGTTTTTTATTCCGCATTTATCTTTACACGCAATTGCATGTCTGGCCGTTGTGATTAGATTACACATTTAATATTTGTTAAAAATTGAAAATAACCTATTCACCCCCCTCTAGGCTTATTTGATCCGTGATTAAAAACTTTCAGAAAGGAAATATTAATTCAAATATTTATTGTGCATTTTAGGTTTTTTAGGACTTCCTGTAAAAAAAATAAAATTCTTATAATTTTTAATATTGAATAAATAAAATTAATAATAAAAGTTTAATTAAATTTTACCAATTGTTTCATTAATTATGAGTTGTGATACTATATTAAAAATGAAGATCTATTTTAGTTTACGTACTTATTAAAACTTTAAATCATAAATAAAGAACATATTTTATCATTCAAATCTTTTTCTTTCTTTATTTGTTTGTTTCATTTTTTTAACTCATTATTTTAATTAATTATTATAATTAAATATATAGAATTAACAGTAATGAAAATTTTATAATTAAAATGAAAAATAGATGACAAAATCGTCAAAAAAGGTTAATTTTTACATCTAATATTTTAAAAAGAAAAAGATAAAAAATAAAAATTAATTCCACTGTATAACTAGATGTTTTAGGTTTTTAAGACTTCTTTTAAAAGAAGTAAATCATAAATAAAACTCTAAATTTTTATCTTTATAATAAGATAATGTAATCATTATCTTTAATTATTAAATATATAAAACAAAAAAAAAATAATTTTGTAATTAAATCAAAAACTTGAGGACAAAATCGTCCAAAATTGAAAATATATTATTATTATTATTATTATTATTATTATTATTGTAATGGGCTTATCTACTTATTTGTTCAATTAAGATTTTATAAATATGATATTTTTAAATTTGATAAATTAATCGATTTAATAATTTTACACTTAATGACTATTAAGTGATTGAGGGTTTATCATAATCAAATTATAAATTGTCAGGGACTAAATTATATATTTTAAAATATGTTAGAGAGTCATGTGAATTAAAAAATCAAATCAAGTGTAACTTCATATTATCATTAAATTAATTTGACATAAATTAAAATTTTAGATACCAAATTACTAATATTAAGTTTAAATTTTTGTAATGTGTTATGGGAAATGCCTAAGATGCATGTGGTGTATTTACAATTTGGTCGTAAATCGTAATTGTTGACATGACAATGTCAATGTGACATTATATATAATAGGCAGCAATTAAATATTTTAATGCATGTTTAAATATTTTAATGCATGTTAAAAAAAACTAATGCATGTTTCTTACATCGAATTAAATATTTTAATTATATAATTTATATATAATCATATTTTGACTATAAAATCAAACTGTATCGTACAGTATAAAAAATAGTATAATTATGTATAAATTTTGTATGACCAAGGAGTGTAGGTCTAAACCGTACTGAATAACTAATTTAGTTTGTCTGAATTTTTAATTATAAAATTATATGTCTTAACTTTTTATTTTATCTCAAATTAAAAATATTTTTTTATTTTTTAAAATGTAATAAAAATATAAAAATGGATTTAATATTAATTTAAATAAATTTTATAATAAAAAATCAATTTAAATATAAATTATTTTAGTAAAATATATATAATTAATTTAATCCGATTATATTATATAATTTTTTACCAAATATTGTACAAACTAATTATAATATAATTTAATATAATCCAGTTCCAAAACATTGTACAGACTAATTATAATATAATTTAATATAGTTTAATTCATTACGACTATACTTAATCTATTTAATGCGGTACATTAAATATGCCGTAAGTATATACCTACTACTCATTATGCAAACAAAATCTTGATACGACCTCAAATTTATTTCCCTCACTAGGTAGGCAAGAAACAAATGATTCATGCATTTTTGGGGTATATCTGAGGAGTCGAAGTAATAATAAAAGATGAATTATTATTTTTAATAAAAATTAAACACTTATAAAAATGAAAAAAATATAATAAAGCATCGAAGAATGTGGTCATTTCACATGCAAGAAATTGTTATAAAGCACAATATTTAAATATTGAATTATCATATTTATTTTGTAATATTTCTTCATCCCATTGTTTGAAGAAGTAGATCCGAGAAATAACTTGTATGAACGTTCAAAATATCTTCAATTTTTATTATTACACAACCCACGAATTATAAAACATTTACAATAATAATATTTCCCATATATAAATCAATATATATATAAATTTAATCTCATCTAGTTCTCATGATGAAGTCTAATAATATATCAATTTTCATGAAAACAAGAAGAAGTACATTATACAATTTACAACATATGGATATTAATCAAAATTTACGAAAAATTAAGATTATTCGATTACAACACATAACATTAAACTAGCAACTCTCATAAAAAATAATTATAATAATTATTTTGTTTTATATAATGTACGTATATGTAAGGTGTGTGTAATTTTATAACTTTTAGATTTAGAAAGTACAGCCTAAAATGATTTAAAGTTGAGAGATATGAAATCAAGAGATTACATAAGCCCTATATTTATAACCAAAACTTAGCTTACAAGTTAAGCAAATTTTATAATAATATATATCCATATTTATATTTAAATCTATTTATTTATAAATATTTGTATCTTTATATATAAAATTTAAATTATAGTTGTTAAAATTTATTACAAATATACCCCTAAATTTTAGGAATTCACATACATATACTATAAAGACGTTTCTTTTTAATTATTTATATGAGTTTATATATAATATAGGTGTATATTGTGTGTGATTTTGTGTTTTTGAGATTTAAGATATTTACCATTGAACAACAAAGTCTAAGTAATAAGAACTTTTTCCTCTTGTACAAGCAGCAAAAATAAGAAATAATTAATAGAAAAGTGCAGAATAAACAAATAAGGTAGATAATAGACAATAATGATAAAAGTGGTAAATACTTTCTAATCTTTGCATATACTATATATGTTATCACATATATTGTGTATACTAAGATTGTACTAACTCAGGCAACAAATCAAGCAAACACAATGATGTAATGTGGTAAATTCACTTAGGTTCCAATTCTAAGTGGTAACATCAACGAGTTATTTAAGACAACCACTCAGCAATCAAATTCACTAAAAATAATAAACAGTTAATACAGACTCGATAAGGTAAGACTCTGAATACCTCTATCAGTCCCGCCCGTCATAACTGCCTAAACTGCTATCACCAGCTATTTCCAAAGCTACTGCAATCCTAACTCAATTCGGCTTACCTCCAAAGCCAAACCACCACGTAGTGTGATGCTAATACTTACAATCAGTATGCATGTACAACAATATATGAAGTCTACCCAAAATATAATTTTAGGATAAAATATCTCGTATCAACAATACGAAAATATACTCGATATATGTTGATACGAAAAATTTATTTCGTAATAACAATATAAAAATATACTCGAGGTATGTTGATAAGGAAACTTCACCTCTTAATAACAATACATAAATATACTCGATGTATTGTTATTACTGAAACTCCGTTTGATAAAATAGTTTTAATAAACTCCACCACCACTTGTATCTCAATATAGAAACAACAGTCGATGTATTGAGAATACAAAATCTCCTTCACAAAAATCTCCAAGTGATCAACCAACTTTGAATCACTAATACAGAACCACACTCAATGTATTAATGATACAGAAAAAATTTATTTTTGATAAAAATATTTACCCAAAATAAATTTTATGCAACAGACAAATTAGCTCAAAAGTAAAAGAAATGAGGATTAAAGAAGTGTAAAAAGATGTATTAATTAAGAGAGAGTAGGAGTATTTATAGTTGATTTTTTAACTTCTAGGACCCTCGTCGTACACCCCTGCGAGGCTTTGTTGACCACCTTAGCCAACCCCTAGTGAGATATCAGCGAGGTCCAACGAGTCATAGTTCCACCCTATGCACCCCCACAGACCATTCTTTGACCACCTCGACAAGCCCTCTACGAAACTTCTGCGAGAGCCCAACAAGCCAAACAACATAAGTTTTTTAAGGAAAAACTTCACCAAATAAAATGCCATAAATACCTACTAACTTAGGAAACACATGCAAGTAAAAACACATTTTAACAAACAATAAATAAGTTCCTACCCATCCCGTGGTTTGTGTATCAAACAAACATACATTAGTGTTAAGTACTACGTGAGTGTATGCGATATTGAATACAAGCAAAGTACCTTACAAATAGGTAGACAAAAACTCTTAGTACAACAAATAAACTTTGTGTTTTGCACATGAAAAAGCCAACAAAGACACAAAAAGACTTATAGAATTTACAATATGAAATCAAGATATTACATATGCCTTATATTTATAACCAAAACTTAACTTTCAAATTAAGAAAATATAATAATAATCTATTATTATATCTATATCTATTTATTTATCTATATTTATTGATTAGCTTTGGTGAAAATTTTTCTTTGTTGATTGATTGTTTGTGCATATTTTTAATGCAAAACATTTTGTTGCCCAATACCAGTTACTTTTGCAATTTTTATTATTACAAGTTAGATTTTTACCTAAAAATTTTCAAGACCAGCAATACACACACACATACATACTAGTAAAATGTAAGAGTTTAACACGTGTTATATTTTACTTTTATATTTACTTTTTTATTATTTTTTGTATGATATTAAAATATATATTTATCAATTTTTAAAACATAAAGTACTTAAACTTCAACAATTACCTAATTATAAAAAAAATGATCTAGAGTAAGAAAAAATTTGCATTAAAAATGTAAAAAAGTAAGTTAGTGTAACACCTCATTCTTACACGAACTAAAATTTTAGTCAAACTTATATTTTTCAAATTGTTAAATCTTACCCTCAATAATTAGAAAATGAAATTTATAAGCTTAATTTGTGAGGTGAAGATGTTTTAATAATCAAAAAGTGTTTAAATTAAATTCTGAAAAATTAATGCAAAATTACCAAAATGCCCCTAATTCTAAAAACTTTCATTGTTAAGAGACAAGGGTATTTTAGTCTTTTTATCTTAAAAATGATTTATCACCAACAGCGACTCTTTTGTCTTCTCCTAATGACACATGTTTATTCTAAAAAAAAATGAAATGAAATGAAGAAACGGTTGAGTATGAGTTGTGAGGACACTTGTCCTCAAATAATAATGTCTTAAACTCCCATCTCCCACGCCTACACTCTTACAAGATAATAGCAGCCCTTGCCTTTTCTCTCTTTAGCCAAAACTTCACTCTCACCGTAAGGAATAGCTTCCTTGTTTTTCATTTCTTTCTTTCTTCCATTTGATCTACAAGAAAACTCAAGAATAACAAACAAGAATTAAGAGAAACATCCTTAATCAAACAAGGTATACTTTACGTTATTTATTTTCTCTTTTCCTTCCCTTTAACTATACTTTTAATTGGGAATCTGAAAAACAATTTTAACACAAAAGGATTATCCATGAATGAAGTTTTCAAAAATAATCCAAGAACAAGTCATTTGTAATGTTTGAACTTCATGAAAAACTGTTTTTCTGAAAATTGTAATGAAAACTGGGAAACTTATACAACGAATTTTGGTCTGTAAATTATATTTATGAACAGATATGGATGTCTATTTTATTACAAATTTTACGTTTCGTAATTCGGAGTTTTCTACGCAAAGTTATACCTAATTAAATGAAGGTTGTTTTCACTACTACAATATAAGCAATATAGGACGGCTTCAAATTTAGAGTGAGAAATAAATAGGACGGTCTCAAGTATATGGCCGTCCTATAAGAAATATAGGACGGCTATTACGGAAAAAATTAGGCGGAACTTTATAGGACGGCTATCAGCCGTCTTAAAAAAAATTCTTTTAGGGCGGTCAGTAACCGTCCTATAAAATTCTTATAGGACGGTTACTGACCGCCCTATATAGTTTCAATACAAAAAAAAAAAAAAAAAAAAAAAAAAAACACACACAAATTCTTATAGGACGGTCAGTAACCGTCCTATAAAATTCTTTTAGGACGGTCAGTAACCGTCCTATAAAATTCTTTTAGGACGGTTACTAACCGCCCTATAAGAATTTGTGTGTTTTTTTTTTTTTTTCTTTTTTTTTCTGTGTTCGTCCTAAAAGAATTTATAAGAACGAGTGTAATTTTTTTTACTTATATATCTTTCTCCTCTCGCAAGTGAACTTAACTCATTTTAAGTTAAAAAAATTTCAATCTCTCATCCTCCTTCCTCTCCTCCTCTTTCTGACCACTCTTTCCTCTCATCCTCTTTCTCACCATGATACTCATCCTTATCCCCATCCCCTTCAATATCACCACTAACAATAATTTATTTTTGTTAGCAGATCTGGTAGCATGTGAAGGCTTTGATTATTTATTCTGCACTTATTATTTATTTTATTCTCCACTTTGGGTTGATATTTGTATTTTGCTCGACTTTAATAATTTTTTGTTTCTTTAAATAGTTGGAGATTTGATTTCTTTGTTTCATTTTGCTCACTCTGATCATTCTTATTTCTTGATTTTCGTTTGCCATTTTTTCGCCCATCTTTGGCCATTTTCTTTGCATTTCTGTTATGAGAGTATTAATGATATTTGGCTTGTTAGTTTTTTATTGTGAATCTATGGGTTAAATTTTGATTATGAAGTTGAGTCCTAAAAAGAAAGAGGGAATTGAAAAACTAAAGCGGGAAAAGAAAAATTGAAAGTCGCGCCAATTTTTTTGGAATGAAATTTATTTTGAAATCGTATTTCTAGAATAAAATTAATTTATACATGTTATATATAAATTTCAGTACTGAACGAACACAGAAAAAAAAAAAAAAAAAAAACACAAATTCTTATAGGGCGGTCAGTAACCGTCCTATAAAATTCTTTTAGGACGGTTACTAACCGCCCTATAAGAATTTGTGTGACCGTCCTATAAAATTTTTTTATAAGACGCTCCGCAAACGTCCTATTTTTTTCGATTCTTTTAGGACGGGACTTTATAGGACGGCCACTGACCATCCTATAAGACTTATATGACGGTCAGTGGCCGTCCTATAAAGTCAAATTTGTAGTAGTGTTTATGAAAGTAGAACTGCAATAGCTCTCGGTATTTTTGGTAATTTAAATGGTTATACAGTTTGGAACTTAGCAAAATATATCTTGTTTTAAAGCTTGACATGTCTATTATTTGAAACATTTTACGGTTTGTTATTTCGATATTTCTAGACAAAGTTATGCCTGTTTAACCAAGGATATGTCAAGTGAAAGGGGTGCTGGAAAAACTGTTTGAAAAACCAATCGGATTTATGTAATTTGAAATAGTTTTATTGAATGGAATGGGAATAATTATATGTTGTTTTAAAGCTTAAGATGTCTAGTTTAATATTAATTTTACGGTGTACTATTCCGAGTTTTCTAGACAAATTAATAGTCATTTAACTAAAGGTATGTTTTGCTCCAAGTGTGCTAAAAAATTAGTTTTGCAGTAATTGGTTTTCTAAGAACTTGAAAGGGTTTTTCATTTGATAATTGAGTGTGTAATATCTGATTTTTAAGATTGAAATGCCTAATTTATGTTTGTTTTTACAAAAATGAATTTAGACATTTCTACCAAAAGTTATATGTGAATATATAAGGGTAAGTTCAGGGTATCCTAAAACTACTTAAAAACAACAATTAACTATTAACAATCCCTATTTTGGATATGTTAAAGTGTTTTATTAGTTTGACTTAAGTAAGCAAACTATGTTACAATTCTTGTTCTAACACAAGTATGATTATCTAGGAAGAGTTGAGCAAGCAGATCCTACAGTACACGTAGAGAACCAACAGTGACATAGTACTGTGAGTGGATATCTAATTATTTCTAAAGGATGGATAGCATTATTTTTGAAAAACATTCATGTTCAAGTAAATTCAATTTGTACAAGTTGCATATTTATGAAAAAGTGCATTCATGTTAAGTAATATATCAATTTCAATGCACTTCAAAAACTTGTACACCATGAAAATATATTTCATTTTTATTAACAGAATCAGTCAAGTAAATGAAAGAAAATTTACAAGCAAGCTATGATTGAATCAATTTTATTACTTATACTAAGTTTTATACAAGCTTGCAAGTTCAACAAATATTTTACAGTTGCCAGAGTACTTCCCCTCATGTATTCATGATAGTTGGCTATACTCAGCATTCAGATAATGCAGTGACTTGATAAGACATAATGACCAACAGATTTGGTCCAGTTCAGTTTACTATGATGTTTACCAACTCAGTATGATATTACAAGTTCAGTATCATGTTACAAGTTCAGTATGATGACACGTTCAGTTAAGTCAGTGCGCACATGACACATGTATCAGCAGAGCCAACTGAGCCATTTTAGTGGCTATATTAAGTTCCCCACACGTGTAGTTGAGAGCTAGTGCTAGTACTAAATGTCTCCTTATTGTGCAAATAAATTTCCCACACATGTAGTTGAGAGCTAGTGCTAGTACTACATGTCTCCTCCGTCTGCGATCAGATCCCCGAGTGCTCTTGGCAATAAATACATTTTTCTCATGGTTATGCATTTTATTTATATACTAATAATTATAGCATCATTATATTCTAAAAATCATGTACATGTAATTTTATCAAAATGTCATTTCCTTATAAATCATGAACATGTTATTTACAATTTCTTTTACAGGTACAAAATTACGATGATTTCATGAAACTTAGTTATGCATTTACGAGAACATTATTTTATCATAAAGACTATACGTAGATTATTATTATCAACATGTATTTCATGATAATTCATAAACAATTCATACATAGTTTACATGAGTACTATGTTATTTTATAAAACTTATCCACTCACTGAGCTTTCAAGCTCACCCTTTTACATTTATTTTCCTCCCCCAAATAGCAGGTTTTGAGGCCACATCACGTGAGTTCGGAGGCTTAGGTTCCATCTATTGTTGTGCAGTCTAGGTTGTTTTCATCTCCTTTCCAGTTTGTTTGATGTATTTTGATTGTTATGTTTTGGACTAGTGATCAAATGTCTTATGTGGTGAATAGTATATATATGACACTGTATAGTTATGTTTGGCCATGAGCCCCTTTCTAGATATGTAATATTATGTGAAGTTTGTTGGATTATGGAATTCTATACTTTAGAAATGAAGTCATTTATTGCAGGAAAGATAGTTCAATAATTAGGGGAAACTCTACCCAAAGTTTTTTGTAAATTTCTTACACAAAATTTTCAAGTTCAACCAAGGTCGATTTAGAATGTTAGATATTATGTTCCCTCAGGACACGTCACATGCTCTAGTATTGAGCTGGGGCGGGTCTTGACAGTTAGATTATGAAGTAATTAATGTCCATGTAATATATAAAATAAATTATTATTAAAGAAAAGAAAACAAATTTTAATATAATGTAAATCATTATAATTAAATAAATTAAATAAATAATAGTTTTATGTTTTAATTTTTTGTTATATTTCTACATGATATCACTACTACAAATTTACCTTTATAAGACGGTCATTGGCTGTCATATAAGTCTTATAGGACGGCCAGTGGTCGTCCTATAAAGTTCCGTCCTAAAAGAATAAAAAAAATAGGACGTTCACGGAGCGTCTTATAAAAAATTTTTATAGGACGGCCACTGGCCGTCCTATAAAATTCTTTTAAGACGGCCACTGACCGTCTTATAAAATTCTTTTAGGACGGCCATAAAAATAAAAAAAAATAAAAAAAATAAAAAAAAAAATCAATTTCTTTTAGGGCGGTCAGTAGCCGTCCTAAAAGAATTTTATAGGACGGCTACTGACCGCCCTAAAAGAAATTGGTTTTTTTTTTTTTTTTTTTTTTTTTTTTTTTTTTTTTTTTCAGTACTGAAATTTATATATAACATGTATAAATTAATTTTATTCTAGAAACACGATTTCAGAATAAATTTCATTCCAAAAATATCCATAATTTACATCACATATACATATATATGGTTCAAAAAAAATTGGCGCGGCTTTCAATTTTTCTTTTCCCGCTTTAGTTTTTCAATTCCCTCTTTCTTTTTAGGACTCAACCTGATAATCAAAATTTAACCCATAGATTCACAATAAGAAACTAACAAGCCAAATATCATTAATACTCTCATAACAGAAATGCAAAGAAAATGGCCAAAGATGGGGGGAAAAATGGCAAACGAAAATCAAGAAAAGAGAATGATCAGAGTGAGCAAAAGGAAACAAAGAAATCAAATGTCTAACTATTTAAAGAAAAAAATAATTATTAAAGTCGAGCAAAATACAAATATCAACCCAAAGTGGAGAATAAAATAAATAATAAGTGCAGAATAAATAATCAAAGTCTTCACATGCTACCAGATCTGCTAGAAAAAATAAATTATTGTTAGTGGTGATATTGAAGGGGATGGGGATAAGGATGAGTATTCTGGTGAGAAAGAGGAGGAGAGGAAGGAGTGGTGAGAAAGAGGAGGAGAGGAAGGAATGGTGAGAAAGAGGAGGATGAGGGATTGAAATTTTTTTAACTTAAAATGAGTTAGGTTCACTTGCGAGGAGAAAGATATATAAGTAAAAAAAATTACACTCGTTCTTATAAATTCTTTTAGGACGAACACAGAAAAAAAAAAAAAAAAAATTCTTTTAGGGCGGCCAGTAGCCGTCCTATAAAATTCTTTTAGGACGGTCAGTAATTTTATAGGACGGCTACTGGCCGCCCTAAAAGAATTGTTTTTTTTTTTTTTATCCAGTATTGAAACTATATAGGACGGCTAATAGCCGTCTTATATAGTAACATATAGGACGGCTAATAGCCGTCCTAAAAGAATTTTTTTTAAGACGGCTAATAGCCGTCCTATAAAGTTCCGCCTAATTTTTTCCGTAATAGCCGTCCTATATTTCTTATAGGACGGCCATATACTTGAGACCGTCTTATTTGTTTCTCACTCTAAATTATAAGTCGTCCTATATTGCCCAAATTGTAGTAGTGTATTAAAATATACATTCATTACTTATTTTAATAAATAAAGTACTAAAATTTCAATAACTACTTAATTATAAAAAATAAAAAAAAAATCTCATTGTGAGGTGTAACAACATCAACACTGTACAAACAAAAAAAATAAAAATTATGAAAATAATTAACCATCACTAAAATAAAAATCATGTGTAGCATGAAAATATTTGCATTACAAACTTATAAAAAAGTAAATTCTTATAATATAAAAAAAATTATAATATAATCTAATCATTATAATTAAATAATTAAATTCAATAATAGTGATATTTTTTGTAATTAAATTGAATAATTTTGTCCATTTTTTTTTATAATTATAATATAACCATTATTTTAAAAATTAAATATATCTTTCAATTTTTTTTTTCTTTCTTTAATTGTTGATGTTGTATTTTAACCCACTATTTGATAAAAGAAAGGAAATATTAGTTCAAATATTTATTATGCATTTTAGGTTTTTTAGGAATTCCTGTAAAAAAAAATTAAAAAATAATATTCTTATAATATTTAATATTGAATAAATGAAATTAATAATAAAAATTAAATTAAATTTTTCTAATTTTTTCATTAATTATGAGTTGTGACATTATATTAAAAATAAAGATGTATTTTGGTTTATCTAGTACGTATTAAAAATTTAAACCATAAATACAAGTCTCATAATCTTATATTTTATATTTTAAATCTTTTCTTTCTTTATTTGTTTGCATCTTTTTTTTTAACTCATTATTTTAAATTAATTATTATGATTAAATATATAGAATAAATAGTAATAAAAAATTTGTAATTAAAGTAAAAATTTGACGACAAGATTGTCAAAAAAGAAAATTGATGTTTTCATCTATTATTTTAAAAAGAAAAAGAGAGAAAATAAAAATTAATTCAAATGTATAACTTTATGTTTTAGTTTATTAAGACTTCTTTTAAAAGAAGTAAACTATAAATAAAACTCTTAAGTTCTTATCTTTGTAATAAGATAATGTAATCATTATCATTAATCATTAAATAAATAAATAATAATTTTGTAATTAAATCAAAAACTTGAGGACAAAATTGTCAAAAATGACAAATGACATATAGACAAATATATGTTATTATTATTATTATTATTGTAATGGGCTTATCTACTTATTTCTTCAATTAAGATATTAAAAATATAATATTTTTAAATTTGATAAATTTAGTGCAAAATGTCAAATTGATTTAACAATGTTATACTTCATAACTACTAAATGATTAAAGGTTTATCATAATCAAATTATAAATTGTTGAGGGAACATAATATCTAACATTTTAAATCGACCTTGGTTTAACTTGAAAATTTTGTGTAAGAAATTTACAAAAAATTTGGGCAAAGTTTTACCTAATTATTGAACTATCTTTCCTGCAATAAATGACTTTATTTCTAAAGTATAGAATTCCATAATCCAGCAAACTTCACATAATTTTACATATCTAGAAAGGGGCTCATGGCCAAACATAACTATACAGTGTCAGATATATACAATTTATCACATAAGACTTTTAATCACTAGTCCAAAACATAACAGTCAAAATACACCAAACAAACTGGAAAGGAGATGAAAACAACCTAGACTGCACAACAATAGATGGAACCTAAGCCTCCGAACTCACATGATGTGGCCTCAAAACCTGTTATCTGGGGAAGGAAAATAAATGTAAAAGGGTGAGCTTGAAAGCTCAATGAGTGAATAAATTTTATAAAATAACATAGTACTCATGTAAATTATGTATGAATTGTTTATGAATTATCATGAAATACATGCTGATAATAATAATCTGCGTATAGTCTTTATGACAAAATAATGTTCTCGTAAATGCATAATTGAGTTTCATGAAATCATCGTAATTTTTGTACCTGTAAAAGAAACTGTAAATGACATGTTCATGATTTATAACGAAGTGACATTCTGATAAAAATACATGTACATGATTTTTAGAATATGATGATGCTATGATTATTAGTATGTAAATAAAATGCATAACCATGAGAAAAGCATATTTATTGCCAAGAGCACTCAGGGATCTAATCTCACACGGAGGAGACATGTAGTACTAGCACTAGCTCTCAACTACATGTGTGGGAAATTTATTTGCACAATAAGGAGACATTTAGTGCTAGCACTAGCTCTCAACTACACTGTGGGGAACTTGATATAGCCACTAAAATGGCTCAGTTGGTGTAACACCCCATTCTTTTTTACGAACTAAAATTTTACTCAAACTTATATTTTCAAAATTTTTATGATCTTACCCTTAATAATTAGAAAATAAAATTTATGAGCTTAATTTGTGAGGTGAAGATGTTTTAATAATCAAAAAGTGTTTAAATTAAATTATGTAAATTTTGAGCAAAATTACCAAAATGCCCCTAACTCTTAAACCTTTTATTGTTATGAGACAAGGGTATTTTAGTCTTTTCATCTTAAAAAAAAAAAAATTATCACCAGCAGCCTCTTTCTTGTCTTCTCTCGGTGACACAATTTTTTTTTAAAAAAAAAAAGCAAAGAAAAAAGAAGAGACAATATGATGAGCTAGTAAGAGACAATATGATGTCCTTACTAGCATCCTTATCTTCATCTTGGATTCTCTCCGAGGACTCAATTCCTTATTACATATTCTTTGCTCTCTTCTCTCTTCTTAACATTTCTAAGAGTAAAAAATAAAAATTCAGAAATTGAAATGGGATTTCTTCACTAGATTCAACTTTAGCAACCAAGCAATTCTTCAAGTGAATTCTTCAAGTGATTTTGGTATGTATACAAAGCTTCTTTCGCCTTTTAAATTCTGTTTATGATCTGAAAAATAGGTTTGTAACATAAAAGGATCAGCCATGTATGAAGTTTTCAAAAATAATTCAAGAACAAGTCATTTTGTAATGTTTTGAACTTCATGTAAAACTGTTTTTCCGAAAATTGAAATGAAAACTGGGAAACTTATACAATGAATTATGGTCTGTAACTTATATTTCTGAAAACATCTGGATGTCTAGTTTATCACAAATTTTACGGTTTGTAATTTGGAGTTTTCTACACAAAATTATACCTATTTAAATGAAGGTTGTTTTAAGAAACACAAACTGCAAAAGCTCTCGGTATTTTTGGTATTTGACATGTTTATACAGCTTGGAATTTAACAAACTATATCTTATTTTAAAGCTTGACATGTCTATTATTTGAAACATTTTACGGTTTGTTATTTCGATATTTCTAGACCAAGTTATGGCTGTTTAATCAAGGATATGTCAAGTGAAATGGGTGCTGGGAAAACTGTTTGAAAAACCAATCGGATTTATGTAAATTGAAATAGTTTTACTGACTGGAATTGGATGAATTATATGTTGTTTTAAAGCTTAAGATGTCTAGTTTAATATGAATTTTACGGTGCACTATTCCGAGTTTTCTAGACAAATTAATAGTCATTTAACTAAAGGTATGTTTTGTTCTAAGTGTGCTGAAAAATCAGTTTTGAAGTAATTGGTTTTCTAAGGATTTGAAAGGGTTTTTCATTTGATAATTGAGTATGTAGTATCTGATTTTTAAGATTGAAATGCCTAATTTAAGTATGTTCTTACAAAAATGAATTTAGACATTTCTACCAAAAGTTACATGTGAATATATAAGAGTAAGTTAATGGTATACTAAAATTAACTATTAACAACCCCTATTTTGGATATGTTACATTGTTTTATTAGTTTGACTTAAGTAAGCAAAATATGTTTCAAATATTGTTCTAACACAAGTATGATTATTTAGGAAGAGTTGAACAAGCAGATCCTACAGTACACGTAGAGAACCAACAGTGACATAGTACAGTGAGTGGAATTATTTCTAAAGCATGGATAGCATTATTTTTGAAAAACATTCATGTTCAAGTAAATTCAATTTGTACAAGTTGCATATTTATGAAAAAGTGCATTCATGTTAGGTAATATATCAATTTCAATGCACTTCAAAAACTTGTACACCATGAAAATATATTCCATTTTTATTAACAAAATCAGTCAAGTAAATGAAAGAAAATTTACAAGCAAGCTATGATTGAATCAATTTTATTAATTGTACTAAGTTTTATACAAGCTTGCAAGTTCAACAAATATTTTACAATTGCCAGAGTACTTCCCCTCATGTATTTATGATAGTTGGCTATACTCAGCATTCAGATAATGCAGTGACTTGGTAAGACATCGTGACCAACAGATTTGGTCCAATTCAGATTACTATGATGTTTACCAACTAAGTATGATATTACAAGTTCAGTATGATATTACAAGTTCAGTATCATGTTATAAGTTAAGTATGATGACAAGTTCAGTTAAGTCAGTGCGCACGTGACTCATGTATAAGCAGAGCCAACTGAGCCATTTTAGTGGCTATATCAAGTTCCCCACACGTGTAGTTGAGAGCTAGTGCTAGTACTAAATGTCTCCTTATTGTGCAAATAAATTTCCCACACATGTAGTTGAGAGCTAGTGCTAATACTAAATGTCTCCTTATTGTGTAAATAAATTTCCCACACATGTAGTTGAGAGCTAGTGCTAGTACTACATGTCTCCTCCGTGTACAATAAGATCCCTGAATGCTATTGGCAATTGAATACGTTTTTCTCATGGATATGCATTTTATTTATATACTAATAATCATAGCATCATCATATTCTAAAAATCATGTACATGTCTTTTTATCAGAATGTCACTTCCTTATAAACCATGAACAAGTTATTTACAATTTCTTTTACAAGTACAAAATTACGATGATTTCATGAAACTCAGTTATGCATTTACGAGAATTTTATTTTATCACAAAAGCTATATGCAGATTATTATTATCAGTATGTATTTCATGATAATTCATAAACAATTCATACATAGTTTACATGCGTACTATGTTATTTTATAAAACTTATCCACTCACTGAGCCTTCAAGCTCACCCTTTTAAATTTATTTTCCTCCCCCAGATAACAGGTTTTGAGGCCACATCACGTGAGTCCGGAGGCTTAGGTTCCATCTACTGTTGTGCAATCTAGGTTGTTTTCATCTCCTTTCCAGTTTGTTTAGTGTATTTTGGCTATTATGTTTTGGGATTAGTGATCAAAAGTCTTATGTGGTGAATAGTATGTATCTGACAGTGTGTAGTTATGTTTGGCCATAAGCCCATTTTCTGGATATGTAAAATTATGTGAAGTTTACTAGATTGTGGAATTCTATATTTTAGAAATGAAGTCATTTATTGCAGGAAGGATAGTTCAATAATTAGGGGAAACTCTGCCCAAATTTTTGTAAATTTCTTACACAAAATTTTCAAGTTAAAACAAGGTCGATTTAGAATGTTAGATATTATGTTCTCTCAGGACACGTCACATGCTCTAGCGTTGAGCTGGGGCGGGTCCTGACAGTTGGCTCTGCTGATACATGTGTCATGTGCACTGACTTAACTGAACGTGTCATCATACTGAACTTGTAACATGATACTGAACTTGGTATATCATACTGAGTTGGTAAACATCATAGTAAATTGAACTGGACCAAATCTGTTGGTCATGATGTCTTACCAAGTCACAGCATTATCTGAATACTGAGTATAACCAACTATCATTAATACATGAGGGAAAGTACTCTGGCAACTATAAAATATTTATTAAACTTTCAAGCTTGTATAAAACTTAGTATAAGTAATAAAATTGATTCAATCATAGCTTGCTTGTAAATTTTCTTTCATTTACTTGACTGATTCTGTTAATAAAAATGAAATATATTTTCATGGTGTACAAGTTTTTGAAGTGCATTGAAATTGATATATTACTTGACATGAATGCACTTTTTCATAAATATGCAACTTGTACAAATTGAAGTTGCTTGAACATGAATGTTTTTAAAAAATAATGTTATCCATGCTTTAGAAATAATTAGATATCCATTCACTGTACTATGTCACTGTTGGTTCTCTACGTGTACTGTAGGATCTGCTTGCTCAACTCTTCCTAGATAATCATACTTGTGTTAGAACAAGAATTGCAACATAGTTTGCTTACTTAAGTCAAACTAATAAAACACTTTAACATATCCAAAATAAGGGTTGTTAATAGTTAATTGTTGTTTTTATGTAGTTTTAGGATACCCTTAACCTACCCTTATATATTCACATATAATTTTTGGTAGAAATGTCTAAATTCATTTTTGTAAAAACATACATAAATTAGGCATTTCAATCTTAAAAATCAGATATTACACACTCAATTATCAAATGAGTCCTTAGAAAACCAATTACTTCCAAACTGATTTTTCAGCACAATTTGAGCAAAACATACCTTTAGTTAAATGACTATTAATTTATCTAGAAAACTCGGAATAGTACACCGTAAAATTCATATTAAACTAGAAATCTTAAGCTTTAAAAAAAATATAATTCATCCCATTCGAATCAGTAAAACAATTTCAAATTACATAAATCCGATTGGTTTTTCAAACAGTTTTTCCAGCACCCCTTTCACTTGACATATCTTTGATTAAACAGTCATAACTTTGTCTAGAAATATCGAAATAACAAACCATAAAATGTTTCAAATACTAGACATGTCAAGATTTAAAAAAAGATATAATTTGCTCAAATCCAAATGTATAACCATTCCAAATATAAAAAATACCGAGAGCCTTCGCTGTTTGTGCTTCATAAAACAACCTTCATTTAATTAGGTATAACTTTGCGTAGAAAACTCCAAATTACGAACCATAAAATTTATTATAAAATAGACATCCATATCTGTTCATATATATAATTTACAGACCAAAATTCGTTGTATAAGTTTCCAAGTTTTCATTACAATTTTCAGAAAAACAGTTTTTCATGAAGTTCAAACATTACAAATGACTTGTTCTTGGATTATTTTTGAAAACTTCATTCATGGATAATCCTTTTGTGTTAAAATTGTTTTTCAGATTCAAAATTAAAAGTATAATTAAAGGGAAGGAAAAGAGAAAATAAATAACGTAAAGTATACCTTGTTTGATTAAGGATGTTTCTCTTAATTCTTGTTTGTTATTCTTGAGTTTTCTTGTAGAACAAAAGGAAGAAAGAAAGAAATGAAAAACAAGGAAGCTATTCCTTACGGTGTGAGTGAAGTTTTGGCTAAAGAGAGGAAAGGCAAGGGCTGCTCTTATCTTGTAAGAGTGTAGGCGTTGGAGATGAAGGTTTAAGACATTGTTATTTGACGACAAGTGTCCTCACAACTCATACTCAACCCTTTTTTTTTTTTTTTTAATGTGTCATTAGGAGGAGACAAAAGAGTGGCTGCTGGTGATAAATCATTTTTAAAATAAAAAGACTAAAATACCCTTGTCTCTTAACAAGGAAAGTTTTTAGAGTTAGGGGCATTTTGGGAATTTTGCATTAATTTTTCAGAATTCAATTTAAACACTTTTTGATTTATTATAATATCTTCACATCACAAAATTAAACTCATAGATTTCATTTTCTAATTATTAAAGGTAAGATAATAAAAATTTTGAAAATATAAGTTTGATTAAAATTTTAATTCGTGTAAGGAATGGGATGTTATAGAGGCCAATCCCAAACTACAAATCATTTAATCCCAGAATTAAAAATGGATTTTATGCCTTACCCATCTCGTTTTGTTTTCTCTTGATCATCTTTGTTTGATAATTTTCTTTAAATTAAAGGATCAAAGATCTTTCCTTTTTTGCTGTCTTTGTTGTTCTTGGAAATATCTTTTCTGCGACCTTCACTTTCTTCTTTGCTCTAGGTTCTGTTTTTATTTTTGTTCCCTTTTTGAAGATTCCTTTACCCTTTTTTCTTAGAATTGAACGTTTAATATTGAACGTTCAATATTAAATAGGTCTAATTATCGTCATTCAATTCTAATTGAACGGATAATATTGAACGTTCAATATTGAACGAGTCTAAATTATCGTCGTTCAATTTTAATTGAACACAGGGGTGCTAGTTTTGTTATTATAATTTTTAGGGGGTGTTAGTTTTGTTATTTTCCCATTTATTTTTAGTGCTTGTGAATATGGTTTTTGTTTTTGAAACATATACCTTTTGTCTTAAATTGGATGGTTGTCATAACTATTTATATCTATATCTACATTTATGTTTATTATTTTAAATTATAAGGACATTTTTGTCTAAAATTATTTTAAGCGTGAGTTACATTTATATATATATATATATATATATATATATATATTAGTCAAGAACATGTGGGTTGAACAACTTTATATATATATATATATATATATATATATTAAGTAATTTATTCATCATATTTTAAATATATGCTATATATTAATAAGAAAATAAATAATGAATATAAATTTTATATTAAAATAAAAAATGTTCATTATATAAGCTAAGTTATTGTAAGAAAAACAAAAATTAATCATACAATAATTTATATACCTTGTATATGCATATGATCAGTGTATGTAAATTTGAATTACAAATATTCTTTGTAAAATATTGAAGGACTCTTCAATTCTAATTAAAAAAAAAAAAGAACTATTTTTTAATCCGATATTGGTGAAGCAAAATTATTTATTGACTAATTTGATTCATTTATAATATATTTTTGTCAAATGTTACTACATTCCTCTATGTTATGGTTTAAGGATTTTATTATATCAAGTTCTAATTAGTCTTAAAAATATTTGAAAAAAAAGTCTTAAAATTATTAATAATGAAAATCTTAAAATTGTTCTTAAAAAAGAAGTCTTAGAAATTAAACTTTTTAACCTTTTAAAACCCTTAAGTTTTGATCAAATAAAATAAAAAACATTTTATCATAAATTGAGAGTCATAACTCAAAAGACATATATGTGAAATTAAATTCTTTAAAATTATTTTTAGATAATTAAACTCATTTTTTAATTAATATAATTAAATGTTTTAAGATTTAACAATTCTTTTTAATGTGCTTTTCAAAACTTTTTTCCCAATTAAGATAAAATACGAAGAGCAAAATATTATTATTATCTTAAAATCTAAATATATTTTTGTCCAAAAAAAAAAATTGAAATTGTGATTATAAACATAAATATAGATTATAATTCTCTCCATTTTATATTGTTTAGCATTGAATTTGTCCGAAATAAACTAAATCAACTTGTCAAATAAAGTATATACAATCAAAGTGAACGTATAATGTATCCTTAACAAGTCAGGAAATATCTAATAAATCAATTAGTCATTTTTATTACCTAAGATAGATATGTTAAAAATAATTAGAGTCATAAACATGGAATAAATTTGTCTTAATAATACAAGCATATAAAAGTAACATGCATAAATATTTATTGAATTTATTATAGAAGCTATTAATCCATTTAATGCTTCAATAGTGTAACTGCAGATTTAATGTGTAGAATTTATGAAAATGGCCGCACTTACATTAATTATGTAATTAAATTACCTATCGACTCTGGCCTTAATTGTTCTATTTATAATAGAATATCCACAATAGAAACCATAAACTTAATAGGCCAGGCTTATGAGTGCGGTGAGTTCAATGACCTATCACACAATATAAAATATAATAGTAAATTTCATTATAGACTTAAGTTTAACACATGCTTATTTAATAACTGTTTCATTAAACTAATTTTGTCCTAACTTATTTTATAAATTATTTAAAATAATTTAGAGTTATTAATGATTAAGCTAATTCATATAAAATAATTCCAACAATTCTCTCACTTGAACAACATAATCATACATTAAACACTCAATAACATAATCACATATTCATTCATTCAATATTTCTATCTTTGTAAAAAAATGTTTACTTGTCAAAAAAAAAAACGCAACTACAAAAATATTAAATGACAATCCAAACATGTTGCTGCAGATATTAAAAATAGATAGGAACAAAGTTACCAATAAATCAAAATACATTGCTTCGGTTCAATCGTGTACTAGGACGCTCTCTTTAAGACGTTGTGCGGCTCTATCCAAAATTGTGCAAGCAAACACAGCCTCGTCGTCCCAAGATAAAACAACTCAGAATCTTTTTCTGTCTCGAAGGTTCACTACACTGATGAAGACCAAAATACTAAACCTGCAAATTAATGTTGCTCGGAAACTAAAAATAGTATTAACTTTGTATTTTGGAAAAGATTTATGAATTATTGTATTTTCTGGGTTTCTGTATTACTCGCTAGAAAGAGCAGAGAGGAGAGAGATAAGAACTGTAATTGAGAGAGAGATGACAACTAAGACGTGTGAAAAATTGAGAGCTCAAGGGCTCTATTTATAGTTAAGGATTGCAGTTGATTGTCACTAAAATCAGGATCAATGGATGAGAACGTGCTACAACGTTCACAAGGAAATGGTCAAGAATGTGTAACGTTCACAAGGAAACGGTTCCGTAAGACTCGTTCTGAACGGAACGAAACGGTAAAAAGATAATTGTCATAATGTGGGTGACTCAGTTTGGATAAGAACGGAGTTTTTCTGACTGTTGGAAAAAATAATTTTAATAAATAAAAATTTTTTAAAAAATAAAGTGTCACCTCACCTCACGCGCACTTGGCTTGGCACGACTTGTTGGACGGACGGTGGTGCACACACGTGCGTGTGTGTAGACCCACAATTGCCTAGGTCTTCTCCCCTTTCACAAAAGTGAGTGCCCCTTGGGTCCCAATCCCATTAGTAATTTTTTTTTCCATATAAACACCTCTAAAGAGATGTAGAATAGCAATGTGGGACAAACTTTTTTATCTTTTTGAGAGAGTAACTCATGGCACTTTTTCCTCTTCATTTTTGTTTTAAAATTCACACAATTTCCTACAATCTCCCACTTCAGTTTTATATAAAATAGTTTTCATCGAGCAACCGATCAATCAAATATATAAGATTATGCATAAGCAGAAGGTATCTATCAACTTGAACCTTTACATAGTGTTGATGCTTTAGAATATACTAGAGTAACTCGTAGTTTTGAACTCTATCTCTAACAACATTACACACACAACCTTTCCAAGGTGTAGTTCGAAAAGCTTGTGCTTTACGGTCATGCATGTGTATCCCAGTATAGTGAATGCTCTGGTAAATTTTGCCCAAAATTTTCATAAGCGACCACACTTCCACATTCACATAGATGAGTCTATCAAGAGTACTCATGTAACTATGTTCTCCACTCCACATAGAGTATAGAACTCATTAAGAGTTAATAATTAACTCATTCTTTATATCGCTTCAGGACTTCATGCTTCTAACAACATAGAATGAGACTTTACAGTAGCATGTTCATCTCATGTAACTTCATGACTTGTTATTACCCATTTAACTTATTTCTTGGGATCTCCAGTCTATAAGTTGGGTTAATATCATAAGTGAATCTTCATTCTAAGGGCATTAGTCTCATTCCTTTCGATGTTTTGAAAACCTACTCTCTTGCAAATCCTTTTCGTCAAAGGATCAGCCAAATTATCATCAGTACATATATGATCCACTCTTACAGCTCCTATAGAGAGAAATTCTATAACAATACTGTGTTTACGATGTATCTGTTGTATCTTGCAGTTGTAATAACGGTTCTGAAGCTTTGTAATAGCTGCGGTACTATCGCTGTGGATTAGAACAGTTGGTATCAGTCTTTCCCATATAGGGATCTCAGCTAACAGACTTCTTAACCGACCTGCTTCTTCACTAGCAGTAGCTAGAGCTATCATTTCAGACTCTATCGTAGATTAAGCCAAAATTGTCTGTTTTTTAGACTTCCAAGAAACAGCTCCAGCAATGCTAAATATATTGCCGCTATTTGCTTTAGAGTCTTCTGAAAGTGTGTTCCAATTAGCATCGCTGTATCCTTTTAAAACAGCAGAAAACTTCTTATAATGTAATCCAAGGTTCATAGTTCTCTTAAGGTATCTCATGACCCTTTCAATTGCATTCCAATGCTCTATACTAGGTCTACTAGTAAACCTACATAATAGTCCCACAACATGAGCTATGTCTGGGCCAGAGCAGTTAGTAGCGTAACGTAAGCTACCAATGATGCTCGCATACTCAGTTTGTCTAACACCGTCTCCAGACCTAGTAATCTTTATACCAATGATTACACTCGCTTCTCTGAGGTCTTTCATATCAAAGTTAGCACACAACAAATTTTTCACATTATTCACAACATGAATATTTGACCCAAAGATAAGCAAGTCATCCACATATAAGCATATAATAGTGAAAATGTCATTTTCTACTTTATAATAAATGCATTTATCACTTTCATTCATTTTGAATCCATGTGAGATAACTAGATTATCAAATTTTTCATGTCATTGCTTAGGTGCTTGTTTTAGACCATAAAGGGATTTGTCTAGTTTACAAACTTTATTTCTTGACCAAGGACAACAAAGCCTTCAGGTTGGTCCATATACATCTCTTCTTCTAAGTCACCATTTAAGAAGGAAATTTTAACATCCATTTAGTGCACCACTAAATTACGGATAGCAGCAAGGGAGAAAAGCACACGTATGGACGTTATTTGTGTGACTGGTGAAAAGGTATCAAAGAAATCTATATTTTCTCTTTGCCTATACCCTTTGGCTACAAGACGAGATTTGTACGTTTTAATAGACTATCGAGTTTTAATTTCTTCTTTAGTATCTATTTACATCCTATGGTTTTGTAACCAAGAGGTAAGCCAACTAAATGTCAAGTTTTATTAGACTCAAGAGGGTCCATTTCATCATTTATTGCTTCTTCCCATAAGTTGGCATCTAAAGAAGATAAGGCTTCTTGAAGAGTTTGGGGATCATCCTCTATGGTATAAGCATAAAAATCAGACCCAAAATCCTTAGAGGTTCGAGTTCGTTTACTTCTCCTAAGTTCAATGTCTAATTCCTCATTTTGTTCACTAGTTCTACTTATGGGTAAACTACTAGAAGATGAGCCCCCACTATTCTTCAATTTAAAAGGAAACTTATGTTCATAGAAATCTGCATCATTTGATTCTATAACTACATGATCATTTAAGTCATAGAATTTATAAGCTTTACTATTCACAGCATATCCTATGAACACACATTCATATTTCTTATTTTTCAAAATTTCATATGGTGAAATTTGACTAGTAGATTTAGGCACTATGTTTAGCACATAGTAAACAGTTAATAAAATTTCTCCCCACCAAAGGGAAGCAGCACTAGAATTTAATAAAATTGCAACAACTAATTCAGTAAAAGTTTTATTTTTTCTTTCAGCTTTGCCATTCATTTCAGGAGAATATAGGTGCAGTTTTTTCATGAATGATTCCATGAATTTTATAAAATCATTGAAAATATTGGAATCATATTCAATGCCTTTATCACTTCGAAATCCTTTTATTTTTCTGTTAAGTTGATTTTCAATTTCATTCATAAATATTTTAAACATGTCAAACACTTCACTTTTATATTTCATTAGATATACATAAGTATAGTTTGAACAGTCATTAATAAAAGTTATAAAATAGCGTTTTTCATTTCTTGTTAAAATACTATCAAGTTCACATATATCAGAGTGTATTAAATTTAATGGTTCTGATTCTCTAATTACTAATTTATGTGAAGTTTTTGTTATTTTAGCTTGACAGCAAAAATCACATTTTTTAAAATCATTCAATGATAATTTAGTAATTAGTTCTAAATTACTCATGTTCTTTATTATGCGTTTATTAACATGACAAAGTCTAGCAAGTCAAACATTAAAAGAGCACAACATATAAGCAGTAGAAGAAGATTTATTAATTTCAACATTCAACTTAAACATGCCATCAATGGCGTACCCTTTTCCAACAAATACATTATTCTTTGTTATTGTATACAAATCAGCCTCTATAGTTTGAGTAAACCCAGCCTTGTTGAGAAGATAGCCCGAAACTAAGCTCTTTCTCATCTCTGGAGTATGCAGGACATTTTTCAAGATGACAGTCTTTCCATAGGTAAACTTCAATTCCACCTCACCAGTACCAACAACTTTAGTGGAGTGGGAGTCACCCAGCAGCACTTTCTTATCCTTAGACACAAAATTGGACTTGAACATCTCACGATCATAGCAGAAATAAGGAAGCACCAGTGTCCACCCATCATCCCTCGGATCCATCAACAAAGTTGATTTTAGATATCAAAGCAATAAGTTGATCTTCAATAAGGTTCGCCTGCGGGGCAGGACGATTCCTACTCCGACAATTCCTAGCCAAATGGCCAGGCCTGTTACAACTATAACACATGAATGTGTTATTTTCTAAGGGGGTTGAGGTCCAGGTCCATTCCGTGGAGGAATTATGTTTTTGTTTTAGTTGTTACGGTTCTAGTTATTATTGCAATTCTGAATTTTCATGTTTCTTCCTTTAGGTTTCGAAATTACATAGGAAGATTTTTTATTGGTATTGTTGTTTGAGACAACGAGTACTTGATCTTTTTTATCTTGTTTTCAGGCTTCTTATTCTATTCGTAGACGGGTTATGAGACTTTCTAGGGAAAATTCCTTAGTTTTATGTCTAAGTACATTCTTAAAGTCTTTCCATGCAGGGGTAATTTGTCTATAATAACATCAACTTGAAATTGTTCATCTAAAGCCATACCTTTAGAAGTTATTTCATGTCCTATTTTCTGCAATTCATGTGACTGAGCTTCCACAAATTTGTCGTCAGTCATTTGGTACTTCAGGTATCTTTTGATAGCATACTTCTTGGTTCCAACTTTCTCAGTTTCATACTTCTTTTGAAGTGCATCCCAAGTTTCCTTAGCTAACTTATCAGAATTATAATAGTCATAAAAATCATCAGCTAAACCATTAAGAATAAAATTTTTACAAAGAAAATTATTTTCCATCTAGGTGTTTAAATCCTTAGTTGTAGCTTCAGTAGGAGGATTAGGTAGTGCTGGTTTTTCAGTAGTAACATCATGGGCGACTTTTTTCATGGTTAAGAAAAAGAACAATTTTTGTCTCCATCTCTTAAAGTGTAGTCCCTCAAAACGAAATGGTTTATTGAGATCAACAATTAAAATTGCAGTAGACATGGTAGATTATATCGTCTTAAAATTGTTGCTGCAAATATTAAAAATAGATAGGAACAAAGTTATAAATAAATCAAAAACACACTGCTTGGGTTGAATCGCAGACTAGGTCGCACTCTTTAAAACATTTCGCGGCTCTGCCCAAAATTGTGCAAGAAAATACAACCTCCTCATTTCTAGGATAAAACAACTCATAATCTTTTTCTTTCACTGCACTGATGAAGACTGGAATACTACACCTGTAAATTAATGTTGCTCGAAAACTAAAAATAATATTAACTTTGTATTTTGGAAAATATTTTTAAGTTACTGTATTTTCTGGGTTTCTGTATTGCTCACTAGAAAGAGCGGAGAGGAGAGAGATAAGAACTGTAATTGAGATAGATGAGAGCTAAGGTGTGTGAAAAACTGAGAGCTCAAGGGCTCTATTTATAGCTAAGGATTGCAGCTGATTGTTACTAAAATCGGGATCAATGGATGAGAACGTGCTGCAATGTTCATAAAGAAACGGTTCAATAAGACTAGGTCTAAACAAAACGGAACGGTTAAAAAATAACGATCATAATGTGGGTGACTCAGTTTGGATAAAAACGAAATTTTTCTGACTGTTGGAAAAAATAATTTTAATATATAAACTTTTTTCAAAAAATAAAGTGCTACCTCACCTCACACGCACGCACTCGGCAGGGCACGGTCGGTAGGATGGACGACAGTGCACACGCGCACGTGTGTGTGGACCCACAATTGCGTCAGTCCTCTCCCCTTCCACAAAAGTGGGTGCCCCTTGGGACCCATTCCATTAGTAAATTCTTTTCTATATAAACACATCTAAAGAGATGTAGAATAGTAATGTGGGACAAACATTTTTATCTTTTTGAGAGAGTAACTCATGGCACTTTTTCCTCTTCATTTTGTTTTAAAATTCACGCAATTTCTAACAAACAAGTCTCTTAAACCAAAACGATAGTATATTGATATAAAAATATTTGTCATGTATATATTCACTTTGGAAAAATATCATGTATATTTTCATTCACTAAACATTTAAATATGGCTATTAATATAAGTAAACTCATGGTTGGGCTAAGACTAAAATATGCATCAGTTATGAGAAACAAATGAAAATTTTGTTTAACTTTAAATCATAAAATATGACACTTAGTGAAAAATTTAATTCTCATTCTCGATAAAAAGGAATAAATTTTGGTGTCATAAAGTAGAGACTCTATTGGTGTTTGTAAATTAAAGTAAATAAATGAACAAGCAAGTTAAATGTCTGATTTTAAATAAAAACTTCAAAAATATATATAATTTTTAAACATTAATTTCTCTAAATATTATAACATATATAAGTGTTGTTTAACTAAACTTTACTCAATAGTGAAAATAAGAGTTTTGAACTTTACTTTATCAACTCACTCAACACCACTAAGAAGGTATAGCATACAAAAGTATATTTTAAATAATATGTACATGTTTAGCAAATTTAATATATATATATATATATATATATATTATTCAACTTTAAAAAATAAAATAAAATTCTTCCTTGGCTAGAAAAAATATTAATGAGCCAAAATTTATCACAAAAAATGTCAAATCATAAATAATAAACAATATCAATGCTCAAAATACTTTCATTTAATTTGACACTTTTATGATAAATGAATATTAATGCCTTAGCTATAACAAAACTTTATGCTCGCTACACCATAATTTATTTTTGTACTCCCACAATATTTTAGTGACAAAAAATTAATTTTTTAGAATGATACTTCGAAAGAGGAAAAAAAAATTAGAAAAATCACTTGAGAATATCATTATAATTCTGTTTGTGGATTTTATACACATAAATTTAGAAAATTAGCTCTGTCATTTTTACAGAATAAGTTACATAAATTATAAATGTTATTAGTGGACCGATAAAGCACAATATCTAGGTAGAACCCTAAATTATTTACTATATTTTGCACGCCATTATATGTATAATAATCGTATGACACACTCATAGAATATCTTCAAAGAGAAAAAAATATTTCTTTTGGACCAACTAATGTCCTGTAATCAGGCAATTGTCTTTGAATAGAATATTAATTACTCTACTTTTCATGTTGTCATATAACAGACTTATAGAGTTTATCACATCTGTTTTCAAGTTTATAATATTAATGGCATTAACATAGCAAAGACATTTTATTACCATCACAATTGAAGAATTTACTTGAACAACTTACACGAATGTAGTAAGTACGGATCGTGCTTTTCCATTAATTCTTCTCATTTTCTTTCATGCTAGAGTCATTCATACAAATATTAAGAAATAATAACATTTAGATAAATGTAAAATCAAGATTATGCTTTTACATATTTCTTCAATTTCATACTAAAGTCTTATTTATAAATAAACTATTACACATTATAAAGCAAAATAATTAAATATCATAACCATATGTGTTAATCAATCACCGATAGGGTGAATTAGATTGCACGGTTCATGACTTTAATTATTTTCTTTATCAACCTACTCATCATTGCTGAATAATAAAATATATAAAAGATATTTTTTTATCCGTAAGAATGTTAGTAATTTTTGTGATTGCGTACAATAATACACTCATAAATCACAAAACAAATTACACAATCATACATGCTTAGTCTTATGAGATGCAAGTACATAAGCAATCAACTGCTATTTAATTTTACTTTTTATAGATCTAAAATACCAAACTCGAAACTTAATGTGCAATTTTATTTTTTCTATAAATAACTTCACACACATAATGCATTATAATTAATTTATGTCACAAAGCTTTAATGAGAAAAATACTCTAGAAGTCCTCTACTTCTTTAAAAATGAGAAGGTTAGTCATCTACCTATTTTTTACAATACTTAAGTCTTCTTCTTTTAAAAAAGACATAAAGTCATCTACTTATAAAAAAAATGATAATACAATATCTCTTTTTTAAGAAAATATCAAAAATACCTCTAGATTATATCTATTAATTATAAAAATTTATTTGTGCATATTAAATTTTTTATGTTTAAAAAAGAAAAATTATTGTGAAAAATTTATCTGATTAAATATAGAAAATTATTAAAATCAAAATTCTGTAGAAAATTTTAGTATCAGAGTCAGTAAGAAAATTAAAGAAATTTTAAAATTAGATTTATCCGACCTAAATATATTTAGAAAATTAAATTTTTATTTTTTTAAAAAAAAAAGGAAAAAACTTTAAATGTAGGTGGGTCATTATGGTGTATTTTGCGGTTGCCCTCTAGACTTAAAAGACTAAGCATACCTGTGCCATTACTTATATATATTATTTATGTGTGTAAAAAAATCTTGTTTAAAACCCACAAGTTTTATAAGATCAAAAGGCTAAACGTAAATTACAAATCATTTAATCCCAGAATTAGAAATAGATTTTATGCCTCATTCGTCTCTCTCGTTTCTTTTACTTTTTTGTTAGTTTCTCTATAATATTTTATAAATATCTTAAAATAAAATACATTTTAAAATGTCTAACCGTACTTGGAAAGAAAGTAAAAATCAATAGTTAGGATTGAATGAATAATTCTAGATAGTGTTATTGTCCAAGTAAATCTTGTAAATAATTCTAGAACCATTAATTAAAGCAAATATGTGAAACCAACAAGCTCAACTATAAATAGACATGTCTACCCATAATATAAAACAAGTTGAGTAACCAATTAAATACAAGTTATTTTTTAAGACCCTCTTATTACTCTTCCACTTTATAGCCTTTTCAATTGTTTTCATTGAAGCAACTATCTAGCAAATACTAAATCATACAAACCAAATGCCCTACTATTCAATTTTACTCAAATCTATCAATGCACATTGCTAGCAAATATTATTCATTCACATATTCTAAAAATAATTAATGGTTCAGAGCTTTGTTCGTTCAATATTGAGCGTAAATTTAATATTTTTATAAAACCTAATGGCCTTGAATACCACCTACTCTACTTTTTTCCATGCCAATTTTTCATATAAAAAATTATAACTTTTGGGCTATTAAAATGAAGACGGCTTTTCATTCTTAATATTTGTGGACTATAGTTAATGAGAGATATATTGCCCTATATGACACTACTAAGCTAACAATAATCCACAAGAAAGAGTTGAAGGAGAAAGAGAAAACAAGCCATATTCACTCTATAACAAGCTATACCAAACGAAATATTTCCAACAAATATAGGTGTTGTTACATCAAAGGAAGCTTGTGACACATTACAAGAAGAGTTTCAATTAAATGAAAAAGTATGTGCTATCAAACTACAATCTCTAAGAAGAGATTTATAAAATATTAAGATGAAAGAAAATGAAATCATAAAATATTACTTTTCAAGAACAAAAGAAATATTATTATAGTTTTGTTTGTGGACTTTTATACACTAAAATTTTGAAAATCAGTTCTATTTTTTTTTTTACATAATAAGTCTACATAAATTATAAATGTTATTAGTGGGCCGATAAAGCACCATATCCAGGTAAAGCCCTAAATCATTTACTATATTTTACACACTATTATGTGTATAATAATCGTATGACACACTAGTAAATTATATTCAAAGAGTACAACTATTATTTTTGGACTAACAATGCCCCGTAGTCAGGCAATTGACCTTGAATAGAATGTTAATTACTTTACTTTTCATATTGTCATATAACACACTTATAGAATTTATCACATCCGTTTTCAACATTTATGGCATTAACGTAGCAAAGACATTTCATTACCATCACAATTGAAGAATTTACTTTAACAACTTACATGAACATAGTAAACAATAATCGTGCTTTTCATAATTCTTCTCATTTTCTTTCAAGCTAGAGTCATTCATACCAATATAAAAAAATAACAACAATCAAATGATTGTAAAATAAAGATAATGCTTTTACTTATTTCTTCAATTCCATGCTAGTCATATTTATAAATAGACTCTTATGCATTATAAAATAAAATAATTAAATATCACAACCAGATGTATCAATCTATCACCGAGAATGTGAATTAGATTGTATGGTTCATGCCTTTAATTATTTTCTTTATCAACCTAATCATCCTTGCCGAATAATAAAATATTGAGAGAATATTTGTTTATCCGTAAGAATCTTCGTAATTTTTGTGATTGCGTACAATAATACACTCATAAATCACAAAAAAAATTACTCAATTTGACATGCTTAATCTTATGAGAGGCAAGTACATAAGCAATCAATTACTATTTAATTTTACTTTTGATTATAGATCTAAAATACCAAACCGGAAAATTAATGTGCAATTTTTTTTCTAAATATAGCTTCACACACATAATGCACTTATAATTGATTTATGTCACAATGCTTTAATGAGAAAAATACCCTAAAGGTCCTCTACTTCTTTGAAAATGAGAAGTTTAGTATTCTACTTATTTTTTACAATACTCAAGTCCTCTTCTTTTAGAAAATAAAGACATCATAAGTCATCTTCTTATAAAAAAAATGATATCACAAGTCTTTTTTAAGAAAACATCAAAAATACTTCTAGATTTTATCTATTAATTAAAAAAGTTTATTTGTGCATATTAAATTTTTTATGTCAATACAAGTTTAAAAAGGAAAAATTATTATGAAAAAATTATCTTTTTAAATATGGAAAATTATTAAAATCGAAATGTTGTAGAAAATTTTGGTATCAAAGCCAGTAAAAAAATTTAAAATTAGATTTATCCAATTTAATATAACAAGAGAAATAAATTATTTAAAATATTATAAAGAAGAATTAATAAAATTAATACTCTTGTTAAGAAAAAAAATAAAAGCAAAAGAATTAATATGGAACAAGTAAAATGAATCCAACAATTAAAAGAAATTATAATTGAACTAATAAAATATTATAAATAATCAACTATTTTTACAAAAGCTTACAAATACCTAACAAAGATTTATAAAGTCTTATATATTGAAAAAATGACTAATTGTGTCACTTTTACAAAAATAGAAAAAGAATAAATGAATACAAAATATAAATAAGAGCTTAAAGTACCTATTTTCATAAATAAATAAATAAAAATGACCATTAGAGTCTCGAGCCCAACTTTAATTTGGGTTAACAAGTTCTTTTGTTAATCTTTTGAATTAAATTGTAAAATTGAGATTTTATTAATTTATTTACTTTATTTTAACTATTTATATTAAGTACTCTTAATATTATAGAACATGTTACTAAACTTGACATATTTAAGCCATTCAGCTGCTGACTAAATTTCACATTCAATAACAAAATCTAAAGTTTAAATAAAATAAACTCAAACTTTATGTGCGTTTTATACTTGTAAAAGGTATATACATAATTTACTTTATAATTCATAAGCACATTTAAAAGTACATTTGAGTTAACAAAATATTACAAAAAAAAAAAAATTGTACGTAATTATTTATAGCAATATAGTCTTGTTAATTAGTCTGCATAATTACCAGTAGTTGGGTAGTCCAGTGGTTGGACTCCTGTAGCTAAGTACTTGGCCTCTGTCCTCACAAGACAGGACGTGAGTTCGAGGCTTGTGGGGTGCGCTGTTTATCCTTATTTGAACAAGGGTTTGGTTTTCCTACTCCTTGAATACAACGCTCTGCTAAATCGATCTCCAATCTTCCCGATGCCTCTAGCTAGCCTACTGCTGGTTAAAACAACAAATAGCCAATAATCCTGATGTGTGATAGTGTATGACATTTGTCTTATCCTCCTTAACCAAGTAAAATTTTCTTACTATCCAAAAAATAGTCTACATAATTATTTTTTATTATATAACCAATAAAGCCGTAATTAGCCATTTTGACACGTACAACGGTCAAGGCATTTTAACCTTCTTTTTTTTTTTAAAGAGTTCTAGGTCACTTTATTTATCTCAAGTAAATATTTTAATTATTTTATTTTTACAAAAGATATTTCTCTCGTTATAAAAATATAATATTTTAGTTACTTTTTAAATAATAAAAATTTTATTTTATTAATAAAAATTTTTGAAATAAAAATAAAGATAATTTAATAGAGACAATTTTTTTATATATTTTAATAATTTAAAAATTGATTTGAACGGTACAATATTTTATTTTTTAGTTTATTTTATTGTAAATTTTATATTTTTTGAAATTTTTATTTTATTTTTTAGCACTTTTATGTACCTCATTTTATATATATCGTGTTTAGATTAAAATTATAGACTTTATAGTATATAAAATAAGATCTACATAAGTCAAAAAATTACAAGATTAGTGATGTTGGAACCACACAAATAATTTTTCTCTATTTTACTATCATCAAAGACCACATAGAGGAAAAAATCTACAGCTTAGATACAAACACGATACCTAAGAAAAAATGCAATACATAAAAGTACTCAAAATAATGAAGAAAAAATTTATATAATACAGAATTTATAACAAAATTGACAAAAAAAAATTGAACTATTTAAATTCATGTTTAAATTGTTAAAATAAAATAATAAATTAATCTCCATTAAATTATATTTATTATTATTTAAAAAAATTTATTAATAAAATAATACTTTATTATTTAAAAAATAACTAATATTTTTATTAAAAAAAATGACCTGTTGTAAAATCAAAGTTACTATAGCGTACACAAGCAAATACTTAATTTATTTATTTTTTTTAAATTATCATCATTATTCATCAGACCCTTTTCAGTTTCCACGTGGGTCCTGTATTTTTTTGTTTTTTGAAAAAGACTTTCCCACTTTCCTTTACCATGCGTTTAAGAAACGCGCTACTTCCCTGTGCTCCAGACTTGTTGGAAACTCAGAAAATGGGTATTTGACCCAAACTCGATCAGTTTTTCATCATCCTGACCACCGAAAAATGTCGAATAAAATACCAAAACGATCGAAAAAATACAAATAAGAGATCCATGATATTTGTTTTGGCTGAAAACAATTTTATAAAATACACAAATTTTAGGGCTTTTCGGGTTGTTAAAAAATAACCTAAAAAACAAGGCTTATTTATTTATTTAAATTATCCAAAATCTTGAGTTTTTGGAGGTTCATCTAAAATAACCCTAAAAACATTGGGGGTCATGATATTACAATAACATAACTATCGATCACAACCCATGAATTATAAAACATTTACAACAACAATAATTTACATATATCAATATTTATATTTTAATTTAATCTAATCTATTGATAAATATCAGTTTCATTTAGATCAAAATTTACAAAAAATTAAAATTGTTCGATTTCATTTAGATCAAAATTTACAAAAAATTAAAATTAAAATTAGCAGCTCTCATCAAAAAAATAATTATCATATTTATTTTGTTTTATATAACCTTGGTGTGTGTGTGGTGCGTGTAATTTTGTATTTTTTAGTTTTAAAAAGTTCACCCTTGAAGTCAATTTAAGGGTGAGGGATATAAAATCAAGAGATTACATATGCCCTCTATTTATAATCAAAACTTAGTAATTGTCAAATAACAAAATATCGATAGGATATTTGCTTATCATTAAGAATCTTAGTAATTTTTGTGAATGCATACAACAATACACTCACAAATCACAAAACAAATTACACAATCTAAAATGCTTAGTCTTATGAGAGGAAAGTATATAAGCAAGGTATTTAATTTTACTTTTGATTATAGATCTAAAATATCAAACCTAAAACTTAATGTGCAAATTTTTTTTTTTTTTTTTATATAAATAACATCATGCACATTATGTACTTTTAATTGATTGATGTCACAAATCTCTAATGGAAAAAATATCAGTGAGGTCCTCTACTTATTTGAAAATGAAAATTTCAGTCCTCTACTTATATTTTATAACACTAATGTCATATTCTTTTGAAAAAAATACAATACAAGTCCTCTTATTATATATATAAAAAAAAAAAAAATACTAGAACAAGTTATTAAAGATAATGCTTTTACTTATTTCTTCAATTTCATGCTAGTCTTATTTATAAATAGACTCTTTTGCACTATAAAACAAAGTAATTAAATTCACAACCAGATGCGTTAATCTATCACCAAGAAGGTGAATTAGATTGCACAATTTACGACTCAATCATCCTTGCTAAATAATAAAATATCGAGAGAATATTTGTTTATCGATAAGAATCTTAGTAATTTTTGTGATTGCGTACAACAATGCCCTCATAAATAACAAAACAAATTACACAAGCTTACATGTTTAGTATTATGATAGGAAAATATATAAGCAGTCAATTGCTATTTAATTTTACTTTTAATTATTGATCTAAAATACCGAGCTGAAAACTTATTGTGCAATTTTTTTTTATAAATAACTTCAATCACATAATGCACTTATAATTGATTTATGTCACAAAGCTTAATGAGAAAATTACCCTAAATGTCCTATACTTCTTTAAAAATGAGAAGTTTTGTCCTCTACTTATTTTTAACAATACTTAGGTTCTCTTGTTTTAAAAAAAAGACATCAAAAGTCATTTCTTATAGAAAAATGATAATACGAGTTCTATTATTTAGGAAAACATAAAAAATATCTCTAAATTTTATTTATTAATTATAAAAATTTATTTGTGCATATTAAATTTTTTTATATCAATACAAGTTTTAAAAGGAACAATTATTCTGAAAAATTGATTTTCTTAAATATTGAAAATTATTAAAATCAAAATACTACATAAAATTTTGGTATCAAAGCCAGTAAGAAAATTAAATAAATTCTAAAATTAGATTTATCCAACCTAATATAACAAGAGAAATAAATTATTTAAAATATTATAAAAAAAAATTAATAAAATTAATACTATAGTTAAGAAAAAAAAAGCAAAAGAATTATTATGGAACAAGTAAAATGAATCTAATAATTAAAAAAAATTATAATTGAACTAATAAAATGTTGTAAATAATAAGGTATTTTTGTAAAACCTTACAAATACTTAATAAAGATTTGTAAAGTCTTATTTAGTGGAAAAAGAACTAACGATGTCACTTTAAAAAAAAAAAAAAAAAGGACTACATGGATACAAAATATAAGAAATTAAAATGAATTTTTTCTTAAAAGAAAATGACCATTAGAGTCTCAAGCTCAACATTAATTTGGTTTAACATGTTCTTTCATTAATCTTTTGGACCAAATTATAAAATTAAAATTTTATTTTTTTATTTTGGATAAATGACCACTAACAAACTTTATGCTCAACATTAATTTTAGTGTTTAATGTTCACTACGCCAAAATATGGCTTTAAAGACGGTCATTAACCGTCATTGTAAAGCTACGATGACGCTTCAAAAAAAATATAATGACTGTCATCTATTCAGGCGTCATCGTAAATAAGCATTTTTAATGACGGTCGTGACCGTCATGAAAAATAAACAACGACCGTCATTAAAAATCGTAAAAAAATAAGCGACCGTCATAAAAAATATATTCTATGACGGTTATTATTTCATGACCATCATTGTAAACTGACAATGACCGTCATTAAAAATATCAAATAAAATTTAAAAATAACGGCTAGTACATTATTCAATGACGGTTATTCAAATGACCGTCCTAAATATGCGTGTGTATATATATATATATATTAAATATTGTGCTTTCTATTGATCCTGTTTTATATATTAAATTGACCATACGAATAATAACAAATCAATAACTTTATTAATAAATCTGTAATCTCCAATTACTAATTAATTTTTCAAAACATAAGTAGGTCTATACTCAAAATGAAAAATATATAATTATCTAAAATAATCTCACTATACATTAGCTAAAATAAAAGTAAAATTTTATATGTTCTACTATCCACGAATATGCATTGTCACATATATGCACCACTCTTGCCTCAATTGAAATAGTTATTCTCTTGTATAGCGCAACTTGTACTTCCACTACAAGCATTAGATACAAAACAAAGTTTAGTAAAATAATTAAAACTATATTAAAATGTAAACATAGATTACATAAACTATATTAAAGATTAATACCAATTCAGTTATATTTGTACGAGGATTGTTAACAATGTCTTTCATAAATAGCATCACATAGTAGCCACATTCATAGCCTCCTGCTTGTTTTGGGCACTATTCACAATAAAATTTAAACAAATAATATAATTAGTCAAGTAAATAAATACTATAATTGGACCATAAATAATTAACTATCATATATACCTTAATTTGATTGACTTGCAAAGTCGATGAATTCTCTCTTTGAATCATGACACCCCACATATTATAAGCTCTATGTACAATAATTGTCATCAAATAAAAGTACAAGAATTTTAAAAAAATACAAATAAACAAACATATATGGTTTTTGGTCTTACTCTTGTAAAAGTTTTAAAAAATCAATTGGTATACTTTGATTAATGGAATCAATCTAAACAATTGTTCCACTCGATGGATTCATCAATGCTAACATCCAATGAGCACTACATAGTTGAAAATTAAATTCTACATATATTAACAGAAGATTTCATGAAAGCATAAGAATATATGTTAATAAATTTAATTTCTATTACACTTACCCTCTCCAATATGGGCAAACTAGTATAGTATTATTCTCCATACCCTTCATTCTCATAGCAAGCATTTGAATTTGGTGATCTTCATTTGCCATTTCGAAAGCAATTTGATTTGGCTCCATAAATCGATACAAATATAAACTTTTTCAACATCGTCAACACCATCATTGTGATCATAAATTGCTTCTACCATGTTAATTGTTTCAGTAAAAATATCTACTTTTTCAACTCTTGAAGTAGTTGGTCTGTTTGACGGCTCTTCTCCTTGCCAAATCCAATTATTATAACTTTGGTCAATACCATGAAAAAATACATGATTTTTAACCTCATTCAAATCAAGACTTTTGAAATTTCCACACTTAAGACAAGGGCACCTAATAATATTAGGGTTATTACTATTTTTGCTTGCATATTCTATAAAAGCTTCAAGTCCCTTCAAAAATTCCAATGATCTTCTATCCTTACTCATCCAAGATTTATCCATTTTAAAACCTATATTTTTGTGATTTCACAATTAAAAGACAAACATATTATTTAACAATTACGCAATTAACAATTAAGAATAATTATTAATAAAATTGAAAATATATTGATCAATAAATCACCATCATGAAGATTAGGTCCTAGGATTAATTGCAATTTATGACTAATAACCTCTAACCTCTATTTCAATCTTTGTTTTCTTCTAACATTTATAATTAACTTCATTAATAAACATGTTTAATTAAATATAAATATATTTTAGGTAGAATTTTAATTTTGTCAAATAATATATAATATAATATTGTATACTTAAATTTTATTGTAATTTATATTGTATATGCTCCCGTTTATGTATATGCTTTCAGCTTTTTCTAATAACTTTTTTTATGTTGCTTCATATTTTACAAGAATTTTTTTTTTTAGTTTGGAAATAAATACCTTCTATTTTATAAATTATTTTTCTGAAAAGAATTGTTATGGTTTTCTATGTTAAAGTAATAGTTACTTTAAAGTCACAAAATTTTAATGTCATTTGATTTTGAAAAAAATAAAACGAAATCCACAAGCTAAAACAAAATTCATAAGCTATAGGAAGAAAATAAAAATGTAAATTCTATAAACTCATCATGTCGTTATAAAAATAAATATAAAATCAAAGATTTAATCTTTATTTATATTAATTATATTATCTTCTAACATTATTATTATTATTATTATTATTATTATTATTATTATTATACTAATTAATTTTCATTTGTTTTAATTTCAAAAACATTTTATACATTTTAAATTTTTATTAGTGAAATAAATTTAATATAATTTTTTATATATATAAAATAATTTATTTTGTTAAATTTCTTATAATCTTTCTTCTTGTTATAAAATTTGCTATGAAAAGAATATTAAATTATATGAAAAGAAAAAAACATGATTGACGAATATGGCTAACAAAATTAACATATAAATTAATCTTTATTAACATACAAATTAACATACAGATCAAGATTTACAAGAATTTTTATATAATTTTTCTTCGCATCACGGTATATATAAATTCATACATACAAATTATTTTATTTGCAGTAAGCTATTCATATATATTCATATATATATAACCAGACATCACATCGTATATATATTAATTCATCCATACCTGTGCAGCGACGGCGGCAACTCTGCGAGGACGAGCGGCGTGGACGACGCGGGACGAGCAGCGAGAGGCGAGCCCGAGGACGACGCGGGGACGAGCGGCGAGAGGCGAGCCCGAGGACGACGCGGGGACGAGCGACGCGAGGACGACGCGGGGACTAGCGGCGAGAGGCGACCGCGAGCTGGGAGGACGACGCGAGAACTAGCGGCGAGAGGCGACCGCGAGCTGGGAGGACGACGCGGGAACTAGCGGCGAGAGGCGACGCAGCGACCGGAGAGGAAGAAAACTGGTAGACGGAGCGCAGGGAGAGTCGCTGGAAAACACTGTGCAAGCTAGGAAAATTTTACTGTACAAGCAGGAAAAAACCGAATGTATACATACATACCCTAATTAATTTACGTGTGCGAGGGAAAATTTTAAAAAGATTTTACGACGGTTATTTTTTAATAACCGTCATTAAATATATTTATTTTTAATTTTAAAATTTTTGATGACTATCATAATTTAAATGACCGTCATAAAAAAAATTTATTATTTATTTTAAAGTTTTAATGACGGTCATGTTTAAAAATAACCGTCATTAAATATATTTATTTTTAATTTTAAAATTTTTTATGACTATCATAATTTAAATGACCGTCATAAAAAAAATTTATTATTTATTTTAAAGTTTTAATGACGGTCATGTTTAAAAATAACCGTCATTAAATATATTTATTTTTAATTTTAAAATTTTTTATGACTATCATAATTTAAATGACCGTCATAAAAAAAATTTATTATTTATTTTAAAGTTTTAATGACGGTCATGTTTAAAACGACCGTCATCATAAGTTCAAAATTTATGACCGTCATCGTTACTTCATATACATATTTTTAATGACGGTCATTTAAAAAAAAAAACGGTCGACCGTCCTTAAAAGCCATTTTTGGCGTAGTGGTTAACAAACTTTATTTTGAAAAATTAAAATAAATTAAAATTAAAATTAAACACCGCAGAACAATTACACATTCCAGCTGCTTTCTAACCTCCTCAACAAGCAAACCTTCCACAATTAAACACTCATCTCGATTTATCAACCCCACAAATTGCATTAAATTAATCTCCACCATCATATTCTTGAACCCATGTTCATCTGCAACCTGCAAAGCCACATCAATATATAGCATGCAAAACAACAGCCGTCCTCCACCTTGTTGGAAAATTTTGGTGAATGAAAATTGTTTATTGTTGATTAATACAAATTGACAAACGGCTTTGTATTATTGTTTAATTGAAATTAATATTGCAAACGGTAATTTAGAAATTATTTTTTTCTTTTTAATTCATTTCAATGCTTTTACGCCCGTTTACTCTTTATTTCTATTCATCCTTTTGCTCTTTGGTGGTGAGCTCCATCTATATATAGATGAAAACCATTGTTAAAGGTGGTAATAACAACTGTGAAGATATTGAGAGTTCGAGTGGCTGATCTTGGTGATTGAATGGCTATGATGGAGAGTCAAGGTCAACGGCTGTTGTTGTTTTGATTAGTTGGAATCTTGGAATGCTGTTAGATAAGTTTGTTATATTGTGATTGTTATAGCATACCACATGTATTGTGGTATATAATATGTTGTAAGCATTTTGAAAAGTGTGAAGAAAATATTTCAGAAATATTCAAGAAACTTCCATGTTTTCTCTCCCAGTTCTCTCAACTTTCTTGCTGTAATTTTTCCCAGTAAACAAATAGCTCATAAATACTCAAGTTTTCTTATCTTTAGTCATGGTATCAGAGCACTGAGGCTCAAGAGAGCTTCGTGTGGGAGCAGTACGACGATGGAAGAGCCTCGTGTACTGCCTACTGATCCAGTTCCTGTTCTTGGAGTGGCCAGCTGCGAATCAAAGTGATAGAGAGGTTTTTTCTTTCCACAATTTACTAGTTACAATAAAGTTAGATGGATCAAACTTTGTGATATGGAAACATCAGATTTTGAAAATCTTAAGAAGCTTGGAATTAAATAGTTATGTTTTAAAAGAACCTTTGTCAGAAACATTGTTTGATGGAACTCTAATCCTAAATACAAGTTTTTCGAATAAGCAAGATGAAATTTTTTAGTTACATATCTAATTAACCTAGAGGAGGGGTGAATAGGTTATTTTTAAATTTATTGAATTTTAATTATGTAACTTAAATACAATGGCTAAACATGCAATCTAAAATGTGGAATTAAAGAATAACACACGACATTTTTAGGTGGAAACAGCCTAGGCTACAACAATGACCTAAGAGAAAAACCACCGGTCAACTGGACTACCTAACTATCCACTATAAAAATCAATGTTCAATTACAAGGCTAGGTCTTAGATTACCCTTCACAAATAAAGCCCCCTATGTAATTTACTTATGAGCCGTCGCTCCTTTCACAATCTCCACAAGCAAGGTGTTTGGATCCGGACCAACGTTCCAATCTACTCGAATCCCACGTGATCAATTGAACCGTCAACTTTGGTAATTTTGAGTAACACGAAATACCGAATATGTCACCTCAGTACCTGAAAAGTTAACACATATAACACAAGTACAAAGTATGTCTTAGAGAAGATTCAACAATGAAAAAACCTTAACTAGCAGATTCAATAGTATACAATGTAAAAAACCAAATCAGCTAGCAAATTCTAGAACAATCATGTAAAACTCAATATTATGAAAATCAATTAGGCATACGAATTATTCAAACATAACCACAAAATATGTTTTAACAATTAAATCAAGAAAATTTCCAAGATTAATAGATAAAGAGAAAAAGATTTTTCTTTAAAAACTCAACCAAATGTAGAAGATATTATGTTCAGTGTGGTATATTTTTTTCCAACAAAGTTGTTTATAAAGAGTCCAATTTGAGCTAAATGAGAATTAATAATGAAGGACAATTATACTCATGCAAGGATTCAGCTTTCACAATTAAATAGGATCAAATTGGTAAAAACAACATATGGGCCGAATTAAAAAAAGAGTTGTTGTAGAACTAAAAACTGACTCGATCTACCTAGCCAATGCTCGATCGATCGAGAACCTCACTCGATTGATCTTCCAACGATGAGAGACCCTCGATCGATCGACCAAAACCTCTATCGATATAACCAACACTCGATCGATCTAACCATACATTTTTCAAACTCGAGAGCAGCTAGATTGAAGTCAATTGATCCTTGATCGATCTAAGCTCTATCGATCGAACCTCAATCTATCTAACCTCGATCGATCTAACTGTGTGCACAAAAATTCTTCTACGTCTACGTGCATTATTATGTGATGGTGTATGCATGAAACATATATTTTTACCTGATACGTACGTATTGAGAGCTCAATAGTTTCTTCTGCTTTGATTGATTGACTTGATAATGAGTCTAAATACTAGATTACAATCATATTTTGTCCACGAAAATTGCCAACACTCATAAACCTTACAATCTCCCCCTTTAGCATTTTCGTGTGACAAAATCACTCTCTCACTACATAACGCTCATAGGTAAATAGTCATTACATCAATTACACACTTTCAATAGTAGAACTATCTATGATCTGGTGAACCATTTTTGCTTGATACTTGATACGCTCAGTGCAATGAAAAAAAAGACCAACAGATAGACACAAAAATTTGGCTTGGAAGCCTTTTTGTTTATTAGTTCAGTGTACATAGTAGTGCAAAGAAGATGTAGTGTAAAGAAAAGGATTAAGATTGAAAGCCTTGGAGTTTAGGTCCATCCGGGTGACAATCGATGGAGATTGGTTTCTTGCGTGACAGGCGAAGATTGGTTTTATATTTTTCTACCCCTTTTGATTTTATCTATTCTCTTGCATTTTCTTATTATTTTGGGATTTTATTGAACATGATTATGTATAGCTAAACTTCTTGTTAGGATCCTCTTAAATTCAATCTTTTTATATAATGAATTAATTTGTTTCTCCATTTCAATATGATTGTAAATTAAATTATATTATCTAATCTGAATTTCATGTCATTAATTGTCTAATTAACAATTATATCATAGAGGTAATTAGGTAACTTTGAGAGAAGTATTTAATTGTTTGTCTTGATTGAATTGCATGCATGGCTTCTAGGCTGAGAGGTACGATTCTTATGTATGTGGTCAATAATTGACATTCTTAGTGAGTAGTAGTCTAATTTAATTAGCATGAGAGTGTGATTAGGTTAAATTACTATATTGTGTGTAGTTTATTTGATAGAGAAATGCATGAATAGGTTAATTAGAGTCAACTGATCATATAATTTGTTAGTAATTGCTTGAGATTGTAAATTAATTCATATGTAAGAGATTGAGGAATAGTAGATTCCTAGAACTCTTTTGTGCTAATTGGTTAGTATGATTGTGTTATATCAAGTAGTGTAGATATTAAGTTTTTATTATTTTTGTTATTTTTACCTATCAATTATTGTTAGACTAAATAGTCTAGTGTAACTATAATTCGATACTCAACTCCTTATTAATACAATCCTCGTGGGTATGATAACTCGATCTTTAAATACTTATTACTTATAGGAGTTTAGTGCACTTGTTGTTTAGCGTGAACAATTGTCAACTAGCATAGCACATTTCTTTCTCACAGACGAAGCCAGATGTTGTTGCCATTTTTCGTCAACATCAAAGGGGTGTATTATTCTCCTTGTTGTGGCCCTACGAACAGAGAACACTCATTAGGAACTCAGACCACCACTGGGTATGATGGCCTTTGGCTCTTTGATGCTTAAATCAATTCGGGTATTTGGCTTTAAAAGATTATACCAAACTCTCTTTCTATGATTTAGGGAAAAGAAGTAGAAACAAAGATATATTGTAGGTGTGTTGTGTCTGTGGATGTATGATTCGAGTTATGAATTATTAGTTATGAGTGAATGTGTACAATGTGGGCATATATATAGGGGAGAGATTTACCTGATGATGATCACTTGCTTGTGTAGATAGACTTAATTTAGGATCATAGTTATCTCTTTATAATTATCTATTTACAGATAATTAGGAGATATTTATTAAATTATCTATCTACTTTGTTATTTATCTAACAGTTGAGCTAATTTGTTGTCTTAGCGCTTATTAGGCTGGCACGTGAGTCATACTGCTAAGTATGACTAGTAATATTATTCCACGTGGCACGGGTTATTTTAAACTTTGCACATCCAAGTAACAATGCATCAATTGAAAAAAAAAATGCTATTAGTTTTATATATGTTGCACAGCAACACAACATATATTTCTCTAAATTTATTTAGGAACTTGTATTATGTGAAAATTTTCAATTTATTATTTTTTTTTGCAATTAACTATTTATGTTGTTACAATCTTTTTCAATCAATTATTTCAACACATAATTGATTTAAAAATTTATATCACGTGTTAAACTGTTTTTCCTTTTGATATTTTTGTTTTTTATTTATTTTGTATTTGTATATTTCTCCTTAGTCCCAACCATGAATAATAAAATTAAAATATTATAAGACACTAGATCCGCGAACAAATCACTAAAAGAATGATTTAGTTTTCTACAACTCATCATGAGAAAATTATAATTTAAATGCATGATTATTTTTCTAGGGCTCATCTAGAGAAAGTTATATGCTCTTTATGAATTTAGTTTTATTTATTTATTTATTTTTTATTTCTTGATATCTTTTTTTTTTTTTTTTCCTTTTGTTTCTATGGAAAATTATTAATTTAGCTTTCTTTGGAATTCTACATATGGAAAACATGAGTTCAAATTTTATGTGACATTTTTTGACACCAACACGCAACAGACATGTGTAAATGTGTGTGAAAAGGTTGCCACTACATTTGTCCATGTGTATAAAAGTGGGACATTTTGTCAATGTGTTCTATGTATTGGTGACACATACAATGACATAAAATGTTGCACCTTAATTTTACTAGATTAATTTTTAATATACAAACCTTAAAATAAGTTTGAGTTTTTAATGGATAATTGCTCGATGAGTTTTTATTAATTTAATTAAATAGGATGCTCAATGGGTTAATTTTTCAATCCAAATTGATCTTAAAAAAGCATACATTTTCATGATAATAGTTAAACTGATTTTGATTTGTGTAAAATTTTAAAATTTTATAACTAAAATCCATCCCAAAATGTTTCAAGAATTGTAATATTATTAAAGCCATAAAAACGCAGGAGGATGATTTAAAAATCGCATGTTTAAGATTATGATAATAGTAAAATAGACATAATTGTTTAAAAAGCTTAGTATTGTCATATAAAAAAATTATGTTGATTCCTTCACACTTATATATATAATAATAATAACTAGTATTAGAATTTTTTCCTCAAAATATTTATAAAAAATTGTGAACAATAGTCCCTCATAAATAGTAGACATTATTAAATTTTGATAGTCATTTTTTAGTTGATATGCAATTTTTGGGCGGAAAGAGATATGCCAAAAAAATAAAAATAAATAAATAAAGCAAAACAAAATCTGAGAACTCCCAATTTTAAACTATAAACATTCCTACCTCTTATTACCCAACCTACGAAGACCATTGAAATTCTGAAACTTGACTACCAGATACATCTACCAAGAACGTGTAAGTGTTTATATATTCTTTCCTCCGATTTTCCTTTTCCATCTTTATTTTTTTGATTTATTTGCATTAATCTTTATAGAAATACTAGAACTTGCATGTGCTCGTGGTTTTTGTTATTTATTTTTCTGTCTCAAAATGTACTGTTGTTAATTGTGTTTTAAATTTAATGCAAATTTTTTTCTTTTTTGAAATAAAAAGTGGTTTTTAGGTTTGGAATTGGGAATTTGGGGCTTTTTTTGGTTTAATACTAAACATCAAAAAAAATTATTTTACTCCCTTCTGATTTGAATGAATGGGTAATTATTTTAATTTGTTTATAATATGCTCCTCTTTGCTGTTAGTTATCACCTTTCTTTTCCTCGTAGCTTTTTGTTGTAGTTGGTTTTTAAGCCTTATTCTAATCGTGCTTATTTGTTTTATCTATTGCGGACCAAAAACAATAAGAGATGGGTATAAAGATGTCATGTCCCTTACATAACCGTGCCAATGAGCAATTACTCCCTTATTGCAAAGAACGTATGATGCTTGGTAAGCTTTGTCTCCCTACAATGTTTGTTGGCTATCTTTTTTTTTTTTTTTTTTTATCGATTTGTATTTGAGAGAGTCCTAACACGATGAACAATTAAGTCTATGTTATACGGATAGCTAAGAACTCGCCCCTCTTGTACAATCAGCAAAAAAATTAACATTAACAGATAACTAATAGAAACAGGTTAATTGTAAGACAAATAATATAAATATAATAAAGCAGTAAATGCTTTACAATTACAGTATGATTCTTATATGTTGGCACATACGCTGAGAATATAGTGATTGTACTAACTAGTGCAGCAGAGCATTCGAACAAAGCAATATAATGTAGTAAACTCACTTAGGATTTAATCCTAAGTAGTAATATTCATGGGTTGCTTAAGGCAACTATTCAGTAGCTAAATTTACTATAATAAAATAAACAATTATACAAACTCGATAAGGTAAAACACCAATACTTCTATTAGTCGGGATCACTCGTTCTGTCTAGGCTATTCTTGCCAGCTATAACCATAATTACTTTGATCCTACCCAGATTTAGCTTACCTCCAAAGTCACATCACTACGTAGTGTGGTACTAATACTTGCGATCAAATTAGTGTGAATCCTAAATGATAAAATTCACTTAAAAATGATTTTAATGAAAATCTCCACATTGTATTAACAATAAAAAGAAACTCTATATATTATTAATATGATTACTTTGTTTGGTAAATAATTTAACCAACTCCATTATCACTTTGAATCTCAATATAGAAGAACACTCAATGTATTGAGAGTATAGAAGCTTCGTTTAAAATATACTTATCTCTAAAATATTCAACTGATATTTTTCTCAACTCCGAATCACTAATACGGAATAATATTTAACGTATTAGTGATACAAGATACCTAAAATATTTTGCAACAACTCATAAAAATATTTTTCACAAAATGAGATTTTATACAACACAAAAATTAGCGTAGAAAAATGTATAGAGAAAGAAGTATGAGAGAAGGTATTTATATAAGAGAAAGAGGGGTATTTATAGTTTATTTTTTAGCTTTCGGTACCCTCGTCGACGCCTGTACATGCTCGCAGATCCCTAGTAGACCACCTTGACAAACCACCTGCGAGAATCCTAGCGAATCCCTAACTAGCCACTAGAAACAAGTTTTTTCAAGAAAAACTTTACCATAAAAATTCACGAACACCCGCCTACTATAAAAATCAAATGCAAGTAAAAATACATTTTAACATACAAACTACATGCTCACAACCACCCTGTAGTATGTAACATACGATCATACAAAGTGTTAGAAGCTACGTGAGTGTGTGCGATACTGATCACAAACAAGATATTGTACAAAGAAGTATACAAAAATACTAAGTAAAATAAAACTTCTGTTTTGCATATTGAAACGCCAACAAAGACTCAAAGGGCTTATAGGACTTATAGTATTCAAAAATTAATTAAGTTATTTTCAGCATAGTATTTCTTTTCTTGATCATAGTGTTTTACCCAGCATATCATGATTGAATTTATTTATTGAGACCGTGATGAGTAGTAAATTAAGAACAAGGTGGTTGTAGCCACGTGTTTGAGTATCGAAATTTGGTCACATTAATGCTATTTAACTTGATAATAAAATTAAATTAGAAAATATTGAAGATACAATATGTACACTAATATATGATTCAACACATTCACATTAACTAATAATTAAGTAAAAAAAGTTCTATGAATGATGTATAAAAATATTGTTTGCATTTCTCCTATTTTTAAGTTTTTGGGAGAGTTGGTTTTTCAATTTCTAATATGTATAAAAGTATTATTAGTTCTCCTCCAAATAGATTAAGTTCTTGTTGGAGTTAGTTTTCCAACAATTTATATACTTGACACTAGTATGCATTACTCTCTCTAGTATATTACATGCCTACATTCCATGTAGTGCTTATTTTAATCACAGTTTTGTGTAAATTAATTTGCACACTATTAATTAAGCCTACATTTATATATCACATGCACAAGTTCATGAGTAATAATTAAATGAATCTCTCAACCTCATTTAATTACATCAACAAATTTATTGATAGAATATATAAATTTGGTTCAAAAGGATCCTACCAATAAATTTAGCCAATACAAATTATACTAAATTAAAGAGAAAATTTATCCGTCAAGCTCCTCAAATTAGATCCTAATGTGTGTTTAGTCCTTCACATTGTAAAATATATGTTTTAACCTCTTAATTTTAAGAAAATGAGTCAATTAAGAATAAATAATATTATTTTAATAATTTTCTTATCAAATATTATTATATTTATTTATTGAGGGATTAAAACACGATTAAAACTCAATCATTTAGCAATAATAAAGTGACAATTTGTATGAAATTTGTTTAGAAGACATATGTTTTAATATTTTCTGAATGTCACTATTTTATGTTAATATTTAATATTTTATTTATTTTTTAAAAAAATATTTGTTTAAATAATTTTTGGTTAGAATATTATTATTGTTGATCTTCTTAAATAATATTATATAATTTTTATATTTACCTTCGCATTTTAATCATTTAACAACAAAAAAATAATATTTTTATAGAAAAAGTTATAAAATAATATTATTTATTTTTAATTAGTCCTTTTTTTCAAAGCTAGAAGACTTAAAATCATCTTTTACATTTTGGGTAATATGAGGGACTAGTACTAGTACGGCTCCTCTCCCAAAATTAAGTATCATAACATTGAGAAATAATAAAAATGCAAGCTAAAGAGAAAACTCTTATGGTGGATTCCGACTCATTAACCTTTAAATCTCGATCATTCTTTAGCTTTTTTTCTCTAAACTTGTTGTCTCTTTCTAAAAGTAAAAATTATGTGTAGAAAGTGTTAAATGAGAAAGAACGGGTTGTTTCCAGGACAACTGGTAAAATTGATCAAGAGTTTCTGATCGATATCGACTAAAAGTTCGATCGAACTGTCCAAGTAAATCCATCTTCATTAGGAAAATTCCATAAAATCACTAAAAATTCCAGAAAAGCTCTATTTTCTTCCTGCACAAGTCAAATTTAATATTTAAAACGCATTTTTCTCTATTTTTTAACTAAAACAGAACAAATATTAAGCTTTAATGAGACTGATAACTATATGAAAATAGAGTTATTTGATGGTAATGTATTAAACAAATTATTAGTTACTGACATGTTATTCCATTTCCATGATTATTAGTGCGTCTAAATTTTTTTTAGATTGTGTTCCTTCTGATAATCTCGTGAAACGGTGCTGATGAAGGATTAAAGTGGATACATTTTCAATAGTTTACAGGCTCATTTAATTCAATTAATACTTTTTTAATTGTTTTTCATTTTGTATAATTGAATTCGATACTTTGCAGAGTTCTGTGCGTTATTGGATTAACATTTTCTTGTGTTTTTTTTTTCTTTTTTTAAATTTTGCTCCTTTATCAATTGTTTGGATTTATCATTTAGAGTTCGAAGCAACAGAGTTTGGAACGAGTGGAACTTTTATTCCAGATGAGGTGAGTTTAATTCAATATGTGAAAATATATACAGTTCTATTCGCGCCTTACCATGGGCGACTTTCAGCAACGATCATTAAAACATTTATAGTTAAAGTAAGAAACCAAGTTTTGTTTATTCAAATCAATAGAGTATGTTGTATTTTAGTAAAACAAAAATATTTTTTATCACAACTTGATGTATATATTAATCCACATGGCACATTCTTATTGACCCTTGTTAGTAAAGGGACCCACAATTACTTTATTATCCCACATTCTAACTTTATATTTAATTAATAAATGACATGTCACTTGATGCATATAACACTATCCTTTATTAAAATCATCTCTTTGACACATTACCGTCCAATAGCAGCTCTTAGTTATCACATGCATTTACTTTTCCTCTCGAGCCATTCCACATACAACTATTAATATTAAATGAGTTGTAAAATGAAGTGAAGATTAGTTTATTTTAGATATCAAGAAAACAAAGAGTTATTATTGTAGTCCCTTTTTCTTCTAAAACCTTGGATTATAAAAGGGTAAAATAAAGTGAAGAGTTGAGTTTATTTTAGACATCAATAAAACAAAGAGTATTCTCCCAAAAAAAAAAAAAAAAAACCAAAGAGTTATTATGGCGGTCCTTTTTCTTCTAAAACATTGGATTATAAAAGTTATATATATACATATATGTATCGTGCGTGCGCACACACACAAATAATTAACTTTGGAAAAGTTTTGCTGAACTTTATAGTTAATTTGCAGCCTATTGAAGTCTTCACTCAAAGAGCAATATCAAGAGCAGGTGATATTGATAACTGGCGTGCTAGCCCATGCTGGGTTCTATACGAAAAGGCATTGTTATGCTGGTTCAAAAGCACTGCCCAATGGAAGGTTAGGGGCAATATGTTTGTTTCATTTGAAAGTTTTTCTTGGTAGTACAATTTATGACCTAAATATATTCTAGTATCGCATGTCTGATGTGAGGAATTATCCATTACTTTGGGGGAGTATGTGGTGATGTATATACTTTTTGGCCAATCATTTTACTTTAATTTTCATCTTGTAGGTGCATTATAACACTTCTAATTTTGTTTTGAACTAAACTAGCATGCCATTGATGTAGAGTACCATGTCATCCATTCTCTGCCAATAAATAATAATTTTTATGTCTATCGTATATATGCTTTTTACCAAGGAAAATGTTTTTTTTTATCTCAATGAGATATATAACAAAATTGGCCCCTAATAATAATTGATTTCACAAATTCTCTCAAACACTTGTCATTTTCAACATTATAGCCAATGAAATGCTAATACACCACTTTGAGATGTATCTCTGAAGTTGAAATGCATAACATTACTCTTTTACCAAGCATTGGACATTATTCATGTTTTCTTCTAGTTTTCAGCTATTTATTATTTGACGTATAGTGTTCATTTATTATAACGTGTTGTACTCGTTTATTAATCCCCAATTTGAACGAAGAAAGTTTTCATACGTAATTCACAATATTCTTAACATAGTAATTTTTTTTCATTTTTCATTTTCTTTATTTATGTAGGGAATTGACTGTTACGATTATCAAATGGCTGTACGGAATTGTGTGAAAGCTCATCCGGAGCACCATCCTGAAGAAGCTGAACAGATGCGATAAAATGATGTGCAAGTCCTGAGGAATAGAAAATCTCAAGGAAATACGTGACAAATAAATCAATTCTTTTATATATAAAAGCCTCAATCATTGGTTGTGGTTTTTTTTTTTTATATCTTATTTTTCAAGCAATAAATACTAAAATATTCTTATAATAAATATATTATTTAAGAATATTTATTTTTGGTAGTTTTATTTGTATTACATTTACATTTACTTTAAATCTTAAAACTAGTGAGTTTGAATTTTTATATGAAAATGATCATTCCAGATTGTTATGTCACATTTTGATTTTGATCGGTAGGGTGTACGGTATGTATAAAGCTGGTAATTTTTGACATGACTCTTGAATTCGACACGGCCTATCTACGAAATAGTCAGGTTCAGATTGAGTTTATATAGATTGAATCGTAAACAGGTTGATCCGTTTAACCCATTTAAAAAATCAGGTTTTTAACGTGTTAATTGGGTAATTCATAACTCGTATAAGCAATCTAAGTAAATTATTAGCATATGTAGGTCTGTATTTTGAAATATTATTGGGATGATGTTTAAATTTATTTCATATTTTATTATCTTATTTTTATTAATTTATAATAATATGTTATTTAGTTTAATTTTGTATGTTTTGATTATTGATTATTGATTATTTATTTTAGACTTAAAATAAGTTTTTATTTACAAAGAATTTATGATATATATTTTTGTTAGACTTTTTTGTTATTGTTTGAGACTTTAACACATTGATTTTGATATATCACAATACTTATGATTATTGATATTGTTTTTATTTTATATTAGTTAATATTTTTACATTTTTTTGTTTAAATAATGCTTATATTAATTTAATTTTTGGAGTTTAATTAAAATTTATTATGTTATTAGGTTACATAAATATATGTTATATTCGATATAATATCTCTGATTTTCTTACATTATAAATATAATATATATTATTTGATATATTTAAACGAGTTAAATGGGTTAGTAGGTTAATCCATTTATTAAACAGGTTGGATGAGGGTTGTACTTTCTGACCTGTTTAATAAATGATTTTGGTCAAGATCAAGCTTATACAGGTCGGATCGTAAACGGGTCAACCAAAATTCAATATGACCCACCCATTTGACAGCTGGATATATATAAATGTAGTTCATTTTCTTCATATAACTTAATTCAACTATTTTCTTCATTTTCTTTTTTGATTGTTTTAATAATATTAATTCATGAAAAATTAAAATTTCAAAAAGATTTTAGTTAGACTATTTAATCACTCTTTCATAATTTACTTTTATATAAAATTAAAAAACTTATAAATTGCATAGTTATTTTAGTCATATTTCTTCTAAAGTACTTTAACATTTTTAATTAAAATTATTTTTTTTGTGTAATAGTAAATAAAAAAAATACAATAACTCAAAAAGAAATTAAAAACTATAATTTCGACTTTATTGAAACGATAACAAGACCTTACAGAATACTTCCCATTCTTATTATACTGCCAAAGCTTGTTATCATACTAAACATGAAAAGATAAAGAAGAGTAAATCAGTTTTTCAAACCTTTTGGCCTCATCAATCAAATCAAATACGAATGACATAATAATAATAATCATTTCTTAACTTTTTTTTTTTCTTATAAAATTAAAACAGTTACACGTTTAATATAGTTATTTTGATAATATTTTCTACTTCCAATTTAACACCAATAATTATTATATATCTAACTTACTAGAAAAATATGGATTTGAGTCTTTTCGTTTTCTCAAATTTTTTGTGAAATTGTTGATGATTTGAGGAAATAAGATGTGAAAAAGGCAACATAATTAGGTTTGATACCGACCATTTTTATTCGCTTTAAAATATGTATCTTCTAATCTTATGAAAAGTAAGTTATCAAATTACATATGGTTAGAATTTCATTTGTTTCATAATATTATAAATAATTATCTAACAAAGTTTTTCATAAAATAATTGGATTGTTGAATTATTATATTTATTAATGTTTGACTATTCTATTAACTCTCATAATGAATAAAATATTGTGCTTTTAAAATTTAATAATACTTAATTTTCGTTTATATATTTTCTACTCCTATATCTATTCATTAAGTATTAATAAAAAAAATTATTTTTTCAATGTTACTTTTATGTTATATGAAAACATGGAACTCAAATATTTAGTTAGGGTAATTAAATATTACTAATAAAATAAATTGCATTTATAAAATTAATAATTATTTTTACCGTTTATTTAAAACATTGTAATACAAATGAATTATCATAAATAAAAAGCTAAACAAATTTTAAGGTATTCAAACTTAGTTCCATTTTATCTAGTATTTTTTTCTATACAAAAAGATACTCATACTTTATTTTTGTTTACATATATGTACGTTTTAAGAATTAATGTGTGCCATGTAAGCAAATTAACACATCATAATGTGATTTGTAATTTCTTATGGTACATGACTATAGTTTCTTATCAAATTTGAATCGCACAAGTCAAAAATTTAGCTTTTGAAATAACTTTGCACAATTTTTGTGACAAGAGGGTTGTGATAACTCTATTTTAATTGAGTTATTATTATACTTTTTGACTTAATATTTATTTATTTTATTAAATAAATATTATTTTTAAACTTAAAAATTAAACATTTAACATTTTAAGATCAAATGGTGAAAATAAGGAAATAATACAATTTTTTGAATTTTTTTTTGGATATCTTTTTTGAATTTTTTGAAACAGATGGATGTATTTAGAGGATATGTGGATGCACTTAGGATGCAGTCAACACAATCAATGGAAAAAAGGGCGTCATTTTGAAGCGGACAACCAGATGCAACCTGCTCCATTGAGTTGCTCTGCCAAGCATACAGCTCCACGTGTTTCTCACGAAAAAAACTCTCAACGCCAAGCCAACAATCCGTGACATTTGACCACCGATGAATAAGTGTCCGCCACGTCAATGTGCCTTTCCACTAATTAGCGTGTGCCACGTGTATAGCGTTCCTCCTTTGATGAAGCACGATCCGATGGCCAGGGTGCCATCTGGAACCTTTTACTCCTATTTCATCATTTTAGACACACCCACAACCCCCATTTTATGATTTTTATATTATTTTATCATTTTTCATCCCTTTTTATCTTTTTTACTTCTCCACCATATTATATACTTTTATATACCATTTTTATCATCTTTTATTAATTTTACCTTAATTTAGGTCTCAATTAAGAAATTTGAAAAGATAGCAATGGGGTTTTAATAAGGAAAAAAAAATGAGTGCATAGAGAATTTTTACAAAAAGATGGAAAATAGTATGGAGTCTTCACATGTTCTGAATTCTCTTACTTTTATTTGTATTAGTTTCCTAATTAAACTATCTTTTTAATATATATATGATAAGTTAGTCCCATTGTTATAGAGTATATGTTCAACCCACTTGTACATTATTGAATCTTCACAATTTTTTAATTGATTTCACATAATTGGATGATTTTATTACCATAATTTAATGCTTTCAGTTATTGTTAATTAATTTATTGTTTTGAAGTTAATTAACCTAGCTTGAAATAGTGGGTTGATTATTAATTAGTCCATGGGTACATGGAATTAGGAGAGCCTGAAAGCATGACTAATTATGTGCAATGTGTTGCATGCGTGCCTAGTGTGCCTTTATGATTAAAATTGCATGATAGTGTAATTAAGATATTAGGTAATTTCATAGGTGCTTCAAAAAGACACATGGATACAATAGGTGTTTGTAAGTTGATCATCCATGTTTGTGTCTAATTAGAAAGAATTATAGAGTCATGTGTATGAATGAGAGATACATAAGATTATAGGATGTTCTAATATCATAAATTGCCTAAGTGAATAATTTTAATTAATTTAGCTTAATGATATATTTTAGTTTTGTTTCATTTCTTTTTAATCCAATTTCATAGTTCAAATAGCATTAGTGTGACCCAATTTTGATACTAATTTGTACAGTAATTCAATCCTTATGGGAACTATAATCCCAACTTTGAATACTTATTACTTGTACACGACCCGTGCACTTGCAGATTTTGTGTCAAATTTTTGGAATCGTTGCCTAGAACTGATAACTATTTTGTTATATGACATCAATACTAGGCATAACTAGCACTAATTTGGACATTTTTTTAATTCATTTTTATGACTAGGTTGAGACTTAAATAACTTGATCATTTTGAGCCAAAATTTGAAAGATCAATATAAAGATAAATGAGAGAAGAGGTTCATGGCACTCAACCAGGTATTGTGAATAATGATCAACCATCACATTGCTAACCAAATCACTGGGTCGAGCAACTAAAGAAATTGAGAGATTTTGGGGTTCTCATGGTTGATACAATTCATGTTTCATTTAGGAGGTCAGATGTTCAAGTTGACACATTTGAGAGCAACCCTGCCATCATATGATTTATTAAAGTGTTCGTCTATTATAAGGCATTTATGATGAACATCCCTATGTTTATTTGGCTAATTTTGTATAAGATGGATTATCCAAGGATGCAAAAAGATTAAGGTTGTTCTTATTCTTCTTACAAGACAACGTAAAAAGTTGGCTATACTTTCTATTGGCCATATCAATTACAACTTGGGTGAATTACTTTTTAAGACAGCAAAGTTGCATAATGACATCTTGTCATTTACACAATTTGATGGTGAATCATGGTGCGAGGTGAGGAAAGGTTCAAGGAATTGATGAGACAGTGTCCACATCATGGTATTCAGATATAGATTCAACTCCAAATTTCTTACAATAGTTTGCTGATTTTCGATAACACAATTATTGATGTCACTGCCAATGGGGTATTAATGAACAAAATAGAAGATGAGGCATTCAAGCTCTTGAAAACAAATGGTGCAAAATCTTTATGATTTGTAAATTGATTATTCATCACCAAAAAAAGCCATTCAGACTAATGAGGTAAATGCTAATTTGGCTTTCTTCACTTAAATGTCTTCTTTTATATCTAGTCAAAATGCTTCATGAAAAGATTAATCAAGAGCATTGTATTGGTGGGAGGAAATATGATGCAAAAGCTCTTCATTATTTGTGATATGTGTAAAGGAAGAGGTAAAATATATGAGAAATGACAATCAAAACACCAACCAAATTGTTTCTTTTTCAACTAATAGACAACCAATTCAACAAAACTTCAAACAAACACAAGAGGTAAAACTTTCACTTGAAGATGATAACTCTACGAAAATAGAGTTATTTAATCACTTCAAGCTAGATATTTGTCATGTTTAGGACTAAATATTATCAAAAAAGGCTTATTTTGTATTTAATTGTACTAATGTAGGTGAAACAATAGCAAACAAAGTCAAAACGAGTCATTTGGGACAAAATCAGCATCATATCAAGGTGCACAATAATCCATGCCAAGGCGAGCAACTAGTTATTGGGGACACACTAAAAGCCGAGAGTTCCATGCCACGGTATAGAGAAATGCTCTCTACAACACGTATCACCCCAACAAATTCCCAAGACCCTCATGCCGTGCAGGGAATTTATTGTGCCACAATGTGAGTTGTTTTACTGGGCTAAAATTGCCACATCAGCTCCATTTTTACTCCTTAGTGTCTATTTTAGCCATTGGATCTTATGAAAACTGATCCAAGGGTCTAAATTAGGTCATTTCTAACCTAAATAAGATTTATTTTCAAGAGCCTAATTGATTCATAGAATTCAACAAGCAACCAAGATTTTGAGAAGAGAAAAAAGAGGCTAAGAACACAAGTTGGAGAAGACACAAATTTGAAGGAGATTGAATAGTTGATTGCTACTGTTAAGAGATTGATTGTATTCCTTGTTCCCTTTATTCTTCTATCCATATTTGTGTATTTTTTCATGGATGTTTTGAACGCAATGAATATGATGAGTAGCTAAATTATTAATCTAGGGGTCTTATGAACCAATTTTCTAGTATATGTTAAATCTATTATTTTCCCATGATGATTGTGAGTCAAATATATTAATTGATCAAATTTTCATGTTATTAATTGATTGGCCATAAATTAATTTATAGAGGCAATTATGTATATTTGAGAGAATTATTTAATTGTTTGTCATAGTCGAACAACATGCATATTTTCTAAGCAGAGATATATGATTCTTATAGGTGTGATCCATAATTGAGGACTTAATGATTAATATGCAACTAGATTGACATGAAAGTATGATTTGGTTTATTTCTATATGATGCGTAGTTTACTTGAGAGAAAAATGTGTGTTAGTTTAGATGCAATTATCATATAATTGTTATAACAATTACTTGGAGGAGATTTTAGTGATTCACTTGTTTGGAAAATTGTGGGATTAAGATTCCTATAGCTATTTCTCATATATTTTTTCTTTTGTTGACTTAGCAATTTTATTTACTAGTTTATTATTTATTTGCAATTTATCAAATTTTCCATCATCCAAATAGTCTTAGTAGTAGTCACGTTGGTACTCAAAATACAAGTAAATAATTCTTTATAGGATCGATATTCGTACTTAAGTATACTGTATTACTTACACGACCCGTACACTTACGGTTAGCATGTCAGAAGACATGATGAGTCAACCTATACAACTTTATGGTTAGGTTTGAAAAGAATGATGCCAAGGTTGACAAGTTGAGTAGTGAGCTAGAGACTTTGGCATCACCAATGCTTGGATTAAAGTCAACGGTTCAAGGTTTACAATCATTTATGGAAGAGATTAGAGCAAGTCAAAGAAACATTGAGGTGCAATTTGGGTAAATTAGAAGGACTATTAGTAGAAGCCCTCAAAATATAATTATAAGTAAATCAGTGATAATCCAAGCTAAGAAGAAAATTGTCAAGTCTTCTTCAAAGTGGAAGAAAATTGGGGTTAGAGATTGACAAACATAGAGAGAACATTGTGGAGGACATGTCTATGAAAGAAAATAAGGTTGAAGAGAAAAAAGTGGCCAAGAAAAAAAGGAAAATGGTGGAAGAGCTCACCCAATCACCACTCACATTTCAATTGGATAACATTCCATACACTCCTCTATCGTTTCCTCAACGTTTTCAAAATAAAAAGAAGCTTAATGATGAATTTGCTAAATTTTTAGAATTTTTTAAGAAAATTCATATTAATATTCTTTTTGTGAGTTAGCAATCACCATTGTATATGAATTCATGAAAGAAATATTGGCTAAGAAAAGGAGATTGGATGGTGATGGATCCCCATCTAAGCTTAAAGATTTGGATAATTTTATTATCCCATGTATCTTTGGTGCAAGAGATTTTGATAAAGCTTTATGTGATTTGAGGGCTAGTATGAATATCATGTCCAAGTAAGTTTTCATGAAACTTGGCTTGAAGAAAAAGAAGGCAAAATCCATCAATACTCTTCAAATAGCAGATGAATCCTTAAGGAAGCCTTTGGGGATTGTGGAAGATGTGCTTGTAAAGGTGGATATCTTAATGCTTTTACCAGATTTTGTTGTTTTGGTATGGTGGAGGACCGAAAAATGCCAATTATCCTTGGTAGGTTTTGCTAGGTTATTCCGAGCCATAAGTCATACTTTAGTTGATGTGGAAAAAGGTGAACTCATTGTGAGAATTCAAGATGAAGAAGTGATTTTTAAATTATTTAACTCATTAAGCTCCCAAATCAACTTGAGGAGGAAGAAATTTTAAAGAAGGTTGATTTGACAAGCAAAACCAATAAAGAAAGAAAATTTTGGGTAAGAGAAGTCAATGCCTTGGTGGCAGTTAGGAGCAAGAAGTATGGTGGTACAGTAAAAAAATCAAATTTGTTAGAATACCTGGTCAATAATGACTTGAGTCAAGGTTGATTAGATGAGTAGATGAAAAGTATATCTCAAAGCGGCCTGTAATATTTTGAACAAAACCAAACAGTCAGTTGGGATATGTGTATGAACTATCACAACTTATATCCCTTATGAAAAGTTGAATGGAAGTCTAATCAAAGACTTTAAATGTAATGCTTGGTGGGAGGTAACCCATTGGTTTATATCTAATATATTTTTGTTTTATAGGTGAATAAAGCAAGAGGGTGCAACTATGGTGCTTTAAATGGCAAATGAAGTTGTTGAGACCAAACACCATTACAAGGGAGTTATTCAATGGAAAATCAAGTTTTATTTGCCTATGGGTTTTCAATATTTATAATACAATAAAATCGTAACTATCACATTATCAATATTAACATAATAACTTAAATCATATACATAATTATCATTTAATATTCACTTCTAGTAATGATATGATCAAAATATCTTTATTTTCTTAATAATTTATGCAAGCACATAATATTTAAATAAGCGTATGTTTCTCTACTGCTATTTTATGAGCAAATTTTACTTGCAAAGAAAACATATGAAGGATTCATAACTATTGTTAATTTCACTCTCAATATTGCTATGTAAGCATAGACGAGATCTATGTATGTATTTCTTTTGGCTCTCAATGAAATATATAATTAAATAACATTTTTTCTTCAAAATTTTTCAAATAAAAGGTTAATGATATTGAGCACTTAAAAATCTTGAATGATTTAGATTGAATTTTAAAAATATAGTACTCATATTTTAGCTATAGGTAGTGATTATTATATATTAAATTAATCATTTATTTCTTCAATATATATTTTTCTAATTTAATTATATTCATTTCAATATCAACATCAAATGACATTAATTTCAAGTATCAAATGTCATTATATCCATAGTCATATGTATGATATATACTATTTATGTAAATGTTATTATCTTAATACCTCAATAGTTTCTCATAAAAATAACATATATAATATTTATGATGTCAACTTTGCTCTCAATGTTACTACTTAATAACATACACAATACATTGAATATATTTTTATCATATATTTATATTAGCATTGTAGCCCTGTGGGATATCGATAAATAACATAGATGTAATTCTAAAATATTATATTTTATACTTTCAAATATATTTTTTTATTAGCATCGTAGCATGTGGGTTCTCAATAAATGACACGTATGCAATTCCAAAATATTAAATTTTATAGTTTCAAGAGAATAATTCAATCCCTTAGACAGAACTACCTTAGATCTGACTATTCATGCAACCACACACTTGAAAAGTTTATTTGGATTATCAAAACATGAAATTTTATTCCATTTATTTACTATTTAAAATTTTACAATCAATAATAATATCAATTTAGCATAAAATACATTACAATCATCATGTTTATAAATAAATTTATGATAACATATTCAAATATTAAGCATGAACATTATCACCATATATGTGTGCTACACACATCAATCATTAATTATAAATAAATGTTCTTATAAATGGGTTATTAATTTTAGCTAAAGTCAAATACTGACAGATGTTTAAGAGCATTATTATTTATCAGTTTCTTACAAAAATATTTAAAATTTGTAAATATTTATATTAATAAATTTAAATACATATTTGTTATTATATTTATAAATATATTTGTAATATATTTAAATATAATATTATCAAATGATTGCAATATATTTAGCATGAGGATGGTAGACAAATAAAAATTAGATTTGCTAATATCTTATAATAAATTAGTTTCAAATTTTATTGTTAACCACAACATTAAGCTTAACTAAAAAAATTTATTATTAGATAGTATTTATCTTCATATCAATATTAAATTTTAATCTTAAATAATTTGTAGTCTATGATAAAATAAGAAAGTTTACTTATGATGTGGTGTATGAGATTACTTTTCAGAGTTTGTTGCCTTTTCAACATCATGTAATATCTGAAACTATTGAAGATAATATTACAATATGAAATATATAGATATTGATATATAAACTAAACAACTTAATAAATTTTAAAAGTCAAATACGATATGAATATATATAGATATTGATATATAAACCAAACAACTTAACAAATTTTAAAAGTGAATTATAATATAAATATATATAGATATTGATATATAAATCAAACATCTTAATAAATTTAAAAGGTAAATAAATCTTGTATATTATTGATTATGATACCAATTAAAACTATCAAGAAATAAAGAATAAAAAATAAAAACTTGATAGATTTTGAATGAAAATAAAATTTGAGCTTAATTAAAGAATAAAAAGATTGAATAACTTGTAAATTTTGTGATTTGACATTATACTGTAATGTTATGGCCAATATTATTTCACACATATAAAACCAAGTCTTGAATAAATAAGAGAAGAAAAGTAGAGAGAAAAAAATAGAAGAAATAATTATCATTGATTGTTATGTTTTCAATACACTGTTAAAGACCATATTTATAGGGTTTGCAATATACAATATGAATTTTGAATATAAGATATAATATATATTAAATCTCTAATTAAATATAAATTTATGATACAATAGAAATAAATCTTCATTTGAAATAAATCAAACCATAAGATAAATATATTATATTTAAGATTTGACATCAAAATTATAACAAATTAATAATAGTGATAATTTTTATAATTAAATTTTAATGATTTTTTCAAGTTTTTTCCTTTAATTATAATACTATCATTATTTTGTTTAGCTATCTAGTACTTATAATATAAAAAATAAAACTAAAAAAAATTATAATTTTATTTTTTATCTTTCAATTTTATCTTTTTTATTTTCTTACGTTTTTTTATTTTTGTTTTTTAAACCATATTTAAGAAAAGAATAGGAAAAATTAATTCAAACATATATTGTGTATTTTATGTTATACACAACTTTTTATAAATAAAAAAAACTAAACAATAAATAAGATTATTATAATATTTTATATTAAATACATAAAATTAATAATAACGAAAAATTAATTTGAACCATTTTATAAAATATTTTCATTAATTATAAGTGTTGTCATTATTTTAATAACAAATATATATTTTAGTTTATCTAGGACTTCTAGTTTAGAAAATTAATTAAAGTATAAATAAAAGCTTATAATTTTATCTTTTATTCTTGAAATACTTTTCCTTCTTTATTTATTTGTGTCATTTTTTGTTATTTTTTTTACTCATTATTTTAAAATGAAAGTAAAAATAATAACTTTTAATCATTATAATTGAATATATAAAATAAAAAGTAATTGTAATTTTATAATCAAAACAAAAATTTGAGGAAATAATCCTTCAAAATAAAAATTAATTTTTTAACCTATTGTTTTAAAAGAAGAATAGATATAAAAATAATTCAAATGTATAATTATTTATTTTAGGTTATGTGTAGAATTTCTTTTAAAAAAAACGTAAACTACAATAAAATTCTTACGATCTTATCTTTATAATAAGATAATCATTTTCATTAAATAAATAAATAATAATGATAATTTATAATTAAAGCAAAAATTTGAGAATAAAATCATTTAAAATAATAAGTGACACATAAACAAATATATATAGTAATAAGATAAGATTTATTCTTTTATTGTTCAATTTTTTGTTTTTAACCTATTATTATAAAATAAAAGTAAAATAACATCATTTAATCATTATAATTGAATATATAAAATAAATATTAATAGTGTTTTTGTAATTAAAGCATAAGTTTGAGGACAAAATTGGTCAAAATAAAAATTAAATTTTTTAACCCATTATTTTAAAAGAAAAATAAATAAAAAATTAATTCAAATGTATAATTATATATTTTAGATCATGTAGAAATTATTATAAAAAAAGTAAATTATGAATAAAACTCTTACGATTTTATATTTTTAATAAAATAATTATTATTACTAAATAAATAAAATAAATAATAGTGATAATTTTGTAATTAAAACAAAAATTTGAGAAAAAAATCATCCAAAATAGAAAATGTCACATAAACAAATATATATAGTAATAAGATAAATAAATAAAATAAATAATAATTGTAATTTTGTAATTAAAAGAAAAATTTGATAACAAAATCGTCCAAAATAGTAAATGATACATTAATAAATAATAATATAATTTATTAATTAAATGGACCACATATTAATTATTTAAATTTATATGTTTTTTATTTGTTCATGAATTTAATAAAAAATTTAGTTAATTAAAAATATAAAAAAAATAAAGAAAGAAAATCGTTAGAAAGAAAATAAAAGAATATTATAAACCCCCTTTTTTTTTTTTTTTTTTGTTTAATGATGGGCTTTTTATGGCCCATTTGCTCATAATATTACGAGCGAACCTTTTCCCAGATTTCAACCTGAACGCCCTAACAACCCTAGCCTTCTTCAACCGCTATCAGCTTGTTCCACCGTCAAGAAGTATCGTTCGTCCCTGTCGTGTTTAGGTAAGTATCTTCTCCTCCATGAAAGTTCTCTTATTTTCATTTTCTCTTACTTTCCCATTGTTTGATGTCATGAATGAACATGGAAGTGTGTTGATTTTGCAATATTTTAATATTCTCTTCGATAGCCTTTTATTTGAATTTTCGACTACCTATATTCATAATTATAGAATGGGTATCTTGTTTCAGATCCTAGAACGAGAATTGTCACCGCAAATGTTTTAGTTTTTGTGATCGTTTTATTTTAGAGGAAATAAAATAAAAATAAAAAAAGTTTTTATTCGGATATTTTTTCATACCTTATCACCTTTCTCTTTTTTATTTTATTTTTGTTTCAGCAAATATATGCTTGGGTCTGGTTGTTGATAACCATAGAAATAAATAGGTGATATATGCTCTCATTATAGTGTAGTTTTAATTTAGCAAATGGGGCAAGTGCAAACCGCGTATTCAATGAGCTGTCCCGTTAAAGTTAACGAAGAGGGACAATGTTTTTTTGACTCTTGTGAATTACGTATTTATGGTAAGGCTTTTATTAATTTCAAATTCTTCAATAACAATACCCTATTAATTCTTCTAAAGTTTTCCACTTTTATATATTTATTATTGAATGATTATTTAACCAAAGTAATATATTTTTGTATTTACAGATGAAATCTGCAAAGAAGGTAAGCAAAATGAGGTGAGAGTTAATTGTATTTCATTATTTGATTAAAGGAATACTGTGAATTTTTCTTCTAAACTTTTTTTTGTATGTTTTCGTAGCCTGTTGAAGTAAAAGTTGAAAGGGCATTAGAGAATCCAAATTATTCTTATATGCGAAATACTCCATGTCAAGCCCTACTAGAAAAGGCACTAGCCTGTTGGTTCAATAGTACTGCCAAATGGAAGGTACTTGTAATATTTTTAGAGAAAATAGCATTACTTTATGTAAAGACAGAAGATGATTATGAAATATATGATGGCTAAATAAGAAGACTGCATAGGCTTACAGTGACAAAGGAAGGGCTTACAAGCAACGATAAGAAGGCTTACAAAGATCACAAGTGATAATAAGAAGGCTTACAAGGATCACAAACAATAAAATGTAAAAACAGAGCATCAGCTGAGTGCGCACAGCCTGAGCTCTAAGTTGGTTATAAATACCAAACATCTCTCGTGTAAATAAACAATGAAAATACAATAAACAAAAGAAAAGCAATTTCAGTGAAACAAACATTCGATTTCATCTTCCCTACTTTCTCCAATTTCAGTTCTTCTTCTTCAATTTCAGTTCTTATTCTTTGTCACCTTTTCTTTGTTTTCTGCAACATTTAAGTTTTCTTTATACTTTATACCTTTAAAACAACAAGATAGCAAAAAAGTGCACTTGTTAAGACCTATTGTATTGTATGGGACTGAACTTCTCTTTATCCCAAAAGAATGGGATTGATTGGCGCCCCTCACACTATTTTGTTTAGTTTTTAAATTTATAATTTTGTATATTATTTTATAAAGGATTGATAAATAATGACAATCTTTTTGTGTTTTTAGGGTACAGATTGCTATGAGTTACAGATTGCAGTCCATGACTGTGTGATATCTCATTTGGAGGATTATCCTGATGAAATAAATGGTGTAGTGTAAACCTGTCGATCAGATGGTTTTGAATTATTCTTATTTGGATAGCATGTTGGAAAAGTTCTGTAATTTTTTTGTTAAGTAAAATAAAAATACTAATTTTAGTTCAAAAAAAATGTCAAAATAATAATTTAAATATATTTTTTGGGCTAATTTTTTTAAAAAATTAGTGTCTTTATTATATTTAAATAAGTAATAAAATTTAAATTAAACTTTTAATCAAATTGTTGGACAATTTAATATTTCTCTTAGCTATAAAAGTTATATACTTAGTATTTTTTTTTTTTTGGGTTTTGTTTCTTTTCGTTTCCTGTGCTCCCAACTCAATAAATTTATTTTTATGATTTGATTGATAGTTTGTGGTTTTCAACTTGTTTTTATTCTTATTTTATAGGCCTAGTATTTGTTATTTTAGAGATGGAGTAATAGGACAAAAAGTTTGACCATAGAAATAAAAATAAATAATAGGATAAAAAGGTATTGACTGTAAAACTAATCTCATTTAAAAATTATTATTAAAGTATATGATTTTATTATATAATAATATATGATTTTTATCATTTTTTTAGTTTAAGTAAAATGAATTTGGGCCCTAAAATATTCACTATTTTAGGTTCTCCAGGTAGTGCCGCAAGTATTTCTACTTATCATAAGCCTATTTTTTTCAAAGGACCAAAGAATGCAGTAAATGAGAACCCTTTTTTTTCCTCTTTCCCAAATATAATAGATTGAAATCCAAGTAGCTAACCAATTCTGGATAGGCATAGTAGCATCAATTGTCAAAAGAACTGATAGCTTACTTATAGAAATATTTAGGGTCTGTATGGCAACTTAATTTAAAAATAGTTTTCTATTTTATAAAACAAGAAGTCGTTCTTAAAAACAAATCAAGGTATTTGGCCATATTTTTAAAAATCAAATTGTTTTAAAAAACAAATTGTTTTTAAAACTTAAAATTTAGAGAACAATCTAGAATTGTTTTCAGTATTTTTTAAAAAAATTGAAAACACAATCCATCTATTTTTGTTTTTGTTTTTAAAAACAATTTTTTAAAATAATGGCCAAACAATTCATTATTTTTAAAAATTATAAGAAATTGTTTTTAAGTTATGATTTAAAAATAATTTTTAAATTAATTGGCCAAACAAGCCCTTAGTTTTTTATCCTTAATTAACTCTATAAACACCAAGTTATTTGTAAATAAATTTAATTTTTTATCCTTTATTATATTTCTTTTGTCATTTTAACAAACATCATACTCAATATGGAATTTTGCCTTCCAACCATTTTGATACTAAGAAGCCCAACAGGTCCATGGCCTTTATAATAGGTTTCTTATGTTTAGAGCTATTTGCCTAAATAGCATACATTTAGTTAAAAAAAATTAAATTTTCTAAAACTAGCAATAATAGGATCAAAACTGTGAGTTTTGATTACATTAAAATTAAATAAATTATAAAAATATCCTTAGTTATGTGATATGTAGTAATATCAGTATGTAAAATGGTTTATATACTATGTAAATCAGTTTACATAGTATGTAAAATTGATTTACATAGTATGTAAAATTGATTTACATAGTATGTAAAATTGATTTACATAGTATGTAAATCAGTTTACATTTGAGCAAGTATGCACATGCATGGTTTAGAGTTGATACTGATGTCAAATTATTCAGCCATTTGATGGAGTAAAGTTACCAATAAATTAGCATGCCACTAACACGATATAATGTTTGCCTTAAAACCTATATTTCCACAAATATTATACAATAGAGATTCAAGAGCTAACTAATCATTGTCTTTTGATTAAAATATGTAAATATAATTTCAATCACCCCCCTCCCCCCCCCCCCCCCCAACATGTGGGCACATGAACTGATGAAGATGAATAATTTAGTAATTCAAATTAGTTACTGCTTGGAGAACATTGGAGTAATTTTTGAAAGCAAATCGCCAGTTGTGCAAGGAAGACCGTAATCAACAAGAATTAGTAATAGAAATAATTATGTAAATCTATTTACATAGTATGTAAATTGATTTACGTACTATGTAAATCTATTTACATACTATGTAAATCTATTTACATAGTATGTAAACTGATTTACATACTATGTAAAAATAAATTATACCTTTTAATAGCTTTGGACAAAATCTGGAGTTCTTCAAAAGTACCATAGTTGTCATATACATCATCAATAATTGATGTCATACAAAACACTTTGATAAGAATACTTCTTGCAAGAGCATGTTCTGGCTCAATATAAACTCCCAATATCCAAAAATAACCTTCTACAACTCTGTCTCTTATAAATGAATATTTTGATGCAAACTCCAAATCTCTCCACCACCTATAATCATATTAAACCAATATATAAAATTAATTATCATCTAAGTCAAAGCAAAAATGTTTACAAATAGAATATATAGATAGGATGAGTTTATATATTACTTTGCAACAATGCCAAGCTCCTTCTGATGAACTTTTTGGATATTGTTAAAATCAATCTTAGCAAAGGTAACCAAAGCTTCACTATGTAAAAGCATAGACATTTTTTGCATAATTGGTAAAAGTGAAATCATGAATAAACGACATAATTTTTCAAAGGCAAGAGCAATCAACATAACAAAAAAGTAGCTAAAAACTCTATCCAAAATCTTCAAACAATGAAACTATAATCTCATGGGTTTTCAGGTATCAAAATTTTACTTAAACATTCCAGCATTTAATAGACAAATAACAAATTCACATATCACAATGATGAAGATCACTAAATCAGCAAAACAATATAATCGTGTTAAATATGAAATCACAAAATCAGCCTTTCACTAAATTAAACTGATTTACATACTATGTAAATCTATTTACGTACTATGTAAATCGTTTTACATACTATGTAAATCATTTTACATACTATGTAAACCTATTTAAATCAGTTTATTAGATGATTTCACACTTGAGAAATTAACTGAAAGTGTATTTATTACAGAAGTATCAAAATTTTGTTTCTTCTGGTCCTTAATTTCAACCATAGAAGCAAGCTCTGTTTTGCTTGAATAAGACCCAGGTGACAATGGATTAGCAATGCCGACGTTATCAAAAGCTTTGTTTCTTCCTCATCCTGCTTATATTCTGACACCTCTTATATGAGAAGCTTCTTTTCATTACGAAAAGTCTCTTCTTTGAGCACATATAGCAACTTTTTGAGCCCCTTTTCATTATGGTTTAAGAATTAGGCATTTTACACCTTATATCATAAGCTTTTCTTTTCCTACACTAACGTTCTGTTCAACTAATTACTAAAATTAATTTTAAATTGAAAGATGTTTTTGTTTATTTTGATTTCAAAATCTTTAATTACATGATTGCATCTAACGCATTGCTTATTTTGTTTTTCTAATTTCAATAGAAAATTAGTAATCATCCGCTTAGGATTTTTTAATTAATGTATTTAATTCGCTTTTGTTTGAGTGGGTCCAGTTAAAAAGAAGTAGTCATCCCCACCTTCTGGGTTCATTTTCCTGTAGATTTATTCTCTAAAAGATATTTGTTGACGAAGATCAATAAACAAAATTGATTCGCGATTTTATATGAGATTTAATTCCATTGAACAAAAAAACATACGCTTCTGGAAGCTAAGGAAGTCCCAGAACTTGGCTTGCTAAGCGTGTTGATGTTAGCAAGCATCAACGAAAAAGGGCAAAAATGTAAAATATTCCACTGTAAACGACGACGTAAAACGATTTACGTCAAAACTGCTTAATGAAATAATTAGCCTCTATAAGAGGTCATTAAATCAAGTATAATAGGTTCCAACAAAAAAAAGGCCAATTTTATAGAAATACTTAAACTCATTGAGATTGTCATTTTCTTTCTATGTGGGACTCTCTTGTTCGCTTCGACCCATTACAATAAATAAATGATTCTAGTGTAAATTGTGCCTCTCTTTTGGCCAATATATATTTCTTTCTATTTCATATAATTGTTTAAATGTCTGACAGAAATGAAAATATATAATTATTCAAATGAAGAGTATTTGTCTTAAAAGTATCATGAGATATCATATGGTAACATGTGTTAGAAGCACTTTTGGTCTTGAAAAAAAGTTGTATATATTGATATATTTATTAATTAATATTATTAGCAATTTGTTATTAAATATTTGTCAAAAAAAATTATTTATAAATAATTATATAAATTTATAGTAAATGTTTATCATGAAGGCTCCTTGTCCGTTAATGTACTTAATTACAAGTATTTATTTATTTATGTATTTAGGCTTTTTGTTAAATTGTTTCATATTAGTTATTATCAAAAAGTTGAGTGATATAATATTTGATTATGAATGTGCAAAGTTTGAAACCCAATTTTTCTCAATTTGCCAAAAATGGATATAAAACACAAAGTAGTTTCCAAAAAGGAGAGGGGAAATGTAAAATAACTAATTACCCTAAATGTGATTAATTGTGTTGTGAATGTTGATTTGTTTGGAATGTTATTCTCAGTAGCTGTAGTCTCCATTCCAATGTTAGCGGCTGTTGCCTTTTCCTCAGCCATTTTTGGCTTTTTCAATGTCATTTCCTAACCCTAGGTTTAGAGTTTTTTCTGTCTTATTACCCTCTTTGAATGGAGTTTGTGATTGATACAGCTAAATTTTTGCTAAAAGTAACATTTAGCCAAAATTAAGCTATATTAATTAGGGGTGACAATTTGTGTTGTAGCACGATTATCTAAATCGAACACAAATGAATTAAATTTGGGTCTAATTTGAGCCAGCCCGAATAACAAGAAAAAATTAGGGTTGGGTTAGGGCCAGCCCGATAATACAAAAATAAAAAATAATTATAATAATTATTTTTATATAATATTATTATTATTATTTTTTACAAGTTAAATCTGTTAATTCATGTTATAGAAAATTTGTTACATTTTTCTTACTAATAATGTACAAATATATTATGTTATCACTAATAACAATTATATGAAATTTAAATCTAAAATATTTATTTACTTTAATTTTAGGTAGTAGTTCATTGAATTATTTTATAATATAATTATGACTTTGAAACTTTTACTTTTTAATTTTGTAAAAACTTACAACAAAATTTTTATTTGTATATTTAATGTTATTAGAATATATTAAACTTGGTTCATATCTTTTATTAGTTAGATTAAAAATTATAAGAAAATTTATAATATTTTCAATTAACATCGGATTAAATAAGGTAAAAAAGACTAATTAATACATGTAAATAAAAATTTGGGCAAATTCTGGCTAGTTTGGGCCAACCTAAATTTTTTTGTTTGGGTTAGGGTTGGCAGTTCATGACACGAATTAAATTCAATTTGAGTTAGAGTTGATAGTTTATAACACGAATTAAATTTGAGTAAGTCCAAACTAGCCCAACATGCACAAATTACCACCCCTAATATCAATCCAAAATTCCATCAAATTGGGCTGTTATTTAGCCCAAATTCTCATAAAACCCTTCAAAGAGAGTAATAAGACAGGAAAAACTCTCAAAACCTAAGGAGACAGGAAAATGGGACTTGAAATACCTAATAACTATACAGAAAATTATCATCGATAATTAGAATGAAAACCATAGGAAAATAAAATAAAAATAAGTTTATGGAAAAAGGAAAAGATAGAACTGGATCGTTGAAGTCATGTACCATCTAAGTAAACAAAAGAATTGGAAATGAAATCTTCAAAGCTATTGAAATGAATTGAATTAAAACTTTATTGAATCTTGCATAGAATGTTTATTGAAAGTGATTCTCACATCCGGAATTACAAAGAAAGGTCCACTTCATATATACTAATACTAACATTACCAAAACGGTGAGTCTTGGTTCTCATTTTAATTGTAGCTTTACCAAAATACCCTTGCTTTTATTGTTCTTGGTTAGTAAGTTTATAAGACTTACAAACTTTACCGAGAATTTTGTAGGGTTTACAAAAATCAGAATATTTTTTCCTTTTTTATTTCTTATATCATTTTTTAATTGTTTGGGTGTCATTTTAAAGAATTTCCTTTAATTTTTTTGAAGTGGCCTAAAAAGTTTTGAACTTTTTTAATAATTTTTTTTTTTTTGTGTTTTTGTATTTTCTAATTCGTCTAGGATTCTTTTTAATTTATCTATTTGTTATTGGGACAATATTATTTTGTTCATATTTATTTTTATATATGCTAAAAACATCACAAGGAAGGCTCTGATACCAAAGTGTGGCTAGACTCTTACGACTCTAGTTTTCATTTTCGGTTACTGCAATTTCTAATTCTAGGTATAACCTTTCATAAATATTTTCTATAAACTATTCTAAATTCATATTAGTTAATTCTAGACTTGCTTCTAAATTCATGTGTTCTTTAGTTGGCTCATTTGTCAAGTTATGTTTCTTTTCTGATTTAGTGAAATAATCTATTAGTCCTTGTAGGTTTTCTATTATTATTATTTTTTTTTATCTTCTTTGACTTATAACAAAGTGTGTTTAATGAATTTCTTAAATTTTTGGATTGTTACCTTAAGATAAATAGTATATCTAAGATTTCTTTAGTTTGTGTTATTTCTTTTATTTTAGATCTATATAGATCTGAACCAGGTCTCTTTTTCCTTGTATATCCTTTAGTCATATTTCCAAATATAGTGGTTAGACAAAGTTGATGATATTCAAGGTTACACAAGTTAATCAAGGATATAAACTGACCTGTATATGAATATGAGTTCACCTTGATCTTCAGCCTTGTGTTATCTCCTTCTTGTTCTTCAAATCTTAAGCCTCACTCCAGTTCAAAGCTCTTAGATCTTCTGTACCTGCTGATATAATGAAATCCATATTTAAATTATGAAGTTAGAGTGACTAAAGATTTGGATTTCAAAGTGGACTTTTATTCATAATACAAACATTTTACAGCCTAAGAGAACTAGAAACCTTGAAGAGGTTTTCTTAGTTACTCAACTATATTACAAAGGATAGATAGAGAAATTATATTGTTTAGAGGAAGGCTATATCCAATTTATGAGATTAAGTCACCTTTTATAGATCAAGGGTACTCTTACATGTGGAAAAATTATCATAAACATATTTGCTAGTAACATAATGCTGTTCCACCTAGCCTTATTCTTCGATCTGATACAGCTATGCTATTTTCTTGGCAGTAGGATATTATTACATCTATCACTTATGCTGATTCTTCCATAATGTCATCTAATTCATTATTGGTGACACCACATATTCTTTTTCTTCTTTGTCTCTTATACAATAAATGCACTTGTGATCTATTGACTGTGTTTTAACAAAATGACAAAATATATTTTTTGTCTCTTCACCAACTTATAATTCATTACAGTTGAATGTTGTTTTCTAATTTGTAGTCTTCTTAGCATCTTCTCATTTGATGGGTAAATTGCTTTGAGAAAATATTATAATTTTGTTGGTTGCATAATTAATTTTTATTTATGAGGAATTATTGATTCTTCATATTTCATAATAAATCTGACTAAGCATTTATCCTCCTTCGATATTGAAGACTTCATAATTGAACTCTTTTTGGCAAAGCCTTTGGTCTAGGAACTTCACGATTACTATTAGCTAAACCAATTTTTATGAAATGATATGAAATAACTCCATGATCCAAATCCATTATGCTAAAGAATCTGAGATAAACTGGCTGATCTGCTGTTTTAATTATTTTCCTAAAATTCTTAATAGTTTTCTTAAAATTTTCAGGAAAATGATTTAATTCTATCAAATTGTTTCTTGAATAAAGATTCTCATTTAATTCTGCATGATAGACTAGGTAAACAAACTTAAGGTTTGTTCCTTCTATAATATTGAACTTACTATCTTGAGAAAATTCAATTTCAGTAATATAGAACTTCATGTTTTGCATGTGTTCATTAGTTATTTTTCGTGCTAAGTTATACAAGCCTAACCACTATTATTTTGAATTTTTTTGGTATATTTCTTTCTCCTCTCTTGGGAGGAGAAATGGTATTTCTTCTTTGAAAATTACCTGTCTTGAAATTTTTTCAAGTGTTTTCATTAGATTTTTTGATGAAGTTGGATTCCTAAGAATATAGTTGTATGGTCCTGTTATCTCTCTAGGTGTGAGTAGCTTTCGCATTTGGTAATTAGTAAGGATTCCTTTTGGTTCCATTCTATCATTGAAAGCTTTATGAGTTACTCCTCTAAATCTAATGATTTCTCTACTTACTTTTGGCCAATTGTTATAAATAACTGGAAAGGGTCCATAATAAACAACATAGTATTTAAGGGTCCATTATAAACAACATAGTATTTTTTCTTTTTAGCAATTCCTTTTTATTTTAAGTCCTATTCTTCATTAACAATGTTAACCCGATTCTTTTTTTTTATAGAAGATTATGAGGGTTTAACCTCTTCATTTTTCTTTGGGGTTATTATTTCTCAAAGTTTTGAAGTGTTAGCTTCTTCATGTTCTTGTTTAGCGTAATGAATAGCCTCTTCCTTTTTGGCCTCTATGGACTTTTTGAGATACAAGATTTTTAATTGTTCTTGAATAATTCTTAATTCTTTTTCTTTGATCGTGATGGTCTATTTTACTTGTAATCATAAAAATTTGTTAGTGCAACTAATTTCCCAGTAAGAGCATCAGCTAAATTATTTTTACTTCTTGGTATATGTTCAACATCAAATTTATAATGATTAAACAATTATTGCCAATTAATTGATCTTTCTTGTTTATAATATCTTGCAATATTAGTCTTTAAAAAGTGACCAAAATTCTTATTATCAATCCTAACAATAAATCTGGTACTAATAACATATATTGCAAATTTTTTGATTGTCTTTTTTACTGCTAAGTATTCTTTTTCATTATTATGATAATTTAATTCAGAGCTTTGAAAAGATCTTCAGATATAAATCTTCAAAGATATTCATCTTTATCATCTATTTTTGCTTTTAATACTGCTCCCCAATATTCATGTGAAAAATCTGTTTCTATTATCATTTTATCATCTGGTCTTTGAAGATATAAAGCTGGTAAATCTTTTACCTTTGCTTTTACTTTATCCATATACTTGGTATCTTGATCAGTCCATTTCCAAACAAAATCTTTTTTGAGCTTTTTTTGTAATAATTTTCTCATTTTTGCTAATTTCTTTATATATGCTTCTGCATATGTTAAACATTGTAAACATCTTTATAATTGATTCTTATCTTTTATTATACTTGAAAAACTTTGTATGTGATTAAGTATATGAGGTTGTAGATGATGTTTTTCATATTCTATTTCTAACCTTAAATACTGTATTTTTGTTAGGCTATAACATCTTTCCTTTATGATAATACTATTTATTTATCTTTGCACTCTCTCAAAATATATAATAAGTATATCAAGATAATATTTTTATAAGTCATTACTTCAAGATAATATTTTTGTAAGTCATTACTGAAAACTAATATATCATCAGACACAACAAAGTCTAAGACATTTTTTGAATATATTATTCATATATCTTTGAAATATTCCTGGTGCTTGTTTTAATCCAAATGATACAATTGTTCATTGGAATTGTCCTTGATGACAGCTAAATGGCTTTAAGTTATGAGAGATTCTTCTTTTAATCTTATTTGTCAAAATGCACTTTTGCAATCAAAGTTAGAGAAATATTTCTTTCCTTTTATAAGTGATAATAATTCTTCTTTCTTTTGAATAAAATAATCATCATCAATTCTTTCTTTATTCAAAGCCTTGAATTTTATTATTATTATCTTTTTACCTCTTTTTTTTTGCAGCTTCTTTCTCTAATAAAAATGTTCTACTAGAATGTGGTAAATTACTGAGAATAGTTACTTTTAGTTCCAAAAGTTCTTTAATTTACTTTTCAAATTCTTCTTGATCTTTTGGAGTATAAATTATAGGTTTTGCCCTAATGACTTTTAAAGGACCTTTTAATCTTATCCTTCCTATTTTATTAGATTTATTTATATTAGGATCTAATGGGTTTTCAGTACTTACTGTTTTCAATAATTTCCTAACGCATATTGGATTTCATTTAGAAAAAGATTTTGGTCAATCTCTATGTCTAAAGAAATGTTTTTTATTTATGATTTTTTGATTTTATATTCTCATCATATTTTCGCTTTTTATGTTGTAATATAAAAGTTGGTGATGATAATGTTATAGTTTATCCTATCCAAATTTTATTTTGGAAACAAATATTGTTTCTCCTTCTAATATTGCTAAGCTTATCCTATCCAAATATTGTGCAAAAGGTTGATATAAGTTTAAGAAGTTATTTTCTATTAACAAGTCTACACCTATTTCTTGCTGATATATTGTTGTTATATGGAATATTTCTTATCCAATTAATACATTTGTATCCTTTAAAACTTTTTCTAACCTTATGGTAATATTTTGATCTATTCTTACTATTAACTCCTTTGGAGCTGGTTTTCAAAGTTTTTTTAGAAACACATTTACTGACAACACACATACTTGCTCTTATGTCAATATATACATGTAAATGATAATTATTATATCCTTTGAATTTTAAACATATGTTTTTATATGCACTATTTGGATTTGTTATACTTAATAATTCATCCATTAATTAGAATATATATCAGAGTCTGATATTTCTTCAAATTTTGAGTATGCTATTTCTTCTTTAGTTTCTTCTAATAGATAAATATCTCATGTATTATCTATGATCAATTTCACAATTGGTTCTAATTCCATCCTATAAGCTTCTTAATAATCTTATTTTGTTGTTTAAATTCTTTTTTATGCTGAAGTCTATTAGAACACTAATTTGCATAATGACCTTCTTCATTGCAGATCCAACATCTATATTTCTTTTTTCCTAATGGACAATAATTTCTTTTGTTAGGTTTGGTATATCTTTTTCTTCTAAAATACATTTCCTTAGAAGGTTCCTTGTTATACCTTATTTTATATTTATGAAAATTTTGTTTTCTGAACTTATATCTTTTATATTTTCTATACTTTTTATATTTATTTTTCCCTTATAATTGTGCTTATAAATCTTAGTATTACAACCATAATTTCCTAATAATAAATAACTGTTACTATCACAACAAAGTTTTGCATTTTCTTTGACTCGCTTAAAGTCTTTTTTTTCTTGACATTTCAAGGGTATCCAAGCTTTTAACTCTTTTATTCTTTCGCATTGTTGTCCTATCTTTTTTTTGCCAATTTTCTCCTCAAGTTTTATGCAAATTTCTTGGTAATTTTTTATAAAACATTTCTTAAAAGAATTTTTGTTCTATTCTAGGTATTTTATGATAAAACATTTTATATTTATAAATAAAAGAATCTATGTAACACATGTCCCATATTTTCATTTTTGCTAGGTGACATTTAGCTTCATTTATTTCTAATTCACTTCTGTAGTATGTATACCTTTATCTTCACCTATAAATTCTTTATAAATTTTAGTTATTACTTTATCTAAATATTCTCTACCTGTTGTTGAATTACCTTGCATATGTAAATGCACTTCATCTGGCATATTACTAAACCATGCCGTGACATTTCCTGTCATTTTATGGTTTACTAATACTCCACAAACTGATGGATTTGAAGAAGTTGTTCCAGATGTGTGGATAAGTTCACTAATTCCACTTGCCCATTCATCCAAAATTTTCTTCCTATCTCGTATACAATCGAGATCTAATAAATTATTTCTTATGATTCCCATATTGGGTCGAAATTTTAGTGGTACATAAGTTCTTATACACCATGGTATAGATGGATTCATGTTAGGTGTTGTCCTCCTTCTATAAGGTGGATCAGGTTCTATTTATCTATTGCTTTCTCTATCATCCCTATGTGGATCATAGATTCTTTCATCTTTGGATTGTACTGGTGGACCAATATCCATTTTTAATATTTTGTTTGTGATCTCGGGTTCTAATTCAAATGACTCACTTATTACATACATATCATCTTCCTTAATGTTTGGACATGGCTTATGTTGGATCAGATTTTTGTCCAGCCTATGTTTTCCTCCATGTCGACCAGCATGTCCCTAGCCAACCATGTCAGAAGGCACGACACTGTGGGTTGTCGTATCCTCTCTGATGCCTAAGTCAATATGAACAAGAAATTTAAGTTCAGAGAGGAATTTTGAGAGTTTGGGAATGAGCTTACACGTACCTTTTTCAATTGTGAGGTCCTGTTTATAAAGAAATGGGTGGATGGTATTTTAGTAAATAAGTTGTACTAATTAATATTTATATTATTTAATAATAATATGAATATCCTACCATTAATACCCCCTATTTAATGAAGATTTACTTAATTGTGCTTTGATTGTATTATTTGACTTTGCTCCTGCTGACGTGAACCAATCAAATTGTGCCATGCATACCTAGTTTCATTTATACCCAACACAAGCCCCATAGGCTGTTTGGGCCATTTTACTGAGTTAGGTGGTCTAGAATGTCTCCTAAGGTACGGTGGCTCAACTACCGTTAACCTTGGGACGTCTTGGCTAAAATGAGTAACTGGTATCACAAGGATATTCTTGCCATTGCATTCTCATGGTCATAAAATTTACAATGCCTATTTCTGGACCGTAATCCAAGTTCTGGTTGGAAAGTTATGAAAAGTCAAAGTTTGGGAAAAAAGTCAACTACTATAGCATGGGTTTGACTTCCCAAAAGAATTAGATTTTGAGTATGATTCTCCAAAATCATTTCCTTATTAGCCTCCTTAGATCCCCATCTGATGGGTGGTTGTTGAGATCTAGTATGCCAGTATATATAAAAACCTGGCCTCTTTCAAGCCACTTCACTATAGAATCCAAGAGACTGAGTATTTGAGAGAAGGTGGATTTTGAGAACAACAGTTGACTCCACTTCAGCAAGGTAAGGGGATTAAACTTCAACTTTTTTCCCCTTTTTTTAGTTTGCTTAGAACATGCATGGACTTTAGGAACTGGGATGAACAACATAGACCCTTAGAAAATTTTTACTTTTCCTTCACTGAGATCTACTTGGTAAACTAGGAAACTTTCTATAGGGTTTGCAGCAACTTTTTTTAACAAGTATAGGCCAGGAGGTAACTATTCCTTGGGAATTTTTTATTAACCCAATGAACCCATGACTAGAGAGAAAGCACACAATCACAACAAAAAATCCTAGCATAGGTGCAGAACTAGCCTGGCTGACTAGTATGCTGAAAATATTCGAAGCGAGAACGGGGACCACAGTGGAAGCGAGACGCAACATGGAGGTCAAAAATGGATGGTCTTGCAGTCAGATCAAGACAAGACCGGACATGCGACATAGAGATGCAGAATTGGAGCCAATGCGGAGGGAGCCATCTGGCCAGTAGATTGATCGACTAGCTGACTGGTTGATGGGTTGACTAGCTATCTGGCAGGCTGGTTAGACCGACGGTGGTGCCAGCCAGTGACTCCCACCCCCCGACATCTCTTACAAATTTGTTACCAATCTAGATCTTTTATCGTATTTTTTGCCCCATATTGGTTGTACCGCTTTCGTTGAGGCTTCTGGCTCCATTTTTGGCAAAAATGCTTCTAGTGGAGATGGTTTTGGTGGAAATCCAACTGATGAACTAGGGTTTAACTTAGGTTACGAAATGGATTCTCTTGTTCAATACCTAGCTTTCTGTAGACAGGTTGAGAGAGATGTTTGAGATCCCTGACTCCATTAGTATTACACTTCCTGGTTATGGTTTTGTCCCCAATCGACCCCCTCTTAGAGGGATCACACTCTTTGGAGACCAATTGTTTGTTGGTCTTCAACACCAATTTCTGTTGCTGGTACGGTGGTTTCTTTATAGTATAGGGGTGCCTCTTGGGCAGTTGAACCCAAATACTTGGAAGGTATCCTTCTCTTGTTATGTGTTATGGAAGGAGAATGGCAAAGAGATGAGCCTTGTTGAGTTTAGATCCTTTACTATCCATAAGCGGTGGGTGGAGGCTGGTTTAGCCTTAGTCCTTTTGGTAACAACAAGTTGATCCAAGATTTGCCTAAATTCGACAAGAGTTGGATGATCTTCTAGTTCATTGCTATTGGGGCCTATGATATGGCTAGTTTAGACCTGGCCTGATGTGCAAATTATAGTGCTCGCAAGCGCACGAATCACTTATAGTATAGTGATAAGTAAACCTCCAAGGTCGATCTCTCACGGAGTTGCAGTGGTTTTCAAATTCTTTAATTATTTCCAAAAGTAATAAAATACAAAATGAATAAAAATGGTTAAAGCAAATGGATGGTGATAAAATAGTTAAGTAATCAAATAACTAAATTAACTAAAAGTAAATGAAGAATTTTAACTAAAAAGGGATGAGACAAGTAATGAAAATTTTAGCAAGATAACTAATCATATTTTGGATTATTCAGTTAAATTTAATATGTGTTCATAAGTTGATATTATTGATTTTTCCACTAAAGCTAAAAAATTCCAGTAATTATGGCAATTTTCACTTATAATTAAATAATTAACTTATTTAATTGATATAATTAATTAAACAATTGAAATGAGAATAAAGAAATTATATAACCATCTAAACTAACACAATGATCATTATATAACCATCTAAACTAACACAATGATCATATAATTAATTTAGATTCATGTTCAAGAGGGCATAATTAGATACAGATGATGTGTCTAACAATTTAATTCACAGATATTTACTTTAATCATAAATAGTGATTTGATCCATCTACTATTCATAATTAAAACTATGAAGAAAAATGAACATGTAATAATATCAAACTTTTATATAATAATTAACATGCTAATCCAAAATAATCATAGTAGCATAACTAAAATTCCATATATAAATTTATTCAAACATAATTAAATTCAGTATCGTAAATTTAATTATTAACGGCATAATACTTACAGTAAATTAGAGATAAAAATATTAATAATAAAACAAATACCCAAACTCTTGAATTGGTTGATGTTTCTTCTCCAAAAGCTTGAAATATTATACAATAAAGTAATATTTCTCTCTCTAAAATATCGTAAAATTAAACTTTAAAATAAACTAAAACTAAAAAATAAAAGAAGAAGAAAATTTGCGATAAACTAAAAACTAAGCTTAGGTAACATGCATTTTTTTTAAAACTGATGAGGAGCGGTATATATAGGCAAAGGGGCAGTGTGCCACATGTCAGCTTCCCATTGGTTGGAAGACTGCAGAAAAAGACAAAATGTGACATGTGGCACAACATGATTCGTTGGATGGCGCAGCAAAGTAGAAGTAGAATTCCTTAGAGGCATCTATTAGAAGGGTAGAAATGAAAGTCGGGCAACTAGCGGAAAACCTTCTAGCACAAGAAGAGTTGTCCAATCAAGCTGAGCAAGTGAAGGATGACACAATCCTTCAAAGTGGTAAAAATTTTAATGAAATTTATTTTCCTAAAATTTTTTATGATTTACCACTTCATGTAGAAAATATAGATGGAGAACAAGCAATTCTCAAAGAAGGTTAAGCTAAGAAAAATCCAATTCTACAACCTTCCAAGGAGAATAAGGAGGAATCATCTTCACCTCCTATGCCGCACAAGGCACCTAAGACTTGTACATCTCCAAATCCTTTTCCATACCACTTCAAGAAAAAAGTGTGTGATGTGCTTCAAAGGAGCTTATTACCAAGTTGGAAGGATGCACTTAACGCAATACTAGCTCGTAAAATTGAAATCACACACTTCAAGATCTTTAATGATGGTGGATAGAAATGGATTAGTAACGTCTGGTTGAAGACGTTAAACTAAGCGCTTTGTGGGAGGCAACCTGCGATATTCGGTTATATCTTTTCCTTTTTAGTTATATTGTGTGTTTTACTTTCTGTATTATTTTGATTTTTTTTTCTAAATATGCACGTATTTAAAAACATTGAGGACACTGTTTAATTCCAATTTGGGAGAGTATTTAAGTATTTTGAGATAAAATTTTCATGGTTATTAATTTATGATAAAATTTTCATGCTTATTAATTTATGCAAAGTATGTTTGATATTCTTTAATATTGTCAAAAATTTATTGTAACAATTATTCATAATCCTAATCCATAAATTTTTTTTTTATTGAAATTGAGATGAATTTGAGTTTGATATCCAAGAATCAAATAGTAGAGACCACCTTGTAAGATATTTGAGCCTTTAGTACTTCATTCTGAGAGATTAATATTCTTCTATTCTCTAAACACATTTTCTTATAATTTAAATTGTTAGATAATCTTTATAGGTTTTGCATTGAATGTTAGGATTTTAAATCTGGTAAAACATTATGTTGTTTATTTTCATTATTTTAATTAAATGATTAAGTATGAAAATTAGAGCATGTGTCTAACCTTCATGATTGACTTGTTATATCTAATAATAGATGCGGGGAAAAAAAATTATATATATATAGCCATTCACTATGAGTCATAAATTCAAGTTTTAGGATCATTCTTATCCTAAAACTTTACAAAAAAATAAATAAATAAATAAGTGAAGTTACTATTATAAAAAAAAAGGCCCTTTAAAGTCAAAAGTCATGTGAATCTCTTGTTAGAATTTTCTTATTGGGCTAACATTGATTGGGCTTTTATTGATTTATAAAACAGGGTTGAACTATAATCTAACTAATCTGTCTAGAAGCTCAATTAATTTTATGGGCTTAGCACATTATATTGATTGGGCTTTTATTGATTTACAAAAATGGATTGAACTATATTCTAACTAATCTGTCTAGAGGCTCAATTAATTTTATGGGCTTGACACACCTCGTTGTGGGCTTGGGCCAATTACTGGTGTGACGGGTATGTGTAGTCCAATAGGCTTAGGGTTTTGTCATGGGTGAAATCCTAGTGCTTTATATATGTATGGATAGGTCTCCCCTCCACTCATATAGATAGAAACGATCGTGAGCCTCACCCATTAGAGTAGTTTCTTGTAAGGGTTGGTAGGGGAAGATCTAACCAAGTTCATTGAAAATCATGGCTGTATCAGGTATGTTTATGATCTTAGATTTGTGTTCTAATACATCAATGAAATAATATATTTACAACATCTCTATCTATCTCAAGACACATGCTTGAAACTACTTACTTAAAAAGTTTGATTAGAATATGATATATGCAATATGATATCTTTACAATATTAATATTTGATTCCTTTCATGAGATCAATATGATTACATTTGAACTTTTATTCTTCATTTTTCTTGTTTATATAACTTTTATTCGAATATATTGATGAGTGCTTGAACCCTAGGATCTGTGTGCATTAAAGAGCAAATCTTGTGAGGCTTAGAGTAAAAAAGAATTCAGATTCTGAACATTAAATTTAGAGAATTTGAAATAAATATAATTATTGAGATATGGATGAACGATGTGAGTTTGATTTGCATTATGAATTTTAAAATATTAAAAAAAAATTAAACATACAGTGCATAAAACTTAATTATAATTTATAAAGAAAATTAAGCATGAAAACTTTGTTCTATTGAGCTTTAAATTTTGTTTTGCTTGAGGATCAGCAAAATCTAAGTTTGGAGAAATTTAATAAATTAATATTTGTCATAATATTTTGTTGTATTTTAAGCATTATTTTTATATTTTATTTAAATATTTTACCCAACCTAAGAATATTTTGGTCATTCTTAGGTTAATAATTATTTGGGAAGAATTTATAATTTTTTAGATTTTTTTTTGGAATTTTTATGAATTTATTTAGACAGGTGGATGTATACATAAATATATGTGGATGTATTTAGCAATGTGGATACGTAAAGAAGGAACTGTGGATCTACTTAGAAAATCCCAGTCAAAGTCTTCATCCACGTCATTAACCATGTCATAGTAGTCCAGCGAATTCCCTTGAGCCACGTGGCCTGCTTCTCTGCGCACGCCGCAATTTGGTTAATTAGAAAATGCCAAGTGTCATGACTGTTGACTATGAGCTGTTCCCACTTGCTGCGTCAGCACCGCCAGTGAATCAGACATCGCCACATGTCCTGCCCTTTGCGCGTGCCGCAGTTTTGGCTAATCACGTTGTGACACATGTGAACCACTTTATGTGCTGTTTCCCACTTCACTGTTCAGTGCTGTCCAGCGAATCATGTTTGGACACGTGGCATACTACGTTTGCTATGCAGTTTTCAAGCGAATAAAATGGTGACATGTGGCGCACTCTTCTACCTTTTTGACCGCCTCTTTTGCTATAAATAGGAGCTGAAAAATAAGATGGAGGATGATTTTTGCAGAGTTTTGTGAGTGTTTTTAGAGTATTTTTTTCAGTTTAGTTTTCGGCTTTTCTCTTCTTCTATTTTTTTGTTTCAGTTTTAATTTTTTACGGTTTAATTTTACGATATTTTAGAGAGAAAAATATTATATTATTGTATAATATTTTAAGCTTTTGGGGTAGGAACATCCACCAATTCAAGAGTTTAGGTATTTATTTTATTATTAATATTTTCATCTCTAATTTTGTAATATTATTACTGTAAATATTATGTCTTTAATAATTAAATTTACGATAGTGAATTTAATTATGTGTGGCTAAATTTATAAATAGGGTTTTAGTTATACTACTATGATTATTTTGGATTAGTAGGTTAATTAATTTATATTAAAGTTTGATATTATTTCATGTTCATTTTTTTCTTCATAGCTTTAATTATAAATAGTAGATGGATCAAATCACTATTTATGGTTAAAGTAAATATCTGTAAATTAGGTTGTTAGACACATCATTTGCATCTAATTATATCATCTTGAACATGAATCTAAATTAATTACATGATCATTGTGTTAGTTTAGATGATTATATAGTTTTCTTATACTCATTCTAATTGTTTAATTAATTATCTCGATCAAATAAATTGATTATTTAATTGCAAGTGAAAATTGAAGAGAGGAGTAATGGTGGAAGCAGTAGCAGTAGTAGTAGAAATTACAAACCTTACAAAGTGAGAAACAGAAGCAGTAGTAAAAGGAGAGGGAGCTGCACAACTATCATCAATAAAAACAGCCTCAGTCTGTCACCAGGCACTTTGATGCCAATAAGAATTTCATCAAGCTTTTTAGTACCCATAAGAAGTTTCTTAACAATGGTTATAGAGTGTTCCAACTCTTTCTCAAGGTCAAACTGCTTTGAGTGTCATCCTTTTTCTTAATGGATGCCTCAAGAAATCCGACATAACTGCCCAAGTTAAGGCATGAGCAAGGTATGCCTTTTCACTTTCCAAAATCTTAACCTTCTTTCCTAGAAATGATATTTTCCCAATTTTCTCTTCTAAAAGATTCAGACTAACTATCAACTGGGGCGATATCTCACAGATGAAATATGGGTTTGGTCTTTTCCAACCATGACTCAGCTGGGGCGATATCTCAAAGATGAAATATGGGTTTGGTCTTTTCCAACCATGACTTAGCTAGGGTGAGAGGGGATATCGAGATCATGTAATGGTCTGTTTGGCTTCATTGAGACATGGGGAAGGCTTTTAAAAGTTATATTTTTTTTTTTGCGAAGTTATAATTAGAAGATTAAGAGGCATTAGGAGTGTTTCTTGTCCATCTTGGAAAATGTCTTAACTAGTGTTTACAAATTAGGACTGATTTTAACTTTGCTTGAAAATCAAGTAAATGTTATGTATATATTGTTTTTTATAAACTAAAAGATATTATTTATTAAGAACCTATCTTAAAATATATAATACAAAAAATTATATATATATACACACACAAGAGTTTCTGTTTCTTACGCAATTTTTTAGACTCTTTTGTTTCGAGGGTTGAGATTAGAGGTGACAATTCGTGTCAAAACTTCGAATAAACGAAATGAAAAAACACGACACGAATACGAATGAATCAAATTTGGGTCAAAATGGGTTGGCCCAAATAACCCGAAAAAATTTGGTCCGGGTTCGTGCTGGGTTCGCGTCAGAATTTGGACCCGAATTGAGAATTTTAAAAAAAAAAAAAAAAAGAAAGGGAAAAGTCGAAAGGGTAAAGTGAAATACTGGCTGGTGAAATGAAAACACAAAAATCAAAACTCATTTAGGTTTTACTGTTGTCTGTTGATTTTCCTTTCCTCTTGGCTCTTCTTCAACTCGCGGCCTCCCACTCTCCCTATCTCCCAGATCTAGTCCCAGCACGGTAGCGCCCAATGGCCCAACCCCAACCCCGAGCCCCTGACCCAAGCGGCGAGCCGACGAGCCAAGCGCAACGTTGGACTCACACTAAAGCCTGGGTTTGGTTTCTTTAATTTGTTTTCTGAGTTAATTTTTTTTCATTGTTGTATTAATTATCATATTGTTCACCACAAGAATGAATATTTTGTCATATATTGAGTACTTAGATTTCATATTAGTAATTGCTAAGAATATAATATCAATCTCTAGATTCTGGATTCTCTTTTTCCTTTTTTGGTTCTATGTTAATTATAACCTCTTTCAATCGGTGCAAGGATCTAAATATTTTTGGGAATTTTTGTTTGTATTGTTTTGTTACGTGTTGTTCTTAAACCAATACTAATGTATTGGTTTTTCATTGTTGTATCATTGTATTTTAGTTGCTGAGAAGGTGAAATTTATTGTATTTCATGATTTAATAAAATATTGATATTTTTTATATTATAGAAAAATGTAAAAACTAAGGATTGAAATTCATTTGAAAAGCAAGTGTTATAGATGTTCTAAATTTAGATATTCATGACATTAATTCTCCCAAAAGTTTGAATTTGTAGGACTCAGGCCTAACATTTCATTTATATTCTCTAACAATTTTCCACAAGTGTGAGCTACTTTATCTTTACAAAGTCCATCATTTGTATTTTATTCAAAAGTAATTTTTCTTATTTTTTTTTGCAAGTTCCATGAACTTTGAAATTTTAAATAATTTTGGAGTTGACACATAGGTTCCATCACAGTAAGTAGAAACACTAATTTTCTAAACATTTCATTTACATTCTTTAACAAAATCAAATTCATAATAATTTGTTAGCATTCATTAAGTTTCTAAAATCAAATATTTAATTAATATTTCAGTACCTCATATTATTTTGCTTCATCTAAAATCAAATATTGAATTAATCAAAACAAAAATCATATATTGAATTTTAATATAGTTTTAAGTTACATGAATTTTAATTCATTTATACATAATTACACATATTTAGTAAAAATATCACTTTATATATATTTGCTATTAAAAAAAATCTGTTGGACTCAAATGAAAAATGATTGTATTAAAGATCCTATTTATAATATGAAAATTGAAAATGATAAAATAAGTTGACAAATTTCATTATCACTTAGTACTACTGACATTTTTCCTTCTAATAAGTTTTCTTACTAAATTTTATTGAATTTGTTGACCCCCTTAGCCACCAAGTTAATATGGCAGCTTTTTTAGAGGTAAAATTATTTTCTTAGTTAATTAAAATTTTAATTTAAAAAGTATGTAAAGGTTAATTTTAAATGATTTGCAATAGTTGTAAGGTTAATTTTTTTATAGAACTTTAATAATAGTGATTTTCATATGAAGGTTAATATGAATATAGAGGACATAAATGAAACACCTACTACAATGGAGGACACAACCGATAAAGATAAAACAATTCCAAATTCAAAGAAGCAAAAGATGATGGGAAAAAGATAATGAGTATGGAATCACTTCGATGAGTTGCCTTTGGGTCTAGATAAAATTAAAAAAGCGAAGTGCAATTATTGTGGTCATATCTACCAATCTAAGTCTGAAAATGGAACAAGTACTTTAGGTCGCCACTATAATAGGTGTGTTATGAGGAAGACACGTGATGGTGGTCAATTGATTCTTGAGAAAAATAGTAATGTTGTTTCATGTCGTTGTGAATTTGATCCTGAAAGGTTTAGGAAATTATTAGTAGAGGCTGTTATTTTGCATGACTTGCCATTTCAATTTGTGGAATATGAGGTGATTAAAAAATTTATTGACTATTTGCATCCAGGAATTCACATAGTGTCAAGAAATACAGTAAAAATTGATGCTATTAAGATGTACAATAGGGAGAAGTTAAGAACGAAACATATGATATCCATAAGTTCTAATATGATCAATCTCACATCTGACTGTTGGACTTCTATTACAAATGATGGTTATATATCTCTGACATGTCATTTCATTGATAATGATTGGATCTTACAGAAGAGAATTTTGAATTTCTCTTTCATGTCTCCTCCACACAACGGCTTAATATTTAGTGAAAAAATCTATGATATGTGTTGTGAGTGGGGCATTGAGAATAATTTGTTTGGACTGACATTGGGTAATGCTTCATCCAATGATAGTTGTGTTGATAAGTTGATTAAACGCTTGAATGATAATGATGCACTCATGGGGTAAGGGAGAGTTTTTTCATCTCCGTTGTTGTGCGCATATCATTAATCTAGTGGTTCAAGATGGATTAAAAGATATTGATGTTGTAGTTGGAAAAATTTGTGATGGCATTAAGTTTGTGAAAGGGTCAAGTGCACGAAAGCAAAAGTGGTTAAATTGTGTTCAAATGGATATGAACTCTACCTTAAAGACTAATAAAGGTTTAAGACAAAATGTTCCTACAAGGTGTAATTCTACTTATCACATGCTTGAGAGTGTTTTTTTTTTTTTTACCGCAAAGCATTTGAGCACATGGCTTTCGTTGATGAAAGTTATAGGCATTGTCCTACATGAGATGAATGGAAAAATGTTGAAAATATTTGTGGATTTCTCTCTTTGTTTTACATTGTCACCAATGTTTTTTCAGGAACAAGGTACCCAACTGCGAATTTATATTTTCCTGAAGTAACTAATTGTTATGTGGTTTTGAAGTCGAAGACAAGTGATAGTAATGAGTACATAAGAAAAATGGCTGCACAGATGCTTCCAAAATTTGAGAAATATTGGTCTGAATTCAGCATTATTTTGACCATAACAGTGATTTTTGATCCGTGCTATAAGCTTCAATTTGTAGATTTTATCTATAAACAAATATATGGGCATTCAAATTCTATTTCATACCAAAATCTTAAGACAAAGTTGTTTCAATTGTTTAGTGAATATTCTGAAGGTGATGGTTCTACTCTTTCTCAAGTTCCTACAAGCACAAATATAAATGTGAACAATTCAAATGTTGGTGGAATTCGTAGTAGGTTGAATGATATTGTAGTTAAGGTAAAATTCTTAATTCTTTTCATTTTGGCTAATTTTTATCGGCAATATTTGTAATAACTTATTTACTTTTATTATTTTTGTAGGAATTTAGTACATTTGATGAGAGTTCTGTTTCACCTAAAAATGAATTGGAATTATACTTAGAGGAACCAAAACTAAATTTGAGACAAAATTCTAATCTTGATGTTCTTACCCATTAGAGGTCATACCAATATCGATATCCTACTGTTGCTAGAATGGCACGTGATATCTTAAGTATTCATGTTACCACGGTTGTTTCATAAGCTGCTTTTAGTGTTAGGGGAAGAGTTCTTTATCAATATCGTACCCAACTCTTACCTAGTATAGTTGAGGCAATTGTTTGCACCAGAGATTGGTTATTTGGTGACAAAGGTAAGTTTATTATTTTTATTATATATTGGTAATTTTTATATCCTTAATATCAACTCTTTTTGTATTTATGTGTAGAAAAAAAATCATGTGAAGAACTTTGTGAAGATATTGCAAGTGAAGTGACCACCAAAGTTGGCACTCAAAATTCTAAGAATAATGATGCTAGGAATTAAGGTGATAACTTGAGGTATTGATATTTGACTTTTGAGGTATAAATTCTAATAAATTGTTTTTACGTGGTTTCTAATTCATGTAGCAGATGAATTATATTAAATCTGCGAATTTATAATCTTTAATTACATGAAAGTGATCGAATATTGAGTTTGGTTATTTGGTTGGTATATTAAGTTTATTAATTGGGTTCATGCAGTTTTGTCTTTTTTAGTATTTGGTGCAGTGGCTTTGAGGAACAAGAATGTTTTGGGTTGCTTTTATCCAATGCCAAGAAATCAAACTCAAGAGGTTTTGGATATTGTTCCTGTTGCAGTTGGAATTCTTTGTACCTTGTTGTTTGTGATTGTCCATATTTTATGTTGGCACAAAAAAGACTTGTTATTACTGTCATTTTGGTCATTTTTGTGATTGTTTTGTATGTAATCAAAGTACTTGGAAGTGATTGAATTTTTATTAGTACCAGATATGATCTATTGTGAATTTGTGATAACCCCATACCATACTTGGAAGTTGGAAGTGATTGTTTTGTATGTCTGTATGTTATTATTATTGTTGAATTTAACAGAGCAAATTGTGGAAGGAGAATATGGGAAGAACAAATACTAGAGTTGAAGAGAAGGTCTAATCTTCGCACGGCTCAGATGGAAGGATCATGGGGAACAATAGAAATTGGATGTCTTCTTTAAATTTGTTTGTTTTTTGACCCTCTCTTTTGAGTATATATTTTTATACCAATTTATTCATTCTTTACTATCTTGAACTGGATATTATTGGTTTGTTGTCTCTGTTGTGATTCATAACATAGATGTTGGTTTTTTGTCCAATTTGAGATTTATTGTCTGAAGTGTGCTTTTGATGAACTTGTGCTATTATTAATAAGAGTTGGTATTCGGACCAATTCAGGCTGCACTAAATGTTATTATTATTGTTGAATTTAACAGAGCAAAATTAAGAGTTGGACAATTCGGCCCAGCCAGAATTAGCTTATTTCGTGTTCGAGCTCATAAAATCAGCCCAAATTAAATTCGAGCCGTGTTCGAGTTGGGTTTGTTCGGGCCCCAGCCTGCACGAATTACCACCCCTAGTTGAAACCCATCTCAACACCTATAAATACCTTCTATCCCATCTAGAAAATAGTACAACTCCATCTCTAAACAAACAACTCAAATATCGATATATATACTTAAACTATGCCAATAATTACAATTTTACTTTTATTACCCCTATTTTAGAAGAAATTTTTAAATATAATCCGTTGTATGCCCTATATTAATAACATTCGTTGATGTTCCTACGTTTAATACTTTTTCTTTTTTAATAATAATAAAGGATCAAGATCACTCTGTTTTATTATGTGTCATTACAACTGTTATACGCATGAATTTATTTTAGTTTAGTTCCTTAAAGGCGCCAAAATTCTAAAAATTCTATATTTTTAATATTTTCTTGAACATTTTGATTCAAAATTTCTCTAAAACTTTTGTAAAAAGATTGGAAAGCCTATTGAATTTTTGCAGTTTGTTTTTTAAAGAACTTTTAAAACCTACTTAGCCCTATAATTCATTTGGCTGGCTGCTATTATGCCACCATTCTAAAATATTTTTAATTAAATTTGGCTACTTTTTAGAATATCTAAGATGTATTCTCATTTGTTTTCACTATTCTCAATCATGTAATTTGTTTTTTTTTTTATCATTACCAATGAGGTTATATGCATAGCTGATTGCTGATTTTTTTAGTTTTAGTCAATTTCTCACAAAAATACTAATTTTTTATTTTTTTTATTTTATGAATTATTTTATATTATTAATGATTATTTTTGAATTGTTTGGTATGTAAGATTTTATTTCATTTTTATGTATCGCTGATAAATAACATGAAATGTATCTAATCTTCCTTGATCTTTTAAAGTAAAAAATCCATCTAAGCTTCCTTGAAATTTTATTTGAGTCATTTATGAGTATTAGTTAGATCTCGCTTTTGTTTTATGTCGTACTATTCTAATAGTGCATGTTTAGCCCTACGCCTCCCTAAGTTGTTGTTGTCATCTTTCAAACATTTATGCCTCATTGTCATTTTTGTTTGATTTCTATTAATTTTTCTGCATTTCTTTCTTTGTTTATATAAAAACGCAAACAATATATAGCTTTTAGATTATCTTTCTGGGTTTTAACTTCAAGATATTTGAATTCTTCACCTGAAAATATTGTTATATAAGGTCATGAACCCACTTGCTTGATTTCCAAACCCAATTCCTTTTTCTCTTTTAAAATATCAATATTTAAGTATTTTATTTTATTTAATATTGCTTTAATTACCATTTAGTATCATACTTGGCACGTCCTACACACCCCACGTGTACTAGTAGAGACATATTGGCCTATTTCAAAATTTAAGCATACATCTCGAATTTGCACGCACAAAGGACCAGTTAAATGCACTTTGGCCTCTCCCAAAAAATTAGGCCAACATCTTGAATGCACTCCCGGTAGGACCCGGGACGAAAATGTTGACAATGTCGTCGATAATATAGTGATGTTATTGGATTTTTATATATTTCGACATCAAAATTTAATATTGATATCTTTTGATCAAAATTTAAAAAAAAAAAAAAAAAAAAAGTCAAAAATGTCATTAAATTCTCGCTAAGTTGTCGTTGTTGTTGAATCATCGATAAAATATTACTTTTTGGCTAAAATATTTTAGATATTATGAATATCGTCACTATGACAAAATATCATTTTTTATTAAATTTTTTATTTTTTAAGTAATTTATCTTTAAGTTTATCAGTTTATAGTTTTTTATTTTCAATCAAAAGATTATTTATTTAAATTTGAGACAATATTTTATACTTATTTATATATCGTTAATGATAATATATTATATATTTTCGTAAAATTTAAGTCTCGATATTTAAATTGACGCCAATATTTTAAACCTTTGGTAGGACTAATAGAAATCATGGACGAAAATATTGATATTTGAATTTTACGAAAATATCGAGGATATTAGCGATGTTGATGAAAATTTGAAGAAAATTTACGAAAATTGTGAAAATTATTGTAAATTTTTTGAAATATTTTATAAAATTTTAGTAAATATTAAAATAAATAATAATACATAATTTAGCTAATTTTTTATTAAAATAACATACTTATAACATATATAACATACATAATTGACATATAATGATAATGAAACATAAGTAAAATTTTTATTTAACAAAAATAAATATAAGTTATATAACATAAAATTAAATGGACAAGTTACATGCAATACAAATATACATAAATACTTAATTAAAATAACTTTGCATGGCTGACTCACATCTTAGAGTTGTGGAAACATCAACATCAATAAAGATACAGTAATTATACCATGACATTATGTAATGATAATTTTATTTATAATTATTAATGTATCATATATAGGTTGGTTGATCACTCCAGTATCTTTATATAAAAAAAATTCTGAATTAATTTAATTCTTATAATATTAAGGATATTCATTCCAAAATGAATCTCGATGTTATCCATGTTGAAAGTCATCGTAATTGGATTCTTTTTAATTAGATTCTTGCCAAAAAATTTAATTACAAACAAATAAAATGATCCTTCTTTCACATGGTAAATAGTTACAATTTATTTATTTATTTATTTATTTTTACATTTTTACCAATACTTATTAATATTTATCAATATTATCTAAGTTTTTAGGACATTTCATAAAATAACAAAGTAAAAATACTAAAAATTGATAGTTCGATATTCTATTGATATTTTCGACGAAATTGATGTGTACCATGAATCAATATTCATACTTTAATTTTACAAAATTTTTCACCAAAATGTCGAATATTTTTGAATTTTTTCATCCATGGTAAAAACACGTTGGCGTCTTTCAAAAAGAAAACTGCCGAGCAATTTGAGTGAACATTTATATAATGACCCACGAGAGCAAAATAGGTCGAGGTATTCTGTCACTCACTTAGCATGCATTTTTTTTCACTCACTCCCTCACTCGAGAAAAATGCAAATTCAAAAAAATAGTGATTTCCCCTTTCATCCAACTCAAATCTGAAATCTAAAATCTGAATTAAGTCATTTCATGTGCTTGGCCTACCGCTTTTTGTGTCTCAAATGTAGTGCCAGTGAAGAAAACTCGATGGAAAATTAAGCAAGACATTCAAACAACAAATGCACAATTGATTCGATCTCCTTGGCACAAGTGGAACATATATCAATTTTTTTTTTAACAATCGATAAATACAACTGAAGATTGAACAGATTTCAGTTGCTTGACAAGTTTTAGTTATCTAGTTATTGTAAAGAATAATGACCACACCTTATATTGAAATCAAGAATTTAATACATGTATTTTTTATTCATGTCCGTTAAAGAATTTTTGTGACCTAAGACGAAAAATAAGACCCTTTAAATATTCTTATATATAATAATTTTAGATAAAAAAAATTTATTTTCATTTTTTAATAATTTATTTAAACATTATATTAAATGGTATACCAAACAAATATCAAAAATTTATTTAATTTGAACTACACTAATTGAACATTCAAACTCTATTATAATAAAATTGGAAACATATTAGAACACTTATTTTAATTATCTTAAAGTCATTTGCATCTAACTCTTTCTTCATGCTTCAATATTTTTTCTTTAGCTTTGTTAAGTATCTTTCTTGTAAGTTTTTTTTTTTTTTTTTTTCTTTTGGAAAGAAAAATCATCAATTAACCTTTATAATCTAGTTTTGGAAAGAAATTTTTTTTTAATTAATAAAATAAGTAATTATTTAATATTTCTTGTAACATTGCTAAATGCAAATAATGCTTGATAAGTTAGCTTGAGTTTAGATCTATACCATATGCCTACATTGTTATAGCACTGTGGCAACAAAGCCTTTTTATGAGGCACACAAGCCAAAGGTTAAAAGCTCTATTCTTATCTAATGTGTGTGAGTTATGTAATGTCATTTAAAAAGACACGCATGTACAAAGGAAAAAAAATCTAATTTTTCAAATTTAAACCAAAAACAATTATAATTATAAATTAATAATATTACCAGTGAAAATTATCAATTTAATTACTAGGTTGCAATAAACTCATATAATTAAACAAGTTATAAGTACAAATTATCTCGGCATGTAACTACATATTAACTCCCTGTTTTATTAATAAAAATTATGAAAGATAATTAGAAAAATGAATTAATAGGTTGTTATCTTGTTGATAGTGATAAGTATAGCGGAATGGTAAGAATAAGATGAGGCCCATAAACATTAAAAAAAAATTTAAATAATAAAAAACTAACGTTAAAATGGCATTTGGTTTTCTAATTAGAGAATTTTTAGATGTTTATTTGTTATTCTTTTATACAATTTTTGATAAAAAAAAATCATAATTATTAAGGAATTTAAAAGGACTTAAGAATCTTTCTTTTTCTTTTTTGTACTATCTAGGAGGGAAAAAATGTTTTTATAATGGGTTAATAATATGTAAAATAATATCTATTATATACATAATATTTTTTAAAATTAAATTTTTATTAGTATATATATTTAAAGTAGAAAATATGCATTACATATTCGTAGCAAATTAGAGCCTTTATTTGATTTGGACCTAAAACGATTGCCTTATATTATGAACCACCCCTATTTTCATTATATTATTATGAACATATTTACTTACCTGTAAAAAGAATTAAGCCATAGTAATGATTACTTCTTTAAAAAAAAAATACTAAAATTTCATTTTTTTTTATTAGTAAAAGAAAATACACTTATATATTTTGATAAAATTCAAACTTAAATTTTTGATAAAAGATTAATAATTTTACCACTTAAATTAGATTCTCAATAAAATTGCATTTGATCATTTGAGTAATTGAACCCCATGCGTGCATAGCTTCTTGCTACACTAATAATTGGACAGTATTTTTTTTTTTTCTAGTTGATTTTGACTTTTTTTTTTTTAACGATTCGTAATTTAATGAAAAAATCTAATTGTACAATAAACAAAATAAAACAAAACAAAAAAGTAAATCATTTGAGAGACCAAATTAATTTACATATTTCCTCGACAGATATTACCAACAACAATAAAAATAACACTAAATAAATAATAAGCCTAATGCCTCATATGCAATATTATGCAACTCTTGTACAAGCTATAAGTACTGATTACCTTCCATTTATTTATTTACAAAATAAAGCCCCACATAAATATAAAAAATTAAGTTAATAATTTTTTAGTAATTAAAATTAATTAGGTTGAAAAATCTTGAATTAAATTATGATTTTTTTTAATCTTATCTTCCTAAATTAACCTCTTTAAAAAGAAATATTTTTTTTTATTAAAAATGATATTTTAGTAAAATAATCATTTCGATTGCACAATAAATTAAGTAAATATAATAAAAAATAACTTAAATTCTAATATTTTCAATTCATTCTTATTCAATCCTTTCAAAATTACGTTATCGTGCCCAATACAAAAACTTTATTATAGTAATTAGCAACAACGTTAATTTGACCAAAGTTACAAAGAAGATGTTCTAGGAAATTAGTACTTTTTATTTTAACTTGAGACAATCCCAGCTCATGTGTCCATGTTAATAAGGGTCTCACACTTTTTGCATGTGATCCGTTGTCATAAAATGTTAGCCAAATGGTCAAATATTATCATTAATTATCTTTTAATACAATAATACATATATGTATTTTTATAGGTATTATAAAAATAGGAGTACAAACGCTATTAGTGCATTGGTGTGTAAATATTATTTCGAAACATAAAAGGCAAATATTATTGTCCTAACTGACATTTTATATCTTGTAACTATATATAAGAGCCAATATAGTCATTTTTATTTATGACAATTTTGTTCAAATATTGGTTTTAATTATAAATATTGTCATTATTAATTTAATTTTTTTTAAATTAAATTGACTCATTCGGTTCGTAATCAATTATATTCTTCAAATGATAAATGCTATAAAACTTCTATAACAATTTTCTCTATTATATTTATTTATTTTTATTAAAAAACTTATTCATTATTTGAGAAACAATTTCTTCATCACTATCCATTACATAAATAACTAAGGTGTATTTAACGCGGACGGAACAAACTAAGCTTAAAATAAAGCTTAATTAAAGAATTTAATTAAGATTGAACCTAAAGCTTATAATTCAGTGGAACTCTATCTTATGCTGAAAGCTTAAGGAATTATTGAACCTAAAGCAGCTGCTTATTTTAAGAAAGTAAGAAAGCTAGTTTTCTTAAAGCTTTTAATAATTCTCAAACTCAAAGAGGAGCATCCTTATCCCATACATGAATTTCCATCTCTTCCAAGTCCAATGGAGCAACAACGTTACACATAATAAAAAATGATATTTTTTTCATTAAAAATGATATTTTAGTAAAATAATCATTTCTATTTCGATTATACAATAAATTAAGTAAACATAATAAAAAATAACTTAAATTCTAATATTTTCAATTCATTCTTATATCAATCCTTTTAAAATTACGTTACACATTAATAATCGTGCCCAATACAAAAACTTTTATTAAATTATGAAGTGGAAGTAAATATATTGATACTCAAAATAAGTATAGAAGAGAACAAAAAAATAGAAGAGAGACATCTTATTCTCATTCATATCATTTCAATATATATACAAGATATATATTGAGATTTAAGTAACAATTAATACACTAACTCTTAATTGCTAACTCCCAACTAACACCTAACTAATTTATTACTCACACTAACAACTAAAACCTAACACATTTATTACTCATATTTCAACTCTTTCCCTCAAGCTGAATATAATTTATATTCAGCTTGAACAATTACAAATAACATAAATAGAAATAAGCAATATCATAATAGATTTGTCATAGTTAATGTTGAATTTCAAAAGTGCTTATAGTAGCATTGTCAATGGTAAAAGCAATCACTGAACTAACTGTAGCTATCGGCACAGGTAGCATGAAGACACTCTTTAACTCTCCCCCACAAATTGGAGCATAAGTATCACACATGCCCAACTTGAATAGTGAGGTTGAGATTGAGACTGATACCAACAATCGTGAATCCTTGAAGGTGACAGTGGTGAAAATGGACGATACTAATAATCGTGAATCCTTGAAGGCGACAGTAGTTGATCGACGGAGATGATAGAGCAGCAAGAGAGGCCGAATATGGTAGTGATGACAAAGACCGTGAAGGGCCGTAAACGGCTCTGGTGGGCCGTGGTTGAGAACGGCGCTGGTAGGCCGTGGTTGAGAACGGTGCTGGTGGGCCTTGGGTGAGAACAACGCTGGTGGGCCGTGGTTGAAAACGGCGCTGGTGGGCCATAGGTGAGAACGGCTCTAGTGGGCTGTGGTTGAGAACGGCGCTGGTGAGCCATGGGTGAGAACGGTGCTGGTAGGCCGTGGGTGAAGGCAGCTGTTGTTGAACTGAGATGGCAGACGGCAGCGTTGACTGAAGCAGACCGCGATGACATTGGGGTATATGTATGACAGATGATACTAGTGATGACCTCCCTGATGATAACATTGAGGATGAAGTCACAGACACAAAACCCAGAATCCTTTATTGAATGACCAAAATAGCCTCCACTATAGAAAATACCACCAACAAAACTACATCATAAAAGAAGTCAATGTGCTCAATTGTAGATGGCTATAAGAAAACTCCCCCTACCATCTACAATTGGTGTCAGTTGAAAAGTACAATTACCACATATCCATAGAAAATAAACCTATGATTTTTTTTGACTAATGATTGGGCTGCTGACTAGACTGCTAACTGAGTTGCTGTTTGGACTGCTGATTGAATTATTGACTAGATTGTTGACTAAACTGTTGACTGAATTAGGATGATGACTAGATTGGACTACTATTGATATTGGGCTAGTATTATATTGGGATGATGAACTGGACTGAGCTGATTGATATTTGGGCTGATGAACTGGACTATGCTGATGGAAAAAAGAAAATTGGGCTGATGTAATAAAAGAAAATTGGGCTGATGGACTGATGAGTGGGTAGTGAGAAGCAAAATTGTTAGATGGGTTATGAAGCTTGGACCTTGGCTGATTGGGCCACAAAGAAATGGACTAGGGTTACTTTTATGAGAAGCGTAATTTATATCACAATATATTAGATATCATGAATCTGAGAGAAAACTTTACTACTCGATATGTTGTTAGATGAGTGAGGGGCTGAATATCCTCAAGCTGAGAAGACGATGACTTGGTTTTTCTCTCTTTGCAAGCTGAAAAGTTCTTAAAAGTGCTTCTTAATTTTGCAAATAAATATGCTATCTTAGACTTGAATTTGAGCAATTGTTTGAAGAACCTTCTGAATTCCAAGTCCAATATTCCAGATAACTCCACCTACTCACCCTTTTGATACTCAGTGGAGAAGAGAATAACAAACAATTAGAATGTTGCCTTTACTCTCTCTCATCATTTTCCTCTTCTTTCTTCTAAACCCATCTCACATTTCCTCTACTTCACTAGTTCAAGACCCTGAACTTGTAGTACAAGATGTACAAAGGAGTATTAATGCTTCAATGTTTAGGAGGAAATTAGGGTATCTATCTTGTGGTAGTGGAAACCCATTTGATGATTGTTGGAGATGTGATCCAAATTGGGAGCAAAACAGACGACGGTTGGCAGATTGTGGTGGTGTCTGCGGTGATGGTGGTTTAGATCCAACAGGAGGCCGTCTAACTGACCGTGGAGCAGATCGTTGGTGCGAGGGCGAGATGGCGACTAGTGGTGCGGTGGACGAATAGCAATATATATACAAGGTATATATAAGGATTTAAGTAACAATTAATACATTCTTAACTACTAACTCTAACCTAATACTTAACTAATTTATTACTTACATTACCAACTAAAACTTAACATATTTATTATTCATATTTTAACTACCTTATTATAGTAATTAGCAACAACGTTAATTTGACCAAAGTTACAAAGAAGATATTTTAGGAAATTAATACTTTCTATTTTAACTTGAGACAATTCCAGCTTATGTGTCCATATTAACAAGGGTCTCACACTTTTTGCATGTGATCCGATGTCATAAAATGTTAGCCAAATGGCCAAATATTATCATTAATTATATTTTAAATATATATATATGAGCTCAAACTCTATTAGTGCATTGGTGTGTAAATATTATTTCAAAACACAAAAGGCAAATAATATTGTCCTAACTGAACATTTTATATCTTGTAACTATATAAGAGCCAATATAGTCATTATATATATATATATATATATATATATATATATATATATATATGACCTCAAACCCTATTAGTGCATTGGTGTGTAAATATTATTTCAAAACACAAAAGGCAAATAATATTGTCTTAACTGACATTTTATATCTTGTAACTATATAAGAGCCAATATAGTCATTTTTATTTATGACGATTTTGTTCAAATATTAGTTTTTAATTATAAATATTATTTAATTTTTTTAAATTAAATTAACTCATTCAGTTCATAATCAAATTATATTCTTCAAATGATAAATGACATAATATATGAAACTTCTATAACAATTTTCTCTATTATATTTATTTATTTATTTTTATTAAGAAACTCATTCATTATTTGAGAAACAATTTCTACATCACTATCCATTACATAAATAAGTAAAGTGTACTTAACACGGACGGAACAAAGTAAGCTTAAAATAAAGCTTAATTAAGAAATTTAATTAAGATTGAACCCAAAGCTTACAATTCAGTGGAACTCTATCTTAAGCTGAAAGCTTAAGGAATTATTGAACCTAAAGCAGCTGCTTATTTTAAGAAAGTGAGAAAGCTAGCTTTTTTAAAGCTTTTAATAATTCTCAAACTCAAAGAGGAGCATCCTTATCCCATACATGAATTCCCATCTCTTCCAAGTCCAATGGAGCAATCTCATGTACCGCCTTATTTGCTTCTATTCCTAAACACCACAGAAGAAATACACATTCTTAGCAGCTTTCTAACCTCCTCAACAAGCACACCTTCTACAGCTAAAAACTCATCATCTTGATTAATCAACCCCACATATTGCATTGAATCAGTGTCCACCATCATATATGAGAACATCAAATAAATGCCTTTAAAAATTGAAATTGTTGTAGTGCAATTTTGAAAAGTAGGATTTAAGTGACCATTTTTTTTTATGGCTAAAAGGACTATCCTAAATATTTGTTGTACTGAAGTGTATTATTCACCTTTTTAATCCAAACATGTGAAAAATATATATAAAAAAACCTTAAAAAATGGGTCATTTCAAGCAAAAAGAATGTAAAGAACACACAAATACGAGAGGAATATAGAAGACTAAAGGTTAGCAAAGAATAAACATGCAAGGAATAAGAGGACAAGCCATCTAGGGGTGGACAAACAAACTAGTAAATCGGACTAAAATGGTAATTAAACTAGACTGCACTGGATAGCCAATTTGATTTTTTATTCATTTCGGTCTGATCTGGTCCTGTTTATATATTATATGAATTAGATCGGACCATTTTGTTAATTAAATATTTTAAATAACTACATATATCCTGAATGATAGTGTAGCCTGTTGGATACAATGTGCTGTTACAACTTGATATCCTAGGTTGTGCATTATTTTAAAAGTTTACTATTAGAATTCAAAGCAACCTAGAGCAAAAATTGCCACTTTTGGGAGTCTATCACGGAACGCAAAAGTCCACCCCTCCATATCCAATAAAAAAGTAATTTAGTTCCCAAGTGATCTTAAAAGTTGAATGCAGTGTGACATTTCTATAAGCTATGAATCTCTATTTTTATATTGGAATTGTATTATCAGGTTATAATATATAAAACTTGAATTTACATTTGATGTCGTGGATTACTGATGTAAATATATTTATTTCATAAATTAATTTTAAGAATTAAATTAGCTATTATAATATTTTTTTTTCAAAAGTAGTTATTTAAAGGCAGCAGAGACGGGCCTATTATGTGGGCTGTACCGGGCTTCAGCCCGGACAGCTTTTTTTTAAAAAATTTTTTAATAAATTTTAAAATATAAATATAATCTGTTAATATTAATTCAAAACCTAATTCAACTCTGCACTGCTCCTGCTGCACTCCTCCTGCTACTGCTACTGCTACCTACGGCAGGTACGCAATGTTTGTTTGTTTTGTTTTTTTTTAAATAAAATTATTATAATTATATATCTTTCTTCAAAAATATTAAATACTTAAAATATTTATATTTTAATTTATATTCATATTACTAATTATGTATTATATATTCCTAAAAATTATAACTTTTAAACTTTTAATCTATAAATATTGTATAATTATAATTGAAGTGCTTATTTAAATATAAATTTATATGTATTTGACACTCTTTTTTTTAATAATAATTCACTATTATTTCATTAAATATGTTATTTTTTCATTCTTTAAATTATTAATTAGAGTTCTTTATTTCAAAATATACATTATCTCATTGTTATATTAGAACATGAAATTTATTTTAAATTTTTATACTTATCAATTACTATTAATAGGTAAAAAAAAATGATTAGGCATATAACTTATTTATTGATTATTTAATTCTTTAGTTATTTTAATTTTTTTTTTGTTTGTTTGTTGTTAGGTGTTTGTAATTTTTAATTTATATATTTTAATTTGCATTAAATACTTTTATCGTAGGTTATAATGGATAAATCTCACCAAAGTTCTAAATCATTTAAAACTCTTCATTCATTCTTTAAGAAAATAGATGATCCACAATCAACCAAAAACACTTCTATTGAGGCTACCAATCAAAAAAGTAAGCGATCTCAAGAACCACTTGATGATAATGCACATATTTCAAAGTTTCAAAGAATTGATTTTCAAAAAATTGGTGTTCAATCTTTGGAACGTGATCCAGGTTTACGTAATCCAATATGGTCATATGATGTTAATATACAAGATGATATTCGAAGAGAATATATCAACATGGGACCATATCAACCTAAGTTAAGTGAATTTCCACCTACTCAATTTGGAAACCAACAACGTCGATTCCAATATTCTTGGTTTTCTCGATTTCCTTGGATGGAATACTCTTCAAACAAAGATAAAGCCTTTTGTTTTCCGTGTTTTCTTTTTGATATTAATCCACCAAAACATCCAACATTCACAGTTAATGGATTTGGAAATTGGAAAAGGGTAAATGATGGAAAATGTTCTTTTGTGAATCATGAAGGGGAATCACATCAAATGGCTATGGAAAAATGGGCTAATTTAAAAAATCCATCAAAACAAATTGATAAAGTGATAAATGCACAATCTTCACAACAAATTTTGGATAATCGGTTACGGCTCAAGACTTCAATAGAGACTGTCAAGTGGCTTGCAAAGCAAGCATGTGCATTTAGAGGGAATGATGAATCTAGTTCTTCAACTAATTGTGGTAATTTCATTGAGATGATAAAATTGATGGGATTAATGAATGAAAATGTTGCGAAAGTTGTCTTAGATAATGCTCCTGAAAATGCTAAATATATTTCTCCAAAAATTCAGAAGGAAATCTTAAATATTCTTGCTAATAATGTGGGAAAAAGAATACGTAAGGAGGTTGGAGATGCTAAATTTTGTATTCTTGTAGATGAGGCAACTGATGAATCTAACAAGGAACAAATGGCAATCATTTTAAGATTTGTTGATTGTTGTGGGTTTATTAGAGAGCGTTTTTTTGATATTGTTCAAGTTGAAGACACAACAGCTAAAAATCTTAAAATCGAGATATGTAAAATTCTTACTAGATATGATCTTCAAATAGAGAACTTAAGAGGTCAAGGATATGATGGTGCAAGCAATATGCGTGGAGCATGGAATGGATTGCAAGCATTATTTAAAATGGATTGTCCATCTGCATATTATATTCATTGTTTTGCTCATAGATTGCAGTTGGCTTTGGTTGCAGCATCCAAAGATGTCCATGATGTGGTTATTTTTTTCAAAGTTGAACTCAATAATAAATCTTGTTAGTTCTTCAACTAAGCGTTGCTCTGAATTAAAATCTGCTTGAGAATCTAAAATAGCATATATGTTAGCTTCAGGAGAACTTGAGACTGGTACAGGAGCCAATCAAATTCGTACTTTACAACGACCTGGAGTGACAAGATGGAGCTCACATTTTGCTTCAGTTAATAGGTTGATAGATATGTTTGGTGCAACTTGTACTGTTCTTGAAAATATGATTCAAAATGGACCTAATAGTAATATAAGAGGAGAAGCAAAAGGATGTCTAAAAGCAATGAAAAGCTTTGAATTTGTATTTATTTTAATTTTGATGGATAAAATCCTAGGGATCACTGATATTTTATGTCAATCATTGCAATATGAAGCTCAAGATATTCCAAACGCACTTGAATTAGTATCTTATTCAAAAGGTCTTCTTGAGAATCTAAGGCAAGAGGGTTGGGATGATTTTTTACAATGTGTTTTGTCATTTTGTAAAAAACATAATATTGTCACCCCAAATATGAATGCTCGGTATATGGAAGGTACAGGATGTTCATGTCAACAAGATAATCACATTACGTTTGATCATTATTATCGTGTTGACATATTTAATGCAGTAATTGATTTTCAGCTAATGGAAATAGGCAGCAGATTTTCAGATGAAGCAATGAAACTTCTTATTCTTAGTTCAGCTCTAAATCCAGCAAAAAGCTTTAAATCATTTAATGCTGATGATATCTATATTCTTGCTAAAGATTTCTATCATCAAGATTTTACCCAAACAGAGCTTGAAGATTTAAAACGTCAGTTGAAATTCTATGAAATGGCTGTTGTGCAACACTTAGATTTTCAAAACATACATTCTCTATCTAAATTGTGTGAAGAGCTAGTTAGAACAGGAAAGTCACAGATATACTATCTGATTGATAGATTAATTCGTTTGGTGTTGATCCTTCCAGTTTCTACAGCAACTACAGAACGTGCATTTTCAGCTATGAAACTCATTAAAACATCACTTCGAAATAAAATGGAGGAGGATTTTCTTCAAGATTGTATGATTGTCTATATTGAAAGAGAGTTTGTAGAAGACATTGAATCTAATTTAATAATTGATGAATTTTATGCTATAAAGCATCGTCGTGCACAACTTAAATAAATTTTTTTGTTTATTTTATTTTTGTTTACTTTTTAAGTTTATATTATTTTTTGAATATTAGCTATAAATTTTGATATTATAAATAAAAAAAATTAGAAATATTTTTTAATATATATTAGCCCTCCCAGAAAAATATTTCTGGGTACGTCCCTGAAAGGCAGTATAAGAGATGACTAAGTGAAAATTGCTTTATTAATTGTTTAATTTGAGTTATTCAAGGCATGCATTTTTCACATAAAGGTTTTTGTAAACGTCATTTCGCCATGGTCTATTAGGTATAGCTATTTAAAACTTTAGACATTTATTAAACCAAAATAAATGTCCTAAAACATGGCTGTATTTTTTTTAGAGCTTCAAATAACAAAACAACTACTAAAAATTAGGAAAAGCCCGTCAAAATATGAGGACATTAAATAAATGCTGTAGAAATTTAAAATTATTGTAGTGCAATTTTAAAAGGTTGGACTTAATTGGCAATTTTATTTATTTATTTATTTATTTTTTTTATGAATAAATGGGCTAGCCTAAATATTTTTTGTACTAAAATGTATTATTGACCTTTTTCACCCAAACATGTAAGTAATATATAATATAAAAAAAAAAAACTTAAAAATGAGTTATCTTGAGCCAAATGAATGCTAAGATATATAAATTTATATTTATTTTTACACATATATTATTTATATTTTACCATGTGTTAATATTATCTAGAAAAATGAACTATCTTTTAAATTTTGAAAACGATTATAACACATGTAGAATGTAAATAATACAAGTGCAAAAGTTAGGTGCACAGTAGGATTACGTTAAAGTAGACTGGAGTAAGATATTCCCCCATGTCAAAAATTTGGGTACACTTTTCGTATTAATCATTATTAAGGATGATGAATTGGATTCTTTTGCTTTACAAAAAAAAAAACTTGATTTGCAACCAATAATAATAATGAAACTAGCTAAAATTGCATAAATTTCCCACAAATCTTTTCCGATAAATTTGGATAAATGTCATAATCTTATAGAAGCACCGGGCATGTTTGAAGAGAGCAGAAGAAATATTTATCTTGTGCCAACCATTGGAAAATTAAAAAAGAACCAACACTACGTTCCTTAAATAGGTTTGATATAAGATTACTTGAACCCTATCCACTCATGTTAGGCCCTTATTGACAAAGGCCCAATCCAAGCTCGAAACACCCCTGAAGCCCATATAAATCTCTAGCCTTTGTAAACACGAGCAATTAGTTTAAATAATTTACATTTTAATTATAAACTATATTTTTTCAAAACTAACAATAATAAAATTAAAATTGTGAATTTTGATTACATTAAAATTAGACAAATTATAGAAATGTCATTTATGGCTAACAAATAAATACACAAGAGCTCTAACAACTTCATCGGTGACATCACTGAATCTCTAGCGACTCCACCAGTGACATTATCGAAGCTCCGACGACCTCACCAGATATGTATGTAATGTGTTACATACTATAACAGAGGTGTATGTAACGTATTGCACACAATGACAAAGGTGTATATAACGTATTACATACAAGACAGATGTATATGTAACATGTTACATACAACAGCGAAAGTATATGTAACATGTTACATACAACACCAAATGTGTATGTAACATGTTACATACAACACCAAATGTGTATGTAACATGTTACACACAACAACAAAAGTGTATGTAATGTGTTACATACAAAACAGATGGTATGTAGCAACAACGGAGATATATATAACATGTTACATACAACAACATAGGTCTATGTAATATGTTACATACAAGACAGATATGTATGTAACAACAACGGAGGTTCATATAACATGTTACATACAACAACATAGGTCTATGTAATGTGTTACATACAAAACAGAAGTGTATGTAACATGTTACATATAATAATAGATACAACAACAAATGTGTATGTAACATTCTATATACAACAGCAGAGAATATGTAACATTTTACGTACAGCGACAGAGGTGAATATAATTCACTCAAGCATTTGTTCAAACATATGGTGAGCACTTAGCAGTAAAAAGAGATGAATATATAGAGTTTAAAAAAAATCATCCAAAAAAACTAAATACATTTTTAAAAAACCTTAGCAAAATATTAGATTTTCGTTCTCTTGTCATAAGCAAAATTCTTTAGTTACCTTCAATCATCCCTCGATAATTTCTATAAGCTAGGAGAGACTAGTAGAGCTCAAATCCGCAACAAGAGCAATAGTCCTTCCTCTAATCGACATTTAAGCAAATCAACCTATATATTACTGATACACATATTTAAGTTTAAATCTTATATTACATATATCATATATATTTATGATCATCTAATTGTAGTTAATCTTTTATGTAAATTTAGAAGGTGAAATAATTTATAATTTTAGTTTTATATATATATAAATTTATGATCATCTAATTTAAATTAATTTTTTATGTTAATTTATATGGTGAAATAATTTATAATATTATTCTCTTCATTTTTAATAATATTTAATATAACGAATAAAAAACATAAATTATTTTTTGTTATCAAATTTTAAATAATTTACTCATTTTTAAGAGTTATTCTCATCTTGAAAATTGATGCACAATTTTAATTTAAATGCTAACATATAATTTTTGAATTAAATTGTTGATTAAACATTAAATCTTATTTATTAGTTTAAAATTAACATATAATTAATATAATTTAAATTTACTTTAAAAATAAGTAGGTCTAAATTGTAAATCAAATCTATACATAAATAAATTGGTCTAATATTCTCTAATTAATATTTTATACGTTGATTTTAGTTTTTAATTTAATGAATTGATATATATCAATTTAATTAGTATTTTTTTTTAAAATTATTAAAATCAAACCGCACCCATAGTTAAGAGGTGTGATGATTTAGGAAAAATAAATAATCTATTTGAGTACAAGTTAAAAAAGAGAAAAAGTTTATATTTAAGATGTTTGGATATAGAGAGAAGATCTACATCCAAATGAGTTTAGCATAAAATAAAATAAAATAAAATAAAAATAATAGTGTATATCGGAATGAAATTTAAACATTTTTTAAATATTTCCGTTTTGCCTTAAAAAGAGGGTATATTATTGACTTATTTGCTTACTGTTTGGGTGTATATTATAATTTTAGAAAAAATAAAAAGCTTTCCAAGCGGCAAGAAAGTACAAGGGAATCTAACAAAGACTTAATCAATGTAATCTAAACAAAATCGACGGCTCAAAACACTTTGAAAGACACGAAACCTAGCAGCCCTGCTTATAATCAAAACTTTCAAACCGAGAGATCTAAAGAGAGAGATTGGTTTTTCCTCTTAATCCGGGTGCACCTTTCAAATTCCTAAATTCGAAACTTTCAACCAGCATCAGAGACATAAAGAGTTGCCAGTTCCAATTTATCAGATCTATTCTCTCATGGTATGTTTTCTGATTTTTGTATCTAATTTTTGAGTTAGATCAATTCTATTTTTATTAAATCTCAAATTTTGATACTATCTATTTTGTTAATTTGGTCAGTTGTTCTCTGTTCTTGTTCAGATTTAAGGAAGAAAAGAAAAAAAATGTTGTCAATGGTTCTCTGTTCAGGTTGCAAGGTTAGTAGTGTTGGTTTTTTGTTTTTTTTTTTGTTTTCCTTTTAAATAATAAGAAAACGATTATGCCCTGCTCGGGGAGCCAAGCATTAAACCTCTTAGAAAAAAAATAATAATAAGAAATTATAAAAAACAAACTATACTGTTTTATTATAAGCAATTATAAAAAAAAAAAAAACAATGTAATGTTTTATGTGTTTTATGTGTCTAATTATGAACCATAAGCATCAGAATGGAGACTCTATCATATAGTCTTCAGCTTTGTTCATCTTTTTGTTTTTCTCTACTCCATCTCTATCCATCTTTCTCTCTTCTGCTTCCTGTGACAACCTGAACTTGCCAAGAGGTGTATCTAGATAGACCTCTAATTGATTTTTCCATCCCATTTGATAGCATCCTAAGTCTGGATGAATCATGTCAAATAAATGCTTGTCTTCTTGGCCACTGGACTCAATTTGAAATAGTTTTAAGGAAGCTGCCAAAACAAATAAAAAAAATTAAAAAACATTATATATTATTAATGTACAAGAAATAGAAATATTTGTGTGTACCTTCCTTCTCTTTTCTTTTCATGATCAGCTCAAAGTTTCCTTTTATTTTTATCTCGGATGCTTCTTCAGCTTTTTCATCCTTTTTGATACTGAATTTTCCACCCCCTGCCATATTTCCATGTATATATGGCATGCTTGGATTAATGATGGCAATTATGTCATGCATTTTGCATTCGTCGATGTTGAAACCAGCTATGATATTTCTTTTTGGGACTACATCACTCAAGTTTATATAGACTTTGTCAGGTGTAGACCCTACTGATTTCAGCTTGTAGTTTTGAAAATGCTTATTTAGTATGTCTTCAAGTGCCCAACGAACCTGTCAATATTTACATAACAGAAGCGTGAGTTAGTAAGACCAAAACTTTTAGGGGAGCCTTGAGGCTAGCCTCTTTGTCAGGTGTAGACCCTACTGATTTCAGCTTGTAGTTTTGAAAATGCTTATTTAGTATGTCTTCAAGTGCCCAACGAACCTGTCAATATTTACATAACAGAAGCGTGAGTTAGTAAGACCAAACCTTTTAGGGGAGCCTTGAGGCTAGCCTCTCAACATTTTTTAAAACCATGCCCATAATTCGAAAAGCTCTAAATCATAACAGCAACTCAACAAGTGAAATATGAAAAAACAAAGAAATAAGAAAACAAAGTATTTAAAAAAAAAAAAAAAAAAACTTATCTAAAAACTCTAAACCATGTCTATAACTCGAAAAGCTCTAAACCAAGTATTTAAAAAAATACTCTTAAGCTTAATCTCTTGTTGATAAGCCAAATATTGATAAATCAAGAAGATCATGACGTCTTCCTATGAAGACTCCAAGGTTCCTAACATGAATAGTACGTGGGTAGATCATGCATGGAGTTGTTGGGTATTAATTGTTGGCATGATCCGATTAGCAGAGTTGGTTTGATGTTTGTTAGTTATTATTTTGCTATTTGGATAAGTATTAGCTATTTATTTGTTAGTAGTTGCATTAACTTTCGGAGAAGTTTTATGTATTTTGTATTTAAACTAATCTAGTATGGAGTAATAAAAACAAGTTTATTCAAAATCCAAACATTGTGGCTGATTCTTGCCCTAAGAAGAATTCTATCTACGAATTCATAATAGCTTTGACTAGGACCTATCACTGCAATTTGATTTGACATTTTTTCTGTAATTGGGCTAATAAATATTTACTTGTTTAGGTTAATAGCATGCCGAAGAGAAGATTTTGAAAATAGCATTTAAAACAACAAATATGTATCTTGAAAGCCCATTTCTCTGGAATGCATATAAAATAGATAGAATGTAATTTTTGGATTATTCGGAAATTATTATACAGATTTTACTTGGTTTATGTTTGCATAAAACCTTTATAAACCATGGAATACAACTGTAAAGTTTGTGACTCAATGCACATTACACGCCTCGTTGAATATAAGCCATGCAAATGCAGTTATAACAGTCTTAACGGTCTGCAATAGGTTGTTACATGAGAGCCTGATGTAAGGGTGTCGTAGAATATAACACATTATGTAAGGTTGTTAAAACAGCTAGTATAAATACATGTAACTGCCTCAGTATTGTAGAGGAATGTGACATATGATCTGAGTGTATTAACTGAGTGCAAGACTGTTTCTTGGAGGGTTGATTGAGTCAAGACTCTTGTTTGTAATGTGAGGCTTTGAAGTGTTCCTTGTGAACTGAGGGTGTAATCAATTTGTTGATGATCATAGTGAATTGGCAGGGTAGTCCCTCCCGTGGAGTAGATTCACACATTGTGAATTGAACTACGTAAAAAATCTTGTGTGTCTTGATTGGGTTTGTGTTGTTTTCTTATTGATGTTCTACTGCTTTATTGACGTATAGTTCTTACAAATTGGTACCATTGGTTCTTGAGGGTTGAAGGTGAGCTGTGGTGGTAAGAGACTGATCAACTCGTACTTCTTGTAAAGCATTCTTGAAGATTCAATCTGGGACTCGTGGTCTAAGGAAAACAAAGAAAATGGGGTACACTAAATACGAAATTGTTAAGTTTGATGGGACAGGAGACTTTGGCTTATGGAAACAAAAAATATATTCACTCTTGGTTCAACAAGATGTATCTGAAGGTATAGCTGATTCACCAGAATACCCCGAGAATTGCCCTGAGTTAAGCAAGAAGAAACTGTTGGAAAAAGCCTATACAAGCATAATCCTCAACTTGGCTAGTAATGTGATTTGCTAAGTAAATAAAGAAAAGACTGCACTGCAAGTTTGGAAGAAACTAGATGAGTTGTTTCTCGTGAAGTCACTATCTAGTCGCATAAGCCTGAAGGTCCAACTATTTGGATTTAAAATGAACAGTTCCAAGAGCCTTGAATGCAATCTTGATGAGTTAAAGAAGATGACTATTGAGCTTGTTGACTCTAGGGAAGAACTCTCAGATGAAAATTAGGCAATAATCCTCTTGAATTCAGTACCAGAGATGTAAATAATGCCCTCCAACATGGTAGAGATGGGTTGAAGCTTGACACTGTGGTATCTGCCCTACGTATAAGAGACTCAGAGTTAAAATTGGAAAAGAAAGATCTTGGTAAAGGAGACAAGAAAGATTCTTTAAGCGGAGACTCACTGTTTACACGTGGTAGATCAAGCAAGAGAGAAAATTCTTTCAAGAAAAAGGGTAGATCACACTCTAGAGGAAGGTCGAGGTCAAGAAAGCATGGTAGTGGTGGTAAGTGCTGGGCATGTCAAAGAGAGAGACATATGAGACGTGATTGTCCTATAATCAAGAGAGGATTATAGAATTTCAGTGATGGAGAGACTAGTGTGGTCTCTGAATCCTTTGATGACCCTGGTGTGCTAACCGTATCAACATGCAAATCTGACAATGAGTGGATCTTAGACTCTGGATGTTCTTTCCATATCTGCCCAGTGAAAGATTGGTTCATTGATCTAAAAGAAAAAGAATATGCACTTGTGCTGTTGGGTGACAACTCTGAATGTAAAGTTTTTGGAGTTGGTAAGGTCAAACTGAAGTTACATGATGGATGTGTGAGGCTTCTGTCAGATGTTAGATATGTGCCAGATATCAAGAAGAACCTCATTTCTGTTGGTATGCTAGATGGATTAGGGTATGTTGTCAAGATTGAACATAGTAAGATGAGAATTTGTAAGAGTTCTTTAGTGATCTTGATAGCAGTTAAACACCATGGGTTGTACATTTCTGCATAACTAATTATGAATGTTGTAAAAGTCGGTGAAAATATGTAAACCAGTCAAAATATTTCTCTGGAATGTATATAAAATAGATAGAGGTTAATTATCCCAATTGTTGGAAGTAGTCGATTTTGAAAGTAGCATTTAAAACAATTGCACACGAAGCCTATTTCTCTAGAATGTATATAAAATAGATGGAGGCTACTTACCCCAATTGCCGGAAGTAGTCCCATGATTGTTGATCGTTTTGGGAAGTTGTTCTCATTAGGCATGGTCTTCATTTCATTTCCTTTTTGGTCCGTCATTCTTTAGAATGGCTCTTACAGAGTCTGGATTTGTTGAAAGAATGGCTCTCTACGATTTATAGGGTTTGGACTTGATGTGGTAGATTTTTTTTTTGCTTTTTTTATTTATAATAGTATTTTCTTGTTTTTTTATACGTTTTTTTATGCCCTACGTATAAGAGACTCAGAGTTAAAATTGGAAAAGAAAGATCTTGGTAAAGGAGACAAAAAAGATTCTTTAAGCGGAGACTCACTGTTTACACGTGGTAGATCAAGCAAGAGAGAAAATTCTTTCAAGAAAAAGGGTAGATCACACTCTAGAGGAAGGTCGAGGTCAAGAAAGCATGGTAGTGGTGGTAAGTGCTGGGCATGTCAAAGAGAGAGACATATGAGACGTGATTGTCCTATAATCAAGAGAGGAATACAATTTATATGTATATTTTGGATGCAAGAAAAGAGACACAACTCATATTTATAGTAATATTCCTTAATTTGTACGGCTTTTAATTTGACTACTTGGTTCACCATTCAAGTCATTTCTACCACAATTTTTTATTAATTAACACCATCCAATAAAACAAATGAAGTACTTATTAATTCTTGTTTTAGTTTTTAAAAAAATGTGAGTAAATAAATAAATATATATTGAACAATTTATTAATTAAAGGTAGTACATATCAATTACTTTTTTAATTGTTCATTAATTTAATAAAAAAATTAGATACTTATAAATGAAAAATAAAAAAACGTATAAAAAAACAAGAAAATACTATTATAAATAAAAAAAGCAAAAAAAAAATCTACCACATCAAGTCCAAACCCTGTAAATCGTAGAGAGCCATTCTTTCAACAAATCCAGACTCTGTAAGAGCCATTCTAAAGAATGACGGACCGAAAAGGAAATGAAATGAAGACCATGCCTAATGAGAACAACTTCCCAAAACGATCAACAATCATGGGACTACTTCCGGCAATTGGGGTAAGTAGCCTCCATCAATTTTATATACATTCCAGAGAAATAGGCTTCGTGTGCAATTGTTTTAAATGCTACTTTTCAAAATCGACTACTTCCAACAATTGGGATAATTAACCTCTATCTATTTTATATACATTCCAGAGAAATATTTTGACTGGTTTACATATTTTCACCGACTTTTACAACATTCATAATTAGTTATGCAGAAATGTACAACCCATGGTGTTTAACTGCTATCAAGATCACTAAAGAACCCTTACAAATTCTCATCTTACTATGTTCAATCTTGACAACATACCCTAATCCATCTAGCATACCAACAGAAATGAGGTTCTTCTTGATATCTGGCACATATCTAACATCTGACAGAAGCCTCACACATCCATCATGTAACTTCAGTTTGACCTTACCAACTCCAAAAACTTTACATTCAGAGTTGTCACCCAACAGCAGAAGTGCATATTCTTTTTCTTTTAGATCAATGAACCAATCTTTCACTGGGCAGATATGGAAAGAACATTCAGAGTCCAAGATCCACTCATTGTCAGATTTGCATGTTGATACGGTTAGCACACCAGGGTCATCAAAGGATTCAGAGACCACACTAGTCTCTCCATCACTGAAATTCTATAATCCTTTCTTGATTATAGGACAATCACGTCTCATATGTCTCTCTCTTTGACATGCCCAGCACTTACCACCACTACCATGCTTTCTTGACCTCGACCTTCCTCTAGAGTGTGATCTACCCTTTTTCTTGAAAGAATTTTCTCTCTTGCTTGATCTACCACGTGTAAACAGTGAGTCTCCGCTTAAAGAATCTTTCTTGTCTCCTTTACCAAGATCTTTCTTTTCCAATTTTAACTCTGAGTCTCTTATACGTAGGGCAGATACCACAGTGTCAAGCTTCAACCCATCTCTACCATGTTGGAGGGCATTATTTACATCTCTGGTACTGAATTCAAGAGGATTATTGCCTAATTTTCATCTGAGAGTTCTTCCCTAGAGTCAACAAGCTCAATAGTCATCTTCTTTAACTCATCAAGATTGCATTCAAGGCTCTTGGAACTGTTCATTTTAAATCCAAATAGTTGGACCTTCAGGCTTATGCGACTAGATAGTGACTTCACGAGAAACAACTCATCTAGTTTCTTCCAAATTTGCAGTGCAGTCTTTTCTTTATTTACTTAGCAAATCACATTACTAGCCAAGTTGAGGATTATGCTTGTATAGGCTTTTTCCAACAGTTTCTTCTTGCTTAACTCAGGGCAATTCTCGGGGTATTCTGGTGAATCAGCTATACCTTCAGATACATCTTGTTGAACCAAGAGTGAATATATTTTTTGTTTCCATAAGCCAAAGTCTCCTGTCCCATCAAACTTAACAATTTCGTATTTAGTGTACCCCATTTTCTTTGCTTTCCTTAGACCACGAGTCCCAGATTGCATCTTCAAGAATGCTTTACAAGAAGTACGAGTTAATCAGTCTCTTACCACCACAGCTCACCTTCAACCTTCAAGAACCAATGGTACCAATTTGTAAGAACTATACGTCAATAAAGCAGTAGAACATCAACAAGAAAACAACACAAACCCAATCAAGACACACAAGATTTTTTACGTAGTTCAATTCACAATGTGTGAATCTACTCCACGGGAGGGACTACCCTGCCAATTCACTATGATCATCAACAAATTGATTACACCCTCAGTTCATAAGGAACACTTCAAAGCCTCATCCTTAAAGTCATCTTAAGCTATAAGGGTGAGAGATATGAAATTAAGATATTACATATATGCCCTATATTTATAACAAAAACTCAACTTTTAAAGTAAGCAAATTCAATAATAATATAATAATAATCTTTATTCATATATATATATATATATATATATATTAAAATTCAGTACAAATATATCCCTAAATTTTAGGACAATTTGAATTAATATTAAAATTGAAATATCATAAAAATTATTGAAAAGAAGATAAATAGATAATGCGCAAATATTATTGCTAAAAATAGGAGAATAATTTTATCATCATTGCTATATATTATATAGGATAGAGAGTGCTATAGAGGTGGAATAGTATAAAAGAAAAAAATGTATAAAAACTTTAAAATATATATATTTGTATAAATTGCTCATATAAAACATACACACATTTTCTGTGATAGTGTTGAATTTTTTTTTTTTTTTTTATAGAAATATACAAACACCTTCTTTCGATATATGTGAACGAATTTTCACCTCCAACAATAAGTCTTTTAGATTTTTCTTCTTCTCAGGTAATTTGTAAAAGAAAATTGAATTTTAATTTTTAAATTTTTTTATGAACAAAAAAACATAAAGTCAAAGACAAAAGATTAATGGAATTTACCAAAAATAATACCCCTAAAACTTATAGTAATAAAACTAGCACCCCCAATAATATTGAACTTTCAATATTGAATGGGTTTAAATTGTCGTCGTTCAATTCTAATTGAATAGATGTTCAAAAAAAATGACATATTAATCATTTTTTTTAATTATAAAAATATAAATTTGAACACAATGCGTGCTAGTTTTATTATTATAAGTTTTAAGGGGTGCTAGTTTTATTGTTAATATAAATCATTAAATCCCAAAATTAGAAATGGATATTACGCCTCACCCATATTATTTTTCTCTCTTCATCATCGTTGTTTGGTAATTTTCTTCATTTTATGTTTATCGGCAATAAATTAATTCAAAATTAATTAATAATTTCTCAAAATAAAGTATATACAATTAAAGTGAACATATGATGTATCATTAATCATGTCAGAAAATACCACATTTATAAAATAAATTAATTTTTTATTACATAAGATAGAACAACATAATCATAATTTAGCTGAACCACCAATACCAAAGAAGAAATATAAGAAGGAAATGAAAGAACATGGTATTTTCACATTCCTTAAATTGCTATAAAGCACAATCTTTGGATCGATGTTGAATTATTAGATTTTTTTTTTTTTTTAATTTCTTCTTCCTGTTGTTTCAAGAAGAAGATCCAAGAAATTCAAATGAGCAAGTTACGTATGAATAATCAATCAATACATGTAAATATCTCATTAGAAACAAAGTTATTTAAACATATACTTTAAAAGCGTTTCTTTTTTATTATTTATATGAGTTTATATATAATATAGGTGTATATTGTGTGTGATTTTGTGTTTTTGAGATTTAAGAAATTCACCATTGAAGTCATCTTTGGTTGTGCTTGTTCCTCCACTACTATAAGGTTTAAGAACCCACAAAGACGAAGAACAAGTACAACCGAAAACGATTTAAGGATGAGAAATATGAAATCAAAATATTACATATGTACTATATTTATAACCAAAACTTAACTTTTAAATGATGATAATAATAATATAATAATAATCTATATCATTTATTTATATTTATTTGTATTTTTTAGTTTTAAGAAATTCATCATTGAAGACATCTTTGGTTGTACTTGTTCTTCTACTACTGTGGGGTTTAAGAGCCCACAAAAAGGATGTTATTTAAACATATACTTTAAAAGCGTTTCTTTTTTATTATTTATATGAGTTTATATATAATATAGGTGTATATTGTGTGTGATTTTGTGTTTTTGAGATTTAAGAAATTCACCATTGAAGTCATCTTTGGTTGTGCTTGTTCCTCCACTACTATAAGGTTTAAGAACCCACAAAGACGAAGAACAAGTACAACCGAAAACGATTTAAGGATGAGAAATATGAAATCAAAATATTACATATGTCCTATATTTATAACCAAAACTTAACTTTCAAATGATGATAATAATAATCTATATCATTTATTTATATTTGTTTGTATTTTTTAGTTTTAAGAAATTCATCATTGAAGACATCTTTGGTTGTACTTGTTCTTCTACTACTGTGGGGTTTAAGAGCCCACAAAAAGGAAGAACAAGTACAACCAAAAACGATATAAGGGTGAGAAATATGAAATCAATATATTACATATTTCCTATATTTATAACTAAATTTTAGCTTTCAAATTAAATAAATCTAATAATAATCTATATCTATTTATTTATATATATTTGTATCTACATCTATTTATTAACTTTGGTAAAAAATTTCTTTCTTGATTGATTGTTAGTGCTAATTTTTATTATTACAAGTTAGATTTTTACCTAAAATTTTTCAAGACCAACAATATATATATATATACACACACATGTACATACTAGTAAAATGCACGAGTTTAACACGTGTTATTTTTTACTTTTATATTTAGTTTTTGTTATATTTTTATGTACTATTAAAATATATTTATCAATTTTTAAAATAATAAAGTACTAAAAATTCAACAACTACCTAATTATAAAAAATAAAAAATAAAATCTAGAGTAAGAAAAAAATTGCATTAAAAATGTATAAAAGTAAGTTTGGTTATGAAGTAATTAATATCTATGTAATATATAAAATATATAAACTCTTATAATAGAAAAGAAAACAAATTATAATATAATATCAATCATTATTGTAAGGTTTATTTTATATTGGCAATTTTTGTGGACAAAATGTTTGATTGTAATCTAGAGTAAGAGTTCACTGTTTAATCAGATGATACATGATGATGGAGTCACCAAGCTTGCAATGCCCATATGACAGGTAAAATATTCTATCATGCATACATCTTCACACAATTGAGCACTACACTTAGTATGGATCATAACGAAAAATATATTGTGCATATGTTGGTCGATCGATTGAGTATATAGTTCGATCGATCGAGTGTGGAACGACATCGATCTAGGTGCTCTCGGGTTGAGATAGATCTATCGAGCATTTTGGTAGATCGATCGAGTACTATTCGATCGATCGAGTTTGGATAGACTTCGATCGAGCTGCTCTCGGGTTGAGCTAGATTGATCGATAAATCTGGTCGATCGATCGAGAATTGGATCGATCGATCGAGCCAATTTTCAGTTCAACTAAAACTCTTTTTTAATTCGACCCATATATTACTTTTACCAAGATGACCCCATTTAATGTGAAAAATAAAGTCATTGATTGAGTATAACTGTGGTAATTGCTAAATCCTGATAGGTGTAGAGTTTTAATCTATTGCAAATCCTTTTTGAAGTAAAAATTGGACTCTATATAAGTGAGGCTAGTATGTGCATAATAAACACCACATTGAAATAAGTTTTTATAAATCTGATTGCGCTTTTAAACAAAAAAACTTCTTCTCTTCATCTATCAATCTTAGGTGCTTTCATCTTTTAATTGTTCAAACATATTGTGTGGTTATGTTTGAATAATTCACGTGCCTAATTGTGTTTCATGATATTTCTAGAGTTTACTAGTTGATTTGTTTTTACATCGTATGCTGTTGAATCTGCTAGTTAGGATTTTTCATTGTCTGAATCCGCTCTAGGACACACTTTGCACTTGTGCTATTTGTGCTAACGTTTCAGGTGACGTGTTCGGTATTTCGTGTGACTCGAAATTACCGAAGTTGACGGGTTCGATTGATCTTGTGGGACTCAAGTAGATCGGAACGTTGGTCTGGATCCAGACACCTAGCTTATGGAGGCTATGAAAGGAGCGGCGGCTGGTAAGTAAATTACAGAAAGGGGGATCTATCTGTGAAGGGTAGTTCTAGGACCTATGGTTGTAATTGAACATTGATTTTCATAGTGGATAGTTAGGTGGTCCGGTGGATCGGTGGTTTTCCTCTTAGGTCATTGGTGTGACCTAGGTTGTTTGCACCTAAAAATATCGTGTTATTTTTTATTCCGCATTTTATCTTTACACGCGATTGCATGTCTGGCCGTTGTGATTAGGTTACATAATTAATATTTGTTAAAATTGAAAAATAACCTATTCACCCCCATCTAGGCATATTTGATCCGTGATTAAAAACTTTTCAATTATAATTAAATATATAAAATTAATAATAGTTTTATGTTTTAATTTCTTGTTATATTTTTACTTTATATTAAAATATATATTTTTAGTTATTTTAATAAATAAAGTACTAAAAGTTCAATAGCTACTTAATTATAAAAATAAAAACCCCATTGTGAGGCGTAATAACATCAAGACCGCACAAACAAAAAAAATAAAACATTATGAAAATAATTAACCATCACAAAATAAAATCATGTGGAGTATGAAAAGATTTACATTACAAACTTAAAAAAGTAAATTTTAATTATAAAGTAACTATTATTCATGTAATATAAAAAATTAAATTCTTATAATATAAAAAAATTATAATTTAATCTAATCATTATAATTAAATAAATAAATTCAATAATAATGAAAAATTTTGTAATAAAATTGAATAATTTTGTCAATTTTTTTTTTAATTATAATATGACCATTATTTTAAAAATTAAATATATATTCTAGCATGTATAGGATTTCTAATATAAAAAATTTATAATTTTATTGTTTATCTTTCAAATTTTTTTCTTTCTTTATTTGTTGATGTTATGTTTCAACCCACTATTTAAGAAAAGAAAAGAAAGGAAATATTAATTCATATTTATTGTGAATTTTGGGTTTTTTAAGACTTTCTGAAAAAAAAAAAAAAGATTCTTATTGAAAGTTTTTAATCACGGATCAAATAAGCCTAAAGGGGGGTGAATAGGTTATTTTCAATTTTTAACAAATATTAAATGTGTAATCTAATCACAACGGCCAGACATACAATCGCGTGTAAAGATAAATGCGGAATAAAAAATAACACACGATATTTTTAGGTGGAAACAACCTAGGCCACAACAATGACCTAAGAGGAAAACCACCGGTCCACCGGACCACCTAACTATCCACTATGAAAATCAATGTTCAATTACAACCATAGAGTCCAGAACTACCCGTCGCAGATAGATCCCCCTTTCTGTAATTTAGTTACGAGCCGTCGCTCCTTTCACAGCCTCCAATAGCTAGATGTCTGGATCCAGACCAACGTTTCGATCTACTTGAGTCACACAAGATCAATCGAACCCGTCACCTTCGGTAATTTCGAGTCACACGAAATGCCGAACACCTCACCTGAAACGTTAGCACAATAACACAAGTGCAAAGTGTGTCCTAGAGCGGATTTAAACAATGAACAATCTTAACTAGCAGATTCAACAGCATACGATGTAAAATCTAAATCAGCTAGCAAAATCTAGAACAATCATATAAAGCTCGATATCATGAAAGATGAAGAGAAGAAGTTAAAAGCACAAATCAGATATAAAAATATTAGATCAATGTATATTAGTTATGCACAAACTAGTCTCACTTAAATAGAGTCCAAGTTTACTTCAAATAGGATTTGCAATTGACTATAACTCTACTCATATCAGGATTTAGTTCTCAAAAGAATTCTACTCATACAATGATTCTATTCATATCAGGATTTATTTCTCACAAGAATTCTACTCATACAAGGATTCCACAATTCAGGATTTTGCTTTCACAAGAATTTTACTCCTACAAGGATTCCACTTTTAAAACAATTCTACGCAAATAAGGACTCTATTTTCACAACACTTTTATTCACACAAGGATTCTACTTTCTTAACACTTCTACTCATACTAGAATTCTGTTTTCTCATTAAATGAGTCAAATTGATAAAAGTAACACATGGGTCGAATTAAAAAAGAGTTCTAGTAGAAGTGAAAAACTAGCTCGATCGATCTAATGACTGGCTCGATCGATCGATCCAATTCTCGATCGATCGACCAGATTGATCGATCGATCTAGCTCAACCCGAGAGCACCTAGATCGATGTCATTCCACACTCGATCGATCGAACAATATACTCGATCGATCGACCAATTAAAAGCACAAGTTGTTTTTCATTACGATCCATACTAAGTGTCGTGCTCATTTGTGTGAAGATGTATGCATGATAGAATATTATACCTGTCATATGGGCGTTGCAAGCTTGGTGAATCCATCATCATGTATCGTCTGATTAATCGGTGAATTCCTATTCTAGATTACAGTCAAATATTTTGTCCACGAAAATTGCCAATACAAAATAAACCTTACAATCTCCCCCTTTGGCATTTTCGTGTGACAAAACCACTCTCTCACTACATAACGCTCATAGTTATAATATCATTACATCAATTACATAGTGGACTGTCTATGATCTGATGGACCATCTTCGCTTGATACTTGATACGCTCGGTCCACTGAAGTTAGACAAACAAATAGCACACAAATTTGGCTTGAAAGCCTCATTGTTTATTAGTTCAGTGTACATAAAGATGCGAATGAAATGTAGTGTATGTGCAACATGAATCTTTCTCCCCCACAACTAATAAATGCAACATCTCCCCCTAAATCCAATCTCCATAGCAACATGAATATTTCTCCCCCTTTTTGTCATACGAAATTGACAACTCATAAAACAATTATTGAAGTGGGCTAAAAATGTAAATGAGATCACACATGTATATGTCCAAAGCATGTAGGAGGAATTGCATAAGTCAAAAGAAGAATAATGAAATATGTATGCAATGACTCCCCCTAAGTTCTATGACTCTCTAGACGAAAAACAAATTTAAAAAAGATTTTTTTTTTATTTTTTTTTTATTTTTTTTATTTTTGACCAACAAAGCAATAAACTCATTTAAGACTAATAAGCATACAACCAATTGAAAAATTATTTTTGCTTAAATTTTGATCATTCATTGTATTAGCAAAATAAATAGGTCATACAAGCACACTAACACATATAATGGCATATTAACATTCACTTAAAGTAGTATACAGTGTGAACTCCACTTGTATTTCAATAAATTCATTTATGACCAATTTTAAGAGACTCAAAAGAAAATAATTTCATCTATCATGCTAAATCATAATTGAGTCTTCATTCTTACATAATGAAATATGTCTATCAAAAGAAATTTCTTATATATATATATATATTTTTAAATTTTTTGCTCTTTCTTTTTGTACATGCCAAATAAAATTTCTCAACTAAATTTTTATTTTATTTACCATTTTTTTTTAAACATGTATGAGCCATAAATCTAATATGATGACTTTCACACTAGTTATGAGGTAGCCCTCTCCGCTCACTACGGTAGCTTCACACATCATAGTAGGTAGCCCTCTCAATACTAGTTATCTCCCAAAGATGAAACATTTTAAAACCTAAAAACTCAACATAATTTCGCAGTCAAGATTAGCTCAAGTCTTAGAGTCTTTCAAAATTAGTCGTAAATTTCATCGATGACATACATGAGTGTTCAGTGGGTGTGTGCATAAGTTCAGTCAATAGTGTCATCACATGTGAAAAATGCAAGTGTGTGTAAAATTTTGAATTGTTGCATTACATATACAATGAGAATCAAAATAAGCCACTAAAGACAAGGTTGTATAAGTATAAGCATTATTTGAATCCAATACCTTGTAGGCCTTTTTTTTTTTTTTTTTTAAATTAATGACAAAAATCTAAACAAAAACAAAATAAACATATGAAAATACTCACCTAGGGTCATTTAAGCACTCAAACAAAAGTACCTAGGTGGTCTAGCAATAGTGATCAATTGATAGGAAACATGCAATCTTTCCTAACCCAAATTTTCATGAATTTTGATTTCTCTATGTTTTTGGGTTGAGACTTAATTGCATTAGGTTTTAAAAACATACTCTTAGACTCATCTTTCCTATTCAAATTCAACATATGCATGGTAGGATGATAATTATGAGTTCTATACCTATAAGCATGAAGATGATCATTAAATCGAAGAGCATTCACCAAAAATCTACACTTAGGTCGAATATGGCCTTTTCTACCACAATGATGACAAACAGGCACAAACTTAACAGTTTTAGTTACTACAGTTGTAGTGGGTGTTTGTGCAAAATTAGTAGCAGTAGAAGTAGAGTTAGAAGACCTTACAAATGTAGTTTTTGAAGTAGAAGGTGTACAGCTTTCATCTAAGAATCCAAGTCCACGTGTATCACCGAAAGGCTTACCAATGCTCAACATCTTGTCTAGTCGTTCAGCTCCAATAGTTAATCTCTTCACTGTTTCCTTTGATTGCTCCAATTCTTGCACAAGCTTTGAATTTTCCTGTTTGATACCTGCAAGACTCAAATTCAACTTGTCAACATGCTCAGACAATTCAACTTTTTCTTTTTCTAAAACTGACAAATTAAGATCTTGAGAATTGATTCGTTCATTCAGCTTTGTTACAGTTATGAGTAGTTTTTCTTTTTCTTTCTTGCATTTAATTAAATCAATAAATAATTCTTCAAAACTGTTTGCATTAAATTTAGCAAGAATATGTCTACTTCCCTCATCATTTGAGTCAAGGTCAGACTCACTGGAGTATTCATCAACAGTTGCTGTAAAAGCTACGTAGTTAGAGTCAACTTTTTCTGAACCATTAGCTTGGTCTTCATCACTTTCTGTGTTACTAAGGGTAGCATTGAAAGCTTTTCCTGTTTTCTTCTTCTTGTTGGCACACTCAGCTGCATAATGACCAAAACCATTGCATTCAAAACATTTAGGTCCATTGAGTTTAGTTTTCTTACCTTCTGAACTCATTGGCACGAGTTCTCTTCCCTTACGATATCTTGCTTTTTCTTTAATCTGTAGATCCTTTTTGTTGAACATTTTCTTGAGTTTTCTAGCTAGAGTGAGTAGATCTTCATCTTCTATATCATCATCACTATCACCATCATCATCATTGGTAGTTTTAAGAGCAATACCAATGTTCCTTTTGGGTGTTCGAAGATTCATCTCAAATGTTTGAATTGAACCAACGAGTTCTTCAATCTTGATGGTGTCAATGTCTTAGCTTTCCTCTATTGCTGTAACCTTTGCTTGAAAGCGTTCTGGTAATGAGCATAAGACTTTTCGAACCAACCTGCGTTCATCAATTTTATCTCTAAGATTTGAAGAAGAGTTAGCAATATCACATAAATTAGCATAAAACTCAGAAAACGTTTCATCCTCCTTCATTCTAAGATTTTCAAACTTAGTAGCTAGCATGCGAAGTTTTGTTCGTTTAACTTGGGACATGCCCTCATGGGCAACCTCTAAAGTGTCCCAAGCAGCCTTAGCAGTTTCAATATCAGAAATACGTCGGAATTCATCCGACGACACAGCACTAAAAATAGCATTGATACTCTTTTGGTTCCATCCACTACCAATCTTATCTTGAGGAGTCCAATCTATTGTAGGTTTAAGTGTGACTACATTATCCTTGGTAACCGTAGGTGGTTCCCAACCATAAAGCACAGAGTTCCAAACACTTTCATCTAAGGAACGTAAAAAGGCTCTCATACGAGCTTTCCAATATGGGTAATTAGACCCATCAAAGTAAGGTGGACGGGTTGTAGAAAAACCCTCTCTCATATGATCCATAATAAGGTCCTAGGCAACACTAAGTATATCTAGTGACCCGCTCTGATACCAATTGAAAGTTTTTAATCACGGATCAAATAAGCCTAGAGGGGGGTGAATAGGTTATTTTCAATTTTTAACAAATATTAAATGTGTAATCTAATCACAACGGCCAGACATGCAATCGCGTGTAAAGATAAATGCGGAATAAAAAACAACACACGATATTTTTAGGTGGAAACAACCTAGGCCACAACAATGACCTAAGAGAAAAACCACCAGTCCACCGGACCACCTAACTATCCACTATGAAAATCAATGTTCAATTACAACCATAGAGTCCAGAACTACCCGTCGCAGATAGATCCCCCTTTCTGTAATTTACTTACGAGCCGTCGCTCCTTTCACAGCCTCCAATAGCTAGATGTCTGGATCCAGACCAACGTTTCGATCTACTTGAGTCACACAAGATCAATCGAACCCGTCACCTTCGGTAATTTCGAGTCACACGAAATACCGAACACCTCACCTGAAACGTTAGCACAATAACACAAGTGCAAAGTGTGTCCTAGAGCGGATTTAAACAATGAACAATCCTAACTAGCAGATTCAACAGCATACGATGTAAAATCTAAATCAGCTAGCAAAATCTAGAACAATCATATAAAGCTCGATATCATGAAAGATGAAGAGAAGAAGTTAAAAGCACAAATCAGATATAAAAATATTAGATCAATGTATATTAGTTATGCACAAACTAGTCTCACTTAAATAGAGTCCAAGTTTACTTCAAATAGGATTTGCAATTGACTATAACTCTACTCATATCAGGATTTAGTTCTCAAAAGAATTCTACTCATACAATGATTCTATTCATATCAGGATTTATTTCTCACAAGAATTCTACTTATACAAGGATTCCACAATTCTACTCAATTCAGGATTTTGCTTTCACAAGAATTCTACTCATACAAGGATTCCACTTTTAAAACAATTCTACGCAAATAAGGACTCTATTTTCACAACACTTTTATTCACACAAGGATTCTACTTTCTTAACACTTCTACTCATACTAGAATTTTGCTTTCTCATTAAATGAGTCAAATTGATAAAAGTAACACATGGGTCGAATTAAAAAAGAGTTCTAGTAGAAGTGAAAAACTAGCTCGATCGATCCAATTCTCGATCGATCCAATTCTCGATCGATCGATCCAATTCTCGATCGATCGACCAGATTGATCGATCGATCTAGCTCAACCCGAGAGCACCTAGATCGATGTCGTTCCACACTCGATCGATCGATCATTCGATCGATCGAACAATATACTCGATCGATCGACCAATTAAAAGCACAAGTTATTTTTCATTACGATCCATACTAAGTGTCGTGCTCATTTGTGTGAAGATGTATGCATGATAGAATATTATACCTGTCATATGGGCGTTGCAAGCTTGGTGAATCCATCATCATGTATCATCTGATTAATCGGTGAATTCCTATTCTAGATTACAGTCAAATATTTTGTCCACGAAAATTGCCAATACAAAATAAACCTTATACTTATAATATTTAATATTGAATAAATAAAATTAATAATAAAAATTAAATTAAATTTTACCAATTTTTTCATTAATTATGAGTTGTGACATTATATTAAAAATAAAGATGCATTTTAGTTTATCTAGTATGTATTAAAAATTTAAATCATATATAAAAAATCTCATAATCTTATTTTTATCTTTCAAATATTTTTCTTTCTTTATTTATTTGCATAACTTTTTTAACTCATTATTTTAAATTAATTGTTATAGTTAAATATTTAGAATAAATAGTAATGAAAATTTTGTAATTAAAGTAAAAATTTGTTGACAAAATCATCAATAAAAAAAATAATTTGTTCATATATTATTTTAAAAAGAAAAAGAGAAAAAAAGAAAAATTAGTTCAAATGTATTACTATTTGTTTTAGGTTATTAAGACTTCTTTTAAAAGAAGTAAACCATAAATAAAACTCTTAAGTTCTTTTCTTTATAAGAATATAATGTAATCATTATCATTAATTATTAAATACATAAAATAAAAAGAATTATAATTTCGTCCAAAATGAGAAATGACATATAAACAATTATACATAGTAATGGCTTATCTACTCATTTGTTCAATTAAGATATTAAAAATATAATATTTTTAAATTTGATAAATTTAGTGCAAAATTGTATTTTTTGCCAAATTGATTTAATAATGTTATACTTAATAACTACTAACTAATTGAAGGTTTATCATAATCAAATTATAAATTGTCACATGTGAGGAAACAAATTATGTATTTTAAAATATGTTAGAGGTTTATATGAATTAAAAATTCGAATCACATGTAACTTCATGCCATCATTAAATCAATTTGGCACAAATTAAAATTTTGTACTAAATTTATCAAATTTATAAATATTAAAAATTAAATTATATAAATTGAAAAATTAGATATATTTTTGTAATGTGTTATGAAGAATGCATGTGGTGTATTTGCAATTTGATCGTAAATCGTAATTATTGACATGACAATGTCAATGTGACATTATATATATATATATATATATATATATATATAATACGCAGCACTATATAAGTAGAAACTAAGTACTCATTATGCAAACAAAATCTTCATACGATCTCAAATTTATTTCCCTCACTAAGTAGGCAAGAAACAAATGATTCATTCATTTTTGAGGTATATTTGAGAACTCGAAATAATAATAAAGATGAATTATTATTTTTAATAACAATTAAACACTTACACAAATGAAAAAATATAATAAAGCATTGAAAAACATGGTCGTTTCACATGCATGAAATTGTTATAAAGCACAATCTTTAAATATTGAATTATCATATTTATTTTGAATTATTTCTTCGTTCCCTTGTTTCAAGAAGTAGATCCAAGAAACCACTTGTATGAATGTTCAAAATATCTTCAATTTTTATTATTAATATTTTAATAATTTAATATTATTAACTTTTTATTTTTGTTCTAAAACTTTTGTCAAAAAGTAAAAAATAAAACCAAAAATTCATCCCAACAAAAAAGAATCGAGCATACGAGTGATCAAGCAATAGAAGTAATATCTCGTTAGGAAACACACTTGTTTAAAAATTCAAATACAAATACTTTAAAAGACATTTTTTTTAATTATTTATATGAGTTATATATACTGTACATGTGTGTGTACTGTGTAATTTTATATTTTTTAGATTTATTACCCTTGAAGTCATATTTGTTTGTACTTGTGGGTTTAAGAACTCACAAAGACGATGAACAAGTACAATCGAAAATGAATTAAGGGTAAGAAATATGAAATCAAGATATTACATATGTTCTATATTTATAACCAAAACTTAGCTTTCAAATTAAGCGCATCTAATAATAATATAATAGTAATCTTTATCCATATCTGTATGTACATCTATTCATTTATATTTATTTATATAAAAATTTAAATTATTTGTATTAAAATTTAGTACAAATACATCGTTATATTTTAGGGCAATTTGAATTACAACAAATCTTGTTTGTCAGCAGAAGCTTCTTTTGATTTTTTTCTTCTCAGATATCTGAAAAAGAAATTGAATTTTTATTTATTAAAAAAAAAAAGGAAAAAAAAAACTTTAAATGCGGATGGGTTGATCTGGTTTATTTTGCAGTTGCCTTATAAACTTAAAGAATAAGCATACCTATGCCATCACTTATATATATATTATTTATGTGCGTAAAAAAGTATCTTGTTTAAAACCCACAAGTTTTATAAGATCAAAAGGCTAAACCTAAATTACAAATCATTTAATCCCAAAATTAGAAATGGATTTTATGCCTTATCCATCTCATTTTTCTTTTGTTAATTTCTCTAGAATATTTTATAAATATCTTAAAATAAAATACGTTTTAGAAATGTCTATAAGGGTACTTGGAGAGAAAGTGAAAATTAATGCTTAAGATTGAATGAATAATTTTAGATAGTCTTGTTGTCCAAATAAATCTATTAGATAATTCTAAAACTATTAATTAAAGCAAATAGGTAGAAATATGTGGAACCAACTTGCTCAACTATAAATAGACATGTCCACTTATCATGTAAAAAAAAACTTGGAAAAATAACAAAATTAACACTTCTCAAAATTTTTAATAACAAAACTAGCACCTCTTGTGTTCAAACTTATATTTTCACAATTAAAAAAATGACTAATATGTCATTTTTCTTTGAACACCTATCCAATTAGAATTGAAAAACGATAGTTTAGACCCGTTCAATATTGAACGTTTAATATTTTACATACAAATTGAACGTTCAATATTATTGGAGTGCTAGTTTTATTATTATAAATTTTATGAGTATTATTTTTGGTAATTTTCCAAAAAACTTGAGTAACCAATTCAATGCAAGTTATTTTTTAAGACCCTTTTATTACACTTTCATTTCATAGTCTTTTTAATTGTCCTCCTTTAAGAAACTATCTAGCAAATACTAAATCATATAAACCAAAGGATTTTTGATCAATTTAATTATGTAACTTTATTCAATTGACGCATTAGTCACGTAACTATTAAGTATGTCCATTTAGTCCTTTAATATTAATTTTAGGTCAAGTTAGTCCAAATTCTTTTAAAATATTTTTTTGAAGAGTAATATTATATTTCTCTTTTTTATTTAAAATAAAAAATAAAAATAAAAGTAATTTAAAAAAAAAAAAAAAAATTTAACTCTTGCTTCATCTTCTCAGTTCACTCTCTCATCCATTTTCTCTTCACGTTTTAAATATGCTCATACTATTTAAGTTTGCAATTCTCTTATTCATAACCAATAACTTAACTAAGATGTTTATGCACACTCATTTCTTTCTGTTTGTAGATTACTAAACACTAATTTCATATACAAATACAAATGAGTGGGGCTTGAAGTTTTTATTAATTAATAAGTTATTGTTTAGTAATTAAAAATTAAAGTCATAATAAATTCAAGATAACAAAAAAATTTCAAGACACAAAAAGAATAAGAGAAAAAATGGATGAGAGAGTGAACTGAGAAGATGGAAGGAGAAATATAAATTTTTACTTTTGTTTTTGTTTTTCATTTTAAATAATAAAAAAAGTAATATTACCCTTGAAAAAAAATATTTAAAAAAAACTAGACTAACTTGATCCAAAATTATAATTATAGGACTAATGTATTAATTTAGTAAAGTTATAGGACTAAATTAACCAAAAAACTTAAACCAAATACCCTATTATTCAATATTACTCAATCTTATCAATAGTCATTGCTAGCAAATATTATTCATTCACATATTCTAAAAACTATCAATGTAACACCCCATTCTTTATACGAACTAAAATTTTAGTCAAACTTATATTTTCAAAATTGTTATGATCTTACCCTTAATAATTAGAAAATAAAATTTATGAGCTTAATTTGTGAGGTGAAGATGTTTTAATAATCAAAAAGTGTTTAAATTAAATTATGTAAATTTTGAGCAAAATTACCAAAATGCCCCTAACTCTTAAACCTTTTATTGTTATGAGACAAGGGTATTTTAGTCTTTTCACCTTAAAAATAATTATCACCAGCAGCCTCTTCCTTTTCTTCTCTTGGTGACACACGTATAAAAAAAAAAAAAACAATATGATGAGCTAGTATAAGGGACAATATGATGAGCTAGTAAGAGACAATATGATGTCTTCACTTTGGAGAGAATAATTCCCATCCGAGAGAATCACTTCCTCCTTATATCTTCTTTCATTTCTTCTCTCTTCTTGACATTTCTAAGAGGAAAAAATTCAGAAATTGAAATGGGATTTCTTCACTAGATTCAATTTTGCAACCAAACAATTCTTCAAGTGATTTTGGTATGTATACAAAGCTTCTTTTCCCTTTTAAATTCTGTTTATGATCTGAAAAACAGGTTTTTAACATAAAAGGATCATCCATGGATGAAGTTTTCAAAAATAATTCAAGAACAAGTCATTTGTAATGTTTTGAACTTCATGTAAAATTGTTTTTCAGAAAATTGAATTGAAAACTGGGAAACTTATACAACGAATTATGGTCTTTAAATTATATTTCTGAAAATATCTGGATGTCTAGTTTATCACAAATTTTACGGTTTGTAATTTGGAGTTTTCTACACAAAGTTATACCTATTTAAATGAATGTTGTTTTATGAAACACAAACTGCAAGAGCTCTCGGTATTTTTGGTAGTTGAAATGTTTATACAGCTTGGAATTTAACAAATTATATCTTATTTTAAATCTTGACATGTCTATTATTTGAAACATTTTACGGTTTGTTATTTTGATATTTCTAGACAAAGTTATGGCTATTTAATCAAGGATATGTCAAGTGAAGGGGGTGATGGGAAAACTGTTTGAAAAACCAATCGGATTTATGTAATTTGAAATAGTTTTACTGATTGGAATTTGATGAATTATATGTTGTTTTAAAGCTTAAGATGTCTAGTTTAATATGAATTTTACGGTGTACTATTTCGAGTTTTCTAGACAAATTAATAGTCATTTAACTAAAGGTATGTTTTGCTCCAAGTGTGCTAAAAAATCAGTTTTGAAGTAATTGGTTTTCTAAGGACTTGAAAGGGTTTTTTATTTGATAATTGAGTGTGTAATATCTAATTTTTAAGATTGAAATGCCTAATTTATGTATGTTTTTATAAAAATGAATTTAAACATTTCTACCAAAAGTTATATGTGAATATATAAGGGTAGGTTAAGGGTATCCTAAAACTACTTAAAAACAACAATTAACTATTAACAACCCCTATTTTGGATATGTTAAAGTGTTTTATTAGTTTGACTTAAATAAGCAAACTATGTCGTTATTCTTGTTCTAACACAAGTATGATTTTCTAGGAAGAGTTGAGCAAGCAGATCCTACAGTACACGTAGAGAACCAACAGTGACATAGTACAGTGAGTGGATATCTAATTATTTCTAAAGCATGGATAGCATTATTTTTGAAAAACATTCATGTTCAAGTAAATTCAATTTGTACAAGTTGCATAATTATGAAAAAGTGCATTCATGTTAACTAATATATCAATTTCAATGCACTTCAAAAACTTGTACACCATGAAAATATATTTCATTTTTATTAACAGAATCAGTCAAGTAAATGAAAGAAAATTTACAAGCAAGCTATGATTGAATCAATTTTATTACTTATACTAAGTTTTATACAAGCTTGCAAGTTCAACAAATATTTTACGATTGCCAGAGTACTTCCCCTCATGTATTCATGATAGTTGGCTATACTCAGCATTCAGATAATGCAGTGACTTGGTAAGACATCATGACCAACAAATTTGGGCCAATTCAGATTACTATGATCTTTACCAACTCAGTATGATATTATAAGTATCATGTTACAAGTTCAGTATGATGACACGTTCAGTTAAGTCAGTGCGCACATGACTCATGTATCAGCAGAGCCAACTGAGCCATTTTAGTGGCTATATCAAGTTCCCCACACGTGTAGTTGAGAGCTAGTGCTAGTACTAAATGTCTCCTTATTGTGCAAATAAATTTCTCACGCATGTAGTTGAGAGTGAGAGCTAGTGCTAGTACTACATGTCTCCTCCGTGTGAGATTAGATCCCTGAGTGCTCTTGGCAATAAATATGCTTTTCTCATGGTTATGCATTTTATTTATATACTAATAATCATAGTATCATCATATTCTAAAAATCATGTACATGTATTTTTATCAGAATGTCACTTCGCTATAAACCATGAACATGTCATTTACAGTTTCTTTTACAAGTACAAAATTACGATGATTTCATGAAACTTAGTTATGCATTTACGAGAACATTATTTTATCACAAAGACTATACGCAGATTATTACTATCAGTATGTATTTCATGATAATTCATAAACAATTCATACATAGTTTACATGAGTACTATGTTATTTTATAAAACTTATCCACTCACTGAGCTTTCAAGCTCACCCTTTTACATTTATTTTCCTCCCCCAGATAACAGGTTTTGAGGCCACATCACGTGAGTCCGGAGGCTTAGGTTCTATCTATTGTTGTGCAGTCTAGGTTGTTTTCATCTCCTTTCCAGTTTGTTTAGTGTATTTTGACTGTTATGTTTTGGACTAGTGATCAAAAGTCTTATGTGATGAATAGTATGTATCTGACTGTGTATAGTTATGTTTGGCCATGAGCCCCTTTCTGGATATGTAAAATTATGTGAAGTTTGCTGGATTATGGAATTCTGTACTTTAGAAATAAAGTCTTTTATTGCAGGAAAGATAGTTCAATAATTAGGGGAAATTCTGCCAAAATTTTTGTAAATTTCTTACACAAAATTTTCAAGTTAAATTAAGGTCGATTCAGAATGTTAGATATTATGTTCCCTCAGGACACGTCACATGCTCTAGTGTTGAGCTGGGGCGGGTCCTGACAATTTGGTATCAGAGCCAGGTCAAGTCTATTATGTATAGGTAGATATTAAGTTTGACAGTACCCACTTATTGATGTTTCTTTTTCTTTGTTTTACAGTTTAGATAGAAGTATGCCTCCTCGTGGCCGTGGTCGTGGACGTCCTAGGAAATCTCTCCAAAATAGACCAGCAGCTATTAGGAGAGATGACAGTGATACTGACACACATGTAGAGTCCATAGCTGAAGCACATGTTCATGTACCACCAGTATATGTTGACCCATTTGGGGTACCACGACACCCAAATATTGTACCAGATCTTCCAAATGTAGAAAATGTTGCTCCTCATCAAGAATAAGACCCTATTCAAGAGCTGACTTGTGTTCTTACAAGTTTATTAGAGAATAGAAATCATAATCCCATTGATAGAGATTATAGCATTGAGCATGCTATCAAGCTTGGTGCTACAAGATTTTCTGGTACCTTAGATGCAGCAGTTGCAGATGATTGGATTACAAAGATTGAAAGAATGTTTACTGTCATGGTTTGCCCAGAGGATCGTAAAGTTTTATTGGCATCATACTTGTTGGAAGGTAGTGCATATCGTTGGTGGGCTTCTTTTCAAAGACAACATATTAATCCTACAACTATTACTTGGGCTAATTTTCGAAAAGCTTATGATGATCAATATTTTCCAAGTGTTTACCGTGACATGAAACAAGCAGAATTTTTGAGACTTGTTCAGGGACCAATGGGGATTGCAGAAAATGAGTAAAAGATTTACTGAGTTGTCCCGTTATGCTCCTCGACTAGTAGAAGTTGAATCAGATAAATGCAATCGATATTTTTAATGATGGTCAATGTCAGTTTACAATGATGGTCATGAAATAACAACCGTCATAGAATATATTTTTTATGACGGTCACGACCGTAATTAAAAAGGCTTATTTACGATGACGCCTGAATAGATGACGGTCACTGTATTTTTTTTGAAGCGTCGTCGTAGCTTTATAATGATGGTTAATGACCGTCTTTAAAGCTATTTTTTGGCGTAATGTGTGTGTTTATATTTTCAAAAAATATATACATAATTTACTTTAACTCATAAACACATTTAAAAGTACATTTGGGTTAACAAAATATGACAACCAAAAACAAAAAAATTGGACGTAAATGTATAATTGAAATTTTTATTTATAACTAATAATACACACACAAACACAAATTCAACACGAAAATTCAAACTAAAATTATTGTGCATTTAATTTGTCAAAAAGAAAATAAAAAATAAATATACATGATACTCTTATAACTAAAATTATATCATATAATTTATTTGGATTATTACAAAGCTAAAACAGCCAATTATAATTTTGGATATGAAATAATTATGCATATTTATGTAATTTTGAATTAAATAGCAAAATTAAAAGTAATTAGCCATTTAGGCTCTCGGCCTCTGACGCGTACAACAGTCAAGGCATTTAACTTTTTTTTTTTTTTTTTTTTAAATTATCAATATTATTCATCAGACCCCTTTCAGTTTCCACGTGGGTCCTGTATTTTTTTGTTTTTTGAAAAACACTTTCCCACTTTCCTTTACCGTGCGTTTAAGAAACGCGCTACTTCCCTGTGCTCCAGACGGGTTGGAAACGCAGAAAAGTGTATTTGACGCAAACTCGATCAGTTTTTCTTCATCCGGCCACCGAAAAATGTCGAATAAAGTACCAAAACGATCGAAAAAATACAAATAAGAGATCCATGATATTTGTTTTGGCTGAAAACGATTTTATAAAATACACAAATTTTAGGGCTTTTCGGGTTGTTAAAAAATAACCTAAAAAACAAGGCTTATTTATTTATTTAAATTATCCAAAATCTTGAGTTTTTGGAGGTTCATCTAAAATAACCCTAAAAACATTGGGGTCATGATATTACAATAACATAACTATCGATCACAACCCATGAATTATAAAACATTTCCAACAATAATAATTCGCATATATCAATATTTATATTTTAATTTAATCTAATCCACTGATCAATATCAATTTTTATGAAGTCTAATAACATATCAATTCAATTTAAATCAAAATTTACAAAAAATTAAAAATTGTTTGATTACAACACCGGAGACAATTATATATTAAAATTAGCAGCTCTCATAAAAAAATAATTATCATATTTATTTTGTTTTATACAATGTACGTGTGTGTGGTGTGTGTAATTTTGTATTTTTTAGATTTAAAAAGTTCACCCTTGAAGTCATCTTAGGCTCTACTTGTTCTTCCACTATTGTAGAGTCTACAAAGAGGAAGAACAAGTAGAGCCTAAAATGATTTAAGGGTGAGAGATATAAAATCAAGAGATTACATATGTTCTCTATTTATAACCAAAACTTAGCTTATAAGTTAAGCAAATTTAATAATATATATATATATATATGTAAATTTAAATCATAATTATTAAAATTTAGTACAAATATATCCCTAAATTGAAGGAAAATTTGAATTACAATTGAAATTGAAATATCTTAAAAACTATTGAGAAGAAGATAAATAGATAATGCGTAAATATTATTGCTAAAAATAGGAGAATAATTTTAGCATAACCGATATGTATTATATAGGATAGAGAGTGCTATGGAGGTCTAATAGTATAAAATAAAATAAAAATGTATAAAAACCTAAAAAAAAAAATGAGTATTTGATCCAAACTTGATCAGTTTTTCTACATTCGGCCACCGTAAAATGTCGTATAAAGTACTAAAATGATCGAAAAAATACAAATAAGAGACCCATGATATTTGTTTTGGCTGAAAACGATTTTATAAAATACCCATATTTTAGGGCTTTTTGAGTTGTTAAAAAATAACCTAAAAAAAACAAGGCTTATTTATTTATTTAAATTATCCAAAATCTTGAGTTGTTTGGAGGTTCATTTAAAATAACCCAAAACAACCATCATAGATTACACAACCCACGAATTATAAAACATTTACTACAATAATAATTTGCATACATCAATCAATATATACATATATGTATATATTTATTTATTTAATCTGATCTATTGATCAATATTAGTTCTCATGAAAACACGAAGAAGCAGATTATACAATTTATAACACATCAACATCGATCTAACACAAAAAATTAAGATTATTCGATTACCGCACACAATACAGTTATATATTGAAACTAACGGCTCTCATAAAAAATAAATATTATATTTATTTTATTTTATATAATGTAAGTGAGTAGTGTGTGCAATTTTGTATTTTTTAGATTTAGAAAGTTCATCCTTAAAATCTTCTTAAGTTGTACTTGTTCTTTCACTATGGTAGAGTCCACAAAGAGAAAGAACAAGTACAGCCTAAAATAATTCAAGAATGAGAGATACAAAATTAAAAAATTACATATGTCTTATATTTATAACCAAAACTTAACTTTCAAGTTAAGTAAATTTAATAATATTATAATAATAATCTATATTCATATTCATATCTTTGTCTAAATTTATTTATTTATACATATTTGCATAAGTATAAAATTTAGTACAAATCTAAATCATAATTATTAAAATTTTGGTACAAATATATCCCTATATTTGAGGACAATTTGAATTACAATTAAAATTGAAATATCTTAAAAATTATTGAGAAGAATATCAATAGATAATGCATAAATAATATTGCTAAAAATAGGAGAATAATTTTGGAAAAATAATAAAAATAACACCAATCAAAATTTGTAATAACAAAAATAGCACTCCTTGTGTTCAAACTTATAATTTCACAATTAAAAAAAATGATTGATATATCATTTTTTTAACGTCCATTCAATTAGAATTGAACGACAATAATTTAGACTCGTTTAATATTAAACGTTCAATGTTACTAGAGTGTTAGTTTTGTTATTATAAATTTTAAAGATGTTATTTTTTATAATTTCTTAATAATTTTACCATAATTGCTATATATTACATAGGACAGAGAGTACAAAGGTGGAATAGTATAAAAGAAAAAATAATGGTATAAAAACCTAAAAATATAGGTGGCATATGGAATTTGTTTAAATATCTATTAAAAAATATAATCATATTTTCTATGATAGGTGGCATATATATTAGTAAAATGCATGAGTTTAGTACATATTATATTTTACTTTTATATTTAATTTTTATTATATTTTTTGTGTGATATTAAAATATATATTTATCAATTTTTAAAAAAATAAAGTACTAAAAATTCAACAATTATCTAATTATAAAAACAAAAAATTGATCTAGAGTAAGAAAAATTTTGCATTAAAAATGTAAAAAAGTAAGTTCGTTTATGAAGTAATTAATATCTATGTAATATATAAAATAAACTCTTATAATAGAAAAGAAAACAAATTATAATATAATGTCAATTATTATAATTAAATAAATAAAATTAATAATAGTTTTATATTTTAATTTTTTGTTATATTTTTACTTGATAATAAAATATACATTTATTAATTATTTTAATAAATAAAGTATTAAAAATTCAATAACTACTTAATTATAAAAAATAAAAAATAAAAACTTTATTGTGAGGGTAACAACATCAAGATTGCACAAACCAAAAAATAAAAAATTATGAAAATAATTAATTATCACAATATATATATATATATATATATATATATATATAATATATATATATATATATATATATAATCATTATAATTAAATAAATAAATTCAATAATAGTGACAATTTTTGTAATTAAATTGAATAATTTTGTCCAATTTTTTTAATTATAATATGACCATTATTTTAAAAATTAAATATGTATTCTAACATGTATAGGATTTCTAATATAAAAAATTAAACCATAAATAAAAATATTAGAATTTTATCTTTTATCTTTCAATTTTTATTTGTGATGTTGTATTTTAACCCACTATTTAGGGGGGGGGGGGGGGGGGGGGGGGGGGGCGAATATTAATTCAAATATTTATTGTACATTTTAGGTTTTTTGGGACTTCTCGTAAAAAAATAAATAAGATTCTTATAATATTTAATAAATAAAATTAATAATAAAAAATTAATTAAATTTTACCAACTTTTTCATTAATTATGAGTCGTGACATTATATTAAAAATAAAAATGTATTTTAATTTATCTATTACGTATTAAAAATTTAAATCATAAATAAAAATCTTATAATCTTATATTTTATCTTTTAAATCTTTTTCTTTCTTTACTTCAGTTTTTTAATTCATTATTTTAATTAATTATTCTGATTAAATATATATAATAAATAGTAATTAAAATTTTGTAATTAAAGTGAAAATTTGATGACAAAATGTCCAAAAAAAATTAATTTTTTCATCTATTATTTTAAAAGGAAAAAGAGAGAACAAAAATGAATTCAAATATATAACTATATGTTTTAGGTTATTAAGACTTCTTTTAAAAGAATTAAACCATAAATAAAACTCTTAATTTTTATTTTTATAATAAGATGATATAATCATTAGGAGTGAGCATTTTTTTTTTTTTTTTCCAAAAACTAACCAGCCAACAAAAGTCTAGGTTCAAATTGATCCAAATTTTTTTTTAGGTTAGTAGGTGTGATAGGTCTAAAATATTACAAAACAGATCTTGTCAGTTCTGTTGGAGGTCCGCCAAAAATAAAAATCGACAAAATCGAACTAACCTAGATTTTTATATATTAATATTTTTTAAAAATGTTATATAATAAATTCTATAAAAAAATAAATAAAATAAAGTATTAATTAATATTATACAAAATATACAATGTAAAAGCCCTACACAAATATGCAGTGTGTAAAATCATGATTTTGAATTTGGAAGGGTGAGTAGTAGAGCATCAAAATGAAGAAGTGGCAATAATAAGATATCATTCACATATGACACATATTGATAGCTTTAAATTTATCAAGTATTAAATATGAACAATGATAATAATTCTTATAACCGATAGTACCACAAGTGTACCAAATGTTGAAATCCTTAAGAGAGAAATATTAGAGGAAGCACATAGTTCAGCTTATGCTATGCATCCAGGTAGTACTAAAATGTACCGAACTCTAAAGGAAAATTACTGGTGGCGTGGAATGAAACGAGAAATTGCAGAATTTGTAGCAAGGTGTTTAATTTGCCAGCAAGTGAAATCTGAGCACCAGAAACCCGCTGGACCTCTTCAGCCACTTCCTATTCCTGAATGGAAATGGGAACACATCACAATGGATTTTCTCTACGGTCTTCCTCGTACCCAACATGGCCATGACGGGATATGGGTAATTATGAATCACTTAACCAAATCTGCACACTTTTTGCCTGTTAAACAAACATTTCCATTGGTAAAACTTGCCAAACTATATGTGGATGAAATTGTGAGATTACATGGAGCTTTAGTATCTATTGTTTCTGATAGAGATTCAAGATTTACTTCTCAATTTTGGTCTAAATTGCAAGATGCTATGGGAACGAAGTTACGCTTTAGTACTGCTTTTCATCCTCAAACTGATGGACAATCAGAGCGAACAATTCAAACCCTTGAACAAATGTTACGAGCTTGTGTTTTGTAATTTAAGGGTAATTGGGATGATCATTTACCATTAATGGAGTTTGCATACAACAATAGCTACCATTCGAGCATTGAGATGGCTCCATATGAAGCACTATATGGTAGGAAATGTAGAACACCCATATGCTGGGATGAGGTAGGTGAAAGAAGAATTTTAGGCCCAGAGTATATAGAAATGCTCACTGATAAAATTCAGGTAGTCAAGGCAAAATTAAAGATGGCACAAGATAGACAAAAGAGTTATGCAGATAATAATATTAAGGAGCGTGAATATAAAGTTGGAGATCAAGTATTCTTAAAGTTATCACCATGGAAAGGTGTTGTTCGATTTGGGAGATGAGGCAAGCTAAGTCTACGTTACATTGGTCTATATAGATTACAGAGAAAATTGGTCATGTGGCATACCGTTTAGCTCTACCACCAGAACTTTCTAGGATCCATGATGTATTTCATATTTCAATGCTTCGTGGATATATTTCAGACTCGTCACATATCATTGAACCCTAACCAGTTCAAGTCAAAGAAAATTTGACCTATGAAGAAAAACCAGTGGAAATACTTGATCGTAAACAACAAGTGTTGCGAAACAAAACTATTCCATTAGTGAAGGTATTATGGAGAAACCATGCAGTAGAAGAGGCGACATGGGAACCTGAAGTTCAAATGCGTACTCAATACCCTAATTTATTTAACCAAGGTATGTGAATTTCGAGGACAAAATTCTTTAAAGGGGGGAGAATTGTAACACCCCATTCTTTATACGAACTAAAATTTTAGTCAAACTTATATATCCAAAATTGTTATGATCTTACCCTTAATAATTAGAAAATAAAATTTATGAGCTTAATTTGTGAGGTGAAGATGTTTTAATAATCAAAAAGTGTTTAAATTAAATTATGTAAATTTTGAGCAAAATTACCAAAATGCCCCTAACTCTTAAACCTTTTATTGTTATGAGACAAGGGTATTTTAGTCTTTTCACCTTAAAAATAATTATCACCAGCAGCCTCTTCCTTTTCTTCTCTTGGTGACACACTTATAAAAAAAAAAAAAAAAAAAGACAATATCATGAGCTAGTATAAGGGACAATATGATGAGCTAGTAAGAGACAATATGATGTCCTTACTAGCAATTCCTTATCTTCACTTTGGAGAGAATAATTCCCATCCGAGAGAATCACTTCCTCCTTATATCTTCTTTCCTTTCTTCTCTCTTCTTGACATTTCTAAGAGGAAAAAATTCAGAAATTGAAATGGGATTTCTTCACTAGATTCAATTTTGCAACCAAACAATTCTTCAAGTGATTTTGGTATTTATACAAAGCTTCTTTCCCCTTTTAAATTCTGTTTATGATCTAAAAAACAGGATTTTAACATAAAAGGATCATCCATGGATGAAGTTTTCAAAAATAATTCAAGAACAAGTCATTTGTAATGTTTTGAACTTCATGTAAAACTGTTTTTCAGAAAATTGAAATGAAAACTGGGAAATTGAGTGTGTAATATCTAATTTTTAAGATTGAAATGCCTAATTTATGTATGTTTTTACAAAAATAAATTTAGACATTTCTACCAAAAGTTATATGTGAATATATAAGGTAGGTTAAGGGTATCCTAAAATTACTTAAAAACAACAATTAACTATTAACAACCCCTATTTTGGATATGTTAAAGTGTTTTATTAGTTTGACTTAAATAAGCAAACTATTTCGTTATTCTTGTTCTAACACAAGTATGATTATCTAGGAAGAGTTGAGCAAGCAGATCCTGCAGTACACGTAGAGAACCAACAGTGACATAGTACAGTGAGTGGATATCTAATTATTTCTAAAGCATGGATAGCATTATTGTTTAAAACATTCATGTTCAAGTAAATTCAATTTATACAAGTTGCATATTTATGAAAAAGTGCATTCATGTTAACTAATATATCAATTTCAATGCACTTTAAAAACTTGTACACCGTGAAAATATATTTCATTTTTATTAACAGAATCAGTCAAGTAAATGAAAGAAAATTTACAAGCAAGCTATGATTGAATCAATTTTATTACTTATACTAAGTTTTATACAACAAAAACTTGTTGCTCACAATGGTGTATATGATTTTACGCAAGTGCATGTGTCACAAACAAGTAATATAATGATAAGAAAGATCGTTCCCACGGAGATTGAAATACTAGAAAATATCGTAAAAATTAACTATTAAAATCAATATTTTGTGTTTATGTTTATTAAAATAAAATAAATAAATAAATAAAATAAAATAAATAGAACGAGAGAACAAGAGTAAAAATACTGAAACAAAGTTTAACGAGAGAGATATCAAGAATCGCAAGTAGATAAATCAGTTAGGATTGCGAATGTGACAAGTGATGTAGACAAACTGCGTTGCTGCAGAGTTGCTGTAGCAATGCTGTAGCAAAGTGCACCAGTAACTAGAATTGCGAAAATTATAAGGAATTCTTCCGAATCTGCAATGTTTATATATTCTATGACTCAATAAAACATATTCCTATGCACAACTGAATCTAAGAACAACGTTTCATGCACAAATTCTATTAGGTTATGTGAGATAATTATATATTCCTATATTAATTTCTTCACACTATTCTAGCTTCATCTAACTTAAATTAACCTTTCCAGATTCAATTTCAGTTTAGTATCCTATCAATTGTTGATCAAACAATCAATAAGAATAAATCAATAAATTACGCATAGAATAACTAGCACCCTTTGTCAAGCAAAGCACAAGTTTTTAAAATTAAAGCATAAAGTCTACATACACTTGCACATCCACAACCCTAACTGAATGAAAATTTAGCCAAGCATATTTATAAAATTAAACATCAAATCATTCATTGTCAACATCAGATTCATAGAGTTATAGAAATTTGGAAAAATAATAAAAGAAGAATAGAAGAAGGAATAAGTTAATAAAACCCCCTTTTATTGAATCTCAATCAATTGGATTCCAAATCCCTAATCTCTCTTGCTTTCTTCAATGATTGTTCTTGCAAATTAAGCCTTCAATTGGTCTCTTTCCAAATCCCTCTTGCTGCCCCTGTTTTGCGTCCAAATCTGCTGCGTTCTTATTCTCTTCTGCTGTTGCAAATCTGATCTGATTTTTCTCCTCTAGTTGCTGCCGCAAATCTGCTTGTTCCTCTAGGTTTTTCTGTTGCAAATCTGGTTGTTCCTCCCTGTTTTGCTGCTGCCCAGATTCTGCTGTATATTTTCTACCTCTCGTCTGCCTCTATCTGTCCAGAATTCTGCTCTTTATATGTATTTATTTGCTACCCAGAATTGCCCTAGCTACTGCCGCCAAAATCTACCTTAAATCAGCCCCTGTTTTGTTCTTTAACATTAGGTTTAATTGGAGACAATTTTTAGTGTGTTAATTTTCAATATTATCCCTAAAAATGTGAGTTAATAAAAGCCCAAAATTGTCCTTTTTTTGAGAGTCCAAATCAGCCCTTGAATAATTGTTTACAGATCAGCCTCTGTTTTGGTGCTATTTTCCTGGTGTGATTTTGCTGCAGCTTTGGATTTTTGCATTTTCTTTGCTGTTTTCTTTATCTCCTGCAAGGGCAATGAATATCTAATGAGTGCACATCAAAATATAATTCTTTTTGACAGATTTCATAATTATTTTGAATTTATTATCAAAGAATTTACTTAAATCACAAAGTCCACAAATATTGTATAAATGAATATAATGTGCAAACATTCTCAAAAGAACAAACAATTATTTATGAATAAGAGCTAATAATACTCTAATAAATTAGAGTTATCACTTGCAAGTTCAACAAATATTTTACAGTTGCTAGAGTACTTCCCCAGATGTATTCATGATAGTTGGCTATCCTTAGCATTCAGATAATGCAGTGACTTGGTAAGACATCTTGACCAACAGATTTGGTCCAATTCAGATTACTATGATGTTTACCAACTCAGTATGATATTACAAGTTCAGTATCATGTTACAAGTTCAATATGATGACACGTTCAGTTAAGTCAGTGCGCACATGACTCATGTATCAGCAGAGCCAACTGAGCCATTTTAGTGGCTATATCAAGTTCCCCACACGTGTAGTTGAGAGCTAGTGCTAGTACTAAATGTCTCCTTATTGTGCAAATAAATTTCCCACGCATGTAGTTGAGAGCTAGTGCTAGTACTACATGTCTCCTCCGTGTGCGATCAGATCCCCGAGTGCTCTTGGCAATAAATACATTTTTCTCATGGTTATGCATTTTATTTATATACTAATAATCATAGCATCATCATATTCTAAAAATCATGTACATGTATTTTTATCAGAATGTCACTTCGCTATAAACCATGAACATGTCATTTACAGTTTCTTTTACAAGTACAAAATTACGATAATTTCATGAAACTCAGTTATGCATTTACGAGAACATTATTTTATCACAAAGACTATACGCAGATTATTACTATCAGTATGTATTTCATGATAATTCATAAACAATTCATACATAGTTTACATGAGTACTATGTTATTTTATAAAACTTATCCACTCACTGAGCTTTCAAGCTCACCCTTTTACATTTATTTTCCTCCCCCAGATAACAGGTTTTGAGGCCACATCACGTGAGTCCGGAGGCTTAGGTTCTATCTATTGTTGTGCAGTCTAGGTTGTTTTCATCTCCTTTCCAGTTTGTTTAGTGTATTTTGGCTGTTATGTTTTGGACTAGTGATCAAAAGTATTATGTGGTGAATAGTATATATCTGACAGTGTATAGTTAAGTTTGGTCATGAGCCCCTTTCTAGATATATAAATTTATGTGAAGTTTGCTAGATTATGGAATTCTATACTTTAAAAATAAAGTCTTTTATTGCAGGAAAGATAGTTCAATAATTAGGGAAAATTCTGCCAAAATTTTTGTAAATTTCTTACACAAAATTTTCAAGTTAAACTAAGGTCGATTCAGAATGTTAGATATTATGTTCTCTCAGGACACGTCACATGCTCTAGTGTTGAGCTGGGGCGGGTCCTAACAATCAATGGTATTAGAGCTTTGTTCTTTCAATATTGAGTGTAAATTTATTCTTTTCATAAAACCTAATAGTCAAGAATACCACCTGCTCTACTTTTTCTCAGGCCAATTTTTCTTGTAAAAAATTATGAATTTTTGGCTATTAAAATAAAGACGTATTTTCATTCTTAACATTTGTGGACTATACTCAATGAGGAATATATTGTCCCATATGACACTACTACACTAACAACAACCCAATAGAAGAGTTGAAGGAGAAAGAGCAAAAGGATTCTCAAGTCTTATTCACTCAACAACAAGCTATGGCGAACGAAATATTTCCAACAATTATGAGTGTTGTTATATCAAAGGAATCTTGTGACACATTATAAGAGGAGTTTCAAGGAAATGAAAAGGTACGTGATATCAAACTACAATCTTAAGAAGAGATTTTGAAAATATTAAGATAAAAGAAAATAAGATCGTAAAAGATTACTATTTAAGAATAAAAGAAATAGTAAATCAATTGAGAGCCTATGGTGAAAATATATCCAAAAAGAATTTTGTAGAAAAATACTAATAAGTTTACAAAAAAATACAATCCAATAGCTACAGCCATTAAAGAAACAAAAAATCTAGCAACCTTGACGGCTATCGAATTGATGGGCTCTTTAGATGCATACGAAAGACGTCGAATTAGATGTGACAAGGACATCATAGAGAGTGTGTTTCAATCTAAAGTTATTGTGCAATCTCAAAATCAAAAGAATATGAGAGAAAATTTCAAAAAAATTCTAGAAATAAAAAAGGTCAATAAAAATGTGGAACATACAAGGGAACTACGCTCCTCGTGGATTTGCAAAAGAAAATGTCACTTAGATAAATACTGTTAGTTCAAAGATAAATCACAGTGCTAATAACAAAATTGGGCATGAAAAAAAAAGTTTATAGACTCAAAACAAGTAAGCAAGCCAACTTCACATGAATGTAAAAATCATATTTTCTACACTAGTCAAGCTTCTAATGAGAAGAAAAAAGACACATGATATTTAGACAGTAGTTGTCGTAATTATATGACTAAAGATGAAAGCATCTTCTGCAATTTTGATAAAACTATAACAAAAGTCAATATTGAGAATAGAGAATACATCGAGATCACTAAAAAAGGCATAAATGTTATCCTAACAAGGAAAAAAGTATATAAATAATGTATTATTAGTTTATTTCATAAACTAAAACTTGTTAAACGTGTGTTAACTAATTGAGAGAAAATATTCCTTTTACTTTGAAAGATATTTATGCATAATCTATAATAATAAATATAAAAATTTATTGATAACTAAAGTAAAATAAAACAAAAAAAAAAAAATTGATACTTTTTCATTCAATAAAGGTACACAAGTAAGACAATTATGAAGGCATACATGAATAATTCATGGTTATGGCACAAATAATTTGGGCACTTTAATTTTCGAGCCTTAAAAATGCCGTATAAGAATGATGTGTGGCTTAACAAAGGAAAAAAAAAGCATTTGTAAAACTAGTAAATCACCACCTGATAAAAAAAATATCTGTGTGTTAAAATATCTAGGCATCGCCTAAGCATGCCTATGCCATCACTTAAATATTATTTATGTGAGGAAAAAATGTTGGAAAATGTATAGTACAGTAAAATATTGGATAAATTAAAAAAATAAATAATAAATGTAAAAAAATAGTATAAAATAACACAAAATATTTAACATAGAAAAATCCACTCAATATGATAGGGAAACAACCACAGTGCAACTCCAAAAAATTTTCATTATATCATTAATATATACAATAATTCTCTCAAATTTATGCTTAAATTTGAAGTATTATAATATTACACTCACAAAATGTATCTCTCACGATCACAAATGTTTGATAAATTTTTCACTATTTTTTGAGTTAATTTTTTGAGTTGATTTTTTTATTAACTTCTCTATGCTATCAACTGTGAGTTCTGAACTTATATGTTTTGAGATATATACTCTTCTTTATTTATAAAGAAGTATTTATAATAAATATATTATTACTTACCTCATTTTTTTTTTCCTTTTAATATTAGCTGCACCATCCACATATGCTCATTTCTTCTTCTTCTTCTTTGTCGTCAAAAATAGTTTCACCGTCTAAAAGAAATAAAATTGAGACGGATACCATAAAAAAATCTTAGTTTAAAACCCACAATTTTTATAAGATCAAGAGGCCAATCTACAAATCATTTACTCCTATAATTAGAAATGGATTTTATGCCTCACCCATCTCGTTTTTCTTTCTCTTCGTCATCTTTGTTTGATAATTTTCTTGAAAGGATCAAAGATCTTTCCTTTTTTGCTGTCTCTGTTCTTCTTGGAAATGTCTTTTCTGCGATCTTCACCTTCTTCTTTGCTCTAGGTTCGCTTTTTTTTTTTTTTTTTTTTTTTTTGTTCCCTTTTTGAAGATTCCTTTACCCTTTTTTCTTAGATTCAAGTTATTCCACCTTTTGTCATTATCATTGGTGAAATTTTATCTTTCTTGATTGATTTTCAGTGCTTGTGAACGTGGTTTTTGTTTTTGAAACATATACCTCTTGTCTTAAATTGGATGGTTGTCTTTCAAAACTTGAATTGAAACGACAAAACAAATCTGAAAATTTGAAAATCCAATACCTTATTCAAGACAGAATAGAGATGAATGAGGGAAAATGAGATATAGGTATGCCTCCATTGTTGTGTTGAATCAGTATTTTCTTCATGATTAGAGAGGTTTCGTATTTAGATAAAAGGGGTTTGTGATTGTTATTTCTCTCTTAAATTGAATAGCTGTAAATTGCTTTTCGAAACTTAATTGAAATGACAAGAAAAAACATTGAAATATTTGAAAACCCAAAAAGTCATTTAAGACAGATAGAGTGGATTAACGGGTAATGATAAATGGGTATGCATCCATTGTTGTGTTCAATTAGTATTTTCTTCAAGATTTAGGGACTATTTGTTTGTGCTTCTTTAAAAGTGGTTTAAGACATAAGCGATTTTAAAAGGAAAAATGGTTTCTGACAGCAGCACAAAATGTGCTCTAAAACTCTTTTTGTTGGAACATTTTCTAAAATGAAAAGACATAGCTTTTTGATAAGTTGTAATTGTTATGAATAATTACATATGTTTTAAAAGACATGACTTTTAGAAAAGTCACAATTCATCAAAGAGTTGTAACCCAATTGAAGAGGTGCATGGAATTCCATTCATTTAGGCCATTAGAAGGAGAATAAGAGAGAATAAAAAAATAGATAATAAATATTCTCTAACATTTTTCACTACAATTATGTAAAAATAAAGTTAGTGTTCTAAATACTGCAGATTTAGAACATTAATTATCTTGAGTGCTCTTTAAAGTCAAAGGTGTTCTTAAGTTGTCTTCGTGAATGCACACTGCAAACAACAAGAGGCTTCATTGTATCCTGGAGGCTTATTTGCTGAACCTTAGTGCTTCCCCGAATTGGTGGGAGCAAATAGCGTCTTAAGGCCAACGACTTGAAGTCGTGCCTTAAAGCCAAATTCAAATGCAGTATTATTTATAATGATTTTACAGTATCACAATTGGATCTTATGAAAATTTGACTTAAAGATCGTAGAGATCAACATTCAACAACAAGTTCAAGAAAATTTTCCCCAACACTTTTGACTTTTGACAAGAAACATTTCTGTCATAAACGCTTGAACACGTCTCAGAAGTATAAACAAAGATACCCTACAAAATTTTCACATTTAGATAGTTATGTTAGTTTGACACTCCAATTTGGTGGTGAAAATTTAAATAAATAGTTGTGCACGACACTCGATAAATCTCCAAAAATTTAGGATATTCGGTGTCATAAAAGTGTTATGTAACCTAAATAAAAGGGGCTAGTGACAATTGTTCAGTTGTTTCATTCAGTCTTCAACATAGACTTTAAACCCTTATGAATTCAGATTTCAAGTGCATTTCATATTAAAAAGTGTTTGTTTGTTTGTTCTGTTGAGACTGAACTAAAGAAAATGTAATATCTTTTCTTTGCAGTGGGAAGCTTATTAGGAGCTATGACTGGAGCTTTGATGGGGCAAGAGACTGAGAGTGGATTTGTTAGGGGGGCTGCTGTTGGTGCCATTTCTGGAGCTGTTTTCTCCATTGAAGTCTATGAATATTCACTTTTTCTCTGGCATTCTGATGAATCTGGAATTGGTTGCATCTTGTATTTGATAACCAATTTGGGCTTTCAACCCCATTTAATGTACAAAAGCCGGTCTTTATGGGTTCCTGCCTTTTTTCTTAATTGACCAAATAATAATTGGGGTGGGAGAACTGAAACAGATTTCGGCTATGTTTGCTTGTACTTATGCTAAAAATTTAGTCAAAGTAGTTTCATAAGAAATCGCTTCTATCAAAAGTAAAAAAAAAATTGTGATTTATAAATCTGAAAGCACTTGTGTAGCTTTGTTTTTTTTGTTTAAAATTGCTTTTCCAATGTCTCAGAAGTAGAAACAAACATGTCCTTACTAAGTTTTTACCACTGTATTCTGAATTCCTGGCACTCTTATCTTTCCCACATGTTAATGCAGATTGATGTAATTGCAAGCCTTTTAAGTGGTAGATTAGTTCGCGAGAGGATCGGTCCAGCCATGTTAAATGCAGTTCAAAGCCAGGTAATTAATTCCCTTTGAAAATGGTAGTTGTCAGTTAACCTATGAAATAATGTTCATAATCATATATTCATTTACTTAACTGTTTGTGTCTTCATTTCTTATCTAGATGAGTGCTGTTGAAGGAAGCTTTGATGACATCTCCAACATTTTCGACACTGGTGGTTGCAAGGGACTACCAGGAGATTCAGTTGAAAAGATCCCAAAGATCAGAATTACTAGCAAAAACAATTTAGATGCTTCTGTAGAGAAAGTTTCATGTTGTGTTTGCCTTCAGGTACTTAATCCATAGCTTCTCATTCTTAGTTGTCCATAGAGGTGTGTTTGTTTATGCTTTTAACACCATGTAAAAGCACTTTTAAACCAAAAAGAAAAAAAGATTGCCTCAAGTGTTTTAAGGTCTCACATAAGCACAAATTATGTGCTTCTTTCTTAAACAACTTTCTTCTTCAACCACTTTCGGTAAAAAAACCCATAATTCTAACTTTCCACAACTTCCTCATTCTTACTTGTCCATGGGGTTAAGGGAGTGTTTGTTTCTGTTTTGACACTACGTAAAAGCACTTCTTAACCAAAAATAGAGAGATTTCTTGTGTTTTAAGGTCCCAGGTGCTTTCTAAGACCTTAAATTACTCGAAGCAATTTTTCTAGTAGAAACACAAATTATGTGCTTCTTTATGAAAGTTCTCTATTCGTAAAACCATAATTCAGACTTTCTTATTTTAGGTGATTGACATTGTTAAGTTTTCACATGTATAGGACTTTCTTTTTTTAGGTGATTGACATTGTTAAGTTTTCACATGTATAGGACTTTCAGCTTGGAGAAACAGTGAGAATTTTGCCTCATTGCAATCACATGTTTCACCTACCTTGCATAGATAAGTGGCTCTTAAGACATGGTTCTTGTCCATTATGCAGAAGAGATTTGTAATTTCTGTTTTTTTGTAAATTACAAAATCAGATTTTTGATTCTTAGATACGACACTTGGGGCTTTTTGTATAAATGGTAAGTATGTAATCAGTTCACGGCACGAGTTGATCTAATGCTATGAGATCATTTTGGAGATATCAAGCAACTTTTTTTTTCTTCTTCTTTGTACTGATTTGTATTTGAAGAACTGCTAATGTTCAAAAGGATCATATATATATATATCCTTTTGAACATTTCAAGATACTTTGCATTGCGCATTATTTATTAAAATATTAAAAATAGTTATTATTAATTTTATTTTTAAACTCTAATATTGTTATTATGATCTAAAAAAATTGAGTATACATTTATGTAAGGCCATATCATAATCAGAAATCTTTTGTAGTTCTTGTAATTCAGGTTGTAAGACTCTCAATTCTTCCACTAAAAATTCAAGTTCGAATCTCACTCAGGTGTGTGAGTGTATTCTCTTTATTAATAAAAAAGAAGCTGACTTTAGAGCCCTTTTAAAAAAAAAATGTCATATCATAATCTCATTCATACATAAAATTTTATTTTTAACTCTTTAAAAAAATATATTTTTTTTTCTTATAATATAAAACATTATATGTATTTTAAGAAAATGTGTCTTTTTTTAGAAAACATATATTGTTAGATAAATAGATTTTTCTACTATTCAACTATATGTAAAAAATATCACTTAACGAAAAAAAAAAAATGTTGCAAAATTAATATTAAATATTTTTAAATATAAAAAGTTTACCAATTCTATCAATTTGTTGACAAAATTAACGAAATGCTTGCACGTGCGACATATATGACCTAATTAACCCAAACGTATTGCAACAGAAGTTTGTTTCTACTTCCATCTTGATAAACTCATCTTCAGTAGCAAATTCTTTTGATAAACTCATCTCCAATGGGTTCGAAACCCACAAAAATTTAATGTCTCAGCAGTTTTCAAGATCATTCCTTCACCAAAGAAAAAAAATTTAGGTGAAAGAAATAAGTCAGTTCGTACTTCTCTTACTTTCATTGAAGAACAAGTTTACATTTCTACTTCTCTTACTTTGTTCTCTTCTAATTTTAGAAATTAAAAAAAAAAAAAATCAGAAGTAAAGCAACCAGTTCTTATCCAATCCTATCGCCACCACTACTTAACTTATCATACCCATTGCTAACCCAATCAAGACCTACAACTCCCACCACCATCCGACTAAAAACTATCGTTTTAGTTTCGGCAACCATTCACGCCATCTCGCAAAAACTCATTGCTCCCCTCCATTGACGATTCGCAGGTGCCCACCACACCTCCGACCGCCAACGCAATTTGCACTAAAATCTCTAAAGAAGATAAGGGAAAATGAGAGCTCGAGGTTGAGGAAATTTGGGGTTAAACATTCACACGTGCAACATGGGTACTAATTTTCGTTAATTCTATTAAAATTTTGGCAAAAATGGTAAAATTGTTATATTTAAAAATGTTTAATGATAATTTTACAATATTTTTTAGTTCAGTAGTATTTATGCAATACCGCATTTAGTTGAATGATAAAAAAATTTATTTATTCTTTATTGTTTTATGTTGTCATTTTTTTTTCTTAAAGAAGTTAAAAATAAAACAATATAAATAAGTGAGTTATTTATGCACTAAAGGATAATATTTTAAATAATCTTTAAGATAATTTTTGGTATTTAAATACTAATAATTTATTACTTAATTGATAAAAAAAATAAAAACTGTAAATAAATTATATAATAACTAAGGGCTAAAAATAATAGTAGACAAAACTTTAAAATTGTGAGCAATTTTGTCCAAAATTCTATAGGGGCATGATTTGAACTATTATATACCATAGAAGTATAAATTAACGTGATAATAATTCCCCAATTATTTTTCTTTCTTTATTCTTGTGCTTGTTTTACTGTCTTAACCCATCTATCATCACTAGATATAATTATTTTTTAAATAAGCTAATGGGTTTGATATAGCTTCAACATGCAACGAACAGACAGAGATTGAATTTCCAAGGGTGAGATTCACGTAAAATTTACAATACCAAAAACTAAAGAAGACCAAAAAGAAAGGTAACTTCGAAGAAACTAAAGAAGATATAGTCCTGAAAAAAGTAACTAAATTAAGTACATGTTCCAAGTTAAATCATACATTGTAAAGTAAAAGAAAAATAAATAAATTGACTGCACCTTCTCCTCTCTCTTTTGAATGTACATGCTAATGGCGCTCACCACAGTTCCGAGAAGGAAGATATAACAGCACTGCAAACTCAGTTTCATCATGTCGCGTTGAGCCCCACAGATGGGGCCAGAGTTTTTGCACGGAAGTTAATACCACCCCCTCACAAGGACAGTGTCAGACCTCTGACAGAACTAGCTCGGCTCACAAGGTTCAAGTCGAGAAAGACAACAACAACAGTTATGTCATCGTGGAAATGCCGGCGAATACCACGGTCTATTTTCTTCAAATCCGAATACCTCATTTCTCTTTTCTTTGCTGCTTCGTACAAGGCAGCTTTAACAAGCCTCTTTGCACTACCCTGTGAACCAAAAAGACAGAATTGGGGGGAACAAATATGATCATATTTTTCAGGCACATTAATTAAGGCATATAATTCTCAAGTACTTGTTCATCTCAACTCATAGATTTGAACAAATTTACATTATCAAGCACATGTTTAGTTTATTGGGGGGACAAATATGATCATATTTCAGGCTCTTTCAGTCGAATCTTGCTAAGTTTAACAAAATACAGAGATGCAACTTAAAAAAGCAAACAAACAAAAAAACCATGATCAAGTAGTGTGATAACTATCTTACCTTGTGTGGGTGCTTCTGGACTATATCAACTGCTTCCTGATTGCTTAGGTGTTCCCATAACCCGTCAGAAGCCAATATGAGAAATTGATCAAGTGGTTGGAGTTCATGCACAGTAATTGATGGTTCAGAGCTCAAAATTGGTCTCTTAAAAGGTTCACGGAGTCGAAACTTAGCATACAAAGGCTCCCTGTTAAATTCTGCCTTCTTTAGATATACATCACCAATAGATCTAGAAACCTGCAAATGGGAAATTCAAAAAGTAATTACTAGCTTCACTCTTTTGTCCCTATATAAAGTAGAAACACCTGGAGAATTTGGGCAAAACAACTAAGTTTGGCTTGCATCACGCAAACCTGAAAGGATCAGTATAAGATGCTAAAATTTCTATCAATGCACAAGACAAAGCTTGCACGCTTATACATGCCTGTATCTACCTACCGTACTATAGGCATATATGAATCCCTAAAATCAGAAAGCTTTAATGGAACTAATACATGCAAGTTTTGTCCATATATTCTATCAGAAGTGCACACTTAGGCTATGTTTGATGCACCGTATTAGATAGGTTAAATATAGTCGTATTAGACTTAACTGTATTCAATTATATTATAATTAGTCAATATAATGTTTGATGAAAAGCTGTATAATATAGTCGAATTAAATTAATTATATATATTTTATTAAAATAATTTATATTTAAAATAATTTTTTATTATAAAATTTATTTAAATTAATATTTAATTCATTTTTATATTTTTATTATATTTTTTAAAATAAAAATATATCATTTTTAATTTAAGATAAAAAAAAAAATTAAGACATATTATTTTATAATTAAAAATTCAGACAGACTATGTTAATTATCCAGTACGGTTTAATCCACCCTCCCTGGCCGTACAAAATTTCTACATAATTGTACTATTTTTATACTATACAATACAGTCTGATTTCACAGCCAAATACATGACTGTATATAAATTATACAATCAGGATATACAGTACGGTATAACAAACATGACCTTAATGCTTTATTAGTTATATCTGAATCACTTAAGAGTTCAAGTAGGTCTAATATCATTTAAAGGAAATGGATATCTGGTAATCGAGATCTATTTCTTTAACTCTTTATTACACTTTAATAACAGACCACCAGTGTCTAAGAACTTTCTTAATACTACGGGCAATATAGTGGGATGCTTAGATGTGCTACTTGCTTCATCCTTCTCACAAACCCAGTTCTATCTGAAGCCCGCAAGTAAACAACAAATATATCAGTTTATACGTACATCAATCACCCGACGATAACAACAAAATGTGGAAGATATATATAGTTCAACATTTATTTATACTATGCTGCCATTCTTCCTTTTGATTATTCCATCAGTTGCTCAAGTGACTGAAACACATTTTGGGCATCTCAAGTGATAAGACATATGACATGGTCTAGGTAGCCAAACGAATCCAGCATAAATGTCTAGTTACATATAACAAATCACTACCTTTGACCCTTTTTCAAAAGAGGAACCTCCAGGTGTATTAAAGTAAAACAGGAAGCAAATGCCTATAGCATCAATATAATGTTGATATTGGTATAGGTTTTTCACTATCATTGGTAAATGTTGAAACAAGGAAGGTATCCAATCTTTACCAAAATACTCAAGCCTCAACTTAGCTCAAACCTTCTTGTCAAAAACCGTCCTTTGGAAGTCATTTCCAAAGTAAACCTCTCACTGACAAGTTTCCTACTCAGAGAATTACTTTTACTTCATACATGGGCTTAATTAATCCAAGTACCCAACTAAGCATTAAGTAGATTCCACAGCTCCCTTAAAAACACAGTAAACTAATTGACAAACAGTAAACCCAGTAAACTATTACCCTTAACTTCCAAATTCTGACTGCAAAATATTTATACAAAATATTGACAAAAGTTACATCTATTAAGCAAGATATCAGAAGTGATATATTTCAAAATTTTATACTATATTATTAAAGGGTGAAGTGCCAAAATTGTTCACTAGTTGGTCCTTTTAGAATTGGAAAATAAGTCTTTTTAGTCCTAAAGGAGTCTGTTAGTCCTCTCCCTTTTTCAAATCTTAAAGACTAAGAGACCCTTTCTTTCAATTGTAAGAGGACTAAAAGACCCCTTTTCTAATTCTAGAAGGACGAAATGACCCCCTCTCGAAACAAAGGAACTAATCAACTATTTTTCTTAACCTAAAGGACTAGGTTAGAAAAATGTGTTGATTAATCTACTAGTTTTGAACATGGGTCGCTTAGTACTTTTAGAGTTGAAGGTGTCTTTTAGTCCTCTAAGATTAGGGTCTAAAAAATCCCTCATCAAAAAGAGCCTCTCTCTCTCTCTCCTTTTTTTTTTCCTTCCCAATTTTAAGAGGACAGAGGACTAGAAGACCTTTTTTTTTTTTTTTCCAATTTTAAAAGGCGAAAGACCTTTTTTCCGATTCTTAAAGAAAATACTAGTAACAATGGAACTAAACGGCCATAGTTCTTAACCCAACGGACTTTTATGACCCTTTACTCATCGTTAAAAAGAATAAGTTACCAAACAGAAATTCAAAAGGAGTATATAGGACATCAAGAAAAGTGCTTAAATCACTTAAACCTTTAGTCATTACCTGTATCAAGCCTTTGACTCGCCATACATTATGTTTCAAAACAACGATTTGAGGGTCATCTGGATGCAAAGAACGCATCTCCTGTCTGACAGATTCTATGCTAACATTGTGCTCCGATGACAGCTGGATGGCAAGAACTTCCCCAGTTGCCTTCACAGCTCTCCCCAGCACAGCACGGGAATCACCAACGTTGGCCACATAAAGGGTGCCACCACAGATCACTCCAACCAGACAACAAGATCCAACAGCTGCAATTTGTGGATTCATAGGCCATTGCTTGGTAACAAGGGATAGAAAACCCTCTTCTGTGGCTTGATATGCTTTACGTATCACATCAACCGATATAGCCTGTTGCTCGGAGGCGAACCCTGCCACAAAAGTTATTAGCCAAGCCATTGGTATTCAAGATTATTTTTTATAACATAGAAAGATCAAAATGGCCTGGAATCATAGTAAGAAGTAACAATATTTGGAGACAATAATGCTTAAGTTCAAATGGCATGGGTTTATTAGAATCTCTTAACTCACAGTCCCACTAGCACTCAAAGGTCCATTTGATCAAACATTACTTACTCTTCAGGTGCTGGAAAAGGTGATCATTGATGTAATGCGAGGTTTCAGGACCGCCATGACCATCATAGATTCCAACAAAGGTGCCATAAGGGCCAGAATCAATCAAGCTCAAAGGACCAGACTCAATCTGGCTTTGATCTTCCAATAAATTATTAGCCTGAATAACAGCCATTGAAAATTCACCATTCAAATGCTGCCCAATGTCTTTGTACCAGAATAATCCATCTTGCCGGCCCTCTGCATCCCAACCCTTGTGGACATATCTATCCAAGGACGGCTTCCAGCAGGCCCTCAGAAAGTTCATCAACTTTGATATCATCCCTCATTTCACCGGGGCCAGCCTGCAATTCCTCGACATCCAAAATGGATGCACTATCAACCCCACCAAAAGCCTCAAAGTCCTCTTTTCCTGAACATATAAACTAAAAGATAAAAATAAACCATCAAAGTTAAAATAAAAACAACCCAACTCTAAAAAATTTGAATATGTACTTGATCAAGACAATCAGTTATATTGTAACATTCAACATGGACATGGTAATAACAACAACCTGAAAATCAAATCCCATATTCCCATCCCCAATTCTACTCAAAACTTCAACATAACTCCAAGGAAATGCCATAGAAATATAACTACAGAAAACACACTGACAGTCAAATCTACCTCCACATTTTACAAAGCATATTTAACTATACACTACCCAATAATAATTTAAGGATGAAGAATAATTTAAAGCAAAAATATTAGTTAAAAAACAGACAGGAAGACTAAATTTAAAAAGGAGTATAAAAGGCGAAATTGAACTCACCACCGTGTAAGTAGGCTATTTGATCAGTTGAGGTTAGCTACTGAAACATACTAGAATAAAACAATGGAAATCTAAAAGAAAATAGGCAGTACATGTGGATTAAAAAGCTTTAGATCCAAATATCCATCAAACAAAAATTTGACAATAGGGTTTTTGAATATGGGTAACCCCTTTTCTTGGCTTTTTTCCTTATTTCTTTTTTCTCTTAAAGTTTTCTTTCTTCTTTGTTTATTTGGATGATATGGAAGAAAGAGGACGAAGAAGATTAGAGATTATCGAAGAAAATGGCTCTCTCTCTCTCTCTCTCTCTCTCTCTCTCGTCTATCTCAGCAGACAAACTCCTAACAAAAGAAAACGAACAAAGCGAAGGCTGAAAGCCAGCAATGCATTTGGGCAGCTATGGGCTCCACATTTAACTAAATAAAGAAAAAGTAGATAGAAGAGGACGAATAATTAATTCGTTTTTTTTTTATTTATTATTTAAACCTTTTTTTCTACTTCTACCTTGCTTCTTGATTATTATTTTTCACATAGAATCAAATAATCAAAAAATCAGTAAAGTAGTAAAAGTAACTGTAAACATCATAATGACTTCAACCTTTCAATACAATTTAATATCTAATTGAACACTAATATACCGCTTTATACATAAATAAATTAATACATTTGGAGTAATATATATTCTTACTTCTTGGTAGACATTTTTTTCCTTTCTTTGGTGCCTTAAAAATTGTATTTAACTTGGACTAATTGTATTTATATATATTTACATAAAGAATAATATTATAATTGATAATATAGTTTCTAGTATCTTAATTTTTATGCAACAATTCAGTGGGTTGTCCCCCTTTCGTTAGTTTTTTTTTTTTTTTTATATGCTAGCAGCAAATTCAATTTTAAATTTTGTTGAACATTGAATTGTATTTTTTTTTTTTTTTATATTTAATAATATAAGTAATTAAAGAATTGCATGAAGAAGGTGATAAGGAAGTCTTAATCTAGTTAAGATGTCCCAATATTCCACTAAAGCCTCCTAGCTACAATGTTTCATTAAAAAATTGTAAACATCATAATTGATAAATTAATTTATTCGACTAAAATTAACTAAAAGTAAACCAAATTTTTATTTTATAAAAATAAATAAATAAATTTTAATTTTAAAAATACAAAAATTAACTTATATAGGGTGGTTATAATTTTAAATTTTACAAATAGATATTTAATTGAATTGATCTATATATTACTAATGCACATATTTATTTTTTAATTTCATACATTTATTATACAAGTTTTACACAACTAGTTTTCAAATAAAGAGATTTACGACAATAAATTTTGCTCATTTTTTCTCTTCTACTCTTTTTAAATCTCAATATTCAAAAGATGATGGTCCCAAAAATTAAATAATAAATAGGAGCTATTGATCCTATATATATATATATATATATGATCATCTAATTTAAGTTAATTTTTTATACCAATTAAGAATGTTAAACAACTTATATTATTTTTGGTTCATTTTAATAAATATTTACTATAATTAATAATAAATTTAAATTATTTTCTTCTTTAATTCTCAATATTTATCATTTTTAATAATTCTTCTCTGCTTAAAAATTTGTGAAAAATGCTATTATGCAACGTTTTAAATTATAAATATTTTTTGTTATTTTATAATTAATACAAATTTAAAATAATTTAAATTTATTTTAAAAATAAGTAGACCTAAATTATAAACCAAATATATCAAATCAACATAAATAGTTTTGTATAATGTTCTTAAACCAATATTTTATAAGATAGTTTTGGTTATTGATTTAAAAAATAAATATATGTAGACTCGATTAACATTTAGATAAAAATCGACCAAAATTGAACATCGTCCACCCCTTAGTAAAAGTAGTGCCTAATATTTTCTTAAATATGGGTTCGAATCTCATCTCATAATTTACATCAATTAATTAGTGAGTGTGTTTCAAAATAGATTGTATTAATTCAAAAAAAAAAAAAAAACTCTAAAATTGAATTATAGTATCTTTAAGGAGTTTTTATAACTATTAGTGTAAATTTTGTATTAAAAATTGCTCCAAATAAGCTCTATAATTTTACATTAAAAAAAATGTGATAAACAATATTGCGCTAAATATAGTAATATACCATTCATTTAGCCCAGCATTGTGCACTCATTTTTTTAAATATTAATAAAAGATGAAAAATATAAAATATTGTTTTAATTTCTATTTTACTCTAATTATATATTTTTGACTAAAATTTGTTTAAATTATATTATTCCTTTATCTAAAAATTATATTTTTTTATTAATTAATAATATTATTTATTTTTATTTAAATAAATTAATATTAAGTATATGATGCAAAATTAGTAAAAAAATTATTGTACAATCATTAACATTTAAACATTAAAAATTTTATAATATCAAAAATAAAAATACATTACAAAGTTATAACAAGAAATAGAACATAAAGTTAAAAAATATAAAATACAACATAGAGCTAAAAAAAAATTAATTTTCATCATTGTGTACTTTTAATTGTCATATTTTTTTATTAAATATAATGTTTACTTTTTAGCAATGTAATTTTTAAATTTCAGCAATATAATATTTAAATTTTAGCAATGTAATGTTTAATTCACCGTAAAAAAAATTAATATCTTATTTAGTAAATTTTTTTCTTATTAAAATGTAAATTTTAAATTTATTATAATTAATTAAATAATTATATTCATATGAATTTTTACTATGAGTGATTGTATCCATGGAAAAAATATAGGTTTGAACACAATTGATTTCTCTAAAGTACTAAAAGCAAGATATAATAATTGTTAGAAATTAATTAGTAAAATGGAAAATAAAAAGAGTATTATAATTTTTTGAATGAGTATACTTTTTTAGGTTGATATTTATTTTAATATATGGAAGATATAAAAAAAAAAAAAATAGTATAATTTTTATACTAAAATAACATAAAAAGTTACATTAAAATAAAATTTTGGTTTAAAAATGGTATTAGTTGTCGCTTGTTGGTCAAATTAAAGCTACCAAACCATGTTTCAAATTATATTCTATTCAATTTTTGTGTGGTTTGATTTTTAATACCCTAAAATATGCTTATCACATTCCAATAATATATATTTAATGTATTAAAAAGATGCTTTAAACATATATTTAGTGCCTAAAAGGTAATAAAAATAAAATATTGTATGTTGAAGTTGATTTATGCTCATCACTTTTTTTAGACACATTGATCATACAAATTACTAAAAATTCACGTTTTTCTTCAATGATGCTTACGCTAGTTTTAGTGAAAAAAGCTAATATTACAGAGGAGTTTATAGAAAATGAATGGTTGGTTTTGAATTTCTTATGCTCAATTTTTTGAGTTTTTTACTCAAATAGTAAAGATATGAGCAAAAGAGACTTTTGTACCTAAATAGCATTTTTTAGGTTAAAACGGTAAGTTTCATCTAAGAGTTAGATGTGAGTTTTACCGTAATGCCCTTTTTCTTCATTCTTTTGATTTATAATTGTGTAAAGCTTATTATGTTTTTTAGAAGATTTTGTAAGTCTTACAAAACTCATGATAATTCAAATTTTTATGTACCTATGCTGATTCTTTGAATAATTTAATTAATTATTAAATTATATTTATATTTATAATTCTGATACTAATTTCTGTACAGTTAATCGACTCACTAACAAATATCCTCTTTAAGTTGATTTAATATAGCATTAAGTACTGCATTTATTAATAGATAGATATCACCTTCATCATCCCAAAATATAACTCGTGCATCACCTTTATTATAGAACTGTTAAAACTATTCAAAGAATACATAAAACATCAAAGTAATCAGAATAAAAAAAAATATAGCAAAATTTGAATGTACAATTTACATGCAAAAATAAATATGAATGTACGCATTATATTAAGAAATTTTAAGTCAACCTACTATAAAAATAGCAGCAGTAATCAGAATAAAAAATATAAATATACAGTTTATATGTAAAAATAAATGTAAATGTACGCATTACATTAAGAAATTTTAAGTCAACCTACTATAAAAACAGCAGCAGTAATCAGTAATCAAAATAAAAAATTTGAATGTATAGCTTACATGCAAAAATAAATGTAAATGTACGCATTACATTAAAAAAATTTTAAGATCATGAAATATCTTGTGTCTCTATTTCCATTATTTTATGATTTTTTGTTTGATTTTTTATGATTTCTGTCATTTTACAATATATTTTTATTGTATGTAAGGATTGCATTCAGATTTAATTTGTATGTAAATGTTACATTTAAATTTTTAAACTTGAAAGGTTTAAGGGTTGAAAATGTCATTTGGACTTTATTAAAACATAGTCGTTTTGCGATTTTAAGTAAAAAAATTAATTTTTTTTTTTTCTGTGCTATCTCAAGTAATTAATTCTAATTTTTTTTAGTTGTGATATCCTATATATGTTTAGATTGATGACCTTTTAATAAATAATTTATATTATTTAATATTTAAATTATGGAGAAGATATTGTCACTTTTTTTTTTTTTTTTTTTGTTAATTCTACGGTACATTAAAAGCAATATTTAAAAAATAACAAATATATCATTTTATTTTATGTTATTCTTCTGCGCCAAAAATGACGTATATGTTACTTTTTCAAATTACCTTTTAATGTGCAGTGAAAAGAATAAAAGATGGTGTAGTAATATCTTTTCCCTTTTCAATAATTTAAATATATAAATAATGAATATAAATTATTTAATTAAAAATTACTTAATTGCATTCGATTATATTATTTTATTTTTTATTTAATGATGTTAACCAATCAAATTATATTAAGCATATTTGATTAATTTAGTACCCAATACAACCTTTTGGTATGTTTTGTAATTATTCTAATACTTTTTTTTTTTTATTCCTTTTAGCATTTTAAAAATTAATAAAATCAATAACATGATCTAAGTTCGTTAATTTAACCATCATATAATTCACATGTGATGAATAATTAATAATTCATATTTCATCTTCAATTTTAACTATTCAAAACCAAGTTTAAGCTGATGCTAAATTTAAACTAAATATCTAGAAATAAAAAATTGAAATAATTAACCATGAGAAAAAAATTTAAGGACTAAAAATGTACCATGAAACAAATTAAGCATAAATGGTAGGTTTCAACATTTTGAAAATATATATTATTATATTATTATTATTAGAGCTGATAATTTTTGACACAATTATAAACTCGATACAACTTACTTACAAAATAGTCAGGTCCATATTGAATTTATATGGGTTTGGCTGTAAACAAGTCGACCGTTTCACTTATTTAAAAAATCAGGTCATAACAGGCTATTCGGATAACTCGTGACCTGTATAAGCAACTCGATTAAATAACTAAAATTATTAGTGTATGTAGGCAATTGTTTCCAATTTAATTATTTGTAAGTTTGTACTTTGAAATATATTTGAATGACATCCAAATTCATTTCATCTTTTATTTTTTCATGTTTTTATCAATTTATAGTAATAAGTTGTTTAATTTAATTTTTATATTTTGATTATTTATTATTTATTTTAAACTTAAAATAATTTTTTACTTACGAAGTATTTATAATATATACTTTTGTAAGAACTCTTTGTTAGTATTTGAGACTTTAACAACTTAGTTTTAATGTATCACAATACTTATGATTTTTTATATTATTTTTATTTTATATTAGTTAATATTTTAACATTTTTTGTTGAAATAATGTTTAAATTAATTTAGTTTTTAGAGTCTAATTAGAATTTATTAGGTTAATAAGTTACATAAGTACATGTTGATATAATATGTCAAATTTTTTTACATTATAAAATGTAATATATATTATTTGATATATTTAAAAGAGTTTAATAGGTTAAGCGGGTTAACTCATTTATTAAATAAGTTAAGTTAAGATTGTACTTTTTGATTTGTTTAATAAATGAGTTGAGTTTGAATCAAACTTACATAAATCGAATTGTAAACTAGTTGACTCGAATCTAACACGTTCTACTTGCTTTACAGCTCAAATTATTATTAGCTTAAAATTCTAATTTTTTATATTATTTTTTTATTTTACTTTCTTACTTTTCTAGTTGGGTATTTTGGCACGATAAAATTGTAAAAATACACTTGGGGATTTATAGGATAATTTTATTTAAAAAATGGTTAATTCGATTTTGATTTGCTATAACAATTTACGAACATGGTGAGGTAAGTAAAAAAAAAAAAAAAAAAAGACTAATATAGTCATAAAGTTGAAAAATTTGCCAATGAATAAAATTCACCCATGATTCTCAAATGTCCTTGACATTTTTTGACAAATGGATAGTAGATTGCACTTTTACTTTACCAGAAGTCAAGTCAATTGAGGTCATAATTGTACGTGGTGGGTGCAAGAAAGGGATAAGATGGGCATTGAGTGTTTCAATATTTTAGTAGTCCTTAATATGATAAAATCTAAGTATATTGATCCTTATTATTAAATTAATACACTAATTATTTATTTATTTAAAAAAAAATTATATTAAATGTGTAATTTTAAAAAGAAAAAAAAAATCTATAGAATGACAGCTTTGTTTCAATAAAAATATTTATTATTTTTTTTTTTTTCTTTTTTTTTTTGTCTAATTTATTATGAAAATAACTTTATTTATCCTAAGAACCATGTGTACATCCACCATCTTCTTTGTTATAGGTCCTGACATCACCTCATTCTTTCGTCAACCAATCAATTCATTGTTTGTTATGGAAATTAAAGTTAAGCAACCATCAAATCATTTTGAAGCATCATCTCTGCAAATAAATGCAACTATCGTTATCTCACTCTTTCCATTCTTCTTCATTTCTTATCTATTTTTGACCACCTTGTGTTCAATCAAAATCACTTTTACCTTAGATTTGATAAAATATAAATTGGTCGGAAAGGATGAAGCAATTAGTGAGATTAGAGAGAATGAGCAAGCGGTAGTGGCGATTAGGGACATAAATGAGAGTTAGTGATGTTTTTAACTACAAATACATAAAAAAATATAGCTTTAGATTATTATGCATCAAATAATGAAAGTTGGTTAGCTGACAAAGAAATAAAGTGACAATAGGGGTTGGATGGTGGAGGTTGATTATAATTACTAAGATAGTATGAGACATTTTAATATTGAAATGAACAAAAAAAATGAAATAATTCATAAAATAATAGATATTTTTATAAAAACAAAATTATTCTTCCATAAATTAAGTTTTTTTAATCCAAAATAGGGTCATTATTGTACCTTTTATTGGATAGTGAAATCACTAATATACTAGTTTGATAATAAGAATCCACGTAGATATCATTTATTGAATAGGGAGATTACTAAGTGCCAATTAATTAAATGTAAATGGTATCCCTATTATTAAATAGGATATCTTTAGTATATCAATTCAAGAATATAGTTACTTATAGTGTACCAATTTAAAAATATGAATAATATCCTAACAATGATACTACTAGCATACCATACCTCATTTGGTTCCACTTAAGGTGCGCCACTCACCCATCTTTAGCTTCTTCTTCTTTTTTTTTTTTTTTTAACTTCAATGGAGTTTTAGGTCCCCCTAGTTTGTGAAGGTTTTTGTGTGTTATTGGGCATATTTTTTCCACCTCTTTCTCCTTATTATAGTGTCGCTCTTGTGGCATCTACCCATTTACGGAATCTTTGTGCAAATTTACCTAGTCAATAATTTTGCCATTTGAAAATGGGATGTTTAACTCATGGTTAAATATCATTTTGAGTACAATTCACTTAATATAAGTGTGTGATCGTGATTGATTTGAATTTCTTCCGTGAGGGCTTTAAAATCGTATATTTACTTACTCAAAATGATATTATAGTGAATGAGAATTGAGTCTTAAAGTTCACTCATTGAGAAGAGAAAATATAGTGGATTTATGTGTGTCTCACATGAAAAAACTAACAACACTTGGAATGTTTTGTTGGAACATTTTCTAAAATGAAATAACATAGCCTTTAGTTAAAAGATTAATATGGTTGGACAAATACCTTTTGGCAAAAGATACATTGAATAGTTGCAATTTTAAAAAATAAAATGCTATGTTGAAAGATTGTGATTTAAGTAAAAGAACTTGACTTTTCGATAGATTGTTATTAACTTTACAACTAGTAAAAAATTTAATTTATAAATTAATTTTATTTGTGAAACATGATTAGATGTATGTAGGATATATCTTGAATTTAATATTATTTTAAGAGCATATATGTTAAAATTAAGATAATGCATGTATGTATAGCTATATGCATTGATCAAATTGTAATTGATTAAAATATAAAAATAAATATTATATAATTTAATTAGTGAATATTATACATATAACTTATACGTGTTAAATAGTCATGGTTCTTGGTGGTGTCGTGATCATTAGTGAAATATTATGAACGTAGCAAAAATTCATGACTGTGTAAAATATTGAGATCATTTATAAAGTCTTGATTGACGAAAATGTTGCAACTCTTAATGATGAATCATGATTTTTGAGAAAGGGTCGTGACTTTTGGTGAAACGTAGTAATCTTTAGTGAAAATTTATGACATTTGATGAAATGTCGTGACACTTAGTAAAAGATGATAATCCTTGGTGAAAAGTCGTGGCTCTTTTGTGAAAAATAGTGACTCTTAGTAAGGGTTGTGACTCTTGGAAAGGTCGTGACTATTGGTGAAAAGTCATGACTCTTAGAGAAATTCATGACTATTGGTAAAGGGTCGAAACTATTAATGAAAAATTATAACTCTTGATTAATTGACCAATCACAATATCAAAGACAAAATAACTCAATGAAGCTTTAAATTGACTCATTCAAGAGTTGATACATGAACAAGGAAAGTTAAAAAGTGAATGCATTGCATGGGAGGAACTAGTTAATGAAATAAGGAAGAATTTCAAACAGGACATGTGTGCCGCGACATCGATTTTTAGCAGCCACGTCAATGAGCCCTCGGTTTCGTGGCAACAAATCCTCCGATTTTGGCTCAGAGACGTGCACACCGAGGCATGGAAGTTTGGTCTCCACAAAGTCCTACTCTCGAGTTTATTACTGGGCATCTTCACTGCGACATGATTTTATCTGTTGCAGCCGTGTTGTTTTTTGTGTTGTCCAAGATACCTTCCTTGCAACACAAGTTTTTTATGTGTAATTTTGACTGTCATATCAAAACCAATGGTTCAGATCTAATTTCTTTTAGGTTTTTGTTTGTATCCTATAAATACACTAAAGAGGTTAGTTGTCTCATAACTTTGACATAAATGATAAATTGATTTTTAATCAAGATTGAGAACTTAAAAGCTCATTGTTCCTTTTCAACCAACTTATCAAGGGAATTGCAAATCTTTGTAGCATTTCTATCATATTGTCTCGTGATTAGTAATATCTATGCGTTAAGATGTATTTGTTGAATTTTCCAATCGCATTTTCTAAGAATCGATTTCATTTTTGTGTTGGGTCTTGGACCGTTTCTCTTGTAATTCTATAACCAAATCATGTTTGTGGGTTATAAGGTTTGTGCTCCACTAGTCGAGTTCGCCTTACTCTCAATCAATAATATAAATGCAATTTTAAAATATTATATTTTTTACTTCAAGAGAATAATTCAATCCCTTATTTTCTTATTTATATACAAATTTTGGGAATACTTTATCAATAAACTGACATATGTTTATAAAGTATTATTATTTATCAGTTTACTACAAAAATATTTAAAATTTGTAAATATTTATATTAATAAATTTAAATATATATATTTTATTATATTTATAAATATATTTTCAATATAATTATATATAATATTATCAAATTATTGCAATATATTTAGCAGATGGATGCAGACAAATAAAAATTAAATTTGCTAATATCTTATAATAAATTAGTTTTAAATTTTATTACTGGCTACAAGATTGAGCTTAATTAAAAATTTTGGCTTTCCAACATGTTATGATAACTAGAACTATTGAAGACAATACTACAATATGGATATATAAAAATATTGATATATAAACCAAACAACTTCAAATAATTTAAAATTCAATTACAACATGAATATATATAGATATTAATATATAAACTAAACAACTTAACAAATTTAAAAGGTGAATAAATCATAAATATTATTAATTATAATACTCAATTAAAATAACCAAGAAATAAAAAAATTGATAGATTTTAAATGAAAATAAAACTTGAGTTTAATCATAAAGAATAAAAAAAATTCAAGAACTTGTAAATTTTGTGATCTGATATTATACTACAAAAAGTTTGTAGTATACTATGGTCAATGTCATTTTACATGTATAAAATCACAAGTCTTGAATAAATAATCGTGATGATAACGTATTATAAAATTAAATAAAATAAGAGAAGAAAAGTAGAGAAAGCATAAAAGTAGAGAGAGAAAATAAAAAAAATAATTCTCATTGATTATTTTTATAATATAATCTAAATGCTCTATTTATAGGATTTATAAGAGACAATATGAATTTTGAATATAAGATATGATAGAGATTAAATCTCTAATTATATCTAATTAAATGCAAATTTATGATATAATAAAAATAAATCTTCATTTTAAATAAATCTAACCATAAGATAGATATATTATATTTAAGATTTGACATCCAAATTATAACAACAATATAATTGTATGCAAAATTTATTAGTATTCGGGGTGAATTTTTAATAAATTGGTAATCGATAATTACCTTGTTATTTTGGTTAGAACTGTTACATTCATATATTCTTTACTAAGCTTACATGTTATAACTTTTAGCTTGAAAAAAGAATATTTATATTTTTCTTAATTATTTTATTTTAATAGGTTTTGAATTTGTGCACTCAATTTTGGTGAGTACAGACCGTACAAATTAATTTTGATCGTAATATTCTATAGGGTTTAAAGAGTCTAAGCAGTTTCTTCTGTTAATTTTTCTTAACTTGATTCTTTAATAAGTAATAATTATAATGTTATGATATGTTTATTATTTGGAAGCTAATCGCTCTCAGCAAAAAAGTAAGAAATCTTGATTGCTTTCTAAGACTATTACTTATGTTTCTATTTTACAATTTATTTGTGTTTATTAAATTTAAATTATAATTATTATGTTGGTAAACTAATCTATATTTTTGTCATAAAGGTGTGCAAAGTTTGTTTCAATTTGATAGCACTAATCAAAAATATGATTAGACAATTTCTTACAAATACTTAAATGCATATAGAATTTTGTAGATGCAAATTTTGAGTTTGCTTATTGTTAGAGATATTATTCTCCATTATTTAAGCATGATATTAATATAAGGTTTATAAGTAATCATGAGACTTAGTTACTTTGAAGGTTAATCTTTTAAAGAGTATATGTCTCATGTTACTTATACACTAAATAAAATTTATATGGTATAAAAGCTTTAGTCAATCAATGAGCCAAATACTTGAGCCTCACCTAGCAAAAAAAATAATAGGCCTTACTAAAGGGGAAAAAAAAAAGACAAGTTACCTAAATAGAATATAATATAATAAAATAGGTTAAAAATACAAAACAATGGACTTTATAAAAGACAAAGACCACATTTTGAGAGGGATGTTAGAGATATTGTCTCACATTGCTTAAGAATGACCCTAATGTAAGATTTATAAGTAATATTTAACTATCTTGGAAGTTAACTTTTTAAAAAATGAATGTCTCATATTACTTATATACTATATAAAATTTATACATATTTGACAAATTCAGTTGGTATATGATTACTGTGACTTCTAAGAATATTTTATTTATTAATTCATATTAAGAGAATTAGTATATGACTTGCTGAGTTCATTTTCAAAACCTAATATTTATGATATGATTCAAATTTTTAAAAAAATTTTGTTTTCAGAAATTTGATTGATGAATTATGGATTGTTTTTTTTATTTTTATTAGTATCAGATTTCAGGAAGTAAAATTTTTGCTTCGAAACAGGTTTACCTTTCGTATTTTTGTTATATAAAGATTCTGAATGTTTACGCTTTATACACGATAAATTAATACATGTTTATTTTTACATATCAATCATTTTAGTACGAGTGATTTTGTTTTCAGAATCTAAAGAGGCATAATTCAATTGTTTCTTTTAATAAAATCTAGTATATATGATTAATATGCTCACGTACTGTTATTGTTATTATTTGTTATTGATACGTGATATACAATAGCTATAGAATTTTTTACTCTTTGGATGATGATTTTAATGCCTGATTAAAATTTTGGTTACATATATTATACTATTATCAAAAGATTATCTAGTTTTTTAGGAATACTATTATAATTACGAATTATATTGATTGCTATATGTAGCTAATCACATATTGCTAACTTTGCTAATGAAGTGATCGAGTACATAATAGAGGCATTAAATGATTTTCTGTATGCTTTTGAGTTATTTTAACTATGTACTACTGAAATTGATTTTAATTAGTTTTTAATCTTTAGAGTCCACGTTGTAGTTATGAAAAATTGCAAATTGATTTATTGAACCTATAACGTGTTAGTTATTTTCATTTAAATTACATATTAACAATTTGTATATTAAAATTATGGATGTGATTAACTAATTTTAGCATTCAGAAGCCTCAAAAATTTGTTTTTACGGAAGAATTCATAATTGATGGATTGTATGAACTCATAATTGATAAATGGTGGTATATTACAATTAACGTATTACTTAATTTTGTTTGATATAATAAGTGAATTCATATTTATGAAATACGAAATTCTACATCTAACAAAATTGTTTGATTTTGAGTTTTGAAATAAGAAAATTTTGTATTTGTAGAATTAGTGAATCTTTGTATTTACTAAAGTTGAGTATTTCGTATTTGCAAAATGAAAATTTTTATTTGCTAGTTTTGTTGTTTAAGAAATATCTAAATTTTGCTAATTTTTGAAAGAATTGATTTTTAAAATTGCAAAACAGTGAATTTCGCATTCACAAAGTGGTGAACTTTGTTTTCACATAAATATAACTTTTGTAATTGCGAAATAAAAATTTTTAAATTCATCAATTTTAAATTACTTAATTTTACAATTTATGAATTACTGAAATTTTGTATATGTTAAAACAAATTAATATTTGGATTTAGAAAAATTAATTTTTAATTATTGAAAGAATTAATATGAAATATTGTATTATTAATTCTAAAAGTTTAGAATTATTTCCAAATTTTAAAACTTATTTTTGTTTTTTTCGAAACTATTGCATATAACAAATTTATGATTTGTTTATGAGATAACATTGAATTCAATAACTAAAATAGTTCAAAATGGAGTTCTAACCGTGAGATAATTAATTGTCTTTATAGTGTCAAATTTGAGGTATGTGGACAAACTATGTGGTTTTGAAACTATTGGTCACTGTTCAATTGTGGATCATAATAAAAAACCTAAGATGTTCAGTGGGTTTCAAAAGATGGTGTCAAAAGATGTTCTATTTAACTACCTCGAATTTTGCAAGATTCTAAAATCAATGATGATTATATCCTATTATGTCTATACATTGATGACATTCACATTATGGGTAGTATTTATCAAATCTACCATGGATATTGAATTTAAAGTATGAGAGATATGAGACAGTTGATAAAATATTGGGATAAAGATATCAAGAATATCTAATGAACTTATTCTAAGTATGTGTCATTATGGTAACACAATATTTGAAAAATTCAACAATAATGATTTTGAAATTATCAGAACACATGTAGATGCTAATGTACATGTATCAAAGAATAAATGTAAGAATGTGCCTCAACTAGAATATACTAGAGTGATATTAAGTCTTATATACCTAATAAGTTGAACAAGACTTGAACATAGCTTATGTTTTAAATAAGCTAAGTAGATATACAAACATTCCAGAATTTGATCCCTGGAAAGGTATTATAAGACTACTTAGATACTTAAAATAAATACATAACTATGGATTGCATTGTACAAGAAATTCACATGTATTAGAAGAAAACAGTGGTGCAAACTGGATATATAATATGAAGGACTATAAGTCTAACGGTGAATATGTGTTTACACTAGTTAGTGCAATTGTATCTGTAGAAGTCCTCTAAAATAAACATGCATAGTTAGATCCATGATGAAATTTGAATTCATCATTTTGGATAAATGTGGCAAAGATGCTGAATGGCTATGCAGTTTCTTACATAATATTTCTAAGTGGGTGAAGCGTATGCTTGTAATTTGCATACATTGTGATTTGCTATTGGCAAGGCATTGAGCAAAATGTATAATTGTAAGTCTCGATATATAGGCTGTAAATATAATACCATTAAACAACTACTCTCAATTAGAGTTATCTCTATTGGCTATGTTAAGTCAAAGGATAACATAGTGGATCAATCAATTAACCAAAGGGTTAAATATAAAGTTAATTAAGACATCATTGAAGGGAACGAGGACTAAAAGCCTATGAATGAATAAGGTTTTGCAAAGAAAAGGCAATCTAGTTGACTGAAGATCCCAAAATCTAGGTTCAAAGGGACAACCTACTTATAAAAACTTAGTGAGATCATTGTGGGGATTTACCCTTAAATTCATTTCTATGATAAAAATAGTGATACCTATAAGTAAAGGTTAAGCTGATACTTTTAATGATTCTTACGAAGATAATACTTAGCAAAGTACAGCAAGTTATTCTTTGTGGATTACTCTTATAGATAAGATATTACTTATATGAGAGAAAAGTGAGGCCACTTTGAAGGAGAATTGTTGGCTCAATTCTTGAGAAACTTTCATAGAATTAGGCTTTTGTTCATGGCCAAAACGAATATTACAATGAGAACTAGATTATAGCAAGAATGATTCTTATGTAAAATATGTCATCATTTACATAAACAATAGAATAATTCAAGGATATCATTCAAGGATATCGTGTCTACTGTCAGCCAATAAAGTAAATATATTTTATAAGAGAAGGTTCAAAGTATAACACCTACTTATTCTATGCAGGTCTCACACTGTTGAATTTTATCAACATGTGTCAAATTGATTTGAGTCTGATTTCTTTTAAAAAAAACTTCGTCCATTTTCATTCATATGGAGAATTGTTGAAATATGGAGAGTTTAAATCATAGTAAAATATCATTTTTAGACATCATTTTAGTATAACCTACTTAGTATAAGTGTGTATTTGTGATTGATTTGGGTTCTCCTCTGTGAGGGCTTCAAAATAGTATATTTATATGCTCAAAATGATATTGAGATGATTGAAAAATTGAGTTTCAAAGTTCATTTATTGAGAAGGAATAATATAATAGATTTATGTTTGTCTTACATGAAAAAATAACACTTGAAATGTTTTATATAACATTGGCTTTCTTATGATAGGTAAGTTTGTGTAGCAAAAATGCTCTCTAAGTACGGACACGAATGTTGTCCAATTTTGATGCGTCTTGCAAGGTCCAGTTTTTTATACAAGTAATTTTTTAATTTTTTTCTCAAAAAAAAATAACTGTTAAAATATTATGACCGTTGGAGAGTTATGTGTTTCATTTTGTTTCCAACAACCACATTTGAATGACTATAAAATTGGCTTTGAGTTGAGGAAAAATGGATAGCGCAAAATGTGATTCTCTCTCAACATTTTTTCTGCAGCAAGTTCTTTTCTCTTATAAAAATATTTGTAATCTAAAGCTAGGTTCAGTGCGATAGAGAGCAAGTAAAAATCAGTTCGTTGGAATAATTTATGTTAGTGTTCATAAGCTATTATTGATCGTTGTATTTAGGGATATATATTTTTCCTTAATATCAAACACATGTATGTGAAAAAAAAAATTATCTTAAGAACATCGTGTTATACGGGCCTCGATTATCTTTTAATTTCTTATTTCTTAATTTTTCATTGTTGTAGTTTTCATGTTTTATACTTTATGTAAATTTGATTTACTTTTATAATTTATAAATTACAAGTTTTTATTTATCGAGCACATATTTTCAACATTTGCATCATACCCCATCTCACTTCAAATCAACATTTTTCCTACCCATAACAACGTTAGAGGTGTGTTTGTTAGTGTGAATCTTTGATTGTTTTACTTTTGCTCTCCTTATTCTTAGTGGTTATTATAGCTTTTATTTTTCTATCCTTTTTTTTTCTAATTCTATCCCCTTTATTCTCAGTTTTTTTTTTTTCCTATCCTCTTTATTCTTACTATTATTATTTTTTGGTATAAAAAAAACTCATCGAAGTTAAGGTCATTGCCACATCCTCCAGATCGGCATTTATTTGAGTTTACCAACCACAAGAATGTTTAAGATTGTGTTCAGGCTCAACATAAGAATATAAGTTCTAAGCTTCGAACTCACATCCTATTATCCTATAAAATCACGAACTTACACGTAATTGTCTAATCATTTGACTACCTGGCTTCTTCTCTTATTATTACTCATCCTAAAAATCTATAATATTTACGAGATTTTGGAAGTTTAATATGACTTTGCTTCAATTTTCTCCCTTATAAAGCATTTTCTTTGAAATTATGAAGGTTAAGTATATTTCGACAAAAGGTAAGTTCAAGGTTTGAAAACCTTCTTCCCTACTAGCAAATACTATAAGAAAATTCAAAGACGTGGCTCTGTTGAATTGTGGAAGGCTAGTATGGAATAATGGAAAAATCAAAGGTTAAAATGGATATCTTGTGAATATTTTATGTAATAAAAATAGGAATAATGGAGCTAAGGTTATGTAGTTTTAGACAAACGAGTGTTTTAATTTAGTAGTTTTTAATTTGGGTGCTTTCATAACTTTGAATAAAAAGTGTATTTTAATTCTATATTATTAGTATAAAAGTTTAAAATTATTTAAAATTAAAGTTTTTTTTTTAATCATAAAACAAAATTATTATTTTTTTTAAAAATTTACTATATTTTCCTCACCATAAATATATTAACTAGGCAAAAAAAAAAATTATCAAAAATAATATCTTTAAAATTTATAATAACAAAAGTAGTACTATAATAATATTAAATAGTATTTAATTAGACGATATTTAATATTGAACGAATATAAATTATCATAATTTAATTTTAATGACATTAAATTAAATTATTGTTATATTATTATTTTAATAATAATAATATATAATTTAAATTGGCTACTTAAGTTAATGTGAACCCCGCAACACGATTCCTACGACCCACTAGCAACGAAGACTAGAGAACCACAAGAAATTCGGCTCAAGACCCAACAACAAATTAGCATGTGATTTCTAAGCAAAACAACAGATTTTTGGTAGCAAGGGCACCTACACACATGGATATTACGCACCATGCACGGAGAAGAGTAGAAAGGCCACAAAGGAATACTAGTCCTTTGATAAGTTTTAGGTTACAATTAAGCAAAGAGCTCTTGGTTCTCAAATTTGTTTGAAGAAACAAATAATCTCACAAATGAACAAAAGTTTTTCAATTTGCTGCACATATGGTCCTATTTATAGAGTACAACAAAACCCTAAAAGTTAAAATGAATCCTAGCCATTGGTTTTTAATCCAATGGTGCAAAATTACAAATTTATGTCTGTGCCGCGACGGGAGATTTATCTATGCCGCGGCGAGGAGGCTCGGGAAGACAATTAAAAGTAGGCGGGCCGCGACGGAGTAAATTCCATGCCGCGGCGAGGAACCTTGGCATCCAACCCGAGAGGCTAGTGCCGCGGCACCCCCAAAGCCATGCCGCGGTGCGCACGTCCTTCCAATTCTGCGTGCACACCTGCCCACACTTGCGCGCACCTCTGCCCAGTCTGCGCGCGCGTATGCCTAGCCTTCATGCCCAAAATAGAAACACTTGTGCCATGACGCATATATTTCATGCCGCGGCGCGCACCTATGTCCACCAAAACAGAAAGTTGTTAGCCGCAGCAGGGAAATCTCATGCTACGGCGCAGCTCAAAATGTTGAAAATTCCACAATTAGCTAGGCACTCCCATGGCTCACATGTTCGTACCCTTGCTTGTGTTGTGGTGTGCCTTTCTGCGCCAATATTTCATCCCTTTCTCGGCCTGGTCCATGATAACTGTCGGGCCTTGTTTGTGGTACGTTCTGGATCGTATCATTCCCTCCCTCTTCAAGAGAATTTGACCTCAAATTCAGACCTTCATCACGGGGTAAGTTTTGGAGTCCATCCATGTTATGCTCCTCATCATAATAGTCCTGCAAAAAAGAAAAGTAAGAAAATAAACATTCTTTCATTTTTTTTCTTTTCTACTTTTTTTTTTGGTATGCCCATTCTTCTCCTTAGGCGCTTCACCTTTTCTTTTCCCTTTCCCTTTTCTTGTTCTTGATTCTCAAATGATCTTCAAGTACTTCTTTCGGGGTAAGGGGGACAAGGGTTATTTTACTTCCATCCTTTTCAAACGAGTACTTATTTTTATAACCGTCATAAGTCACTCGTTGAACATATTGCCAAGGCCTGCCTAATATCATATGCCCAACCTACATTGGTACTACATCACACAATACAACATCTTGATATTTTCCTATTGCAAAGGACACTTTCACTTGATGTTCTACCTTCACCTCGCCTATATCGGTCAACCATTGTAGTTTATAAGGTGTAGGGTGCTCAATTGTGGATAATCCTAACTTCTTAATCAGGGTAGTACTAGCAATGTTGGTACAACAACCCCCATCAATGATTAGGCAGCAGACTTTGCCATTCACGTGACATCTTGTATGGAAAATGTTTTCTCTTTGTGCATGCATGTCACATTCCTTTAAGTGATCCATGGGCACTCGCCCCACCATAAGCAAGTCTCCCGTAACAGGACCTATTTCCTCCTCACTTGCTTCCTCCACTGGTGGCATCTCACCCTCATCACTCTCCTCATCAGTTGCCACCTCTCCATTGGCTTGCATGATCATTGCTCTCTTGTTCGGACATTGGGACGCATAATGACCCTTTCCAAGACAACGGAAATAACTAACATCTCGATTATGGGGAAAGGTCTCAACTTTACCTTTTCCTTTATCCTTACTAGCCTCCATCTCTTTGCCCTTATTGATTTCAAAGTTGGGCTTGGAGCTAGTTCCCTCTTCTTTCTTTAAACCTTGTATCCAAGGTGTTGGAACAATTGGTCTTTGTGGTTGCATTCGGTTGCTTCTTCTCTTGAATTGCCCTTCCACTTTAATTGCCATGTGGACCATGTCTTCCAACTCCACATAATGATGAAGCTCCACAACATTGGCAATTTCCAGATTTAGCCTACTCAAAAATCGAGCCATAGTGGCTTCTCTATCCTCCTCAATGTTAGCCCTAACCATGGCTACCTCTAGGGGCGGCAATTTTTGACACGACACGAAAGCACGACACGAAACCCGACACGAAAAACCCGACATGAATTCGCACGAAATAAATTTGGGTCAAAACAGGTCAACCCGAAAATAACAGGTCGGTTTCGGGTCAGTTTCGGGTTGACCCGTTCGTTTTATTTTTTTTTTTTAAAATAAAATCAAATATATAAATACCAAATATATAAGCATTTGATGAACTAAAGTAGTAACCCTAATATATCACCCTCGTTCAGTTCAGTTTGAGCCATCGCCGCCCATCGCCCATCGCCATCAGAATTTTTTCGATTTCAGCCATCGCCGCCCTGCCCATCGCCCATCGCCATCAGAATTTTTTCGGTTTCAGCCATCGCCGCCCATCGCCCATCGCCATCAGAATTTTTTCGGCCATTCGCGCGGCGCTCGGCGCTCGTCTCCTCGTCAGCTCTTCTCCTCGCGCTCGGCGCTAACCAACCAGCCAAGGTCCAAACCAGTACCACCCCTCCAGGCTCCAGCACTCCTGGATATTTTTGGATCGAATTTTAGTTTCAGGTATTCTTTTATTGACTTCTGATAGGTAGTTTTCCTCTAGGGGTCCTATGTATTATTTTTTTAAGAGTCTCGTAATGGATTGTGTCAGATGAGCTTGTTCTTTCATGAGTTTTTGATTCCTCTTATTTTTATCAAGGACGAGAGCTAGAATTGCCATTTTTATAGTCTGAATTTTTGCACTTTTGCATTAGATTTTTCTGTATTTTGACTGCAAATATTTCTTGGTACCATTAAATAATAGACTTGGTTACTTTAGTCAATTAAATCATGTGACATATGCTTTAAATTGTTACCATTAGATAATAGACTTGGTTACTTTAGCCAGGGTGTTTAATGCTTGATCCATTTTCTCTATTTTCAATTTGAACTTGTTCTCTGTTTTTTAGTCCAACTATTGACCCGAAAATAATTACATCATACATGTTTGTTCACCTCTTATCTGACATTAGTCATTGTTGGCTGTTTTAGGGAGTCATATGTTTGCACAGAAAAGTTGCAACAAAGGACCACAAGCTTGTATATTGGTTTGCTGGTGGAATGTCTGCACTTTCAGTATTACTAGAGAAAAAGTCCAGACGCCGTGAACTTGCTCTCTATGTTCTACCACGAGCCGAGGATTCCTTGTGGTACATCCTTGTGAACCGCCACTTACTTCCAGATATTAAGAACGCAGAGGTATTGTGTTTTTATTTTATTTTATTTTATGAAATAGGTCTTTGTTAGAATTTCCTTATTACAGTTCTGAGGATACTGGAATAATATGGCTCTTTATCAGTGGGTTTTTCATTTCAATTTGCAGGTATTCTTATTTTGCACATGTATGGGAGATTGGGAGGTATCATGTATTACTTGGAACATGAGCCAGACACCATGGCTAACAAATATTCTGTCTTTTATTTTTATTTATGTATACCAAGTAAAGATGCTAATGACGAAAATATATCTATTCATGTGTGTAAGATTTCACCAATTGTAGAATTTGTGTTCGAGTTTCGGGTTATTCAAGTTCAAATTCAGGTCATGTTCAGGTTCGGGTTATATAATTTGAAATTCAGTTCGTGTTCGTGTTCGTATTTCGGGTTTACCCGAACCCGAAATAAAATTCAGGACGTGTTCGTGTACGGGTTCGGGTTTGCAAAACATAACCTGTTTTCAATTCGGGTCGTGTTCGGGGCGTGTTCGTGTCGGGTTGGAAACGGGTTGACCCGAACACGACCCAAAATACACGAACTGCCACCCCTAGCTACCTCAATTTCCTTGTAATACTCATCAACTGATCGAAAGCCTTGATTGAGTCGTTGTAATTTCTGATAAAGCTCTCGGTAGTAGTGGCTCGGAATAAACCTCTTCCGCATGATTACTTTCATATCCTCCCAACTACTTATCGGCCTTTCTCCATTCCTCCTTCTACTAACAACGAGCTGATCCCACCAATTCAAAGCATAGTCAGTAAACTCAATCACAGCTAGTTTAACCTTTTTCTCATCGGAGTAGTTGTGGCATTCAAATATATGCTCCACCTTCTTCTCCCACTCTAAATATAATTCCGGGTCATTCTTTCCTTGGAATGCCGGCATTTTCATCTTAATGTTTCCTAAGCTCCGATCAACCCCATCATTAGGTTGGTGTGGGGGTCTCCTCACTCCTCCCCAACCATGGCCACCTTTAGGCTCATATCGTCCTCCAAAGGGCATCCTCTCTTCACCCTCATAATATCATCATCCAACTCCTCCACTATATGGGCTCTCCTATTAGGCCTTCCTACATTTGGAGCGACTTATGGTGCCTCTTGCCCCAAGTTGACGATAGTTGCTTCTTGTCGTTCCATTCGCTCGTTCATATTAACCATGACGGCATTCATCCATTCCATGGATTGTTGTAGCGCCCTCATCATAAAAGCTGTATCGGGCCTTTCCTCTGAGCTGTTCCTGTCAGACATACTTAACAACAACTAACACGAACAAACGATTAGCAATTAACAAAATTGGACTTTCACTCGTTACCTCACGTGTTTAACACTCGAATTTAATTGCCGAAGCGCTCGAAGCCCTATGACAAACCAAACCGTCCAAGACTTCCACACAACTATAGAGTTTTCGTCCTCAACAATCTGTAGTTTGCAATATCTAATGTTAAGCACAAAGGAAACTAACTCGAAGTATTTTGAAACTCTAACTCTATGAGTTTGGAAACAAGTTCAATTTAGCAAATTCAATCTCGTAAAATGCAAACAAAGAAACAATCCGTCAAAGCGTGAACAATGCTAAAACGAAAGAAATTTCGTAAATTCTCGAGAAATCAAGAATTCACTCTCTTTTCTCTTTTTTTTTTTTTTTATAAGTTCCGAAATATCCTCTTTCTTTTCTAACTTTTTTTTTTTATAAAAATATCTAGCGAGATATTTTTATGAGATATTTTCTGAAGATATTTTTTTTTAAATAAAGAGAATATAGTTTTATTCTCACTTTTCAATAAGAACAAAACATGTGAGATTACCAAAATACCATTTCTTTACGAAAATGATTTTAAGAAAATTTTCAACATGAAAACCTCTCCAAATTCAATCAAGATAAGAAGGAAACAACAACATCAATCAAACTAATTCAGAAAATACAATAAACACATAGAAACAATGAAGAACACATAATTTTTTTTTGAAGGAATTTTCTTGGTTGCTATGAAATAAAAATTGACACAAATTAAGATAGGAATCTAGAGTCTCAACTTAGAGCTCTGATACCAAATGATGCGAACCTCACAACACGATTCCTACGATCCACTAGCAATGAAGACTAGAGAACCACAAGAAATTCGGCTCAAGTCCCAACAACAAATTAGCATGTGATTTCTAAGCAAAACAACAGATTTTTGGTAGCAAGGGACTCACCTACATACATGGATATTACGCACCACGTACGGAGAAGAGTATAAATGCCACAAAGGGATGCTAGTCTTTTGATAAGTTTTAGGTTGCAATTAAGCAAAGAGCTCTTGGCTCTCAAATTTGTTTGAAAAAATAAATAATCTCATAAATGAACAAAAGTTTTTCAATTTGCTGCACATATGGTCCTATTTATAGAGTACAACAAAATCCTAAAAGTTAAATGAATCCTAGCCATTGGTTTTTAATCCAATGGTGCAAAATTACAAATTTATGTCTGTGCCGCGGCAGGGGATTTATCTATGCCGCGGCGAGGAGGCTCGGGAAGACAATTAAAAGTAGGTGGGCTGCGGCGGAGTAAATTCCATGCCTCGGCGAGGAACCTTGGCATCAAACCCGAGAGGCTTATGCCGCGATGCCCCCAAAGCCATGCCGCGGCGCGCACGTCCTTCTAACTCTGCGCGCACACCTGCCCACACTTGCGCACACCTCTGCCCAGTCTGCGCGCGCATATGCCTAGCCTTCATGCCCAAAACAAAAACACTTGTACCGCGGCGCATATATTTCATGCCACGGCGCGCACCTCTAGTAAAATGTCCACCAAAATAGAAAGTTGTTAGCCGTGGCGAGGGAATCTCATGCCACGGCGGAGCTCAAAATGTTGAAAATTCCACAATTAGCTAGGCACTCCTATGGCTCACATGTTCGTACCCTTGCTCGTGTTGTGGTGTGCCTTTCTGCGCCAATATTTTGCCCCTTTCTCGGCCTGGTCCATGATACGTGTCAGGTCTTGTTTGTGGCGCAATCTAGATCGTATCATAAGTAAAGAAAAAAATAAAATAAAAGTGATAGCTTATTGGCTTTTATTTTTGAAAAGGTTTTGGTTATTTATTGATAATGAAAGAGAGAGAAATCGGCAGAAAAAACGTATTTTCCCTTTATTATCTGCAGCCGGTCTCAGCTATAAAGGATTTTCAACTACAGATTTTCTCATTAACCAAACACAACCCAAATTAAAATAACAGCAAAAATAGAGAGTGAAGCAACTCTTCCGAAATTTCTACTACTACAGAACAGAACCATCTTTATCCGTTTCTTTCGTAACCTCCCAGTAATATTTTTGAGCAGCCTAACCCTAATTTTTTCTTTTCAATTGCAACTCCGTCTAATCTATATGAGGTAAAAGCCCATTCGATTGAACCCTCGGTGTTTGAAATCGCACCAGGGGAACCCCAATTATTTCCCACTCGAACCCAAAAATTTCACTAATCGCACCAGTGGCTCAAAGCCCATTAGATCGAACCCTCCGTTTCGCTTTTTGCGAATCTGCGTACCCTTCCATGGACGATACTCTATCACCTCCTCCGTCCTCTGCCGATGGTGGTGGTTACGACGCATGGTATGGGAATATTCAGTACCTACTGAACATATCAGCCATCGGTGCTTTTTTCTGCGTCTTTATCTTCATCTTCGTGAAGCTTCGTAGTGATCACCGCCGCATGCCCGGCCCTGCCGCTCTGGCTACAAAGCTTCTAGCCGTCTGGCATGCAACTTGCCGCGAAATTGCCCGCCACTGTGGTGCTGATGCTGCCCAATTTCTCTTGATTGAAGGTGGGAGCTGTGCGGTTTTGTTGCCGATTGCAGTATTGGCTGTTGCAGTGATGCTTCCGCTTAATTTGTATGCTGGGAAAGCTATGCTGGGTGATCAATTCTCTAAGACTACAATAGGTCACATTGAAAAAGGTTCGGTTTTGCTTTGGGTGCATTTTATTTTTATGGTGGGTGTTGTTGTTTTAGTGAATTATGGTATTTCTTCTATTGAGGAACGGCTAAGAATCACTAGGTTTAGAGATGGGAATGGGAATTTAAGTGACCCAAATGCTAGTTCTACTGCGATTTTTACTATAATGGTTCAGGGGATACCGAAAACTTTAGGTTCAGATAGAGTGATGTTGCATGAATATTTTCAACATATGTATCCTGGTAAGGTTTATCGGGTTATTATCCCTATGGATTTGTGTGCATTGGATGATTTAGCTGCTGAATTGGTAAAGGTTAGGGATGAGATTTCTTGGTTGGTAGCTAGAATTGACTCCAGATATTTGCCAGATGAGAATGAAGATTGTGAACAGAAAATGGGATTATTGGAACGGCTACGTAGTTGGATTCGGTATTTATTGAGAAAAGTGAAAGCTTTTTGGAGTTGGGTTATGACTAGCTTTGGGTACAGTGATGAAGAGAGGTTAAGAAGATTGCAAGATTTGAGAGCTGAGTTGGAGACAGAATTAGTATCTTACAAAGAAGGCCGGGCATTGGGTGCTGGAGTTGCATTTGTAATGTTTAAGGATGTATATACTGCGAACAAATCAGTGCAAGATTTTCAAAATGAGAAGAAAAAGCGGACAGGGAAGTTCTTTTCTCTGGTGGAGTTACGTTTGCAAAGGAGCCAATGGAAAGTTGAACGGGCGCCCTTGGCATCAGATATTTACTGGAATCATCTGGGATCAACAAAGCTCTCATTGAGAATCCGTAGAGTTATTGTCAACACTTGCTTGCTGTTGATGCTTCTATTCTTTAGTTCTCCTCTTGCTGTTATCAGTGCATTGGTGAGTGCTGGGCGAATCATAAATGTTGAAGCTATGGATCATGCTCAGTCGTGGTTAGATTGGGTGCAAAGTTCAAGTTGGCTTGCTAGCCTTATATTTCAGTTTCTGCCAAATGTGATTGTATTTTTGAGCATGTATATAATAATACCTTCTGTTCTCTCGTATCTTTCCAAATTTGAGCGACATCTTACAGTGTCTGGAGAGCAAAGAGCCGCACTTCTGAAGATGGTTTGCTTCTTCCTGGTTAATCTTATTGTCCTTAAGGCCCTAGTTGAATCATCCCTAGAAAGCGCCATCCTAGGAATGGGACGGTGTTATCTGGACGGGGAAGATTGTAAAAGAATTGAGCAGTACATGAGTGCATCCTTTTTGTCTAAATCATGCCTCTCATCTCTTGCATTTCTGATCACAAGCACTTTCTTGGGAATATCTTATGATCTTTTGGCTCCAATTCCTTGGATAAAAAAGAAGATTCAGAAGTTCCGGAAGAATGATATGCTGCAACTGGTCCCCGAACAGAGTGAAGAATACCACTACACACTAGAAAATCAGGAAATAGATAGTTTGCAGAGACCCTTGATGCCTGAGTATACATATGATTCGCCTAGACTTAATGGTGCAGATCTTCAGGGACAGGATCTGGCTGAATATCCCATTAACAGAACTTCAAATGCTCCCAAGCAGACATTTGATTTTGCACAATATTATGCCTTCAACTTAACAATATTTGCCCTGACAATGATATATTCATCATTTGCTCCGCTTGTTGTCCCTGTTGGTGCGGTATATTTTGGGTACAGGTATGTTGTTGATAAGTACAACTTTCTCTTTGTATATAGAGTTCAGGGCTTTCCTGCTGGCAATGATGGAAAGTTGATGGATACAGTACTATGTATCATGAGGTTTTGTGTTGATGCCTTCCTGGTTTCCATGCTCTTGTATTTCTCGGTCCAAGGAGACTCCACAAAGTTGCAAGCTATATTTACACTTGGGTTGCTCGTTATGTACAAATTGTTTCCTTCTCGTGATGGTGGCTTTCAACCAGCACTTTTGCAAGGGATGCAAAATGTTGACAGTGTTGTAGAGGGGGGCATTGATTATGATACATTTTCACAACCCAAGTTTGATTGGGATACATCCTATACATGATTTACCATTTGAATTGATTTTAACTGTCTAGCTTTATTATTGCCACTGTTTACCTTGTCAAAATGTTGTGGGGGGGGGGAATAGTTGGTCATTATGGGAGAGAGAATGAACAATTTTTTGCTGATGTTAATATCTCATTGTAGATGTCTTGATCACATTTTATCCATTTTTTTTTATTATTATTATCTGCTTTTCCTTATCTTTCGTTATTTTAAGAACTTGAATAGATATGATGTTGTTAACATGAATTTAAAATGGCTGTACTTTCTAGAACTTTGCTTATTAAATTATTTCGGTCAACTTTCCCAAATATTTTCTTGGAGAATATTTCTGACCTAAGAAGTAAATGGCTTGGATTGGTTTTCATTCCAACACTCTCGTGCGTGTTGTTATTACTTTTGTTGTTATGTTGGAATACTTGGAGATGTTATGGATTTGGTATCCCGTATACATCAATTTTTGGATCCCTCAGGATTGTTGGGTTGCCTGAGAAAGGGGTGTACCGGCTTGACTCTATTGTATAGTATGCTTCTTATGTCTAGCCTTTTCTTCTAAACTTTGGTCCTTATTTTTTCGTCAGTTTAACAAATAAATATTTTTTTTTCCAACCATTTATTTATTTATTTTCCCCGTATTGGTATATGTCATTTACTCAACTCATGCATAGGCTACAATTACAAATTGAACACATACAATTTTACACTTAAATTAATGAATAAAATGCATTAATATTATTATTAATAATAATAATGTCTCTCTGGTACAATTAATTATAAATCAACAATCTCTCTCTCATTTTCAATGAGCATTCTTTTGATAATGAATTTCAGCTGAGAGTCCAATCTTGTTCCTCTTCTCCATACAGCCCAATCGAACAATTTCACCTTAAATTCTTCATCTTTCCAAAATAAGGTAATTGAACTTGCTTTGATTTCATTTTCAAAAATTTAACAAATGAAGATAACTCATACTTATCTTTCAACATCATCATCATCATCATCATCATCACTACTTTCACTCTCACCAGAAGCAAGGAACTCCTCCAACTATACAGTTTTTTTAAGGAGGGGGAATACTGTCAGCATCTAAAGACTAAAATAACTTTTCTTTCTTTCAAGTGGTCATTTCATAAACTATGCACTAAGCTAGTCATCATTAACTTTCGTTTCAATGTCTTCACACAATCTGGTTCATCTGCAAAACTTGGGTATGGAAATCTAAACTCTCATACTTAGAAAGGGCCTATTCAAAAGAATAACTTGTCACCATTGTCATTAAAGCTATTCTACTCATTGCTTTATAAAAAAACAAAGGAAGAAAAGCCCTTGCAACTTATGCAAAATGCATGAATAGTCATGATTCCTCAAAATTACAAAATCACTTCTACAGTAAACACAAAATTATAAGCTTACTATTGGCATTAAATGTACCTCTGTTGCGATGTCACGAGGGGGTGCTTAAATTCCATTAAATCTCATGTCAATCACATTTGACCATCATTCAAATTCAACACCATCACATGCTTTATTCAACAGTTGCAATTGAATCATATTCCACAATAAATTGAAAAGAAATAAAATATTGAAGGAGATTTTGGTGTGAGTGCAGGCACATGAGCATATCTATATATCTTACCCAAAAAAAAGAGCGTGTCTGTATACAAAGAGTCTTTTTGATAAACTAGACAATACACCGCTGTTAAAAAAGTCCTTTTGTTTTAGACTCCTTGATTGGGAAGGACCAAAGAGAAACTTAGTTCTGCTTTCACCAATGCTATATAAGAGAAAATAATAGTAAGCTTGCCATGTTTCTGTGATATCTACTTGTATGGATAAACTGGGCAACAAAAAAAAAAATATCTACAACTTCGACAGTCATTTTTTTCGACACAGGAGTCAATAAGTGTCTTGAGGGAGGAGATAAAAATAGATCTATGTATTATACTATTAAGCATACGAAGAAACATAAGAATCTAGAAACAGAATGAATGAAAGGACATAAAAGTAAAATCAAAAGACACAAACACAAACACAGCCTTTTTATTGTTTCAAAAGACACTGTGTGGAATAGTGGATTTTGTTAGTACATGCATTTTTATGTCGAGTCTTACCACATTCTTTTATTGGCCTTGTGCGGGTATACCTGACTTAAGTTCTGGCACCAAATATCTATGATCTTCGGTGGTATGGTAGTATTAATAATAACCCTACTCTTTAAATCATATGGAGCTTTTTTTTTTTTTTTTAAATACTATTAAGGTTCTATTTTTAGTCATTGTGACAAATGGATTAACTAGTTTGTGATTAAAATTCAATGGACTTCTTTCATATATTGGGCCAAAGAAGTCCAATGTCGTAGATCACTCAAATTTATTTATTTTTGGCCAAAATATAACTTATAAATTAACAATTTTTTTAGTACAGTAACAATAATATCATAACAATAATAATAATTTTATTTAAAATAATGGCCTTAAATTATAATTAATTATAAAAATATAATATACAATTTAAATAATTTTATTATAAAATAACAAAAATTATTATGACAATATCATTACTCTATTTATAAGTTAGTTCAGCTTTTAAATATGGTTTCATATCAATATTAAAATTTAAAATAATACTTTTTTTTTATTGAAAAAAAAAAAATACTATCTAAGAACACAAATATTACAATTTCCTACATATTTCAAGATTAGCTCACAAAATAACTTAACATTATATATTTACTTTCTTAAGTTAGTCAACCTTGTAAGTAAACTTAAGATACTAAAAAAAAAAAAAATTAAACTCACAAAATAGATGCAGTTATTATTTCCAAAATGGAATAATAAAATAATTTTATTTAAATTCATGAAGTGAATTAGCTAAGGTGTTAAAATGTCAACAAGACTAAAATTGTAACCATAAAATAATAATTCTTGGTGCAGAGTAAAAACGCATGAAATGATATGGTATGCAAAAACAACATTACATGTAATTATTGTTCACTAATCGAAATATTTTTATTTGCCCAGTAAATTGTTCACGGTCAAAATCCTTCATAAACTAAATAGGTTAAAATTATTTATCAAAAATAATTTTTTGCTTATAAAATAAATTTTACTTCATGGAAGAAATAAAAATACTTAGAGTTTATTTTCAAATAATATTGAACTTTTTTTTTTCTTTCTAAAGGATATAATTTAAGTTTAGAAACAAAAAATAAGCAAATAATAAATATTTTTTTACTTTAACAAATAAATATAATGAATCGTATAATTAAATTTAGAGTAATAATATAGACATAATTTAATTTTTTATTATTAAAATAATAATTTATTAATAATAAGTAGATATAATAATAGTATTAATAAAATATAATTACTAATAAGAATAAAAAAAAATTATATTTTTATTGTAAATTTTAATATTTTTACCTCAAATTTATCTCTGTTATTTCGAGAGAAAAGCCTGGGCCCAATAAATTGGTTTTAAATATAACGGCCTAACAGCCCATTTAAAATTTGAAGGAAAAAATTACAATCAACTTGACGGTTTCAGCCTAGAGGTGTATATATCCGAAATTGACGGTGGAGATTGAAAAGAAAGGGAACGGAACTAATCGACGTCGATAGTTTTGGATAGGCCCACATACAAATTATGAAATAAGATATCCTCCGTACACGTGAAGATCATGCAATCATACACTTCACTTTAGGTTTCGCTAAGAGACATGTTAAAAATTTATAATTTGTATTTATATTAATTATATTTTAATATATATTATAATTATTTTAAAAAATAATAAAATATTTATAAAATTAACACCTCTAAATTTTATATTTTAATATATATTATAATTATTTAAAAAAAATAAAATATTTATAAAATTAACACCTCTAAATTTTATATTTTAATATATATTTTTAATATATATTATAATTATTAAAAAAAATAAAATATTTATAAAATTAACACCTCTAAATTTTATAATAATAAATATATTATTTTAAGTAATATCTTAACACCAATTTATATTTTTTTAAATTTAAAATAAGATGTTATTTTTATTATTATAAATTTTATTAAATATTATTTTAAGTAATTTTTTAAAAATATTAATTCAATTTTCTTTTTATAGGAACTATATATTGTTATTTTATAAGTGCAATTAAGGTTGAGCAGCGGATCGAAATTGCCTGTTTTTTACCAATCCCAATCCGATCCGATCCGAAGTAGATTTGAAGATTTCTAATCCGAATCCAATCCGATAATGTAGTCAATCCGAACCAATCCGAATCCGAACAAATCAGATTTTTCGGATCGGATAGGTCGGATTGAGATTATAATTTATTTTTTATTATTATCATATATAAAACACAATATATACTAACATTTAAATTTTAAATTGATATATTTTTTAGTAAAATTTATTTATTTATAGTCACAACTTATATAATCAAAATAATAAAAAGTATACTGTTGAATATTATTAAATTATTATAGAAAATTTAACATTTTTATTTTTTTTAAAACTAAAATAATAATTTAATGTAATTATGGTACATATAATATTTAAATATAACATATTAAAAATAAATATGCATTTATTTATAATTTTAATAATAATTCAGTACGGATCGGATTGCAGCGGATTATAAAATCTGTCAATCTGAATCCGATCCGAATTCGAACGGATTATATACTTTTCAATCCGAATCCGATCCGACTATAAAATATGTCAATTCAATCCAATCCGAATCCGACAGATTGGATCGAATTTATTAATATAAGCGGATTGATCAGATTATTTGCTCACCCTAACTGCAATCTCCCTATTCACTTTTTCTCTTTTGATTCTTTTTAAGTTTTTTGAGTGATTTTGGTTGGCTTTCAACCGACCGTAGAGTAGCTTACTGTTGGCCATCCATTAGTCAATCTTCTTATTTACTTGGATAATTTTATTTTCTTTTTTTGACATTTTTATTGTTTATTTTTCTTTTTTTTGGTGGTGGTTCTAAGAACGTATCCATGGATTACCAATGATAGATTCCATTGTTATGGCTATATGTTCCTTTTTTGGTGCTTGAAATATATGTTTTTATTTGGATTGGTCTAGCGGCTTGGGTGGGGTATAGTTGGCGGTTTGCCAATTGTGAATACCGGAGGCAAGATTCTATAGGTAAAGAAGGGAGATTATTCATATGTATTAGTTTTGTATGCTTTGTTATTGTAATGTATGTGTTTTGTATTTTTTGTTTTTTTTGTTTTGTATAAAAATTTATCGGTAATATATTTTATATTTTTATTGTTATGGCGGATGTTTATAATTTTTTGTATATTTTTTATTATTTTAAAATACTTACTCTTTTTTTATCAAAAAAACTTACTCTTTTAGATTGTCGAGTCAGTTTTATGAATCTTAATTATGTATATAAAAATATAATATATTCTTTGGTACGAGTTTGTAATCTATATTTATAACTAATGTAAGTTTTTTAGTAGAGAAATTCTCGAAAAATCCCAAAATTTACTACGAGACATTCCTTTAAATTATTTAATATTTTAAATATAATAAAATGACAAATTTAACCTTTTACTTAAACTTAAAAAATACACCCCACATCCCCCACACCCACACCCCACACCTCACATCCCTCACATCCCACCTTCTTAAATTAATTTCATATATCCCACCTCTTCTTCCTCACTCCATCTCCATCTCCATCTCCATCTCCATATTCATTAATAACTCTAAATTCACTCTAAATACTAATTTCATACATCCCACCTTTTGCTAGATGGAGATGGAGGTGAGTGGAGAAGAAGAGATGTGATGTATGAAATTAGTTTAAGAAAGTGGGATGTATGAAATTAGTTTAAGAAGGTGGGATGTGGGGTGTGGGTGTGGGTATGGGGGATGTGGGGTGTATTTTTTAAGTTTAAGTAAAAGGTTAAATTTATCATTTTATTATATTTAAAATATTAAATAATTTAATGGGATGTCTCGTAGTAAATTTCGGGATTTTTCGAGAATTTTCCTTTTTAGTATTTGTTCCAAAATAAAAAGTTTCTTTTTATAGATTCTTTTGTAAGGTGCCATGTTTGCAAAGGTAGGCATAGCATTTATCTTTCGCCCAATTTTAACTCGTGCTTTCTCGAATACCCTCCAATCTTCTACGTATTTCAGCACTTTGCGTCCCTGAGCGAACTCGGAACTCGGTCTCTAATGGCCTTCGTTCACTTTCTATCGACAGTTCCTGTGGAAATCTCACAGAACCCAAAAGCTTCGTTTCGTTCTTCTTCTTCTTCTTCTTCCTTTTGCTCTACTGCTTCCCGTTCTTTGTTTTCTCTTGCTTTCTCTTCTGCTTTTATCAGGTCCAAAGCTCGTAAGGTCTCAGTTTTTACGAATTTCAGTCGAATGGAGCACAAAGGTAGTTTGAATTTTCATTATTATCTGTCGCTTATCATAGCGTATATTTTGATTTTCAGCGGTTAGTTAGCATGTGTTCAAGCTGTTCGATAAAAGTACAAGCTTTTCAATTAAGCTGATAGCAAATATACTTTATGTGGGTTTTGTAAAATGCATTACTTCTGCCATTTTTTCTTTTAGCCAATTTGCACTTTAGCATGTGGTGATTTCTCAATGTTGTGTCCTTTCTTGAATGTATTGTAAAAGGTAGAGCCTTTTGTGGAATTTCTTCAGAAATTTTGTAATCAGATGTGAATCAGGTTCTTTTTTCTGGCTGAGAGAAATTATTATTTTTTGCTTTCTTAGAGTATGTCATGAAAATTCTTTGATACATATACTTGTTACACGGACTTTTTTAGCCAGTTTTAGGACACCGAGTGTCTTCAATTTTACATGCCTATTTTTCTCAATTTTCTGTAAATTTCTGCCAAATTAGGGGTGTCAGAGTAAAACACAACTCCAATTTTTTATATTTACATTGTGTCCTGTCGCTTGGACATGGGTATTCCACAAAAATTGAAGAGTGTATATAACATGGTTGCCAATGAATCTAATGGAATGAACCATAATTTCATTTTTTTGGGGAGTCTTCATTTATTCAATTCTGTAGCTTATACCATGGAGTGTTGGTTTTCTAACAACTTCTAACAAAGACCCTTTGCTTATTTTTGCTTTCTTAAGAACATTTACAGCCATTTTTGCAATTTCAAGTTTCTTTTTTTTTTTCTTTCTAAGTATTGCCTTTGATATAGTTTTTATTTTATCAGCAAAGGCTCACCCGCAAGAAGCTGATGTCACTTTAGCTGCAGATGCCTTTACAAATCTCAAGCATCTGCTTCTGCCTGTTGTAGACCGGAATCCTTATCTATCTGAGGGTACAAGACAGGTGACCTTTCTTAAAGCCTTAAAGGCTTTAATAATTTCTATAATATCTTTTATATAAATTGACATTTTATTTTGGACATTTTTGAACTCTAGAGTTTAAATATGACATATCTAATGTGCAAGTTAAACCTCTGTTATAGTGGGATTTATAAGGATAACCGTGGTGTGCTGTTGGTGTTACCTTCATGAACTTTACAAGTGTTTACAATGCTGATGTTGTTAATAACATTTATGCGTTAGATGTGGCAATCAGCTAATACTTTTCACTTACAATTTGGTCTCGCTTTGTCTCAGGCTGTGGCAACCACCGCTGCCTTGGCAAAGAAGTATGGGGCTGATATCACTGTCGTCGGTATGTTTGGTGATCTCAATTTGATATATTAATAATGGAAAAATGTACAATATTCTAGTTGTAGATAGTCCTCTCTCGTAACTGGGACCCATAATTGACAACTGGGGCCTGCAAAGTGTTGTCTGAGAGAGGGAGTACATATTCAAGTATACGACAGGAGTACTGGAAGTGTTCTTATTTTTTATATGCATATGTAAGTTGCAACTTTGCAGTGCTGAATGTAGGCACTGTTTTCAACTTACCCTTGTAATGCAAATATGTCAACTTGTATAACTTTGCAGTTATTGACGAAAAGCTGAAAGAGTCGTTGCCAGAGCACGAAACCCAGCTCTCTAGCATCCGGTGGCATCTCTCTGAAGGTTTGTATATGCCTTGCCCATTTTTTGTAAATTAGACATTGTTTAGTTTGACTCCTACAATATTTCTAAGGGAGGAAATGGCATATATAAAATTTGAAAGGCCTATTTGAAGTTTGTAATTTAAGTCTTTGAATATTCAATTCAACATGCACAAACCAATTGCGGACATAGCCAGATTGCTGCTTGTTATTTCTAAGCTATAAATTAAATAGCATTTGCAACAGTGAGCTATTAATATCAGTTTCTGGTGAATGAACCTTATCACACACACAAGTACTATACAATCTGTCATTGATAAACAGAACTAGCATTGTGTTCCTTACCCTATTTTCCTCTATTCTTCTCTCTTTCATGTCAAGGTTTATTAGGATGTACGTTGTAACTTCAAATGACTGTACTCGAATTGTGGGCCATATTTACCTGTTAAATAATTAAGATGAATCATATGTTTCGTTTTCTTATATTTGAACATATTCTTCTTTTTATTTACCAAACAATATTTGGGTCAGACAATCAAACAAAGATTTTCCTAAAGAAATGACAAACATTTATTACTCTAGTAGATGACGGTTGGCTATATTTAAAAAAGAAAAAGAAATCTACAATTAAAGAAGAAATAATTGATGACATTCTTGTATTCTATCTAACTAACCTCCTAGTTATGCAACTCTTCAATCTTTTATTCAATAATTTTTTCTCCTGTGTCTACTTTTAGTGAGCTGTTTGTATATCTGTGCCCCGCATCTCGTACATATTAGGATGGAACCATGAAAGATTGAAGTTACTTTGTATTTGTACTATGAATGATAGGTGGGTTCCAGGAGTACAAGTTGTTAGAGAGACTAGGTGAGGGGAGCAAGCCAACGGCCATTATTGGCGAGGTTGCAGATGACCTAAATCTTGATTTAGTAGTCATAAGCATGGAAGCCATTCATTCCAAGCATGTGGATGCAAACCTGCTTGCCGAGTTCATTCCATGTCCTGTCATGCTTTTGCCACTATAAACTGGTGTCGATTTTAAGCCGAAGTATTACATTCTACCAGCAGGAAATAGGAATATGCTAATTTCTTCTGAAGGTATGATTTACTCTTTAAATGAAGCAATGAGAAGGGAAAAAAATGTCTTAGGAACCTGGGACTATTTTAAGTTGATTTTTCCGTTTGTAAATGCTTGCTACTTGAGCTAATCACCAAATATAAATATGGTTTCAAGATAGAAATGATCTTATAAGTCTCTCTCATATGCTAATTAATTTGATTTTGGTATGAGCAAAGCCTGATCAGTTTTAGTAGCATGAAGGAAAATGTTTGATTGTGAGCTTGTGCAATACTAAGGACATATAAATACACATTGTTGTGCTCATGCCTCTTATTTTGCTTCATATGTCAGTATTATCTAGAAAAATGAATCATTTTTAAATTATGGCATATGTTATAATATAAGAGGTGGGAGTGAAAAAATGTGTACAAACTTACATAATATTAACATTTTTCATAAACTAATTCATTAGTTAGTACTTGTGGGATTCATCTGTGTATCACACCAATCACAAATTGACACTTTATTGGGGATACTCTGCTCCTGCCAATAGCTAATAAAATTTTAATGTGAACCTTACATAATGGCATGTTATTGCTTAAGAGTGTGTTTACTGGAAACTGGAAAGGGAACGAGTAAAAAATGAGTTATTCTATCTAAAAATATAGATGAAAGGGAATAAAAGTTATACAAATTTTGCAGTGATACTTATTGGTTGATTCTTTACACTCTTTTAGTATTGTTTTCCATTCTTAAAATTCATAATGTACATTTTCATAATTATTTTTATTTTTAATATATTATTTTATTTTTTATTATTCATTTTCATTTTTAAGAAAGATATTTAAGTAAATTAATATTTTTATTTTAATTTATTACAATTTTTGGCAAACTAAAAAAAAAAGAATGATTTTTTTTTTTTCCTTTTTTCTTTATTTTTATTTTGTTTTTAGATTATTTTTATATTTTTCCCTTATTTTTTTATTCTGATTGATTTTTATTTTTATTTTTATTTTTATTTAATTTTTATTATGAATTAATAAACGCATCTTAAGATGCTTCCAATTCTTGGCCTTCTTGGGAAACAACGATGGCGATTTGATTGAACCATAGAACATTGACTTTTCACAAGCTATTAATAAGTGTTCCTTTGCAGTTTCTCAGTATTCGAGTTATCATAAAATGATGGTAAGCATCCATCAAAACCATAGAATAATTTTATGTATCCATCAAAGATGAGGTATTATTTATTATTTACAGAGTATAATTTATTAATTATTTTATTTATTAAGTATTGAATAATTGTGTTTTAAAATTATTAATTGTATAACAAAATGAGGAATTATTGGTTTGGCATGTGATTTTGACCTCTTAACAGAAGAGAGAGTATGGAGGATATTGATGGATAAAAAATACACATTTTTATGTGACAAAAAAATATTAAATAAATGTTATTAAATTTTGTGTCATATTTATTATTTTGTTTATGCTTTATTTAATAACTATTTTATATATAAATTATGATGCAAGTTATGATTTATTTAAGTAGTGTTATCGAGTATTATTCTTTTTTCTCACCACTATTTTATTAAATATCACTATCTAATGGTCTCCTATCCTTTAATAGAATTTAATGAATGGCTATAATTTTTCAGCCAAAATGTACCTAACAATTTTCCTAGGTTAGCACCATATGGCATGAAATTATTGGTGTGATTACATAATTGTATGCAAATATATAAGTAATTAGAACCATCCAACTAGTCAGCATATCAGGGAAAAAGAACATTTCTGCATCAATCTTTTTCGATGGATTGTTAGTGGCTTAATAGATTTTTTACTTTTCTTATCAATTTATGTATGTTTTTTTTCTTTTTTTTCTTTTTAGCTTTGGTACTCATTGTATTGATTAATACCTCTTTTGATGACTTATTAATAAAATCAATATAGTGGCTATTGTTCACAAACGTACAATTCAGAGTCCTAAAGAGGTACCTTAATATTGAGAGTCAAGAAAAAAAAAAAAAAAAATACTGAGAGTTTCAACAAATGTGTAAAGTTCATAACAAAAATGTTAATATTATATAAATTTATACTTATTTTTACATTTATTCTTATGTCATAGTATTTTTGAAATTAAAATATTGATTTATGATAATATTAATACATAAAAAGCGTAAATTAAAAATTTGTGCAAATTTATGTATCTTTAACATTCTTCATCTTTCCTCTATCCCATTAAAGAATAAACTACGTTATTTATTAATTGTTCTAAAAAATAAATAAATTATTTATTAATTGATCTAAAAAATCAATTAAAGAGGAATGCCAAGTACCTATTAATTTGCATACCTTTTCCGCTCAGAATTCATGTATTATTTCATATGTTAATATTTTTTTTTTTTTTTAAATGTGGAAAAAATTATGACACGTGTGAGAATATCGTAAAAATGAGTGAAAAATTGTGTGGATATTAAAAAATTTCATATTGATGAAAGCAAAAGTCATTTAAAGTTACCCACGTAAAATATGAGGTTTGAAAGTGAATTATCATTAATGTTTTTAAAAATATATTACTTATAAACATAATATGGTAATTAATTTATTACATATTTACCATCAAGGTTATGTGATTAAATTGAGTAAATAATATTTGTTGTATTATATATCTTGGTAATAAATGAACATATAAAATGATATTTGTAAAAAAAAAAAAAAATGACATATAAGTAATTTATTTGTTAGTGTTAAATTGATAATCGAAATGTTAAAATAATTGTTTGATCGTTTACTAATAATAATTAATTATATTGCAATATGTGAATTAATGATGCATTAAATTGTGATAAAAATTAAATTTTTTTATATATAATGTGTACATTAACTTATTATTGAATGAGTTTATGTTAGCATTTTATTTTGATAAAAAAGAAAAATAAGAAATGAGAACATAATTAACTTTTATACTAATGACAATAAAGCAAATAGAAAACGATGACTATTATTATTCTAAAGGAAATGTTCATTCTCTATTATATTTGAAAGAGATGCATTGATTTATCGTTGAGGTAGGCAATAATTATTGGCAAATTAATTTTGTTTTATATTAAAATTATGAGATAATAAAGTAATTACAATGGTATTTATTAATATAAGTAATTTAATTTTGACAAATAGATTATTATAAAGTATATTTTAGTTATTTATTTTTCAAGGTATATTCTTAATCTTTTAAGATCATGTAATTTATCAAAAATTTCAATTAAGTTGAAATGATAAATTTGAAACTTTGAAAAATAAAATATAAAAGGCAAAAAAATTCAGAAATTTGAAATTAATAAAAAATTAAATTTTTAAAAAACTCTTAAAAGATATATTTAATTTATTTTTGAAATAAAAAATATATATCAATTTTTGGATTTTTAAAATTTGTTCATTTCTACATTTTAATATTTTATGGTTATTCCAATTTTAATTCTTTAATATTCTTCAATTTTTTTTAATCTATTTTAAATTCAAATTTTTTTTATTTACTTATATACTTTTAAAATAAAATTTTTAATATTCATTTAAAAAAATTATTTTTTTATATTTTATTTTTCAAAATTTCAAATTTATCCTAGAAAAAAAAAATTATTTTGACTCAATTGTAATTTTTGAAGAATTATGTAATTATAAGCGTATAGCTTAAAAGATAAAGAACTAACATGTAACATTTTAAAGAATTACAAAATTTAAAGATATACTTTAAAAAATAAAGGAGTAAATGTATATTTTGAATAATTATTGAACCTTACATCTATAAGTTAAAAGATACATAATTAAAATATTTTTTTAATAATTATCAAAATTATTAATATGTTATTATTATATGTATTAAGTTACGATAAAAATATATTTTATTATTAAAATATTTTTAAATTGACAAATTACCTTATGATGATTCTAACGTTTTAAAAGTTCCAATTGTGCAGTAAATGTAACAAAGTACGTTTCTCTGACTGATATAATTGTCGTACTTAAATATAAAAATATTATAGTTAATCAAACGTTAGAAATTACAAGATATATATATTTTTGAAAAATTATCAAAAATAATATTAATAAATTTATAATAATAAAATTAATACACTAATAATATTGAACGTATAATATTAAATGTTTAACATTAAAAGTATCTAAATTGTTGTCGTTTAATTTCAATTGAATGGTTGTTCAAAAAAAATAATATATTAATCATTTTTTAATTGTAAAAATATAAATTTAAACACAATAAATACTATTTTTATTATTATAAATTTTAAAGAATGTTATTTTTATAATTTTTCTTAACTTTTTAGCTTAATTAACTAATATCTTTAAAAGTTATACTTGGTTACACTAACTAATATCAGGGAACATGAATGTAATTTTAGAAGTTACAAGACAAAATGTTAGAGACAAACACACTTACTGTTTTTTAGCATGATAATATAAATATATGCTCTTTGTTTATCATTATATTTAGAATATATTTATAAAAAAATGCTATAAAAGTTATTTTATTTTTATAAAAAGTGACATTTAGTCTTCTAGATTATAAAAAGTGTCTTTAAATCCCTTATTTTTTAAAAAATGTGTTTTTAAGTCACTTTATGTGTAAAAAAATGTGTCAAGTAAGGACAAAGTTAATTTTTCATTAAATATAACGAAATAACAGATGTATTACATGCAAATTTATATTTTTTCGATATATATATATACGTAAAAAAATTAATATTTAATTAAAAAATTACTTAATTTTTTTAGTTAAAAAAATTTAAATACAATTTTAATTGTCTAATATTTAAAATTACAACTATAAATTTTTTATTTAAGTTTGATCGAATTTAATAAAATTTAAATATAATTTTTATTGTTTAATATCTAAAATCATAAATTAGACACTGAAAATTTTATTTAAGTTTAATAGAAATAAATTGTAAAAAATTAGAGTAATTTTTTAATTAAAAATTATTTAATTTGATATATATTTATCGAAAATATAAACATACATGTGACACATGTACTATTCAGTTAGATTTAACGAAAAATTGGATGAAAATTTAATTTTATTCTTGCATGACACTTTTTCTACAAGTAAAAGGACTTTAAAATACAGTTTTTATAAATAAATAGATTTAAAGATACTTTTTATAAGTTAGAAGATTAAATAATACTACCTTTTATAAATTAAAAAATTAAATAATTCCTATTATATAAATAAAATGACCCTCTAACAAAAAAAATAAAAAAAATAAAATGACCATTATAATTTTTCACCCTATATTTACTGTTAGGGAAATATAATAGTTGAAAAGGCAGTTATTTTCACGGTAGAAAATGAATAAATATCATAAATTTAGGAGTAATTTCAATTCATTATTTCTACTATACTTTCTTATTTGATTGATTTTTTTTTTTCATATTCATAATAATTAATTATAAAATTATTTTTTATTTTAATATTTTATTATATATATTTTTTTAAATAATATTTAAATAAATTAATATTTTATTTTAATTCATTCATTATTATTACTTTATAATAAATATTACATTATCTTTTCATTCCAAATAGATTTATGATTATTATTATGAAATAGAAAATACAATTTTATGTCATATTTGATTTATAATTTGTAAATGTAATAAGAATGAAATTTAATAAAAATAGTATTATTATTATTATATTTATTTGAATAATAAAATTAAAATAATAATAAATATTAAAAATGAAGTAAAATTAATTTTTTTATTTTTGAATAAAATAAAATGAGAAAAATAATAAATAATAGAGAATATAGAATTTTAATGTATTTTTAAAGGATATAGGAGGAATGAATATTCTTGATATTTTTATATTAAATTTTAAATTAATAATTAAATAAATTATAAAAATAATCTAAATTATTTTTATTAGTATTAATCAAAACTTGAATGGGCGAGTGTGTTTGTGTTATTTAAAAAAAAAATTCAAAAGATGCTCAATAACGCTCACGGTCATGGAGAGTCACGGTCGAATCAAAATAGAACTCCACTCCTATACAATTCCTTTAGCGTGAGAAGTAATCATTTGACAAAAAACTCCCCGAAATCAAAACAACAAACAATCAGAAAAAGGACACTGGAGTAATTCCACATGTAAACGAAACCTGGCATCGTTACTCGTTAGGATTACCAATTTCAAAGCGAACAATAACATTCAGAAGCAAGAGAGAGAAACTCAGAGAGCTATTTCGCTTCTCTCCAACCTCTCGCTCTAGCTCTCGCGCGCTTTCTCCTCGTCTCTTTGATCCGATCGCTTTAATCTTTGGAAAAACACTTTCCTGTGTTCTTAGGCATTCAATCGAAACCCTAATTGGTTCGCCATTGTTTTGTTCCTTTTAACTCTCCCTATTTTTTTTATCAACCTTATTCCTATTTTGCCCCTCTATTCTGATCAATCAACTCGTCGACTCTCTTGAAACCCTAAATTTTTTCATCCTATTTGATCATTGATGGCGTCGATGAATACCGTGAACGAAAGTACTACCGCTCCTGTCGTTGTGGCCAAGGCTTCTGGATCGCCAAGTCACGCCGGCGGCGACAGTATCAGTAGCCCTCAATCCCGGCGGTTTGCAAGAGCGGGTTCGTCTCCATGGACTCAGGTTGTCCGTGGTGAACCAGAGCTGACTGTGGCTTCACCTTCTTCGCCAACGGCAGCGTCTTCTACGGCTGCGATTGAGCCAGCTGTCGCTCGTTCTGGTTCTGTTTCTTCCTCTTTGTCTGTTTTGTCTTCAGCATCTCAGGTTGAGGAGTCTGTGAGTGTGAGTGAGAGCTCAGAGAATGGTGGTGGTTCAAACGGCAATGCTGGTAAGAAGCCCGCTTGGAAAAAGCCGTCGAATGGAGAGGTGGAGGTTGGGCCCGTTATGGGTGCTGTTTCGTGGCCTGCTTTGTCAGAATCAACTAGGGCTTTGTCTAAACCTCTTTCAGAATCATTAAAAGGTTCATCAGATATGTGTTTGTCTGATTCCGTATCACAGGTTTGGTTCGCGAACCTTTGCTATTATTTTTTGTTTTGTTTGCTGAGAAATTTCGCAGAAGTTAACCTAATTTTCCATTTTGCCTTTAACCATTATGCTTGCACTGGGAAAATAAAATTTTATAGATCACACTGTTGCACTGCAAGGACGTCTTGGAAAATGGATCCAAGTAAGATAAGTAATTATAAGAGAAACTGTACAAAAACACTATTTGTTGCCTTTGAATGATCAAGATGAATATCAGGAGTACCTTGGACGTGTGTTTGCCATAGTGTTTAAAGTAGTTGGCTCATATCCAATGTGGTCGCCAATCGTTTTGAAAAAAAATATGAATATTTGTAAGGAATGAAATTATTGTGCTTACTGATATGGTGATTTTTACTCTTTTCCTGTTCGGCTTGTGTTATTTATTAAACCTGTATGTGAATTTATTTTAGTAATATAATATGTGTGCTATAGGGAACTGGAGCTGCAACTACTTCATCTCCTAAACAAGCAACTTCCAATTCAACTGTAAACCACCCTGTGCCTGCACGCCAGAGATCAATGAAGCTTAATAATTCAAATATATCTTCTGATGGTGGCCTTCCTCAGCAACAGGCACCAGGTAGCCAAGTTGTTGAAACGGCTCCTAGTAACCTTTCTACTAAGGACCATGCACAAAGGAGTGGATTTGGTTTGCAATCTCATAGCAGCAGTGATCACCTACAACATCGGAATTCATTCAGGAACCGTAATGGTGGTCCACATATACGTGGAGATGGCTCACACCATCACAATCACGGGGGCAGGCGCAACCAAGACCATGGAAATCAAGAATGGAATGCACATCGTAATCCTAATGGTAGAGACTCCCATATGCAGCATCAAAGGTTTCCAAGGAATTTTAGGGGTTCTACACCACGACATGCAGCAACCCCATTTTCACCCCCTCCAATGCATCCTTATAATCCCATGGGATTCCCAGGTACTAGATAACTTTCAGATTCGAATGCTTTTAACATGTGGTCTACTAATCCTCTGTTTGTTGTCAGACTTGGGACATGTGCCTCAACTGTTTTATCTTCCAGTTCCACATCCAGATTCCTTCAGGATGCCATATGTTGCACCCATGCAACCCCCATTATATTCTGATCCAGTTTTTCAATTGCCTACAAAAATTGTCAATCAGATAGATTACTATTTCAGGTACTCTATATGTCTATTATTTAAAAAAAAATTATATAGCTACTTTCTACTGATACTGGTGTTGATAAGCCACCAACCAACTTTAATTTCTTCTCTCATGTATCTATTGCAGTAACGAAAATTTAATTAAAGATACATACTTGCGGCAGAACATGGATGAGATGGGTTGGGTTCCGATTAAATTAATTGCAGGATTCAAAAAGGTAAGTTCATTGGTTGTATTATGTGTTTTACTGTGGCTGTGATACAGACAGTAGTCTGCTGCTTATTTCTGGTGCTGTGTAATTCATGTGTAAGTCTTTCTAACCTTTTGCTTCGGCTGGCTTATGGCTGCTTAGTTTTTCTGTTTATAGTTGTATATTTTCCTTGAAGCTGAAGGTATATTTTATTCTGCTAATTATTTCTAATTTATACTTACTGTTTCAACAGTGTTGCATAATGCATATGATATATCACAGATGTGTAGCGAGTTTAAGGTCTAATGCATTGGTCCATTAATTACTTAACATACCTTGTTTGGCTTTTAGCAACCGTGAGTTGCTCTTAAAATCTAACAATTCATCATTGGCTTAGCCTTATTATTCTCTGTCTTTTTCTGCTTAGCATTTTGTTTGGTTATTTTTGGTATTGGTAGCAAATGAGTGAGGAACAAATAGATGTGTTAACATTATGATTTACATGATTGGAATTTATATAAATCTTTAAAATTATTACCTTTTCCATTTGAAAATAGTTATTTTCCATCTGTATGTAAGGGAGCAAAAGCTCAAAAGAGCAAGAACTTAAATTCTTTTAAGAGGTGGCACAAATTATGTACTGTCTCCTATGTTTGATTTTCAGTGTCTTGCTGACATTATCAGAATGTTATAATGGAACTCTAAACTTTTAATTCATCCATGAAAGTTATGAGCAATTGTTGCTACTGTGAGAAAACATTAGAGATAGCAAAATATGCCATATCTTCTGTCAAAGTTTGCATGTATATTTGTTATCCGAAAGTTTATGCGATAATGCATCTATAATATTTCATCTATGTGATTTTAATCCTCTCTATAACAATCCTGTTTCTTCTACATTTGAAACTATTTTCTTTTTAAAAACGCCTATCAGCCTCTGCCCCCACCAATTTCATGTGCCAGACCTATAAATTCTTCTACAATTGAGAGTAGGGAGATATTACTTGTCTAATCATATATATTTAATGGAAGAATCACTCTGGGTGTGAACAAGACATGGGGAAACTTTTCTTGGGTGACCAAGTAGCTATTTTTTATGCAACTGTATCACTATATCGTCCCTTCTTTTGATCAAAAATTTTCCGACCCTGCAATACTTAATGATGGGAAAACTATGATTTAGCCTTGATCAAGGATAGTAAATTTGGATTGATGCTTCCATGGAAATGGAATCTGATGAAAGATTATGAGAAAGATATAGAGTACTTTGTCGCAAAATATAATTACTCAAGAGTACAACTGTACAAGTGGTGATTTGGGTGTCTGTCTTATATTCCTGGACTTTAATTTTTCAAGTGATCATTCTGAAGAATGGGACTTGTCTTTATCAAGTGTGATGAGTTTGTTAAAGGGCCTGTAGATTACAGGCATATTGTTGCATGCATGTTTGTGCCATAGGTTTTACCAATTTTTGACCCCTTATTTTGACTAGACCCTTTATTTTTAAAGGTGCAATGTAGTCCTTTCTTGAATTTGAAGAAATGGACTAATAGTGCACTTTTACAAAATTAAAGGGCCCAAAACTTTTTACTATGATTGGACTAATTTTTACTCCTATAGCCACCTTTTTCTTAAACATGGGACTACATTTGCTCAAGCTGAAAATAAGAGGATCTATACTGCAACACTGCTGTTTATTATCGTGCTAGCTGGGTTGTTCATTTTCTGTAAGCTACCAGTCCAAAGATGGGTTTTTTCATGGCTATTTTTCAGGTTATGCAATTGACAGACAATATCGAGATCATCCTGGATTCCTTAAGAATGTCAACCATTGTGGAAGTACAGGTATGAGCTTAGTGAAAATAATTGAGTTTAAGTCTTACACGTTTATGGTTAATTGTAATCTGCTACTTTTCTCCCCTTTTTCTTTACCCCACATTTAGAAATTGATGGCTTTAACGTGCTTTCTATTCTACTGAAAGTATAATTTAATATTTACTTCCTTTTATGTGATTCTTATGGGCCATTTGAATCAGGGCGGCAAAGTAAGGAGGTGTAATGATTGGGATAGGTGGATAATGCCTCCTGTCCAGTTTCCAAATGTTTCAACTTTGCAGTCTCCATCAAGCCCTCAGACTGCTGTAAAGACTAGTCATGATGCACTGGCAGCTCGCATGGATAATATTATGCTGGAGGAAAATGCTGGGCACATGAGTTTGCAAGCCAATAGCCAGCCACAGCTTTCTGGTGGTGATAAGATAGGTCAATTCAGTGTCCAGGGAGGATCTGATCACCCTATTTCAGCAAGAAATTAGAGTGAGAGATGTGCACTGATGCACATATTTTTGAAGAGGAGAACAAAGATGATGAATGTGTTGCTTTTCATGAGAAGAGTAGTCATGCTATTTGCATGATTAGGTATGTTTTCGTTCCAGACAAAATAGCGGTGAAAAAGACACTACTTTTAAGAACAGAAAAGAAAAAAAAAAAAAAAAAAAGAACCAAAAACGGAAAGTATAAAAAAAAGAAGAGAATTTCTATGACTAAATATTGGTAGCATGAGTTTATGGGTGTCATTCATACATGTTTATTATTTTTGGGTGTTTCTTCCATACTCCATTGAATTCTCTATGGTGGCTTGCTTGTTTCTTTCTTTCATCTTGGGGAATTTTGTTTTCTCTTCCCTATCTGTCCCTCAGCTAGTTTTTTGAATCTTTGGGGCAAGGCATCCTCCAATCTAGGAGGAAAGGTATGATTGAAGGAGTTTGTGATGGAAGAAAAGTATTTTGTGGGTTTTTCTGCAAGGAAGGGAGGGTACTTGAGCTCATGCTACCAATAGGTTGTTATGTCACTGCTGGCATATGACTGTTTTCTGGTTTTAGAATTCTCTTGACATGTATACTTTTTTTATTTTGCAACCCTTTGAGGATTTTATACTGCATAAATGGTCCCTTGGGAACGTTCCTTTCAATTATATAGGTTAGAAATGGATGTGGTTGCACTTTATTATACATTGATTAAGCTGAACCTTATAAAACTTGTGAACAGTTGATCTTTGCTTTTGCTTTGTGTGATTTTTTTTTTTTAATTTTAAGATAGTATTCAATTTTCTATTATTGATATTAAAAGAAGTGTTGGTAGTAAAATTAGAATTTCTCTTCGAAGGGTTGCTAGACTGGTCCCCTTTGTTTCCTTCATTTAGCAGCATTGGAGACCTGGTGGTGATAGCTCAAGTCCCATAGTTATGTTAAGATGATCAATTTAGTCCTTTTTTTTTTTTTTTAGCAGTTTAGTCATTTTGTTTTAAAAAAGTTATAGCACAAGGGCACATGTCCAATTTTTTCATTTCATTTTTTTTAACTGCTATTGAGATCACAATTTCTCAAATTGTCTAAATCTTAAACCATGGATAACCATGACTACAAAGTTGATTAAAAAATAAAATAGAAATAAAAAAATTTAAAATTTGGTCATTTGTTATTGTGTTGTCACTTTTTTATAACAATGATTAAACCGCTACAAAAAAAAAATAACAAATTGGTTTACCTGCTTAAGCCCTGGGTGCATTTGTTTCATGAAGTTATGTATTTTGTGGTGAACATGTCAACGAGCTTGAGTTCGAATCGTGATAGTGGTGTTAGTGCGCATTTGTCGTCATGTTCCTATGTTTAAGAAATTATCATCATCTAAGTTCCGACTCTTACTTTAGAGGCCTTTATGGTTTAAAAAGAGTTGGCCATCCGTGTGTTAACACAATGTAGGACCGTTGGTGAAAAAGCAGCCTTAGATACTGTTCCCTTTTCATTTATCTGGATTACTGTTTATATTTGGAAGTACTAACAATGAGCTAGCATTTGTAACTTTAGTAATTGTTATGTATGTTTCTGTCGCTTCGAACTTATAATCTAATACATATAATTTGGTTGTGAAATTATTTATTGCCTGTTAATAGATGCAATATTTGGAATGAAAAAGTCGTGAGCAATTTCAATGTGACCACCCCAAACTTAACACCTATTTATGGCATCTGTTTTCGTAGATTTGATTTATTTTTTGGAACAATTCTGTTGTCTTAATTTGGCTTCCCACATCTGTAAAAATAAAAAAAATTTTGGTTTCCCGTTTTTATGATAGAGGTGGAATTGGCCAAAAACTCGAGAAAACATAGCAATAAAAAAGTAGGGGGAAAAAACTTTTTTTTCTTTTTGAAGAGCTAAATAGGAATAGGGAGTCATTTTCTGACGGCTACTATATAGCTATTGGTGAGAAGCTACGCCGACGATGACCTTGTAAGCAAAGTTTAAAATATTAACATAGTTAATAGTTAAAAGCGGTAGTTCAGTAATTTGGGTATCAGGTTAAGACATTGGATTTTTATCTTTATATGATAGGGTGCAAGTTTAAATTTTTAGTATGTTGGAGTTGCCCTTAAAGGTACTTGGATACAAGTGTCTCCCGCATTCTGTCATCGGGCTCCAATTACCTAGCGTCCTTTGACCCGCTTTTGGTTGATATTAAAAAAATAATAGCAGTGATTCTTAGTGATGTGTAGTAATAGCTCTATCATCTCTAAATCGAATGGAATCTTTTTTCAATAAAAAAAATATGGTACTCAAATTTTACAAATATATTATAAATATTATCATTTTTGATAAAAAAAAAATTTAAAAAAATTAATAATAATTATTAAAAAAATAAAATTAAGAAACCTTTAATAAACCTTAAAAACTATAAAAAAATAATCAATTATTTATTTTTTAAATTAATTATCATATTTAATACATATAACTATAAAAAAAATTACATTTATTTTGATAAATAAATTAGAAATGTATTGAATAGATATTTAAAATGTTTAAAATAATTATTTAAACTAAAAAGCTTTATGATTAATAGAATTTAACAAAGACACGTAATAGTAAATTATTTTAAAAAATAAATAAAGTTAATTGATAATTTATCATAATATTTACACTAATAATTGATATTTTATTGATATTTTTAAAACATTGACATTTTGTGCACAATATATATCGATATTGAGATGTTTAAAACATGAAGATTGTTGAGATATTGTAAACAACGTCGAATATATTTTCGTCCTTGCTTGTAAGTTGTAATAACCAAGGATGTCAATATTGTCAACAATATTTTGACAATATTTATGTTTTAGAGGTTTCAATATCAATATATATTTTCCATAAAATGTCAACAAAATATCAATATCGGTAAACTATAGATAATATATTAATTATTAATATAAATATTATTTATAAAATGTTAAATAATATCAACAAAATATCGTCTTTTTTTAATTTATTTATCTGACATGAATCTTTTAAACCTCTTTAATAACTGCTATTTAGTATAAAACAGTTGTCAAATGGTTACTATCTTGTTACACTCTTTGTACCTTTGGGTCAACTAGTAGGCATAGCATAAGTAGATTTACGTTGTTGATATTTGACTGCCTTGTTAATCTCTGAGTCAAAATTCTATTTTATATTATTTTAATATTTCTAATTTACTGTACTATATATTATATTAAAAATTATATTCATTAAAATATTTTTTTATTTTTCTTTAATGCAATTTTGGCAATATGTTAAGGCAAAAAATTGTATTATCTTTTTTCATTTTTAATTTAATACACTAAATATTATAATAAAATATATATTTTAATTTTTATTTAAAATTAAAAAAATAAATAAAAATAAAACAATAATAATTAATAAATATTACAACGAATATTTTGTAAATTTTTATATTAATTATTACTTTACCATTATTACATGCTAGTATTTTAATCGTATTTAATTACTCGACAAAAAATTAATAATATTTTAATAATTATTAAAATAATATAATTATTTTTAATTGATCATTTTTTTCATAACTAACTAAATGCACCATTTTTAACTTAAAATATTAAATAATACAAATCATTTAATTTAAACAAATTTCTTTAACATTTTTCTTTATTTTTATTTTTAATTTGAAGTATAATCAAAATCTCACTATGCATGTAAAAATTTTAGTGTAACTCGTCACAAATAAAGAAAAATTAGGCTTAATTATTACATTAATTTTTAAATTTATACCGTTTCTAAAATTTTAAATTATGTAATTTTTTTAAATTTTTTAAATTTTATGCATAGATCCTTAAAATTTTAAATTATATAATTTAACCCTTAAGTTTTTTAAAAATTTACACACTAATCCTAAATTAGCTACTAAAATACATATTTGTGTATCAAAATTGTAAGATCTATGTGTAAAATTTTAAAAATTTAAAGACTAAGTCAATAATTTAAAATTTTAAGAATATATGTATAAAATTTAATAATTAAATTATATATTTTAACATTAAAAAAATTTATATGTAAATTTAATTAAAATTTAAAAAATAATAATATAATTTAGGATTAATAGCATCCTATAATTCGGTCACTGTGACAAGATTTTATAAATACCTACGGTGCTTTTTTTTTTTTTTTCCTCCTTGTACCTTTCCATTCTTCTTTTCAACCTTTTTTCTTTGTTTCTTTTTATTTTTTTCCATTCTTTTTGCTGCTACTTATTTTTTTTCCCCTTTTTATTTGAGTTATCACAAATTTTTTTCCTCTAAACATATGTATTTTTTTTGCTATAATTAAATATATGTATTTTTTTTTTATATAATTTATCATTTTATACTTAATAAAAAGTAAAAATTGTTCAAAAACAAAAACATGTATTATATCAAAGAAAAATTATATGTTGCATAATAGAAAGAAAGAAAAATGTGATATCGTAAATACTACATTAAAAATATATATGTATCATCTATTAAAAAAATATATGTATCATGATAATAGTATAAAAATACATATCAAAATATGTGAAGTAATTAACGTCTATGATTTAATCAGTTTAAAATTAATCATTATTTATATTAATTTTATAAATATTGATTTATATTTATTATAATAATTTTATGCTTGTATAATCAATAAAATCAGTTAAAATAGAGCAAAAAAATCAAAATTAAATTTATGCAATATTTTTTTTAAGATCTCAAGAACCTGCTGTTGTATTTTGGGGATAAATTTTGACTCAAATATTTAAATGAAATGATTTAAGATGATATGAAAATATAATTCAATGATGCATAAGTTTTCATTTCACAAAGAATATCAAAATAGGATTATTGCAAGGCCAAAAATAAGATGAAATCTGAAATATCTTGCAGTTGGACAGCTGTTAGTATATTTGATATAAATTTCTGTGTACAGCTCCAAATTAAATGATTTTCGATTATTTGAAAAGATAAGAAATTTATCTACGATTAATATTCAAAAAATATTTTGAAAATTAATTATTTTCAAAGAGAAAATGACATGATATTATTATGATTCAACAAATCTTCTTACTCTAACACTATAAATAGACGGACATACTGCACTTAGAAGTATCAAGAAAATTGCAAAGAGTTCTTACTTTCTATTCTCATTCTTTATCTCTAAAATTTGTGAGAATGATTTGTAAGCTAGGCTAAATTTAAAGCAAGGTTAGAGAGGAGCTTAATAATGTAGTTTTTTTATTCACTTCTTTTATTCTTAAAAGTGCTTTCTAGTTTATAAATTTATTTTGAGAAATTATTTTGTTCATCTTTACTACATTCAATAAATTATATTTTTCAGTTTTATATAAATTCAGTAATGCTTTCTTTATGTGCAACTTTTAGTTTATAATTATTTTATTTATTTTATAAGTTGATCTTTTACTGCGATATTGTCAATTTGATATATTGTCGATGTTAGATAGCTTGTAAGAATATATTAAATTGTTCTACCATGACAACATTATTTTTCTCCAATCAAATAACTTTAAATTTCATCTTAGATCTTCAATTCTAAATTTTTCAATTGTTTGTTTGGGATGTGAAACATGCAATTGAGTAGTAAATAGGAATAAAAATTGGTAATATTAAAACAAAATAATTAAGTAAATCTCGAAGCCTTGTTATTTGCATATTGATTTTATTTTTTACCAAGATTGCTATATTTAATTATTGTCAATTTTTTTTCTAATTATAAAATTATTTCTTTTATTATTTTGTGATAACTTTTATTTTGTTGGTTTAATTAGCTTCTATGTGGAATCGATACCTAAATCTATACTGCAATAACTGCTTAGCTAAAGGTAATAATTTTGAGCGTGAACCAAAAATTTGACGCCATTGTCGGAGAAGCCAAAATCAACAATTGAGGTTTAAACATTATGATCTAATTTTTTTTTATTATTATTATTATACAATTTTATTTTTTGTTATTATTTATTTATTCTTTATTATTATTGTTTCAATTTTCTTTTAAAGTTAAAAAAAAAAAACAATTGTGTAACTAAATTAAATAATATGATCTAAGAGAGTTCTGTCTAGGAGGCTAGTTTTTGAATCTCATAGTGCCACTAATCTATCTTGGAAACGTTGCTCGTTCTAGAAGAGTGATTTTTAAAGAGGCTTTGCCTCACCATTCTTTCCTAAGAGCACTCTTAGTAAATGTTAATTGTGTTGGAACATTATTGTTATTTTTTTTCCTTTTTCTAAAAAAAAAATCTCTAGCTTTATTATTATATTTTCTTTTGTTGTTAGATTTAGTTGTCCTTTTTTTTTTTTAAGAAAAAAATATCAAATAAAAGTTAAAAATTAAAAAAAATACAAATAAAAATAAAAAAACAAAAAACAGAAAAAGGTTCTAGGGTGTATGAATCGATCTAGAGACACAAGAGATAGTTTTTTAAAAAGAATAGAATTAGAATTACCATTAATTCAATCTTCATCTTCAAACTCATCTTCTAATTCTGAAAACATGAGTAACCATGAGGACAACCCAGTTAGAACTTTTAAAGATTACTTTCACCCTACCCGTACAGCTACACCATCATGCATTATGCTCCCCCTTAATACACCACAACTTGATTTTAAACCTGGAATGATACAACTCTTGCCCACTTTTCATGGTTTAGATAGTAAAAATCCTTATTTACATATTAGGGAATTTGAAGAGGTAGTGGCCACCTTTCATAGCCAACCCAATGCTATAGACTCTGTTAGGTTGAAATTTTTCTCTTTCTTCCTAAAAGACAAAGCAAAGAGTTGATTATACTCTTTGAGACCAAGATCCATAGGTACATGAGCATAAATGACTCAATTCTTCTTTAATAAATACTTTCCCATCATAAGAGCAATAATCTTAAGAGACAGATCTCAACCTTTTTTCAAAAAGACAGTGAGACCTTATACCAAGCTTGGGAGAGGTTCAAAGAGTTATTAAACATGTGCCCATATTACGGGTACGAAAATTGAAGGTTAGTTAGTTACCTATATAAGGGACTTACGATTAGGTAGCGCCAATTTATAGAAATGATGTGTAATGGTGAGTTTCTCCAAAAGGATTCTGATGAAGCCATAGATTACCTTAATGAGTTAGCTGAGAAAGCCCATACATGGACAGGACCTAGCGCCACTGATAGCACTAATAGATCACGATCAATTGGAATCTACCAATAAGGGAAGAATATAGCCTTAAAGCCCAACTAGAAGTATTGACTAGGGAATTAGAGGCCTAAAAATTGAAGGTAATAGAACAAATTATACAATTGCTAGGGTCGAAACTCAGGACATATGCTTTATTTATGGGGTAGTAGAATATCTAGCTCAGAATTGCCAAAATTTTAGTGAGATGAGAGGGGTTTACGAAGAACAATGTAATATTGTAGGAATGTTTAGAAAATCTTACTCACTTTACTCTAAAACTTACAATCCTGGCTGGAGAAACCATCCAAACTTCAACTGAAAATCTAACAAACCCATACATCCTAATGAAAACTAGAAAATTGAGACACAATCTCCAAGAAATCACCCAACACCTCAATTTAATGCGCGACCAAATAGAAATTCTTTAGAGGAAACACTTCAGTCATTTATAAAGGCACAAGGTAAAACTAACCAGAAGTTTGAGGCTGTACTTACACAAGTGGTGGAGGAGAACAAAGAGATCAAAATTCATATAACTAAGCTAACCAGCGCTCTTACTATACAAAAGTGAGGAAAGTTCCCCTTTCAACCCCAATCCAACCCAAAAAGCCAACATATGGCTTAAACCTCGACCATCGATTCAAACAATGTCAAGGAGGTCAATGTTATTTCAACCTGTAATGGTAAAATTTTAGATGGACCAACTATACCCAATCCACCAACCAACACAAGCACAAAAATCACCACGAGTAATGTTGATGATCCCTCTTCAATGGATGGAGAAATGAAGATTTTGATTCAAGTACCCTTTCCTCAAGCCCTAATATATGGAGGAAAAAATCTGGATAATCAATGTGAGATCCTAGAACACTTGAAACAAGTTAAGATTAATCTTCCCTTGTTACATGTGATCAAGCAAAGACCTGCTTGTGCTAAAGTAATCAAGGATTTATGCACCATGAAATGAAGACACCATGTCAAGAAGACTGTATTCTTGACAGATCAGGTTAGTGCAGTGATAGAATAGAAGACACCGCCGAAGTACAAAGATCCAGGTTGTCCCACAATCTCTTGCCAAATTGGGACACATGAATTTGGTCAAGCCCTTCTAGACTTAGGAGCAAGTTTCAATTTGATGTCCTATTTTGTATACTTGCAAACCCACATCTGTGGTGTTGCAGCTGGCAGATCACTCTGTACGAAAATCAAGAGGGGTAATTGAAGATGTTCTACTTCAAATTGATAAATTCTACTACCTTGTTGACTTTCTAGTTTTTGATACTCAATCTGTAGTTGACATGGAGTCAAAGATCCCACTCATTCTAGGAACGCCTTTCCTTGCTACAAGAAATGCCCTTATCAATTGTAGGAATGGTCTTATGAAGCTATCTTTTGGGAACCTAACATTAGAGGTGAATATTTTTCATGTTGGGAAGCAACCACGAGATGAGGATGAGTGCTATCAACCTTCATGATAGACACATTTATTCAAGAGGAAGTACACCTATATGATGAGTCTAAATCCTCAGAGTATCTCTTCTTAAATCATAATTCTGAATAATTGTTTTTTCCTGATACATTTAATGTTTCTTTTGTTTCTAATTATAAGCAGGATAAGCAATCAAGATACTGGCAACCATGCTTTGAGGAATTGCCAAGTAAAAGAGAGAAACTGAAACCTTCAATTGTAGAGACACCAAAAGTTGAATTCTCTCCACTACCTAAAGGTTTAAACCATGCATTCTTAGGTTCAAGTGATACTTTTCATGTTGTTATATCTTTTGAACTTAGTGTTGAGCAAGAAGAAAAGTTGATAAATATGTTAAAAGAACATAAAAATGCACTAGGTTGGATTGTAGCTGAGATAAAAGGTATTTCTTCATTAATTTGTTCCCATAGAATACATTTAGAGGAAGGAGCTAACCCCCAAAGAAGACTTAATCCCACAATAAAATGAGTAGTTAGGAAAGAAGTCTTAAAATTATTAGACTTAAGTATAATATATCCCATATCTGACAGCAAATGGGTGAGTCCAACATAAGTAGTTCCAAAGAAATTTGGGGTAACTGTAGTATAAAATAATAATGGAGATCTTATCCCAATTAAGTTAATAACTAGGTGGCGTATAGAGCTGTAAAACGGGTGGGTCGTGTCGTGTTTGGGTCGATCCGTTTACGACCCAACTTATGTAAGGTTGACCCTGACCTAACCCATTTATTAAACAGGTCAGAAAGTGCAACCATAACCCAACCTAAGTTGACCATTTAACTTGTGTAAATATATTAAATAATATATATTATATTTTATAATATAAAAAAATTAAAGATATTATATAAAGTATCAACATATATTAATGTAACCTATTAACATAATAAATTTTAATTAGACTCCAAAAATTAAATTAATTTAAGCATTATTTTAACAAAAAATGTAAAAATATTAACTAATATAAAATAAAAATAATATCAATAATCATAAATATTGTAATACATCAAATCTAATATTTTAAAATCTCAAACAGTAACAAAAAAGTCTAACAAAAATATATATCATAAATTCTTTGTAAGTAAAAACTTATTTTAAGTCTAAAATAAATAATCAATAATAACAACATACAAAATTAAACAAAATAATATATTATTATAAATTGATAAAAATAAGAAAATAAAATATGAAATGAATTTAAACATCATCTCAATAATATTTCAAAGTATAAACCTACAAAATAATTAAATAAAAAATAATTACCTATATACTGTAATAATTTTAGTTATTTACTTGTGTTACTTATATGTGTTATGGGTTACCCAATTAACCCATTAAAACTTGATTTTTTAAATGGGTTAAACGGTTGACCTGTTTACAACCCAACACATATAAGCTCAACCCGGACCTGACTAATTCGTGGGTGGATCGTGTCGAGTTTGCGAGTCGTGTCAAAAATTGCCGACTCTAGTGGCGTATGTGCATTGAATTTAGGAAATTAAATTTAGTAACCTAAAAACACCATTTTTCGTTGCCCTTTATTGACCAAATCTTAGAATGTGTAGCCGACCATCCTTTTTAATGCTTTCTTAATGGATATTCTAGCTATTATCAAATAGTGATAGCTTTAGAGGATCAAGAAAAGACTACCTTTAAATGCCCTTTTGGTACTTATGCTTTCCGTAGGATGCCTTTTGGTTTATGTAATGCACCAGCTACTTTCCAACGTTGTATGCTTAGTATTTTCACTGACATGGTTGAAAAATGTATGGAAATTTTTATGGATGATTTGACTATTTTTGGTAATTCCTTTGATTCATGTCTAAGTAATTTAGAAGCTATATTGAGTAGCTGTGAGGAAAAAGGAGTCGTTTTAAATTGAGCAAAATGTCATTTCATGGTGTCTTCTGGTATTATTTTAGGTCATATTGTGTCTGAAAAAAGAATAAAGGTAGATAAAGCAAAAATTAAATTAATCTCTAAATTACCCACCCCTAAAACAGTAAAAGATGTTCGTTCTTTTCTTGGACATGCTGGTTTTTATAGGAAGTTTATACAAAATTTTTCTACCATATCTTGCCTAATATGTAACCTCTTAGTCAAAGATATTGAGTTTAATTGAACTCCAGAATGTGAGGAAGCTTTTTGAACACTCATTACCAAACTCACTTCTGCTCCTATCATGCAATCACTTGATTGGAACTTAGCTTTTGAAATTATGTGTGATGTAAGCAATTATACAGTGGGAGCTGTCCTTAGACAACGAAGGGAAGGGAAGCCTTTGTTGTTTACTATGGTTGTAGAACTTTGAATAGTGCTCAAATGAATTATTCTACAGCTGAAAAAGAACTACTAACTGTTGTATTTGCTTTAGATAAATTTCGTGTTTACTTGATTGGTTCATCTATTGTGGTGTTTACTGACCATGCAGCTCTTTAGTACCTTCTTTCTAAGAAGGATGCTAAGGCTCGTTTGATTAGGTGGATTCTTATTTTGCAGGAATTTGATGTAACCATCAAGGATAAGAAAGGTGTTGAAAATGTTGTAGCGGATCATTTGTTTCGTTTAAAGTTTAATGATTCTAAGGATAATCCACCCATCCAAGATGACTTCCCTGATGAACATCTATTTATCGTTAGCCAAGTACCTTGGTATGCACATATTATTAATTACTTGGTTTATGGTGAAGTTCCATTTAATTGGAGTGCACAAGAGAAACGAAAGTTCCTAGTTGATGTAAGAAAGTTTTATTGGGATGATCCATATTTGCTTAAGTATTCCCCAGATCAAATTATGAGACGTTGCATTCCTGAAGGTGAGATTTATAGTGTCCTAAACTTTTGTCATTCTAAGGCATGTGGTGGTCATTTTTCTATGAAAAAAACTGCAGCTAAAATTTTATAGTGTGGCCTTTATTGGCCCAATTTGTTTAAGGATACTAACTCTTTTTGCCGTTCTTGTGATAAATGCCAAAAGTTGGGTGCGCTTACTCGACATCATATGATGCCCCTTAACCCTATACTTATTATTGAGATATTTGGCTGTTGGGGTATTGATTTTATGGGACCTTTTCCCTCATCTTTTGGTTATTTTTATATTCTTCTAACTGTTGATTATGTGTCTAGATGGGCAGAGGCCGTGGCTTGTCGCACTAATGATAATGCAATTGTGGTAAAATTCTTAAAAGAAAATGTGTTATGTAGGTATGGTACACCACGTTATCATCAGTGACTAAAGGACCCATTTTTGTAATCGTTCTTTTAAGTCTTTGATGTGCATGTATGGTGTTCTACATAAGGTTTCTACAGCATACCATCCCCAAACCAATGGACAGGCTAAGTTAGCTAATAGGGAGGTTAAGCAAATTCTAGAGAAGACGGTTAATCCAAACCGTAAAGATTGGTCCTTAAGACTTTCTAATGCACTGTGGACATATCACACTGCATACAAGACCATTCTTGGAATGTCTCCTTACAGGCTTGTCTATGAGAAATCAAGTCATTTACCTGTTGAATTGAAACATAAGGCTTATTGGGCTATTAAAGCCCTTAACTTTGATTTGAATGTTGCAGGGCTTTATATGAAGTTACAGTTATCAGAGATAGAGGAATTAAGGAATGATGCATATGATAACTCTAGGATTTACAAGGCAAAATTGAAAGTGCCTCATGACAAGCAGATCCTGAGGAAGAACTTTGAGCCAAACCAACGGGTTCATCTTTATGATTATCTACTGTATCTCTACCCTGAAAAGCTGAGTTTGCAATGAATTGGTCCATTTGTTGTGAAACAAGTTTTTCCAACAGAATTATTGAGATTGATGATCCAATTGATGGGAGAATTTTTTAAGTTAATGGATAACGGTTGAAAAATAATATGAAGAGGATAGATCATTCTATGTGTTTTGAGGAGATTCATCTTGTGAATCCCATCTACCTTCATTGAACATGTTTTATTTATTTAGTTTTTTTTTCGTACATTAATTTTATTTCTTTTTTTATTTTATTTTCTTTGTTTTTATTTTATTTTTATTTTGTTGCTTTTCTTTATTTTTCTTGTCCCTAGCTAACCTACTTGGAGGCAATTTTCATATGAAATTTCATTGCTCAGATCTCTTCTATCCTTTATTCTTTCATTTAATATTTTATTTTTGTGACAGTGAGGATACTATTTGATTTAGGTTGGGGGTAGTAGCACTTTATGCACAATTTTTATGCATGCACACTCTCTCTATAGATTGTTTTGATGCCTTTTCAAGAGTTTGAAAAAAAAAAAAAAAAAACTTGTTTATTGCTTAAATTTAGTAATTTTTACCTAAATAAGTTTTCATTACATGTTTGAAATGTTCAAGTAGAAATTTTTGCATTGTTATATTGATTTCAAATTGTTTAATTTAAGTCACTTTTTCTATTTTGATTACTAAATAATAACTTCAAAAATTATACTTATGCACATTACTATGCTTTGTGGTAAGATGGATTGTAAACTTATATAGCTAAGAGAATTTTTATGTTTAAGTATATATATTTTTTTATGATCTCACGTATCGTTTGTGAGTGAGTGGAGAGAACTGAGAAAACAGTTTACAAACTGTCATTGATCTTTTGAATTGATTGGTTGATGTTTAGAATAATATTTATTGGTTGTTGGAATGATTTGGTTGAAAAGCTAAATGACGATATTAATTATAAAAAAAATGAGATACTTTTTTATATGAAAAAATATTGTAGTAATCATTCTTTGTCGTCTTCATATTATTTTTGCATTGTTGGAAAAAAATAGAAAATTTCATAAAAAAAAGGAAAAAAAAAATGTTATTCAAAATTCAATAAAGTTTATCTTCGTTATTTCATAAGATTAAAAAAAATATTTAATATAAAGTTTGTAATATGCAGTTTTTCTCATCAATATTTGGTTCTCATATAAACTAATTGAAATCCTGAAGCTAGTTTGTGGTAAGAAATGTTAAATTTTAAGCAATATATTTTCTTATCTTTGGATCAATGATTGTTTATTTATCTATCCTTAAAAATTTTCATTTATAAGTGCTTATATGTTTTCCAACTCCATGAGAGAAATTCATAACCTTTAAAAATAATTTATCCTTGAGAATATAGAGTTGAGGCTTTTGCATGAATAAAATCTCAAGGTTATATAAGTTGTGATCTATGGCAAGAAGGTTTTGGCTTAGTTCACAAAACACAAAATTTTGAAAGTTATAATTGAACTAATTTATATAAAAATTGTGATCTTTAATTAACTTTTTGTTTGAAACACTTGGGTAATTTTTTTTGAATATTTACTTGAGCTAATTATCATGTTTTGTTTTCTTATTTGCAGTTCAATTGTTAAGGACTAGTAATAAACTAGTTGGGGTTATAATAATAGTATAAAAATGCATATTTAAATATGTGAATTAATTATATTATTTAATCAAATAAAATATATGTATCATTTATAAAAAAAATATGTGTTCTGTTTATAAAAAAAAAAAAAAAAAAAGTAAAAATTATTTTTAAAATAAGTCGAATCAAAGGCCATAATAAAAAAAAAAAAACCGAAGGTAGAATTTATCCTTAAAACTACCAAGGTTCTTATTTAAAGAGTCAATAACATTTCACTTTTAGTGAAATAAAGTAGCAGTGTAGTACCCACCAATAAGCCTCATCCCTTTCCTAGTTCATATTCTCAGCACTCTGTTTCCTCTGTTCCTCTTCCGTACTCCTCACTCACCTCCTTTCTATAGTTGTCACAACCTCAGTACATTTCAAAACTCAAAACCCATCTTCAAATCTTTCTCATATTTTTTTCTTCTATAAATCATGTTATCCTCAAAAAACAAAGAATCAAAAAACAACTACAAAGAACCCAAAACTTTATACATGGTTTCATCACCATCTTCACCATCTTCATTTTCATCACAATCTTCATCTTTTTCACAACCCTCTATTTCTCTTCAATCAAATCCAAGTAGAACAATGGAACAAGTTTGGAAAGACATAAATCTAACTCCCATGAAAACCCAAAAAAATTATCCTAACCCATCAACAACAACAATAACAACAACTACTTGTACTAACACCTTTTCAAATACGATCCTTCAAGATTTTCTTAATAGACCTTTCGAAAACGACCCACTACTACCAAACAATTTGATCTCTAATTCACATATTTCTTCAAACCCAATAACTAATTTAAGATTAAATTCTGGTCATCAACAATTTCAATTTCTTGTTCATAATAATAACTCTGAGTACCATGCTATTAGTTCTGACTCTGATCATTTACAGATGAACCCCATAGTCTCAACTTTAGCTTCTTCTTCTCCTTCTTCTCTTACTAATTTTAGGAACAAGAGGTGCACAGATTCTGATAATAATAGCTTTGGTCAAGATAGGCGTCACAAACGTATGATCAAAAACAGAGAATCTGCTGCTCGATCTAGAGCCAGAAAACAGGTTTGTTCATTTTCAAGCAACTCCTTTATCTCACTGTTCAATAGTTTTCTTTTTCAATTAACAAAAAAAAAAAAAAAAGACCTCGTCTTTGCTACTTTTTATCCAAAACAAATGCTTATTTATTTATTTATAAAAGCACTATAAATATCTTAATTTTATAAAAAATATACATATTAATAACTAAAATAATATTTTAGTTAATATAAAATTAAAAATATATTATGATTAAGTGATTATAAATAGGGGTAGCAATCGTGTCGTGTTATTCGTGTCTGCACAGGATTTGTTTCGTGTTATTCGTGTCAAATTTTCGTGTCAGTTGATACATGAAAAAATTTACTCGATTTTTTTTCATATTGTCTATTTATAATAATAAGAAATAACAAAACCTTTAAAAACATGAAAAAATTATTGATTAATTGTTATTAAAAAAAATTGTATCATTTCGTGTTCGGTTCGTGTTATTGGATCGTGTCAGAAATTGTCACCTCTACTTAAAACTCTTTTTTGCTAACGAGAGGGTATACTTAAGATACGTTTGGTGAATCATTTTAGATAATTTAAAATGTTAAGTATAATTGTATTAGATTAAATTATATTATAATTAGTATATACAATATTTTATAAAAAGTTATATAATATAGTTTGATTAAATTTATTATATATATTTTATTAAAATAATTTATATTTAAAATAATTTTTTATTATAAAATTTATTTAAATTAATATTTAATTTATTTTTATATTTTTATTACATTTTTAAAAATAAAAAAATTATTTTTAATTTAAAATAAAAGAAAAAATTAAAACATATAATTTTATAATTAAAAATTTAAAAATATTAAGTTAATTATTCAGTACAGTTTAGACTTACACATTTTATTTGTACAAAATTTTATATAATTATATTATTTTTATATTATATAATATGATCTAATTTTATAATTAAATATATGATTATATATAAATTATACGGTTAAAATATTTTATACAACATAAAAAAAAAATTAAATAGGCGCCACCACAAAACATAATGTTCCTAGTTGCAAATCAATTTACTTATTTTGTTTATTGAAAAATTATAGGAGTATGAATTTCAACATTTTTATTTTTTAAATATAATATTAAGGTTTGTTGGTGATTTATTATAAATGATATGTAAATTAATTTAATTATTTAAAATAAAATAAAAATAATAATCTCTAAATTATTAACTAAAATATGAGCGATCACATAGGTTAACTAGCACAATGTATTGAAGTTCAGTAGCTATTTTTTATTTTCTAATTGCATTTGATAAAAAATATTTTAATATAAATAATTGTTAAATTTCATTATTTTTATCCTTAAAAATTTGACATTATATTGACATTTTGAAAAGTATTTGTTACAATTTAGCTACTATTTTTTTTAATATATATTTGTTTTCATGTCTATAACAAGTTGCATCCTCTTATTATTATATTATGGAATTTTTGTTTTGTTTTGCATGTGCTACACGTGTATGAAGTGACTTAAAAGTGATTTTTATTTAGATGGGGAAATGTTTTTCCTTTTTTTCTCTATAATATAAATCAGAAATTCGATTCACACCCGCACATTATTTGATCTAAAAATTAAATTACAATTTCTAATTTTTTTTTTTTTTTTGGTATTTGGTGGTTTATTATTATTTATTAGATGCATATTGTATAAGTTAGAAAGTGGTATATTTTTTTTTTTATAACTAAATGCTAGAAAATGGGAATAAAAATTAATCTATTTTTTTTTTTCCTTTCTTTCTTCGAATTTGATTGGTTTACTATTATTATAAGGCATATACAAATGAGCTAGAGCTTGAAGTTGCGCATTTGAAGGAGGAAAATGCAAGACTGAGAGGACAGCAAGAGCAGGTAACAAAAATAAAAACTTTTAGGACAAAAAAAATGTTGATATTTTCAATTAACACAATTATTTTCTATTAATAACAATTTTATATAAATATATAAATAAATTAGACAATTTAAATAAAAAGACAGATAAATTTCAATTGAAATGAAAAAAATTATTAGCAAGGAATCATACGCATATAATTTTATCTAATAAAAAAACTTGCTATATATATATATATATATATATATATATTTTTTTTTGTTTTGTTTTGTTTTGTTTTGTTTGTTGTTGTTGAGAAAAACATGAGCATTTTATTTAAGTTTTTAACCTGTTACATCCTTTACAAGTACTAGGCGGAAACCAGGCCGGTTTAGTTTTAAGCCACATTTACACTATTAGAAAACTATTAGATTGAACTTAATCAGATTATGATCAGCAGAGTTTGCCCTTCTATTACAGTAACAACAAATAAAATAATTAGTAAATGAAGCTAGGTGTTTAATATCCTCCACGATGTGCCCCTTCGTACTTAATGCATTAACTTCACTATTTATTAATTGCGCCGCTTATAGAGAGTCTAATTCCACTACCACCCGTCTGATACCAATGTCCAAAGTAAATTTTAAGCCATACCAAATTGTCCACACGCCTACCCACAGTGTGCCATAGTCCTCATAAACTCCCAAAAATTGTTCCGAACAATACCCCTAGCCCTGCCATCCCACGCTGCGTAGACAAGTAGCATTCATATTAAGTTTAAAACACCTTATTGCAGGCAGGCACCCACTTAAAGGAGACAGCAGGAGTAGCAACAAGCGAACTTGCAACAAGAGTCTCTTGGTGGAACTCCTCCACCAACTACAAATCCCATCGCCCAACCTCCCTACTCAGCCACCATTTTTTCCCATAATTAACATCATTTCTTGTACGCCAAGTCAAATACAACATTCACAATAATTTTTAGTTTATCATCATTTGCATTACCCAACATAAACCAAATAAAATCACATACCTCCATTTGGCAATGCAGTTTGTATATATTAGCCAAGCCAACAACCTTCCACACTTCTTTGACGACTAGGTAGCCCCAAATATCATGGGAAATGGACACATAACCAGCTACACATTGCAAACAACTAGGACTAGGCACAATCTTTCGGCGAGCCAGGGCAGCATCACATAAGAGAACATTTTTTAGCACCCTTCATATCACTTTCCCCATAACACAAACACCCCACAACCGCTTCCATAGACGTTGAACAACTTTAAAGGACGACGATGATAATTCCCCTTTATCTAAAAAGCGACCCTTTATAGCTAATTGATATTCGCTTTTAAAAGAGGCAATTCCTTTGGGCCTATAGTGCCACATCAATTGGTCAACATGCTGTCTATAAGGTAGTGGTGTCTCAAGGATCATCTTGGCTTCATTTTCTTGAAAAATTCGCTGTACTAGAAGTGCATTCCACATACTACCTGGTAGTAGCAATGCAACAACCTTTGTATCCTTAGGTAACAAATAGGCTGAACAAACTTGAAACCCACAAGATGCATTTAGAAGCCATGGGTCCGAATAAAGATTCACAGAACATTTGTCCCTAATTTGCCACCTAATACCTTTAACAAGTAAATCACGTCCCCATAATAAACTCCTTCATACATAGCTTGATTTGTTGTTGCACTTCACCGACCATATTGTCTGATTGGTAATATATTTTGCCATTAGCACCCACAAGCAAGCAACAATGGATGCTAAAAAATTCTTCAAACCTGCTTAGCCAACATTACCTGATTAAATTTAGTAAACTTCCTAAATCTCAATCCACTCATCCACTTTGGCTTGCATAGATCATCCCAAGCTACCCAGTGAATACCCCTACCTTTTTTCTTATTCGACCACTAACATTGAGTAGCCAGTCGTTCTATCTCCAAGCAAAGACTCACTGATGTAGGAGCATAACTACACCAACGTTTATGTTTACCTTAAACTTAATGCCTTTTAGTTGCTGTTATAATTTAATTAGCTTTTGAGGGTATTTTAGACTTTTGCTTTGAGGACTGAACAATTAGTTTTTTGCAGGTTGTTTATAACAACCCAGGTAGTGGGCTTGCATGCTCAGGTTTGATAATAATTGGCTTGTGAGCTTGTACGATTTTCTTTTCCTTTGCCAATACAACCCGAGTCTCAGTCACAGAATTGAGCTCAAACTTGAGTCATTTTGATTCAAGTAATTTTACACAGATTTGTTGCATTAGAATTGGTATCAGAGCAATGGTTGACTTGAGTTCTGATGGCCAAGGATGGTGATAGCAGTCGACGAGTTGATGACAACATTCATGACTGGAAAGCTCTTTGGTTAGCACTCAGAGATACGGAAACACACTGGGATTTGAAGTTCAATGATTTATCACGTGAACTTCATCACTCATTATCATTGATAAACCAACAATTAGCTACCATCCAACACGAACCACTCAGAGGAGGTCAACCCATAATGAGAAACCCTCCACTAAATCAACAAAATTAGCAAACCTTCAACATTAGGCCATCAGATGACTTTGATTCTGATGGGGGAAGTGTGCGACAGCTTAGACCAACTATTGTTCAACTTGATTTTGGAACCAATACTCAAGAATGGCCTAACTACAATCCAAGGTATGATCAAAACTACCCACAGAGAACAACTGAATGCATTGACTACAAGCTCAATATTGACTTGTCTCATTTCTCTAGTCATACACACGTAGAAGAATACTTGGATTTGATAAATTTTGTAGAGAAGTTCTTTGATTATGTTGATGTTCCACTGGACAAAACAGTTAAGTTAGTAGTATATAAATTGAAAGGTAGCACTACTGCTTGGTGGGATAGAGTGCAATTTGAAAGAAAAATGGCTAACAAGTTTCCTATCAATAGTTGGGAACGAATGAAAAAAGAGTTGAACAAAAGATTTCTACCAGTTGACTATGAACAAGTGTTGTACCAAAAATACCATCAATGCGATCAAGGTTCACGAACAATGCATTCGAGCTAATGCGTGGGAAAGGGAACCATAACAAGTCTCATGTTACATACAAGGTTTAAACTCACCTATAAGAGACAGGCTTGAATTAAATCAAGCTTTGGACTGTCAATGAAGCCAACAGCAAAGCTTTAAGAGCTGAAGAACACATTGCTAAAAACAAGAAAACTTCTATTCCCTCAAAAGATTTCAAACCGAACTATTCCCAGACAGAAACAAATCCTATTCAGCTCCAAATACTCCTAGACCCCAAACAGAATTTCTAACCAACCCAAAGGTACCTCAACCATCCCTACAACCCACATTAGAAAAACAACCCAACAGCCAACCCTTATGTCAAACCTTTTTCCCAAAAATGCTTTAGATGCAACCAGATAGGCCATAGGTCTAATGAGTGTCCCCAAAGAAGGAATGTTCATCTGATAGATGAGTGTGAAGACAATGGGGAAGAAGAGGGTTTTGAATTACCTTTGGAGGAGGAATATGATGGTGGAGTTCCTGTGATAGGTGATGATGGAGAGAGAGCAGTCTCTTACATTGTACAAAAGTTACTTAGCACCAAAACATACTGAGCCTACCCAAATGCATGCTTTGTTCAAAACTAGGTGCATTGTTAACTCCAAAGTGTGTGATGTTATTATAGATAGTGGCAGCACATAAAATATTATTTCCAAAGCATTAGGGAAGGCTTTGAATCTGGCAGTCAATCAACACCCAAATCCTTACAGAATTGGATGGATAAAGAAAGGAACATAAGTTAAGGTGAGTGAAATCTACAGAGTTCCCTTTTCTATTGGACAATCTACCAAGATGAGGTTGTTTATGATGTGGTAGATATGGATGCTTGCCAAATATTACTTGGGAGGCTATGGCAATTTGATGTCAATGCTATCCATAAAGGAAAATTGAATGTATATGTCTTTGAGTGGAAAGGCAAGAAGATTGCTCTCATTCCCACACCAAACAATAATAATCTGACCACTACTAGATCTGAGAACAAGCAAAAGGTATTCATGTGCAACTCTGTTGGGGAATTTGAGAAAGATGTGAAACAAACCAAGATGGTGTATGCTCTCCTACATGTCAGTCAGCAACATAAACCTCAATATCTACCTGATATAGTGCAGCCATTGTTGCTCAAATATTCAGAACTTACCATTGAGGAGCTACCTGCAAGTTACCCCCTATGAGAGAAATTCAGCATCACATTGATTTTATTCCTAGAGCTAGCTTGCCAAATTTGCCTCATTATAGAATGAGTCCACAAGAACACGAACAGTTACAAGAAATAATTGATGATTTACTGAACAAACACTTGATCAAAGAAAGTCTTAGTCCTTGTGTAGTCCCAGCCCTATTGGTACCGAAGATGGATGGAAGTATAAGGATGTGTGTTGACAGCCATGCAATAAAAAAAACTACTGTCAAATATAGATTTCCAATCCCCAAAATGGATGACATGCTAAACAGATTACAAGGATCATAGGTGTTTAGTAGATTGGACCTCAGGAGTGGGTACCATCAAATTCGAATACAACCTGGTGATGAATGAAAAACAACATTCAAGACCAAGGAAGGACTTTATGAGTGGCAAGTCATGCCATTTGGCTTGTGCAATGCCCATAGCACATTTATGAGGGTCATGAATTAGGTAGTCAAGCCCTTTACTAATCAATTTGTAGTTGTCTATTTTGATGACATTTTGATTCACAGTAAACACGAAAAAGAGCATCTACAACATCTAAGCTTAGTCTTACAAGCTTTGAGAAAGAATAAGTTGTACCTTAACCTCAAAAAGTGTGAGTTTGTCACCAACAAACTGCTCTTTCTAAAATTCATCATTAGTTCTGAGGGCATTTCTGCAGATGAACAGAAAGTCCAAGCCATTAGAAATTGGTCAATTCAAACTAATGTTCATGTTAGGAGTTTTCATGGCCTAGCTACCTTTTATAGAAGGTTAATCAAGAACTTCAGTGCCATAGTAGCCCCCATTACTAACTGCTTGAAACAGGGTCAATATCAATGGGGAAATGAACAAACTCTTAGTTTTGAGGCCATTAAAGACAAACTTAGCAATGCCCCTGTACTTGCTCTCCCTGATTTTCAAAAAGTGTTTGAAGTAGAGACTGATGCCTCTATGGTGGAAATTGGGGCAGTTTTGTCACAAGATGGTAGGCCCTTGGAATTATTTAGTCAAAGTTAAATGAAGCAAGACAAAAGTGGTCAACTTATGAACAAGAATTATATACCATTGTTAGAGCTTTCAAACAATGGGAACACTATCTCATTCAAAAGGAATTTGTACTCCACAATGATCACCAATCATTGAAATGGCTGAATTCTCAAAAGAAAGTCTCAAGAGCTCAGGCTAGGTGGATTATATTCTTGCAGAAGTTCACTTGTCTCTTTAGACACAAGGTGGGACAACAAAATCGAGTGGCTGATGCACTCAATAGGAGACATAGGCTGCTAATTGTACTGAAAATTGAAGTAACTGGCTTTGACAATTTAGCTGAACAATATGAACAAGATGTAGACTTCCAGGAGGTGTGGAGAAAGTGCGAGAACTTTAAAAGAGTTGGTGACAACATCATTCAAGAAGGATTTTTATTCAGAGGGAACCAATTGTGTATTCCAAAAACCTCTCTCAGAGAACAACTAATGAATAAGTTACATGAAGGAGGCCTATTAGCACACTCTAGTAGATATAAACTAATCTGTTCATTGGAAGAGAGATATTTCTGGCCACATATGAGGAAAAATGCAGCAAACTATGTCCAAAGGTGCCCTGTGTGTCAGAGAGCCAAGGGAGGACGACAAAACACTGGTCTATACTCTATAGTCTATACACCCCTTTACCAGTACCAACTACCATTTGGGAGGACCTAAGTATGGACTTTATCCTACGGCTACCTCTAACTCTAAGGAGAGTCGACTCTATCTTTGTGGTGGTTGATAGATTTCCAAGATGGTTCACTTGATTCCTTGCAAGAAAGTACATGATGCCAGTCATATAGCTTCACTTTTCTTCAAGGAAATAGTCAAACTTCATTAAATTCCTAAGACAATCACTTCAGACAGAGATGTGAAGTTTGTAGGACACTTTTGGAAAGAACTATGGAAGAGACTCAACACTACCCTTAATTTTAGTAGTGCCTATCACCCACAGAGTGACGGCCAAACTGAAGTTATAAATAGATCAGTGGGAAGTATGCTAAGATGTTCATCTCATGACAAGCCAAAGATGTGGGATCTATCACTGCCCCAGATTGAATTTTCCATCAACAGTGTGGTAAATAGAACTACTATCAAATCTCCATTTGCCATAGTTTACACTAAAGTTCCCAACTATACTATTAATTTACTTGATCTCCTTAATCCCAAGAATAAGAATGCTGCCACATGGGCTATTGATTATGTAAAATTTCATGTTGAAATCAAGGAACAGATTGAGAAGATGAATGCCAGATACAAACGACGAGCAAATTTGAAGAGAAGAAGACAACTTTTCCAGGAAAGGGAATTGGTCATGGTGCAGTTGAATAAGCACAGGTTACCAATTGGTAGCACTCCTAAACTACAATGTAGGCGATATAGACCTTTTCCTATTCTTAGAAAGATTAATGACAATAGCTACATCATTTCACTACCCTCTGATTGGCAACTGTCCTCTACATTCAATGTTTCTGATTTGTCCAAGTATCATCCCCCTAATGAAGCAGTCACTATAATTGCAAATTCTGGGCAAAATTCTTTTGAAGACACCAGCTCTGATGCAGGAGCATAACTACACCAATGTTTATGTTTACCTTAAACTTAATGCATGCCTTTTAGTTATTATAATTTAATTAACTTTTGAGGGTATTTTAGACTTTTGCTTTGAGGACTAAACAATTAATTACTTGCAGGTTGTTTATAACAACCCGGGTAGTGGGCTTGCAGGCTCAATTTTGATAATCATTTGCATGTGAGCTTGTACGGTTTTCTTTTCCTTTGCCAATACAACTTGAGTCTCAGTCATAGAATTGAGCTCAAACTTGAGTCATTTTAATTCAAGTAATTTTACCCAGATTTGTTGCATTACTCACAGGTGACTTAAATAAACTCATTGAATAAGTCGAGATAGCCTGATAAATGGATTTGATCAACACTTCATTTCCTGCCATCCACCAAGACGCTTTATACACCGTTCTCTAATTACTTAAAAAAATCCTCTTATCTCTTTTCAATTTTGTTGGAAGCCCTAAGTATTTCTCGTGACATGAGACCTCGTTAACCTCTAAAATAGTGAGAATTTCTTTCCAAACAGACTAGGTAGTAAGCGAACTAAAACATATTGCTGACTTTTCAAAATTTATTTCCTGACCTGTGGCTCCTTCATATATAGACAATAGTCTTTTCAACTCCAGGCATTGCATAGCATTAGCATCAATAAATATTAGAGAATCATCAACAAAGAATAAATGAGAGACACTTGGCCTTAAGAGAAACGCCTTTGTACCACAAATTTTACCATCCATTTTAGCCTTTTTGATCAGCGAGGATAGTCCTTCAACTCATAAAGGAAAAAGATAAGAACTAATTGGTTCACCTTGGCGAAGGCCCAGTGTTGGAATAACATTTCCCACAATGGCACCATTAACATTGATAGAATAGTACAGTGTTGATATGCACTTTTGAATTAAATAAATCCACCTATCTAGAAAACCCATTTGTTGAATAGCCAAAATGACATAACCTTCTCCACCTTGTCATACACCTTACTCATATCAACTTTTAGGACTATACGATAAATTTTACACTCTGATCGCCTCATAGTATGAATTGTTTCGAATGCAATTATAGAGTTGGAAATTTTTCATCCCATCACAAATGCACTTTATGCCTCATCTATTAAGTCCGGCAAAACACGCTTTAAACGATTGGCCAAGACCTTCCATATAATCTTATAAATTACAGTGCACAAGCTAATGGGTCTGAATTCAGTCAATTTTGTTGGGTTACTAACCTTCGAAATAATAGAAATAACCTTCTTATTTATTGAATTAATATTTGCACCACAATTCAGAAAATCAAGACATACCTAACATGCCTTACTTCTAACTATGCTCCAATATTTTTGATAAAAATAAGCCAAGAAGCCATCAATGCCTGGTGCTTTATTAGGATGCATACTAAATAGTGTTGCCTTAATTTCCTCACCCAAAAAAGGCTTTGATAAGCTATAAACTTGCCTTGGCCATAATTCGGTCCGTAAACACCTCAAGATGGGATTAATATTCAAATTACAAGTAGTTGTGAACAAACCCTAGTAATACTCACAAAAATTAGTCTCTATTATTGTCTAAGAAGTCACAAATCTTTCTGGACCCACCTCTAGCTTCTTAATCATATTCCGATGCTGTCTCCGCTAGCATAAGAGTGAAAAAAGACGTATTTTTATCACCATAGGCCAGCCAATTTGTCTTCCCACAATTTTCTCCTCTCTTTTCATTAAATCATTTATACACCAGCAAACCCCATCTTAGTTGCATTATTCGAGCAACCTGAATTAGTGTTAGCTACCAATTTTCTTTGTTGTTCCTTTAATTTCTTCTTGAGGGAATCCACCTCATTATAGCTCTATTTACCCAAACTACAAGTGGTGTTTGACATTCTTGCCAAAAATCCGTCCTCCCCCTATCAACCACTTGCCCAACCTCCCAAGCCCCTTCAAATATATCGTTGGTTAGATGTGGATCGATAGTATTATTATGCTCTACCTACTTAGCAAGATCTCCCTGAACAACCACATTTGTCACGTCCCAACCCCTACATTTTTCATGTTGTTCACATTTGCATCAAATAATGGGTTATCTGCCACCACCAAAATATCATCCTCTCATCGCTGTCGGACACACCGAGAGCAACTACCTTGAACTCCCATTCCTGCATCACCACCATCAGCTGCTTTTAGATATTGGAACATTTTTTTCATTACAAGTGTGCTAAAAAAACCTATAAGCCCTTAACCAAGTTCCAAAATAATAATTTACCTCTAACTAGGGGTGACAATTGTGTCGTGTTAGATGTGTCTGTGTCATGTTATTCATGTCGGTACTAAATTCGTTTCGTGTTATTTGTGTCGAGTTTTTGTGTTAGTTGACCCGTGAAAGAAATAACAAAACCTTTAAGAATATGAAAAAATTATTGATCAATTTTTACTAAAAATTCTGTGTCGTGTTTGTTCGGATCTTGTTATTGGGTCGTGTCAGAAATTGCCACCCCTACCTCTAACTCTGCCTTTACCATTTTTTTGGAGCCAAACACTGCCTACCATGATGTCCAACTCAACCACAATGAAAGCAGAAGAAGGGTAATATCTCATACTTGAATTCAAGCCAAACGGTGTCAAATTTTGCCCTCTGGAACCACCATCTTGGTAGGAGAGGGTTGTCAAGTGGCACTACAATTCGAGCCCTTACATAAGCAGCATTTTTGTCATGAAAAGAAATAGCTATAACCTCCCCAATCAATCCAACTATTGATTTGATCTTTTTCTCAATTGTCCAATTGCACAGTACATCGATATACTTACCCACATTGGAATAGAATTGAAAGGAACTTCCTTCACACTCATTCCTTAATCAACCAATTTCAAAGCTAGCAAATGACCATTAATAGTTTAAGGTTGCTTCTCTATAACTCAATCCGCCTTACCCTTATCACCAAAATATAACAAAAAACATTTCGGTACGAGCTCTTAATTTGTGACGAAAAAAACCGTGACCACAGGCTTTGCAATGCCTCCTTCACAACAAACGAGCATTGGAAGAGCAGTAAACACTTTACCAGCAACAACTACCTAATCCCCAATAATCCTGTCTTCATCTAAGTCATCCAAACCAACCACCTCAACATTTTTTAGGCGAGAGCATATCTCTTTCATGAGTACCCACACCAACAAATCACACAAAACAACAACAGAAAATGAACAAACGAATAGTAGAATACCTTGTCAACATTACCTATGATCGTAAAAGGCAAGCTAATTAGAGACTTAGTGTCGTTGGCCTTGGAGGAAAGGGTTGCGGTAGGGTTTATCAATTAAAGTTAGACTATGAAATGGATAAGTAAGAAGAAGACCCACTTATTTACATAATTTTATTTTTAACCTCCTAAAAAAATATATATGTTTCACGTTTTAAAAAAAATAACATATTTTTTTCTCTTCTAAACGAGGTTAAAATAAAAATTTATATATGAATTAATGTTATGATATTTAATTAAACAAAAGTTTTTCATCTTGAAATGAGACAAATTAGGTGGCATATTTTGATTGAATAAAATAATTAGAATTAACCATTTTATTATTTAATTAAATATTGTCATCTAAATTAATATTCTCTCTCATTTTAAGATGAATAGAAAGAAAGTAGGGAATTTACCAAAAATAACACCTATAAAAACTTATAGTAACAAAACTAGCACCCTTAATAATATTGAACGTTACGTTCAATATTATACGGGCCTAAATTATTGTCGTTCAATTCTAATTGAATGGGTGTTCAAAGAAAAATGACATATTAATCATTTTTTTTAATTGTAAAAATATAAGTTTGAGCACAAGGGGTGCTAGTTTTGTTATTACAAATTTAAAGGGCGTTAGTTTTATTGTTTTTTCAAAGTACACTAACAAACATAATTTTTTTTATTTTGGCTTTTATTTAGCACTAACAAAAATAGTTACGATCATGAAAAAAAAAAAATATTGTTCTATTTCTTCCTTTATTAATTACGAATGATTGTTGAGTTTACAAGTTTTCATCGTATGGGGTTCAGTGTTGTCAACCAGCTGATGCACAGTTACCAAAAGGCAAAAAGTACACGACCACCTTGTATCGAACGTCAACGGCTCCGTTTTAAGTAATCTGATGGCTGTCCTTTTAGCTTCCATCGTTTGCTTCAGCAGTTATTAATGTTTTGTTTGGAGAATTAAGCTAACTTGTTTAACATTTGCTTCTTTGGGTGTTTTTGAAGCAAGAAACGATGAGGCTCAACGATTGTACTTAATCAAAACTGTATTTTTTATTCCTTAAACCTTGGAATTTTAATTTGATTGGTTTTATATTTATTTTAAACATTACAAAATTCTTATAAACTCAAATCAAAACTTCAACAACTAGTTTGCGTTTCTCCCAAAGAGTTTTGGTGATACTGCATAACGATGCAGGGATTCATTATAGTTTGTTTTTACATTTTAATTTACTTAAATTAATATTTTTCTTCTCTTAAATGCTTGTTTTTTTTTTTTTTTTTTTAATTTATTGGAGTGACAATTTATATCGTAATTAATTGATTGACTTGAAGAACACATATCAAATAAATTTATTTCAATTCAAATAACATGAAAAAAAAAAAAAAAAAAGTTGGGTTCAAGTAGCCTAAATGAAATAAAATAGTAGGCTCAGGATAGCCCATTAGTCTAAATGAAATAAAATAATGAGTTAAAATTAAAATAAAAATTTAGGTTAAATCAAAACAACTTTCTTTGTCTTCTAGTCCTTCTCGTTGATTACCTAGAACCCAAAGTCACATGCCGTCACTCCCTCTCCCTTATCCTCACTTCTCTTAATCACGGCATAATCACGCTCTTTATGTTATCATTCTCGTTGTCCAACCACCATATTTTCCTCCTTTTATCTTTTGTTGTCTAGCTAATTAACCACCCTTCATGCTCCACTCTATCTCAATTTTTAAAGTCTATTGAATAATATTTTTACTATTATTTTCTTTTATATTTAGTTTTTTTAATTATAAGTTTTTAATAGTACTCATATATTGGATTTTGAATAAGGATATCCTCAAAGAAATCATTTTGTTGTTATAATATGTAATTATTATTTATTTTAAATGATGCAACTCATGTAAATAATTCATAAGAGGTTGAGAATATATTATGCTTGTTGATTGAGCTTTAATGGTATTTAGCATTTTTTTGATATATAAAAAACCAACTAACTAAAAAACATGCTATTAATAATTCATGTTAGCTTGGGTCAATTTATTTGTATTTTGTTTATGTTTGAACTTTTTTTTATTGGCTCGAATTAGATTGTTGAACCAATTTAAATTTAGTTGTTTGATCCTGCTCAAATTGAACCATCAACACCAATTGCCACCCTAGCTTTCTAGCAATGTTATAGGACTCTTTACAATAAGGGTGAACATAATAACCAATAAATCATTATACCTAATCAAAATCGAGTCGAGCTAAAACTAATCGAGTTTTATAGTTTATAGGTCTAAATAAGTTCGTTTCGTTTTTAAAAATGTAAATGGACTTGTGTTGAATTTGTTAAAGTTTTAAATTTTAGAAATTGACATTTAACCAAATAATTTATGTCTTATTAATACACAAATTTATTTTTTAATTTTATACATTTTGAGTATATCATGTATGTTTATGATAATCTAATTTTAGTTCAAATTTCATATCCATTGAGAATGTGAAATAATATATGTTTATTTTAATAAATATTAACTATAACTAATAAAAAATATAAATTACTTTTTTTCGAGTTCTCAATAATTTACAGAAAATTGGTACACAATTATAGTTTAAATTATAATATACAATTTTTTTGCATTAAACTTTTGATTAAATATTAAAATTTATTTATTAATTTAACATTAAGTGAAAATAATTTAAATTTACGATGGTCATCTTAAAATGAGTAACAGTGCCCACTGTATCACATTCCTATGTTATTTATTGTTTATATATTTTATGCTTATTTTTAAAATAAGACAAATTTGTTGGTGCTAACCTAAAGATGAACAACGATGCCCACTAAATCAATTTCATATATATATATATTATATATATATATATATATATATATATATATATATATATATATATATATATATATATATATATATATATATAAGCATTGTTCACATGGACAATTAGCCTAATTTTAAAAAATAGCATAAACATATCAACAAATTTTATATTTTATATGAAAAATATCAATTGTAATAATAAAATTTAAATTATAAAATGTTAAAATTAAATTTCAAAACTTAAAACTATCCCTTAAAATTGACCTGATTTAAAAAAATCACTTCTCTAATGCTTATATTACTTATTTGATTATTTCATTTATTTGTGTTTGGATGGATATACTTATGATTTATGAGAGAGGAAAATATTTTTATCATGTCATTTTGTTTATTCTTTCAATTTATTAGATAGAACTCCATGATAACACAATATGGACTCCATAAATTCGTCAACATAAATCTTGAAATAGTATGTCGACATAAGTTTAGATAGATTTTTATATCAATCTTTGTTTACGAAAGAGAGACTCCTATCAAAATGAGATCACCCTAGTGCAACACGAGGTGTCCTCTATGTTTCGCTTGGTATATAAGGAGATTTTTTTTATATACATAGAAAAGAAATAAACTTAATTAAATTTTAAAAAAAGTGAAAAAAAAAAATTGGAAACCAAGCAACACATTCCATACTATCGCGATATGGGAAAAAATGTCATATAAGTGGCTGAGTATATCAGAACTTAAAGAATCATGATATTCTCTAATAATTCTAATTTATTAGAGTATTATTAGCTCTTATTCATAAATATTTGTTTGTTCTTTTAAGAATATTTGCACATTATAATCATTTATACAATAATTATGGAATTTGTGGATTTAAGTAAACTCTTTGATAATAAATCCAAAATAATCATGAAATATGTTAAAAGAATTATATTTTAATGTGCACTCATTAGATTTTCATTGCCCTTTGCAGGAGATAAAGAAAACAACAAAAAATGCAAGAATCCAACTTTGCTGCAGCAAAATCATATCAGAAAAACAGCACCAAATCAGAATCTGATCTAGAAATAAAAATTTAAGAGCTGATTTGGACTCTCAACAAAAAGACAATATTGGACACTTACTAACCCACCTTTTTAGGGGTAATTTTGGAAGATAACACAAGAAAAATTATCTCCAATTAAACCTAGGATTTAAAAAGCAAAACATGGGCTGATTTATACCAGATTGGCGGTAGCAAAACTGGGCAATTTTGGGCAGCAAAAATTGGGCAATTTTGGGCAGCAAATAAATATATAAAAAAGAGCAGATTTGCGGCAGCAGCTAGGGCACACGAGAGGAGGAAAATATACATCAAATTTGGGCACCAAAACTGATCAAAAACAACACAAAAAAGAGAGAAGAACGCAGCAGATCTGGGCGGACAGAAAAGAGACAGATTTGGCACACCAGTTTTGCAGAATTTCGTAGAGAAGAAGAGGCAAAACAGAGCATCAAGGAGGATCTGAAAAGAGACCAATTGAAGACTTGATTTGTAAGAATAATCATTGAAGAAAGCAAGAGGATTTAGGGATTTGGAATCCAATTGATTGAGATTCAATAAAAGGGGGTTTTATTAATTTATTCTTTCTTCTATTCTTCTTTTATTGTTTTTCAAATTGCTATAACTCTATGGATTTGATTTGGAATATTGATGAATTAATATTTGATTTCATAAATATGCTTGGCTAATTTTGCATTCATTTAGGGTTGTGGATGTGCAAGTAGATGTAGATTTTGTGCTTCAATTTTAAAAACTTGTGTTTTGCTTAACAAAAGGTGCTAGTTATTTTATGCTTAATTTATTGATTTATTCTTATTGATTGCTTGATCAACAATTGATTGGATAATAAACTGAAATTGAATCTGGAAAGGTTAATTTAGGTTGGATGAAGTTAGAATAGTGTGAAGAAATTAATATAGGAATATATAATTATCTCACATAATCTAATAGAATTTGTGCATGAAATGTTGTTCTTAGATCCAGTTGTGCATAGGAATATGTTTCATTGAATCATAGAATATATAAACATTGCAGATTCGGAAGAATCCTTTGTAATTTTCGCAATTCTAGTTACTGGTGCACTTTGCTACAGCAACGTTGCAGCAACGCAGTTTGTCTACATCACTTGTCACATTCGCAATCCGAACTGATTTATCTACTTGCGATTCTTGATATCTCTCTCGTTAAACTTTGTTTCAGTATTTTCACTCTTGTCCTCTCGTACTATTTATTTTATTTTAATAAACAAAAACACCAAATATTAATTTTAATAGTTAATTTTTACGATATTTTCTAGTATTTCAATCTCCGTGGGAACGATCTTTCTTATCATTATATTACTTGTTTGTGACACGTGCACTTGCGTAAAATCATATACACCATTGTGAGCAACATACTCAGTGACTTTTACCATGCGAAACATATCCAAAAATATAGATATGTCATTCATAGGAGACATTTCCATTATGGGTTCAAAAGTGTGATTATTTTATCGTTCACCATATATTAGCTTCAAATTATATGATATTCACAATCTTGCATTTTAGTTGAGTAAATTTTATGATATAATAATGAGTACATTTAATTGAGATTTTTATAAATTTTAAATTTGAAATTTTTTTTATAGATTTATATAAATTTTTTAAGACTTTATCTAGAATTTTATAGACATTTTTAAAATTTTAAAAGACTTTACTAAACTTTTTATTTTAAAACTTTCATAAATTTATATTGACTTTTATATAATTTTATATACTTTTATTATAAAAAAAAAAATTTACATCTTTCAATTTTTTTCTTAACTATATAAAAATATTCACATTCCATCATTTTTGCAAATATTCAGATCTTGTTATTTCTGCAATATGTTAACATTAGTAAATAAAATTTAAAAGATTCTCATATCTAATAAAAAATCATATTATTTATGTTTTAAATAATAAAATATAAAATATAATGCATAAAAAATATTTAAATATATTAACGATGTAATTATTTCATATTGAGTATGTAATAATGCCAAAAATAATAGAGAAATAAACAAATACACGTTAATAAAACTAAAAATTAAAAAACACATAAAAATTAACCTTAATTAAATATTAAAAAAATTCATTATTAAATAAGTTCTTGCACTCCTACAAATAAATTAATAAAAAATTGTAATTTATTTTTGAATACTTTTAGTTATGATTTCACTAGCATCTCTCCACATATTTGATGCTATCTTTAATCTCTAATCATTGACAAATTTTCCTTCTTGTTCTTATAGTCTAGAAATTTCTTTATCCTCATTGTGAGATTTTGATTCACCATCTAGTTCTATTAAAAATTTATCTACACTCCTTACGAAGAACGTTGTGCAATCTTGTACAAGCTAACACTAACTCTACTTGTATCTTGTATAGGAATGAAGGAGCGAACTTGAAAATTGCACAATGGGATTTGAATATAACAAATATCCTTTTGATTACATTTCTTAAAAAAACATGACGAAAATTAAATAACTTAACTGCATATTCAGGGTAATGATCTTGACCAGTAAAATCTTGAAGATGATATCGAACACTATAAAATGGAGCTATAAAACTACAACGATTTGCAAGCTCATAATCTACTAAGAAGTATTTACCTTATATACAATTATATACACACACACGTATGTATATGTATATATATAAATACATGCAAAATGATGTAAAAAAGAAAATACATACATTGTGGTACTTTAAGTACATTCCTCTTTGATATAGCATCATTTAACACTTTAAAATTATGAACTTAATCTTTTCACTCGTTACGTACGCACGTACATGAACTCTAAATCAAAGTTAATGCAACTAAAATGCTTTGAGATATTTTTCTATGACAATTACGATAACTACTTTTATCAAATGTTGTTACCATAGATGGTATATGTGTACCAACAATTGCTTCAATGTAGTCCTAAACATATAATTTAATGGGGGAAAATCAATAAAAGAATTAAACATTATTAATTATGTATAAAATATAAATAGCATATTAATAGTAAAGTATAAGCAAACCCTATAGATATATTCAAAATTTGTCAAATATTTAACAATAAAAAAATATAAATATTTATTCTTTATCTGATTTTTCCTTCTCTATTTCTTCTATCTCTATGTCTTTTTTATAAAAAAATTTATCATTTTTAGACATATTTAAATGAGACATATTTAAGACACCTACTAAAAATAGAAAAGAGTTATATTTTTCTAATAAATAAGCAAATATATGTTATGAAAAAATGAAATATATTATAAAAATAATATTATAATAAATTATGCACACACAAAAAAAAAAAAAAATTAAATTAAATCATAACATGTCATAATAAATTATGATAAACTGTCAAACATAATTAAAACTAAAGCTAAAAAATAGTTAAAACATATAAAAGTCCTCAAAAATTATAATTTTTTTTATTGAAACAAATTAATTCATTTTATGTTGTTAAGTATCCATTCTAAGCATTCTACAGGTGATATGTATGCCTTATTGTTTTCATCATACACAAGATCTTCTATCCTATGATCCCTCTATTTTGCTTAGTCTCATTTATTGTTGCAATAGTTTCACCTAATTCAACCACATTTATTTCAAGTAATAATGGTTTTATTCTCAACAAGTCTTAAATCTTTATAATATGTAAATGTACTCATGCGAAGTTGTATGTTGTTTAAATGTGACTGCAATATAGATAAATAATAAATTATTTAAAAACAAAAAAGTGTATATATGTGATAATTTTTTATAAATAATAATTAATAAAAATTTAAATTTTACCTTTAAATAATCTTCACATACTTCGTCACTAGTTAGTAAACTTCTTTGATATAAAGTCCCACCCAAAACCAGAACTATAGTGCATAAGTTTACAAAAAATATCATATTGCTTTTTAAATCATTTAGCACGACCTTTATAATTAGTATATGTCTTTTTACCAACAAGTTTACTATTTAGAACATGAAATATTTTGCTTTTAAGAGTTGCCTTACTCCAAACTCTACGTTTGGCAGAATCAACCATCAATTCTAATAATACATTATTCTCGTCCAAATCTCATGTTTTATAACTAGTTTTATCTTCTTCCTTTTTTAATCTCTCATAAGTAATTAGTATTTTTATTCATTAATTACTAGAAATACTAGTATATGTTGTACTCTTTGAAATATATTTGAAAAAATAGCAAGTAAACATTATTATAAATTATTCTATATATCATAACTCCAATGAAGTCTATTGCAAAAAAAAATTGAGCCTGGCCTAAAACAAAATGTAAACCTCTAGCAAGTATCAACTACGCATGACTGCTAAACAACTGTTTTGAGTATGTAAAAAAATAAAATTACTTTTTTTTATTCTTAAATTATAGGTATACTATAAAAGTATTTTGTTTTTGCACCACATATGTAATAAAAATAAATATTTATTATAAATTTATATAATTATTTGTAAATAAATTTTTTTGACAAATATTAATAATAAAGGTTTAATATGTGTTGCAAAAGTAAACAAAAATTGTATTGTTAGTAATAAGTGCACATATACAGTGATACATAATGCAATGCATTATTTTAATTCGTTAAAGAAATTAAGAATATATTTTTTCAATTCTCCAATAGAAACAAGATCTTTTAAGTACATAAACGTGAAATTATTTTTATGGTATAAGTTATAAATAGATATAATAAGAAAATGTACCATAGATTTAAAATCTATTTTTATAGTAATCTTGAACGGGAAACGTGGGCACCAATAAATAGTGGAAAATGAGAAAAGAAGATAAATTGCACATGTATAAAAATTTCACACTTGAGTAACTATTACGTGTGTTTATCGATTAACTACAGACATGTAAGTTTATAAGAGAAAATAATATTGAGAAAAATTTAAAAGAAATCGTAAGCTTTATTACTATATATGAAAAAATTAGTGGACATTATTCTAAATATTAATATAACTCAAACATATTTTTGTAAATTTGCTCATTACTTTATAGTCGAATGGATATGTATCCCTAAGGCACATGTTAATTTGTATATGTAACCCTAATATTTTCCCATTGAAGAAAGGTGAATTTATTTGTAGCACATAAAAACAACAATTTTGTGTTTATGTGTAAAATGCATGTATCACACTCCTATAGCATTGAGGCAATGAGGCTATACTTAAATTGAGGTGACATGATCAAATCACACCTCACTTGAACTTAAAGACTTAGCTGACATAGCATAGCATTACATAATTAAATTCGAGTGCTCTTTTTGAACAAAGATTTTGTTCCCTTTTTTTTTTTTGAGGGATATTTTCTTCCTTTAATTTTCATATTTACATATAATTTAGTCTCTTATTCCTTAGTTTTTATCTCCAAGGACACCTAGTCCAAAATAACATTAAATTTGTAATTTTAAAAAAATGATTGCCCAAATAAAAATTACTTGGGCTCATTGGAGCCATAGCAACATTTTTATTTATTTATTAACTCACCGTTATTTTAAATTTAAACATTTTTAGGTTCAAAAATAAAAAAGTAAAATGTTTAAATTTTTCCTAGTGATTATAGCATCATTATCTATAATGTTGTGGATATAATTGTAACTAAATAAATATTTTGAGCATTTTTCTAACTTACCCCTATGTTGTAGGCATAAAACTTAATTAATCATATCGTTTAGGGGTGTCAAACGGGCCGACACGACACGTTAAACATTTGGCACGTTGGTCCACTGGGCCGGCATGGCACGACCCACTAGAAATTCGTCACGGCATGGCACGGCTCGTTAACCAAAATGAGCAGCACGGCATAACCATGGCCCTCGGCCCTTAACGGGCTGGGCAGGCAAGCACGCAAAACCTTATTATTTTAAAAATTAATTTTAAAAAAGTACCAATAAATAAATAATTTTTTTACATTTAAATAAAATTAGACATAATCTAATGAATTTCTAACGATTTATAAAATGAGAGGTTAAGAGTTCGACTCTCACATTTAATTTTTTAAAGTATTATTAATAATTTTTAATTAAATAATTAAATAAATATATAATAAAAATGAAATAAAGGGGTCACGGGCCGTGCCAGCCTGTTAAGAACAGCCCAACGGGCTTAGCACGGCACGGCACGACACGTTAAGATCCATGGGCCAAGAATTGAGGCACTGTATGGCTCATATAAGGGCCAAGGGCCGGCACGGCAAGCTAATTTAACGGGCCGTGCTGGGCCGACCCTTCCTTTTTACACTCCTAATATCGTTCAAATACATAATTTTATTAAAATATTCTCAATAAAAATATTAAATAATTTAATGTTAATTATTAATTAAACATAATTTTAAATTATTTATATTGTTGTGAACATAATTATAATTAAGTAAATATTTGGAACATATTTATAATTAATTCTATACATTTTAAGCATAAAATATAATTAAATTGTTAAATAATTTTAATATTAATTATTAATTAAAAATATTTTTATTATTATTTATAAAATTATAAATATAATTATAATTAACTAAATATTGTAGATATTTTTATAATTTATTTTATATGTTATAAAATTTAGTTGACCTTGTCATTTTGCTGATTTTTGTTTTTTTTTTTTGTTATTTGCTGTCAGTTGCAAATGCTGTTCCAGATTTTGAAGTTTGGAGGGCCCCCAACTAGGTATTACGTCTCTGGTTCCACATTGAAGTTTGGAGGGGCCCCTCCCACGTTTTAAGTCTCTAGCTCTCGAGCTGTGATGTGGATTGTGGAGTATGTCTGTGTTGTGATATGATGTGATGTGATGGTTGTTCGTATTATTGGCCGTATTATATGTATTGAATTTCTTGTAAATAAAGTTAAATTTAAAATTAGTGGTATGAAATAATAAAATTATTTATTAATAAAAAATTAATTAAATTATAGTATTTAAATTAATATAAATTATTAATTTTATATCTAATCAATAATTAATATATTAAAAAATAATTTAATAAATAGAACACTATTTTAACTAAATTACTTATCCAAACTTGTTGCGTTGGCTTTTTTTTTTTTTTTTTTCAAAGAAGAGTTGAAGGGTGTGGTCATTTCTTTTTGCCTGGTCTCTATACATATCTTATAAACACGACTTTATATTATAAATTTATTTTAATTTAAAAAATATATATGTATTATAAATTTAGAATATATTTTAAATAGAGATAATTTTAATATTTAATGTTATTTTAATATATAAAAAAAAGTGGAAATTTTTTTAATTATATTTTAAAATTACAATTACATTCTTAGACTCCCCTGCACACAACACAATTACATTGACGGAATTTATACGGACATCTTCTTATCCAACATAACTTGTTCTTTTCAATGTTTTGTTTCACTTCATTATTTCGCTTAGTTTTTTTTTTGTTATTTATTATTTTTAAAATATATTTTCGTAAATTTTATTAATTATTATTTTTAATAAATATTAAATAATTATATTATTTTAAAAAATTATTTATAAAATTTTATATTTTATTAACTTAAAATATTATGTCAATTATTTATTTGAAAAGTAAGGAATAATTTATCCTTTTGTGTGGATTTTGGCTCCCTATTGTCTGATTCTCGATTCTCGATTCCTGTATTGTACTGAAGAGACTGATATGAATCCTAGCCACTAATTTTGGCCATTTTAAAAGTAACCAATGAAATTTAGAAGACTCAGACCGAAGAAAATGGAATCTGAGCTTTTTACATGCCCTTCCTAAAGATTCGGATCATCAACCAATAAGATTGAGAGACCTTTTCCATTACTTAGACCACAATTATTATTATTATTCTGGCTTCCACTTTCAACTATTCATTTTTTTGTTTTTTTGTTTTTGTTTTTTTTTGGAAAAAGTTCTATTCAAAACATGTTCATCTGAAAACGATCATAAACCTTGTAATTCACGGGTACTCGAAGTGATTCCCTAAATCATTTTTGTTTGAAACTTGCTCACCTATGTTTTCCGAGATGAAAGTGCCTCAATGATTAATCTATTAACAAATATATTTTAATTTCATATTTATGTAAAAAAGTACAATTTAGTATTATTTTATTACAAGGTAAACACAATTAAAGTCTATATTTATACATCATTATATTTAAATACAGAATTTGATATTTTAGTAATCTTTATTTTAACAAAAGGTACGCATGTGAATTCATATTATTAAATTAATATATTAATAATCTTCCTATTTAATAAAATGTACAATAATGATCCAATTTTAAAAAAAAATCTAATTTATAGAAAGATAATTTTATCTTTATAAAAATAATTATTATTTTATATATGCTGTCATTTTTTTTGCTTATATCAATACGAAAACATATCATATCATTCTAATAATTATTGTCAACATTCTTTATCCTCTCCATCCAACTTCCGATATAGCTTTATTCCTTTTTCGACCAACCAATTTTCACTATGTTACAAAATAATCAAAGTTGTATTTTATTTTACGAATCTGTAGTTAGGAATACAAATTCTTTTGAAGTATTTATCTTTATCCTGATCTCTACTATCACTAGTTCATTTTCTCTTATCTCACTATCTTATTTATTATTTGTAAATAACTTATATTTGATCAAACATAAGGTCAAAGTGTCTTTACTTGAATACAAGATAGTCAAAAAATGATATGGGGTTAAAATAAATTATAAGTGAACCGATTGTAGTCACAATCATTAGTTGGAATGATGCTACTGCAATAAACAATAAATGGTGGTATGTGAGCGAAAGAATGTAGTAGTACTATTAGGGATAAAAAAAAGATGATAGTGAAGGTAGATATGACTACTAAACTGGATGAGATTGTTTTCATAATAAAAATGACAAAAAAAATTAGAGAAAATATAAAATAATAAATATAACATAAAAACAAAATTGCACATTTTATAAATTAGATTTTTTAAAAAAAAAATTGGACCATCGCTATATATTTTGTTAAATGAGACATTACTAATATACTAGTTTAATAATATAAATCCACATACGTACCTTTTGTTAAATATGAGATTATTAAAATACCAAATCCTAAATACACAACTAAAGTGAAAAATTGTCATAAATACTCTTGAATTTTTCATCTTTTGTCACACATATCCTCAACTTTTATAACTTGATTACAAATGCCTCTCAATGTTTTATGTATTGCTATTGATACCCTTAATTTGTCAACAGTGTTAATACTTACCATTAATTTCTCAATTTTTCATGGAAAAATTATTACAAATATCCATGAGTTTTAATCTTTTATTATAGATATCCCTAAAATTTATTAACTTGATTACAAATATCTTAATGTTTTATATATTATCCCTTAATTTGTATACAATTATAATACTTAAAGCTAATTTTTCAATTTTTTATGCACTCTTGATTTAATTTAAAATTTATAATTAAAGAATTAATATTTGTGATATAAGGTTAAAAATTATGATGCTTATTAAGTTTTTTTTTTTTTAAAAAAAAAAGGGCTCTAAAGGCCCTTTTTTTTATTAATAAAGAGAAAACAACTCACACACCCGCGGTGGAATTCGAACTTGGGTTCCTAGTGGGGAGAGGGGGAGTCTTACCACTGGACCACAAGAGAAATTTATAATTATAATTTAAAATTTATAATTAAAGAATTATTATGATGCTTATTAAGTTCTTTTCTTTTGGTCTAGGTTGATTTGTTTGGTGCACTTCTTTTATGACTTCAATTATTATGGCATTAAACATCATTACAACCACATGAAGTTGCAAACAGAGCGCAACAAAAAATGAGGTTGGGTTGGGCATGTTCAAAATTAAAAAGAAAATAAATTATTTATAGTTAAGAATTTTATTAAAAGGTTAATATTAGATAAAACTAATTATCTTAAATAACTAAGGTTAAGAGTTTAATATAAATTAGTAGAAAAATTTGCTCAATTAAAACCCATTACAAAAACCACAAATAAAAAATCATCATTTTATTTAAAATTCAACATCAATAACATAAGACATCATCATTTTCATCATATAATTTAAAGAGCACAAAATAGGACAACATTATCGTCAAAGACGACAACAGTTCATACACAAGTTTTTGAAAACATTACCCCCTTGTTCTCATGTCACCACTCATTGTGTTCTTGGAAATAACACAAAGACAACACATATTAGTTCTTAGTTAACATGAGTTATAATGCTTTTTGTGGCTTAGAGAATTTAGAATTTTAATTATCTGTAAGAAAACACGCATGAACTAATGAATTTTATGTTACGTGAGGAGATGGGTTTTGCATTTGGGGAGTTAGTTTCATAAAATATGAGCGAACTAAGGGATACTAATGCCACCTTTTTAAACTTAAAGATCTAACTACCATTTTAGCCTTTAAATATAAAATACAACATAATGGTGTTAGTGTTAGAGGTATCTATAATATTTTAAAAATATTGGGATATCTATAACAAAATATGAAAACTTATGGGTATTTGTTATAATTTTTCTCTTAGATATAAAGTCTAATATAACAATGTTAGTAATAGGAGCATCTGTGACTTTTGAAAAATGTTGAAAATATGTGTAACAAAAAATAAAAACACATAGGTATTTATGATGAAAATTAATGTCGAGAATTATAGGAGAGTCGCTCTCACTTTTACCCTTTTTTTAGGCTAAACTACTTTATTGGTATTAAACTTTGATTACAATTGCACATTATATTCTAAACTTTTACGACATATAATTTAGTCTTTAGGTTTTTAAAACTTAACGCAATCTCAACATTTAAACTGTATGATTTTGCCTTCAATATTTTAAAACTTCATAAATAAGTCCCAAAATTTAAAATTTTAAATCATAAATCTCTATGTTATATGTCAAACTAGGACTTATCTATGAAGTTTTTCATAGTTCAATTTGAGGATAAAATCATACGTTTTAAAATTTTAAAGACTTATTTTAAGCCACTCGATGTCTAGGGACTAAAAAAATAATTGCCTTTTTTTATAAACACTTCACTCTTTAAAACAAGGTAAATAATCATAACTCACAGTTTAGAACCCAGCTACATGAAAAGAAGAAAAGTAAATGATCATCTCGTCTGTCAAAACTTCCCTTGCATTGAACTGCTCTTCTTCCATTGAGAACCGGCATATTGGGCAGGTCTTCCTGCATGAACTGAACCACTTTTCAATACATTCCTTGTGGAATTTATGCAGACAAGGAAGAATGCTAGTCTCCTCTTCTTCTCTAAATCTCGATAAGCACACGCAACAGCAGCAGCATCCACTCTTTTCTAAGCCAAACTTCGTTGGAGTCTCTGCTCTTTCATCTTCAACCTCCTGCTCGGCATTGGTTTCTATTACCTCAGAAACATTTGGAGCTTCCTTGACTCTTTGAAGTAATATTAGGCTGAGAAAATCATGAAAAATAAGCACCAACTTCCTTAGAACCATTGAACTTGTTGGTGACTACTAGTAGGATGAGAGTTCCATTAGGTCTTTAACAACTAAGATTTATGGTTGAAGGAATGTGATAGCAATTGGCTATGGCTATATTGCTTGGTTTCTAAGTGTGGGTATACCATTAAACGATTCAAGTGTCCAAAAATAAAGTTGGTTACACCTAAACAGAGTGTTACTCCTAACCTTTTTTCCTAATAAATCAAATTTTATATATCATTCTTCCATAAAAGAACTATCCTTGTTCAATCAAGAACACAATTTTGAAAGGATAAGTTTACCCATCTAATTAATCAAACCATTTTAACATGGCTGAACAAAAAGTTCATTACGCCAACGATTAGATTTACATGGTACCTCGAGGTATAAACAGAGATAAACTTGCAATTCATTTTACATACACAAGTTGCAAATTGCTTCATAAAGGTTCTTGCCACACACGAGCAAATAGCTACAGAAATTTCCAGATATAGAAATTTGATGGTATTACAATATAGTGATATATATAATATTGATAACACTTTGAGATATTTGAAAAAGAGTAACTCTAAATAACACGAATCAAAACTCAATAGTCGTGTTTTGCACCACTACTCTATCTTTACTATTAAAATTAAACACATCAATAGTGGTGCAAAACACAACTCTTGATAAAGTTCAACCACCCTAAAAATTCAACTTCAGTGGCTGGTACTTGTTAGAGACCACTTCAATAGAGAATCGAGCAAGAATGATGATTGACTATAAAACGTAATCTAAGGAGATCAAAATAAGAACTGAACCAAAAGGCTAATTCATATAGTGTAAAGGTCTCAATAGACTTGACAAATAGGTAACTGCAAATCATCAGCCACAAATAAGACATCAGAGACCATGAAAACAAAATGCAACTTAAAGAAACAAATGCAAGAAAGTATCTAATTAAACATATTCTGGTATATTTTTAGATAAATATAGCTTATAAAGTAAGCATAAGTCACCGTTTCAAAGTACAACAGGAGAATAGGAATACGATGGTTTTTGTAATATATAAATGAATAGTATTTACTAGATATGAGTATCGATAGGGTTAGGTAAAATTGAATAATTGAGTATTTGGATTTTTATGATTTAATATTGACTAGATAATTGCTTAAAAGAGGACAAAGTGAGAATGCTATGAAGTGAAGGTGTAACAAGAGGATATTTGAAAAGAACTTGTATTGTATTGGTTACTCAACTTTTTTTTTATTAGTACAAGATGAGCAAGACTATCCCTATATTATACTAAAGGCTAATCCTAACCAATGGCGAATTTAACTAACACTCTCTTAATTTAATGATTATAATTCATCTACTAAATTTTTCTATTAAATTATTCAAGCTTCTAGAATTCTCTACTACTCTTTCTTCTTAAAATATTTAGATATTTTTCAAGACAATTCTAAAGCAAATTTATAGAATTTGGGCTCTTTGGACTCCAACATATTAATGGACTCTTAAATTATATTTTACAATACCATTTGTTCCAAATCAAAATTAACATCACTTTTTAACACTCCTCCTTGATGTTAATTTCGATTACTCCAATCATCTTTTGTAATAACTTAAATTTCACTCGAAATAGTACCTTTGTGAAAATGTCAGGTTTTTTATCATCTATCTTTTTATCATCTATCTTGCAGTATTTGAACTCAATTTCTTTATTAGCTTCTGCTTCTCTAATAAAGATATTCAAGTAGCTTGCAATGCATCTGCTGTTAATGATTATATTTCCAAGCATGGTGATTTCATTGAATGGGGCAATCTGTGTTCATCTGACCGACATAATACAACATCTAAAGTAGACGCTGTGTATGACGCTGCGCTTACCACCAATGATAAAGAAATCAGCATGGGAATTATTAGGAAAGGCGATCCTAAGAATTTTCTAATCTATTACGATAAGATTAGTCACAATCTAGATGCATTTCCCTTCAAACGTGATTACGCCATCAATATTGATGGAATAAATCTTAATAGATCGACCACAGCGATTATTTGGACCTTGACCGACCTTAGGTAACTGGAAATAATCCATCATTACTTCACCAGGAATGATACCATCTACCTTATCAAACGTCTCGTCGGCCAATCCTTGGATTAATGCCCTACAGTACGAGGAAGAGAGGTTGTTTATGGCTCTCAGTGCGTGTTCTAGTTCTTCTGATAACGGACCTGGCACTAATGAAGCTGGCATGAATGTCGATGCGAGAGTAACGGATTTCCTTACAGGAACAACCACCCTTCTTAAAACGAGGATAATATCGACTAAAAGAATTATAATTCGGCTTATTATAAGCACGATAAAAACGTCGATTGTGACGAGTATTATACATTTCAAAATTTAAATGTCTTCAAAAAATCGGCTGTTTATTTGTCGTTATTTTGAGATGATCTTGCTGAAGTGCTTCTACAGTTGCCTTCATTATAGATGCATTTAGTTGTCCAAACTGGGTAGGTGTTAGGGCTATTGCTGAAGAGGTGTTGGATCCAACCTCTAAAATAGAAGGGCCTGGGTCTATGTCTTCTTTGATTGGGCCATTGTTTTCTAATACATGGCTCTCTTCTCTAATAAAGTGATACTTTATACTTATGTGCTTGGTTATGCTATGAAACACTGGATTTTTTGTCATTACTATAGCCAACTTGCTATTACAATATTTTTCTGTAGCTTCTTCTTGTGACTCCCATGTCTTCAAGAATTTGCTTTAACCATTTTGTTTGGCTTGTAGTGAGAGTTGCTGCAATGTCCTCTGCTTCTGCCAATGATTGTGCAACAGTTGCTTGTTTCTTTGATGCTTAAGAGAATATTCTTGAGCCCAATGAGAAAGCATAACTAGATGTGCTCATGTCATCGATAGATATTGTCCAATCACTATTAGTGCATTCAACTAGCCTTGGACTTGATGCTTGTAACCTATTTCGTAGTTCTTCATTCTTTATACATACTTGAGTATCTGCTTTACTGCTCCATAGTTAACTTGTGTAGGACACTGTATGACTCTTGATAGTAGGCAGGTGCATGGCTTCAAAATTGTGAGCTATCTATTTTTGGCGAGCTATTTTCTTTTCTTAAGGCTTTGCTATTGTCGAGCGAAATTGCAACAGTCTTGCGTCCACTTATTTTAATATTTTTTATAAAAATCTCTGTATATTTCTCCTGTAAGATGAAAATTTCATTATCACTTTGTCTCACTTCAATTCCAAGTAATGCATCAATCCCAAATCAGTTATCTCGAATATCTTCATCATTTATTTCTTGAACTCTTTGATCATACTTTCATTATAACCTGTATAGATAAGATCATCCACATATAGATAAATAATGAGAGTATTTGTACCTTGGTTCTTAATGTACAACGTTGGCTCTCTTTTGCTTCTCTTGAAGCCTTGTTGTATAAAATGACTGTCAATTCTACTATTCCAGGCTTTTGGAGCTTACTTTAGTCCATATAATGCTTTTTTTAGCTTGAGGACTTTGTCTTCTTGTCCTTGCACCATGAATCCTTGAGGTTGCTCAACATATATCTATTCTTCAAGGAAGTTATTGAGAAAAGAAGACTTTACATTTAGTTGATATATCCTCCACTTCTTTTGAGAGGCAAGAGCTATTAATGCTCTAATAATATCCAAGTGTGCAATAGGAGTAAAGGTCTCATTGTAATTGACTCCAAACTTTTGTAAGTATCCTTTAGATACTAACTGTGCCATGTGTTTTTTAATTGATCCCTTAGAGTTAAGCTTTAATCTTATATACCCACTTAACTCTAGTGACCTCTTTTTCTTGTGGTATATCGACCAACTCCCAAGTTGCATTTTTCTCGATCATCTTTATTTATTCTTCTGTAGCTTTTATCTATACTTATTTCTTGGAAGCTTCTTCAAAAATTTCTAACTCCACAATCATGTTGCACATCTCATAAATCTCTCATAAAGGTCTTATCTTTCTTGGTGAAGACTTTGAAGATGATTCTTCTTGATCAACAGGCTCTTGTCTCCTTAAGACTTCTTTTCCTGCTTGAATATCTTGTGGCTACCTTATGAGAATATCAAAGTTTGTGTTTCTTTCATCTTCTTCCTTTTTCCAATCATACTTAACATTTTCATAAAACTCAACGTCGCGACTGATGATCATCTTCTTTGATTCCAGGCTATAGATACGGTATCTCTTGGATTGATTGTTGTAGTCCAAGAATATTCCTTTCTCTATCTTCTTATCTAGTTTCCTTTTTACTTCTGGAACACAAGCATAGCATCTGCATTAAAGATTTAAAGGTTTGAGTATTCATTTTGAATTTTGATATTGATGGTTTCAGGATATTCGTGTTGTTGAAGATTGAAGGGAACATGGATCGTAGCTATTAAAGACTTGTGGTTGCATTGTTATTTTTATGCTTTAATTTCTTATTTTAAATGTGTGGTATTGAAGACTTGTAGTTACATTTTAAAGACTCTAAATTGTGAATTAGGATTTGTGAATTTTATATTATGGACACTTGCATTTTAAGCTGTTGCTCAAAATAATGTATAAGATTTTACTGCAAGTGCACGTATCGCAAACAAGTAATATAATGATAAGAAAGATCGTTCCCACGGAGATTGGAATACTAGAAAATATTGTAAAAATTAACTATTAAAATCAATATTTGGTATTTTTGTTTATTAAAATAAAATAAAATGAATAGCACGAGAAGAAAAGAGTAAAAATACTGAAACAAAGTTCAACGAAGAAGGATATCAAAAATATCAAATAGATAAATCAGTTAGGATTGCAAATATGAAAAGTGATGTAGACAAACTGTGTTGCTGCAGCGTTGCTGTAGCAATGCTATGGCAAAGTGTACCAGTAACTAGAATTGCGAAAATTATAAAGGATTCTTCCTATGCATAACTGAATCTAAGAACATATTCTCTTGGGTTATGTGAAATAATTATATATTTCTATATTAATTTCTTCACACTATTCTAGCTTCATCTAACTTAAATTAACATTTCCAGATTCAATTTCAGTTTACTATTCCTATCAATTGTTGATCAAGCAATCAATAAGAATAAATAAATCAATTAAGCATCGAATAACTAGCACCCTTTATCAAGCAAAGCACAAGTTCTTAATATTAAAGCACAAAGTCTACATACACTTGCACATCCACAACCCTAACTGTCACAAAATTAGCCAAACATATTTATGAAATTAAACATCAAATTATATTTGCTCAAAATCATATCCATATAGTTTTGGAGAATTGAGAAGAATCAAATAAATAATTGGATTATAATTCTTTGTCTCTTTCTTGCTCTCTCTTCAATAAAAATCTTTGTAAATCAGTCCTACAAGTAGTTTCCTTCCAAATCCCGCTTGATATGTCTATTCTTGCCTTTGTCGAAACTGTCCAGTTTTTCCCTCTATGCTGCCGTACTGTGGTCTGTTTTATCTCTGTGTTTTTCTGCCGCCAAACTCTGTTAAATCAGCCCCTGTTTTGTGAATTAAACTCTAGGTTTAATTGAAGACAATTTTTCTTGTGTTAACTTCCAATATTATCCCTAAAAAGGTGAGTTAATAAGTACCCAAGATTGTCCTTTTGTTGAGAGTCCAAATCAGCTCGTAATTTTTTATTTCTAGATCAGACCTGTTTTTCACGCTGTTTTCTTGGTGTAATATTGCTGCAGCAATGCTGTGGCAAAGCTGGAATTATGGAATTTTTTTGTTGTTTTCTTTATCTCCTACAAAGGGCAATGAAAATTTAATGAGTGGATATTAAAATATAATTCTTTTTAACAGATTTCGTGATTATTTTGGGTTTATTATAAAAAAATTTACTTAAATCCACAAAGTTCACAAGTATTGTATAAATGATTATAATGTGCAAATATTCTCAAATGAACAAGCAAGTATTTATAAATTAGAGCTAAAAATACTCTAATAAATTAGAATTATCATAAGCTTTGTTGTAAATTCCGATTTGTGAATTTTATGTTATGGATACTTATATTTTAATTTGCTTGATAAATTTTATATGTTTAATTATAATGCACATTTATATTTTGAAATTTTAAATTAGTATGAAATTTGATATGAATTTTAAAGTTTTGTTTAGCTTAGTTTTCTTTTATGTTCATGCACTGATATAAGGTATGCAAATATTTTTTAGATGCTGAAATATGTATGTATTGAAAATAGAAAATTATGATAAATTAATTTTTTATTAAAAAAATCAAGTATGGAGTGATTTTTTTTATACTCGTTCCCGCCCGATTATACTCCTCCCAAATCAGAGCAGTATTCGGACGATTTCGAGTACATAGTTACTTGTTCGGTTTCAGGAACGATTGATATGGCAAAAATCGTCCCTGTACACATCCCTACTATCTAGATACCATGTGTCTTTCTTTTCCTCATTGAAAGCATGGCTAACGTAAAAAAGATAATTTTCACCATCATTTTCTTCCTGTGATCTTAGCTTGTTGGCTTGTTATGAGTCTACAAGCTTTTTCTTCCTGCCAATTTTCTTATAGTATCGACACTGTAGTTTATCTTTGAACATCTTTTTTCAAGTGACCTTTTCTTTTGCAAATGCCACAAGAAGGGTAGTTCCTTTGTTTGTTCCATATTTTTCTTGGTCTTTTTTGTTTCTAGAATTTTCTTGAAATTTTCTCCCATCTCTTGATTTTTGAGATCGCACATTAACTTTAGATTGAAAGGCGCTTTCTAAGTAATCATCATCATGTCTACTTTTAGATCTTTTGTTTCCTCAATAGCTGTAATTATTGGATAGTATTTTTTAATACAACTTATGATGATTTTTTCTATAACCTTTTATTCAGATATGTTTTCACTATAAGCTCTCAATTAATTTACTATTTCTTTTATTCTTGAATAGTAAACTTTTGCGATCTCATTTTCTTTCATCTCAATATTTCTAAAATCTCTTATTAAAGATTGTAGTTTGACGGCACACAACTTTTTATTTCTTGAAAATCCTCCTGTAATATGTCCTAAGCTTCCTTTGAGGTAGTAACACTCATAATTCTTGAAAATATTTCGTCTGTCATAGCTTGTTGTAGAGCTAATAAGACTTAAAAATCCTTTTGCTCTTTCTCCTTCAACTCTTTATTTTGGGCTGTTATTAGAGTAGTAGTGTCATTCGGAGCAGTATATCCTTCATTGACTATAGTCCACAAATCTTGAAAACAAAATATGTCTTCATTTTAATAGCCTAAAAGTCATAATTTTTTCCACGAAAAATTGGCATAGGGATAGTAGAACAAGTAGTATTCTCAACCATTAAGTTTTTTAGAAAGAGTAAGTTTACACCCAATATTTGAACAAACAAAACTATGATACTACTGATTGTTTTTAGAATATGTGAATGAATAGTATTTGCTAGATAGAGGTATGGATTGGCTTGGGTAAAATTAAATAGTTGGATATTTATTTTTTATGATTTAATATTGGCTAGATAGTTATTTAAAGAAGAACAAGTAAAAAGGCTATAAAATGAAGGTGTAATAAGAAGATCTTAGAAAATAACTTGTATTGTATTGATTACTCAACTTTTTTTTTTATTAGTACAAAATAAGCAAGACTACCCATATTTATACTAAAGGCTCATCATAACCAATGGCTAAAATTTTACTAACACTTTCTTAATCTAATGGTTATAATTCATCTATTAGATTTTTCTATCATATTATTCAATTCTCTAGAATTCTCTACTATTTTCCCTTCTTAAAATATCTAGATATTTTTTAAGATAATTTTAGAGCAAGTTTCTAAAATTTGGGCTCTTTGAGCTCCAACATTTTAATGAACTCTTAAATCAAAATTTTACGACACTATTTGGGCAAAATCAAAATAACATCACTTTCTAACATAATATTTATCATCATCAATAGTCTCCACATGCATCTTAAAAAGTTAAAAGAAAATTATCCCATATAAGTTTGAGATTGCCACTATTTCGCAATATAGTCTTGAGTTATGATATGCTATTTTAACATAGTTACATCTATAACTTGGTTACACGGGTTTGTCACTGAGAAAGAAACTATATTGCCAAATAAAGCATAACTCAAGCTATATAATGAAATAGTTGTAATCTCAAGTATATATTATAAATTTGCTCAAACATTAAACCAATAGTAGAAAGAGAAAGGATAACTTATTTATATAAAGTAGTAATCTACTGGTCTATAAGATTTATGATCTATAAAAAGATCAGCAACAATTTCTCCCTAAGGCAATAAAAGAAAATCCTAACAAAAGTTACATTGCATCAATCAACTATGTGAACAAGCGTTCAACAGCAAGACAAATTACTAGAATTTTCAATTTCAAACCATAACACAGCTTGATTTATAATGTAAGAGATTGTCAATATGGTAACCAGTAATATGAAATTAACACATGTTAGGAAAGGTCACTAAACCTAGGAAATGCTTCCTCAGGGAAAATACTCATTTATTGGTGGATGGTTCCACAGCATCATCAGATTTTGATGTGTCTTCTTCAATCTCTAGTATCTTTCCATCTTTAGGTACCAGACAAGGGATCCCATCCTTGATCTATCAAAAACAAGGACACATCAAAGAATTACACAGATAGAGTTATAATAAAACATGGACACTCCAATCACAAAGAAGCTCAGTAATAAAACAGGACAGAGTATATATTTGATAGTTGAAAAGAAATTGAGAAGGTAGTTATATACTTCATAATTAATCTCTTTCCTGCAAAGGTTAAACATATATGTAGTGGACTTGAGGACCCAAAGGCCCAAAGCACAAATATTGGCCCAAATTGGGAGTTTTCAATTTACACCGTAAATAAGTTATGTAAGCTTGTAAATTACTCGTATACAAAATATATATAAATAGGTACAAACTGTGCAAAAGTTGTACAATCCATACATACAAGGGCTATGCTTATCGAAGGTTTACTAGGCTGAAGCATAGGCCAACTTTAATAAGGGTAGCATGTATTTTAGTCCACATATACTCATAACTTTATATTATTAGCCTATTTTATAATTTTTTTTTTACATAAAACCCATTCAAGAACAACACATTATACAAAAACTATAGCAAATAAATATAACTAGATATGTACATTGTACAAATTGACATGCTATTTTGGGACCAAAATAATTATGTACAATTTACTTGAATTCAAATCAAAACCTTCCATAAACTTTAAGAGAAAGTTCATTCATTGTATAAAATGTGATGTCTATTCAAATAATGTATATATTTTGTTACCCACAACGCCCTTTAGCAAAGTGGAGACAATTCGGGGTGCCCTAATAAAGAAGTCACATTCAAATCCCTTGTCTAACATCCCCTTAAAATTAAAGTAGAGTATGCTTGAATGTGAAGGGAAGGCCTTGTATTTCAGTGCAGTCCACAAAGAATTCGAGACCAAATTCCAAAAATGAGCGATTTAGGGTCAAAACCTTTGCCATAAATTTTTAGCCTAGAAAATTGGAACTTATTTTTTAGACTAATTTCAGAATTCTCGAATTTCTCCAGGTAAATACAGAAACCGATCCAACAACACAAAATAAAAGACAATTTTAATAGAAGCATGAGAAATTCTAAAGAAGAAAGATCAAAAGAAAACTTACGGGAAAAGAAACCCCAATAGAATCACTAATGAGTGAATTTGTTTCTTCACAAAACCTACCATAATGTATACAAAATTAAGATTAACAAATAGGGAGAAATGCGAATTAAATTATTCAAATGCTTCTACGCTATTGGAAAGAACAAACCGTAGAGGTTGCTTAGAGAGAGGACAGACAAGTATCTGAGAGAGGGTCATGTTGAGCCCCAACCCTACTTCTTTCATAAGCTTTCCACTTACCTTTACCATCTTCGTCTCAGCTCCAATAACCTTTTTCTGCGAAACCCAAAAATTCCAATTTGGCCTCTTCGTACTATTCCATATAATAAGGGCATTTGACATAAAAGGGCCTATTTTAGCTGTCAAATTTCCATTGAATTGCTCAAATAACAAAGATTTGTATAAAAAAACTTTTTAGATTTAAATAACACTTTTTAGATTGAAACAATGAGCTTTATTTATATAATATATATAATTTTTACCAAAATATCCCTTTATCTGAGTATTCGTAAAAATTTCGTCATTTCTGTGTTTCTTTCGAAGCTTATGGAACTTGTACATTCACATTTTGTATGTACAGGTTACATACATATTTATTTTGTATGTAACCTGTACATTCACATTTTGTATGTACAGGTCATGTGAATGTACAGGTTATATACAAATTTGTATGTAACCTGTACATACATATTTGTATGTAACATGTACATACAAATTTGTATGTAACCTGTACATTCACATTTTGTAAGCTGTTCAAAACAACAATAACATACAAACAATACAATGTATTTCATGTGAATGTACAGGTTACATACAAAATAAATTTGTATGTAACCTGTACATACAAAATGTGAATGTACAAGTTCCATAAGCTGTTCTTCTTCTTCTTCTTCCAGTGGGTGATTGGAATTAAACTAAATACTTCTTTGCAGACATAGTCGAAAGCTTAAGAACAAAATCCAGGTGATATTGCAAATAAATAAAAGGAACCTCAGTTTGATAACAGCAATAACATATAAACAGTACAATGCATTTCATGTGAATGTACAGGTTACATATAAAATAAATTTGTATGTAACCTGTACATTCACATGACTTCATCTTCATCTTCATCTTCAATTCTTCATTTGCTCTACTCTTTCCTACATATATCAAACAACAAAAAGCTTCAAATTACATTAAAAAACAGCGAGAAATAAAGAAATCACAATTAATTTATATTAAAATTTAAACTTATAGGATTTCATACAAATCAAGGAACAAGAAGCTTCAAGCTAACACCGTACAATAACGCCACCAAAAATGTGATATCCAGACAGTACAGAATACGCCACCAGATTTGCAAACAGTATAAAGAGTGCAAAAATGCCACCAACAACTTATAATAGAGGAAGAATAGGGGGGATAAACTGCAGACAACAGCGAACAATGGTCACCATACAAATGAAAAATGAAAAGAGAAAAGAGAACCCCTATCAAACAGGAACACAGAAGAAGCGAAGAAGGGAAGAAGAAGAAGCGAAGCTGCCATTATAAACTGGTGGGTTAAAAATGTCATTTATATCTTGCCAAAATACAGTCGTTTTGCTATATGAGGCAAAAAGTCAATTTTTATTGTATATATATCATTTCAGGGAATTAATTCTCAAATTTCACTTAAGAATTTATATAGTATTTTTTATTAAATTAGGACTATTTTTACAAGCCCAACAGGTTTTAAGGAAAATTGTCTTAAACGGTTCATTTGAAGTGAAAAACTTCAGTTTAGGATTGCTTATGTTTTTTTATTAAAAAGAGACTTTTTACCGATTATTTAATCGGTTAATAAAAAAAATTAAAATTTAAAAGGAAGAAGAAAACAGAGTGTATCGCGCGATTTCTCCAGCCCTCCCTCCCTCCCTCATTTGAAATCTTGAAACGCTGGTTCTCGTCCTCTCAAATTTGTCTCACAAACCACCACAAACAAGCTCAATCCTCCATAGACAACTGTTGTGGAGGGAAATTTCTCCACCACCGACGATACCCAACTTCCAGTGAGCGCACAGAATATCTTCTTTCTTTATTTTCTTTGTCTTCTCTACAATCCACCCCAAACCTCCATAGACAGCCGTTGTTGAGGAAAATAAGTCCACCATCGACGACAAGCAATTATTGCAGTTAGCGTACCATTAGTCCTCTACCACAAAATAATCAGGCAAGAATAATCTCTTCCTCTATTTGTGGTTTATTTATTTGCTGAGTTATTTTTCTTGCTTGTTCATGTATATTTAATGTCACTAAATCCTCCTCTAGCTCTAGAGATTTATATGGCCTTACTTAGTGATGTTGGTGAAGTAGAAAATAATTGTTAATTGTTTGCTACAATAGTGTTAGGCCGTTGGCTGCTACATATTTAAATTGAAACAAAATTATCTTTGTGAATAGGTTAATCACAATAGGGTATCGATGTTAGATATATTATGTTGCAGCTTTGTTTCAATTGTTATTTTATATCCTTCCTCTATTTTTTCTAATTTTTGTCTAATTTTTGTGAATTGGTTTTTGTCTAATTTTTATTCTATTTGTATATATCTCTTCTAAATATGACTATTACATACATGAAATGAATGAGTATGGCTTATGGTTCCTGATAAGTTGTAGTTTTATCTTTTAGGTTGATACTTTGTTTGGTGAAATAAAAATCTAATGAAAGATACAAATAAATAATCTAAAAATTTAGTTTCATTCCTTTATCAATTCATTAACTTCAATTAACAATTTTTTATTGACATAAATTCATTAACAATTATTTTTGTTTTATGGTATACACGAGCAAGTATCGATTTTAAAACACAGTTAATATAAAATTAATAATTAGCTGATGAAAGAGTGATCTTTATATGGGTTAATTAATTGTATGTTATATCTTTTTTTACCTATGAAAATTTACCTTTATTTCAAGAAAAAAAAATTAAATTAATTGTATTTTTTACACTGTTTTTTCTTTAAGGGTTTAAAAAAAGTTTATGAATGAAATAAAGAGAAATTATAATAAAGCACTTTTACAACCACTCACTAGAGAGATCTGTAAAAAGCATTTATTGTATTATAAGTACATTTGTAACTATTGAAATATTTTGAGTGATATTTGTTACAATTTCGATCTACACACTACAAGAGTTTATGAATAGCTACATATTTCACGTTTGATGTCCCTTTCTATCAAATGTATTATGTATTTATACGTATGTTATAAATATATTGTTTTTTATTTGTTTAATTATGAATTCCTTATTTTATTTTCTTTAAACTTCATTGAACGAAATTATTATTAACATAATTTGTTCTTAATCATGTTCCCTATTGTTGTGAGATATTTTAATGTTCTTATTTTTTCAATTAATATTATATACATTAAGTGACAACTAATTAGAGATAGAATCATAATTACATTCATTTGCAGTACACTATGTAATTTATACTTGGAGTCTAAAATTCTTTTTTGTACAATAGTTCGACTAGAATTTATATTAAGTAATTGAATATGCATATTTTGCATATGGGTTTAAGCCACTTGACTGGTTGCTGCATTTATAATTATATTTTGATATTGTAAAACTTGAAAACTTATTTATATGTTACTTAGTTTAAGTGACATTGCTGAGTTACAAATTGTACACAAATGTTACAAGTCATTACTATATACATGTTATATGACCCATTTTAAATTGCTGCCTAATTTTTTTTTTTTTGGAAATTGAATAATTGTTTGATGAATTTTTAATATTGTATTTTTTTAATAGGCAATGGCAAATGAAAATATTGAAAGTTTTTCATGTGTTCAACGAAGAGACTACTTTATTGAGAAGATTTCAAACATATTTAGAATGGAAGAAATTGAAACAATAAAGTCAAAATTAGAAATGTTCAGTTTGAAGAGGGAGTTTGAGGATTCATGCTTTGGATTTTTATTAATGATGCATCAAATTGAGTTCACAGGACCTTTGGTGCACCACCTTCTGATGATGCAAGATAGGAAACAAAGTGGCAAGGAATTAAGAATTGTTTTCAATGGACGTGCCCATTGATTCGGTTATGAAGAATTTGCACTAATAACCGGTATGATGTTTACCGGTGATGATAACATTGTCACCAGAGAAAGTCGGTTGAAATATGAATATTTTAGAAAGGATAATATAATTACAAAATTAAAGTTAATCCAAGTATACAAAAGGTTAACAAAGAACACAGATAGAGACGATATTCTTCGATTGTCACTTATTGTCGCATTAGAGATGATATTGTTGGGGGAGTAGAAGTCCCAAGGGATAAATTTTGCATATTTGTGCCTTGTTTAAGATTTTGATAGATTTAACAACTTCCCATGGGGAAAGGTGGTTTATGATTTCACCATACGAAGGATGAAAAGAAGTATGGTTAATATGGTAACTAATGCGTTTGAAAAAAATATATATAAATTGAAGAGGAGATAGAAGAAGTTGATGTTAAGGTTGAGGATAATGCATAAGATAAGCAATTGAGTAAATCATATCCATCAACATCGTATAACATCTATGGTTTTCCATTGGCATTACAAGTATGGACCTACGAAGCCATACCTGCTCTGGTTATGATCTCGTTTGCAAACGTGCATCAAATTTGATGCCTAGGATTTTGAATTGGGAAAACAAGAAGCTTGGTCGCTGGTTCAAATTCAAATACTTGGACAGTACTAATGATGTAACAATTGATGTTTTATTTTATTATAATTCATGGTAATTTATTCTTTGAATTTATTAAGTTATCGTACATATTCTATGGATAACTAATTGTTAAATATATTGCAGCTTTTGTTCCTACAAGTGTTGGTTTCTACTGACAAAGAAAAGGACAGTTTTTACTATTAATCAAGTCTAGCTGTTAAGAGAGAAATGCCTGCAAAGTTTAATGGTGAGGTTAATCCTAATGTTGGAAAAACTGATTCAAAGGGGAAGGAAAAATTCGTTGATCAATGTAAACCCTCGTCATCCACCACACCCATTCATAAGGTATAATTAATATCATTCATGTATGTATTTTAGACTTTGTGATAAATTAGTGTGATAAAATAGTTCTCCAAAGCATAAATCATATTTATCTCAATTATTAATTTGGAATTATTCAAAACCATATATAATTTGATCTTTATAGGTTATGGAGGAATTGTTGTTTGTTAAGCAAGATGTTAAAGAAATTAAGCAAATGTTGGTAAAAATCTTAGATGTGCTGCATAAGGAAAACATAAATGTCCCACTGGAAGGTGATGGTGTATTTCATAGAGGCAGCCCACTAAGGGCAGATTTTTGTGGTGACGTGGACGCCGAAATTTGCGTCAATGTTGGGTCTCCATTACGTAAAAACTCCGATGAACATTTTATTGTTGGTAGTGAAGAAGATGCACAAAATTTGCTTGATGACCAAATGGATGATAAAGTTCAAAATTTTACTGAGGTCAGTGGAGAAGAACAAGACCTTCCCATTCCCAAAGTTTTTGCTAAGAATGATGATAGTACTAGTAATGAAGCTGATCATGTAGACACCTCAACAATTGCTAATTTTGTAGAGGACAAAAATCTTCAAGTTATTTTCTTAGAAGAAGAATTACAAAAAAGGAATCTAGCAGTAGATGGATACGAAATAGAAAATGCTAGTCACAGACAATCAGAGGACCTCCATGCCGATGATCCAAATTCCTGTATAATTGTTTCGTGTCCAACTGAAACAAAGAAATACTACACAAAAAAGCACAGATCTGTTGGTCCACTTCTGAAATCAGAAGAATACAAGAAAATTAAAAGAAAGAGAAAGGCATTAAATATAGACCAACCCATGGACACCATTCTTCATTCAAGCTCTCATGAATGTTATAATGTCCACAAACTACCAAAATTAGACAAATACCTTCATTTCATATCTTGGTTGTATAAATCATCGTCTAGTATGGTGTAAGTTATGAAATTGTATCCCTATATTACATTTTCCATACTTATGAATATTTGGTTCAATTTACTTTTATTTATTTAAGAAATTTGTTTACCTCACTTCAGGGACAACATCAGTGTTGGTTGTCCAAGTACAGGAAGAGCGAATGCTATATGGTTTCACCGTTTTTTAAAAAATAAAACAAACTTGTTTAATTCAGTAAGTATTACTATCCGCTTGCAATACTAAGGATAATTATTAATACCAACATAATTATTTAAATTTAATCTGTGTTCAATATGCACATTGCAGCACATTGACTGTGGTTTATGGTTACTAAGGAAGAAATTTCATATTGTTAATATGGCTGCAAAATTGTTTTTTTAAGAAGGGGCATATATGTAATTTATCCCTCTAATTAATATATGTAACCCTACTACAACACATATATATATATATTGTTGTTTTGTTTGCTGCCGCTAGAGAATTAGAGAGGAGAAAAAGCACACCAATTGCAGAAGAGAAAAAGAAGAAGAATTGCCGAACCAGAATTGCCATCTGAATCAAATTGCCATTTGAAACCAAATAGAAAGAAAAGGAGATTAATATATATATCATCAGCCATAATCGTGAGACTAGGAAAAGCACACATCTCACTTTGAAAAGTCAACAAGAATATATATATACACATCAGCCTCCCTTTTCTATTGATCGGATATTCCCATTCGTCCCTTTGCAACATTGTGGTAACCTTTAAATTTGCAATATTTCTTTAATTGTTATTGCATTAGTGTTGTTAGTTATTGGGAGATTTTGTGAGCGTATCTGGTATTTGATATTTTTGAGTGGCTTTTGAATATTGGTATTTGTATTCTCCATTTGGATTTGATAGTAGATTTTCCTCTATGTGCCGTCGTCAGTGGAGTAGACTTTTCACATTGAAAGGTTGAACCACTTAAATCATTGTGTGCCATTTATTTTTCTTATTACTTATTATTTTGCTGTTACCCATAATTAATTATTTGTGCAACTAAATTGGACCCGAATTACGCTTCAGCTAGCGCCAATTTATAACAAATTGGTATCAGAGCTTTGGGTTATTCTGTTAATTATTGGAATTGATCAAGTTTGCTCTTTTGGATTTATTTTGAGCTTTTGGTTATTTGGTTGGTTTCATATTTTTGGGTTGTGCTTCTATTAATTTAATTTTGGGTTTTCTGTCATGGCGGCAAAATACGAAATTGAGAAATTTAATGGTAGGAATGATTTTAGTCTTTGGCGAATGAAGATGCGAGCTATATTGGTTAAAGAAGGGCTCGTTAAGACACTTGAAGGCAAGGATAAATTATCAAAAAAATTGATTGAGGAAGAAAAAGATGCATTGATGGAAAATGCTCTCAGTTCAATTCAGCTATCCTTGTCTGATGAGGTACTACGCGAGGTTGGTGATGAGAGATCTCCTGCTGGATTGTGACTTAAATTGGAGGGTGTATATATGACCAAGTCTTTGACAAGTCGGTTATATTTGAAGCAGCGCTTGTACACTTTCAGAATGTCAGAAGGTACGCCTTTGCACTATCACCTTGATGAATTTACTAAAATTATTTGTGATCTGAAAAATGTTGGTGTTAAGATTGATGATGAGGATCAGGCCTTAGTTTTGTTATGTTTTTTACCTCATTCGTTTGAACATTTTGTTGATACCATGCTATATGGGAGAGACACTATTTCTTTGGAAGATGTCAAAGCGGCTTTGAATTCCAGAAAGTTGAAGAAAAAGGTGTCTACAAGTAATAACGATAGTAGCAGTGGTTTGTTTGTCAGAGGTAGAATGCAAGATAAAGGCTCAAGCAATAATAGAGGCAAGTTTAGATCAAAATCTAGAAAGAGAAAAGACAAATGTAATTATTGCCGTCAGGAAGGGCATTGGAAAATTAACTGTCCAAAACTCAAAAGTAAAGGAAAATTTACCACAACATCTTCTGGTACTAATGATGTTGCTGGTGTTGCAGATAGTTCTGGATCCGAAGGTGATAATGTTCTGTCAATATCTATTAGTTCTTCAAGAGATGTTTGGATTCTTGATTCGGGTTGCACTTACCATATGTGCTCCAATAGGGATTGGTTTGTTTCTTATCAGTCCATTGATGGGGGTGTTGTCTTGATGGGAAATAATGTGTCATGTAAGGTTGTTGGTATTGGTACACTCCGGATTAAGATGCATGACGGTATTGTCAGGACTTTGAAAGATGTTCGCCATGTTCCAGATTTGAAAAAGAACCTGATATCTTTGGGTATTCTTGACTCACAGGGCTATAGGTACATAGCTGAAGGTGGAGTTTTGAAAGTTATTAAGGGTGCTCTGGTGGTTATTAAAGGGCAATTGTCTCGTGGTCTCTATGTGCTTCAGGGTAGCACTGTCATTGGCAGTGTTTCAGTTTCATCCTCGTTAGATCACGATTCAGATACGACTCGCTTATGGCATATGCGGTTAGGGCATATGAGTGAGGCAGGGATGTCTATTTTGAGCAAGCGGGGTTTACTTGGTGGTTAGAAAACTGGGAAGCTTGATTTCTGTGAGCATTGTGTCTATGGAAAGCATCGCAGGGTTAAGTTCAGTACAACCATCCATAAAACAAAAGGTACTGTTGATTATATTCATTCAGATCTTTGGGGTCCTTCTCGTGTTGCTTCTAAGGGTGGTGCCTGGTATATGTTGACTTTTATTGATGACTTCTCTCGTCACGTTTGGGTATATTTTCTGAAAAATAAGAATGATGTGTTTTTAAGATTTGTTACATTTAAGGCTTGTATTGAAAATCAAACTGGCAAGAAGATCAAGCGTTTGAGAACTGACAATGGCTTGGAATTTTGTGAGGGTCAATTTAATGAGTTCTGTGAAAGGAATGGCATAGTGAGACATCGCACTGTGCTTAATACACCATAACAGAATGGAGTTGCAGAACGTATGAATAGAACTCTTTTGGAAAGAGCTCGTTGTATGCTCTTTCAAGCTGGTTTGGATAAATCCTTTTGGGCAGAAGCTTGTAACCATGCCTGCTATTTGGTGAATAGGTCTCCATCAACTGCAATTGAGTTGAAGACTCCGTTTGAGGTATTTTCTGGTACTCCTGCTAATTATTCTGATTTAAAAGTTTTTGGTTGTCCTTCTTATGCTCATGTTAATGATGGTAAGCTTGAGCCTAGGGCATTGAAATGCATATTTTTGGGGATATCCTTTTGGGGTGAAGGGTTATAGACTATGATGTGTTGAACCCAAGTCACCTAAATTTTTAATTAGCAGAGATGTTAAATTTGATGAGTTTTCCATGTTGGAAAAGAAAAGAGTCTGTTGTTGCAGGTAAAGACCTTGGTGTTAGTGAGCAGGTGGAGCTTGAGAGTGGAGCTCCTAGTCAAGTGCAAGAGAGCACTTCAGATCAGACATTTGTGGATGAGGTAGATGATTCTGCTCCTGATGTAGCAGAACAGCAACAAGAGCAACCATACAGTATCGCTAAGGGTAAAGGAACAAGAGAGATTCGACGCCCTCAGAGGTATGCAAATGCAGATTTAGTTTCTTATGCATTGTCTGTGGCAGAGACTATTAGGGTGAATGAACCTACTAGTTATCGTGAAGCTGTCACTTGTGATGAGTCTGCTCAGTGGTTAGTTGCTATGAATGAAGAGATTGAGTCACTTCATAAGAATCATACTTGGGAATTGGTAAAACCACCTAAGGGCCAGAAGATTGTTGGAAACAAATGGGTCTTCAAGAAAAAGGAAGGTATACTTGAGGTTGAAGCAGCTAGGTTCAAGGCACGTGTTGTTGCAAAGGGCTATTCTCAGAAAAAGGGTATCGACTTCAATGAAGTATTTTCACCCGTTGTGAAACATAGCTCCATACGTGTGTTGCTTGCTATGGTTGTGTTGTTTGCTTGGAATTAGAACAACTTGATGTCAAGACAGCTTTCTTACATGGTGAGCTTGAGGAACAAATTTACATGCATCAACTAGAGGGGTTTGTTATTTCAGGTAAGGAAGATCATGTTTGTTTATTGAAAAAATCATTATATGGTTTGAAGCAATCTCCTAGGCAGTGGTATAAGCGATTTGATTCTTTTATGATTGATCATGGTTACTCTAGGAGTGATTACGATAGTTGTGTTTATCATAAAAGGTTCTCTGATGGTTCAATTGTCTATTTGTTACTATATGTTGATGACATGCTTATTGCTTCTAAGAATAAGTTTGAGATTCAGAAATTAAAGTCTCAACTTAGTGGTGAGTTTGAGATGAAAGATTTGGGTGCAACAAAGAAAATTTTGGGTATGGAAATTTACAGGAATAGACAAGCAGGCAAGCTTTATTCGTCACAGAAAAGTTACATTGAAAAAGTACTTGAATGTTTTGGTATGAAAGAGTCTAAACCTGTAGGTACGCCACTAGCTACACATTTCAGACTTTCTTTGGATTTGTCACCACAGTCAGAAGAAGAAGAGAAGTACATGTCTCAGGTTCCATATGCTAGTGTCATTGGTAGTTTGATGTACGCTATGGTTTGTACTCGTCCAGATATTTCACATGCAGTTAGTGTTGTTAGTAGATACATGGGTAACCCTGGAAAGGGTCATTGGCAAGCAGTGAAATGGATACTTCAGTATTTGAAAGGCACTTCTAACTTTGGTTTGGTATATGATGGGAGTTCTAATACTGTTTGCAGTGTTATTGGTTATGTGGACTCCGATTATGCTGGAGATTTGGATAAGAGAAGATCTCTGACAGGTTATGTTTTCACTCTTTCTCATTGTGCCATTAGTTGGAAGGCTACTTTACAATCTACAATTGCTTTGTCCACTACAGATGTAGAGTATATGGCAGCAGCAGAAGCAGTGAAAGAAGCCATTTGGCTTAGAGGTTTGGTTTGTGATTTGGGTTTACAGCAGAATACTTCTGTTGTATTTTGTGATAGTCAGAGTGCGATACACTTGACCAAAAATACCATGTTTCATGAGAGGACCAAACATATTGATGTCAGATATCACTTTGTTCGTGAAATTGTGTCTTAGGGTACTATTATTATTAATAAGATAGCTACTGCAGAGAATCCAGCTGATATGTTAACCAAGCCAATTTTAGTTAACAAGTTCAAGCATTGCTTGGGCTTGGTTGGTGTTTGTAGTAAGTGATCGCCCTTCGGGGCTTTTGGACGAAGGCCATTTGATATTTCGAGGAATCCTAAATTTGAAGAACTTGGTTCCGTTTTAAGCCAAGGTGGAGATTTGTTAATATGGCTGCAAAACTGTTTTTTTAAGAAGGGGCATATATGTAATTTATCCCTCTAATTAATATATGTAACCCTACTACAACACATATATATATATTGTTGTTTTGTTTGCTGCCGCTAGAGAATTAGAGAGGAGAAAAGCACACCAATCGCAGAAGAGAAAAAGAAGAAGAATTGTCGAACCAGAATTGCCATTTGAAACCAAATAGAAAGAAAAGGAGATTAATATATATATCATCAGCCATAATCGTGAGACTAGGAAAAGCACACATCTCACTTTGAAAAGTCAACAAGAATATATATATACATATCAGCCTCCCTTTTCTATTGATCGGATATTCCCATTCGTCCCTTTGCAACATTGTGGTAACCATTAAATTTACAATATTTCTTTAATTGTTATTGCATTAGTGTTGTTAGTTATTGGGAGATTTTGTGAGCGTATCTGGTATTTGATATTTTTGAGTGGCTTTTGAATATTGGTGTTTGTATTCTCCATTTGGATCTGAAAGTGGATTTTCCTTTGTGTGCTGTCGTCAGTAGAGTAGACTTTTCACATTGAAAGGTTGAACCACTTAAATCATTGTGTGCCATTTATTTTTCTTATTACTTATTATTTTGCTGTTACCCATAATTAATTATTTGTGCAACTAAATTGGACCCAAATTACGCTTCCGCTAGCGCCTATTTATAACACATATGTATCCTCAGAAGTTTCGTCTTTCGAAGAAATGGTCAACAATGAATTCCTATTTTTTTGTAAGTTAATTATGAATAATCTTACTTGTGGTAGGTTTTCTTTTAGTTTGTTTCAAATTAATATCCTAATGTTGTTTTATTTATTCTGATATTATGATAACATTATTTTTCATATATGATTTATTATCATAGAATAATACTATAATGTTTATACAGCATCATCTATTGGGTCACTTCGAGCAATGGACGAAGTCACAATCCATTCAGAAATCCTACGATTGGATCTCAGATAGAACTTTGACAAACTATGTTTTGGGAGCAATATCAGAATTTGGAATCCCTTGGTATGAGTTAGACACATTATATGGGGTCATATGTTTCAATGATCACTGGATTGCATTAAAGTTCGACCTAAATGATCAAGAAATACATGTCTACGATTCTCTTCCAAAACACGTTTGAGATGCAACGTTAAAAAAAACATATGTCTAGCATCTGTTCGCTATTTCCTGATTTTATTGGACATTGCGGGGTTTATGAAAGTAGGAGGCATGGGACAAACTTTAAATTGACAAAACCTTGAAAGATTTTTCAGAACATAAGCGAGAAAGTTCCCGTGCAGGAATCATCGTAAGTCCTGCTAATCATATAACCAATTATATACTTTATTATTCAAATACTTGGTAAATATATTAATTATTAATAAAGTCTCTATTATTTTATTTTGCAGTGGTGACTGTGGCATTTATTCTTTAAAGTTTGTTGAATTTCGCGCATCAGGCAATTCCATCTGCAATATTAAAGAACAAGACATCAGATTATCTAGGAAAAAAATGGGCTACAAGTTATTTTATTCAGAAGAGAATGAATTACTAATCTAACATGTTTATGTAATAATTAAGTACAGCATATCAATGGATATAACACTTTATATATTTATGTAATATTTATATCATCTAGTATGGATCAGTTATATATAGGGTGTATGCTGTTATATTTTTAATGGTTCATTGCTTATATAGGTTAATATACCTTCACTAGTGTGATCTACAGTTATGGAATTATGTCTGTCTCTGTATAATATGGAACAGATTCGGAGAAGAAAGTATGTTTCAGAATAAGGTATTTTGCTTTAGCTATGATTTTATATTTTTTATACATGATTTTATTATATTCAAAGGTCAGAAGTGTTTTTGTACTCTCATAAGTGCTTTTACATGGATGCTAATTCATATTTACTCATTTATTTACTTATAAAATTTAATCCATGGTTGACGTTACTGTACCTCTGATATTTCTACTTTTTGTTATTGTATTAATATTTGCCTGGGAATGTTTTTGTGCAGTTGTGTATGGGGTGATTATGAAGAAAATGCCAGAAACGTTGTTGGCTGCTCTTGTCAATCATAAAAAGCTATGGACATAAATGAATTAATAAAGGAATCCTTGTTGTAGTCTCTGCAAAACATTTTGTTTTTTGTTTCCTTTATTACAAAGTACTTTATTATTGATATTTCAATTTTTGTTTTGTTACCCTTCTAGCAAAATTTCGGTATTGGGGATGCGCTTAAAGAAGGAACTCCAATATCGGTGAATCCCAAGTGTAATATAAGGAGTTGCATTTGCCATTTAGGGAAGAAAGGTATGTTTATCACTTCCTGGTAAATGAGACTAAATATAAAGAGTGAAACAGAGACAACCACTAATAACATCCATATTACAGGCTTCAGTTCACTTCACAGCTGCTAGTGGATTCCTATATTACAAAGCTGACTCCTTAGCAGGTGGAACAGATGTCAAGTAATACGCTATTTCAATACTTATTTCCTTTTATTTGTTCGCCTTTGATTTTCTTGGTCTTTTTTCTTTCTTTCTCAATTTTTTTCTGGCCATGATTTTTACATTTCTGTTTTAATTTTTTGTGCTTACCCTTGGTTTTTGGCTTCTAATAGTAGATAAATAAAGTGGAATTTAACAACTAAACCAATGGTTTCAATGTTTGATTTGATGTTTTATAATCATAAGTTTCAAGGATTCTTAGATTGCTACCTATGCAGGATACATAAGGGTTCTTATAAACGATTTTGCCTTTGCTCAATGTTTCTCTAACAAGGAGATTTTTTCCATCCTATATATCTTTAGGTTAGGATTAATTTTAAAGGAGCTTTCATTTATCAAGTGTTTTAGAATTGAATTTTCCCTTTTCAGCTTTGTATGTGATGCCGTAGATGGCTAGTGTGCTCACAAATTCAATGAAGGTATAGAACCATCTGTATTACTAACTGTGGATGCTGTAAGCTTTCAAATCTAATGTTCTTATTGTTTCTGTCAAAACAATACTCATTTTCATGGTCTGTGTTTAAACTGAAAAGAGCTTTGTTAAGATTCCTTTGTTTTGAATTCTTATTTGCTTTCAAGCTCCTCTTCCTTTTTGTACTTATGGATTCTATTATTTTGCTGTTGCAGCTTTACTTGCTCATTTTCACCTTTAATAAGTGTCTTCTTTACTTCAAATCTTTGCCTATTCTAGACTGGTACTAAAGAAAACATAATTTGGTGGAACCTTTTTCAAGAATTTTCTGTATTATAAACTTTACTATAGGATCCTTTCTTATGGCAGGTTACATTTGCACTATTAAAGGCTTGTTATGTTAATTTTTGTTTCTTGATCGACAACGCATGATAATATTGAAATTTATTGATGGAAAATCTTTGCTTAAACAAAAACAATTAGTGGTCGACCGTAATAAAGTATAGAAATGGTGATTAATCATAATGAAGTCCTTGAATTGCTGATTTTTAAGCTGTCTTCCTTTCTAATTTCAGTCTCAACTTGTTGGAGCTGTTTTGGACATGGTAACTGACAGGTGATCTTCTTAATTTAAATATCTCGTTCTGAATTTATATTTATTCTTCTTTGAAAGTTTATACATTTATGCCTAACTTAGTCAGGTCCTCATTCAATTGCTTTGTATCTCAGAATTAGTACTGCATGTCTGATTGTAATTCTTTCCCAAGTGTACCGGTAAAATTATTTATTGGCGTTCCTCATTTTCATTAAAATTATCCCTTTGTATTATTCTCTAGCATACATCTTTGAGTGAGTCTTTGGTGGGTATTTAATGCAGGCCTACCTTGGTTTTTCTTTCTTTTTTGGCCTTAGATGTTGGAAGTCACTGGCTTCAGATGTACAGGTGCAATACTCTCATTGCGTCATGTCGTATTTGATTCTCAAGATAGGTTATGGAACTATAGTCCATAACTAAGAGCTTATTCTGCTGATTTTTGTACATAGAACTGCAATACTTTCTTGTCAGGCAAGGTTAGTCATAAAGATGTAAAAGGACAGCACTAACTGGCTTTTTAAGCTGTACTATGGAAATCGGATGTTTATGGGGTATTGTTGTGTAGCATGGGAGGTAATTTAAAATTTCTTTGCGTTAACTGAAAACAATCATTTTTTATAACAACTACTATTTGTCTTGATCTGACTTTAAGATTTGCAGGTCCTTTATTTATCTCTGTTTCTTCTTGCAAAGAATGAAACTGAAATTTTGATGGATGTAAGTTCTAAATGTTTTGGCTTCTAAAATTTTCTAATAGAGTTCCATTGCAGACCATGTTAGCTTGATTTTATCTTTTAGGTTTTAACAATTTCTGCAAAACAGAGTATGGTTCTTTGTAGTATACTTGGCTTGAGTCTTTTCGGATGGGCAGTTAAGCAAGTTGTTAATGTTATACAGGTAATGGCTGATTATCTTGTAATTCTTATTGATTATCTTCATCAAAATAATACTAGTTTTTGTTTGAAACTCTTTTTGGATAATCAATAAACTATATGACTTGTTTTGATTAGAGCTCATATCACATAAGTAATCTACACGTTCTGCAATTCAGTTGACGACAGCATTGAATATGTGCGTGCTATATGACATCAAGAGAAAGCAAAGTCTGTAATAATCTACAGCATCATCAAGCGTTCATTCTCTATTGCTTCTTATCCTCATATCCAATTGCATGACATCCTTCATTGATGCTTTCGTTTTACAATTTCCCTACTTTCTTATGTGTATATTATCACCTTTTATCTTCTTAACGTCTAATTGAAATTATTGGTTATGTTGTATCTTATAAATTATACTGCGCTTCCATTGTTGTGGATTGGACTTGATTATTATTTTCTTTTTTTTTTTCATGAAATTTATTATTCTCGAAGATCCTTTTCTGTTGTATTATAATTTTCCAAGCAGATTTTCATTGGTTTTTACTTTTTAGGCATGCTGCACGTAATAGAGTGAAAGTAAGAAAAGAGGAATGATAAAATTCAGATTTCTTCTTGTCCATACTAGTTATTAAAATAGATAACAGTGTATTGTTAAATATAGAAAATTAGCTGTCTTTCATTATGGACCTAAAGTCCCTAATTGATCTCAGATTTAGTTTTATGCTGGAATGTAGAAGAAGGTGTATTTGAAAATGAGCATATTTTAGTTACGAGCTGAGAGACAAACTCTGAAATAAGAGATGTATTCTAAATAGGTTTCTATATGATGTTTCATTTCTTTGTGGCAGGACAACCAGGCCTTGTGCAGGTTTTTCCGAACAGGATATATAAATTGCATTCAGAACCAGCAAAGTTGCAGTAGAGGGAATGATCTATGGACCTGAATGTCAATATTCATCAAACATATGGAAATATATTGTGTTTAGATAAGGATGCGTTTGCTGCTCAGAAAGCACAACTAGTTGGGTTCCTAAGTTGATGCATGCCAAAGTTTTTTTGTGGGTAAAAAAAATCCATAGTCTACTCTGGGAATTGGTTTGTCTATGAAGTGACCAGAAAAAATCAGCAAAGTTGACATGAACTTTTTATTAAGATAATAAGCAACTGTATGAACCTTTATTTTTTAATGTAATTTTTGTTATGATTGGATGTTAGTAGTTGAAATATTGTATACGAGATAATCGCTTGTTTACATCTGAATGCAATGGTACCTCATTTATGTTGTTATTCGTATCTATATGCAAACACTAGGGTCCGATTAGTCTCCTAATTATATGAAACTTCGGTAATACAAGTCAGATGATAAAACTCCTTACAAGTACAAACACCCTCTAATAAAAGAGCATATAACAAACAACATAATGTCAATCAAGTGGGAGGAAAAAATTAGTTAAATACGTCATTTTTTTGTATAACTTAAAAAATTATTTTCAAAATAAAAAAGAACTATAGCATTTATTTTCTTTAATATTTTTCTCTTAAGTCTGAGTTTGTTTTTCAACCTGAATGTTATATTCTAAATTTTTTTTAAAAGTAATTTATATTTATTTATCTATTTATCGACTAAAGATATTATACTTTTTATAAATTTTTTAGATAATATTATTTTTTAAAAAAGATAACACATTTTTCTTAATCTGTGATTTGAATGCTAGTAAAGCACGGTGTAACAAACAAATGCCTTTAACGATTCCCAAGCAACACAAAGATGAATAACATGACATGGTGGTCCTAAGTTGTGACTAGTAAACCTCCTGTCGTGGTCAGTTTATGATTAAGCAAATAAATAAAGACGTGATAGGCTGAAACGCAGAGAATCATATCCCCATTTCAAACGCACCCGACACTACTCTATAAAAAAAATAATGAAATTAATAAAAATAACTCTCCAACAAAAAAGCTGAACTTAAGCAATTTGAAATTATCATTAACCACTGAATCATTTATAAAATTCAAAACAAATAACGTACCAATCCCACTTAAGAAGACAACACAACATAAACATCAACATTAACATATAACAAATATATTAAATGGAATTCCATGAATCATAATGGAGAAAACCAATACTACAAACCAGCAAATTTTATGAAGTACCCATCCAGTGAAATTGCTAAAACCAACAAGACTACAAACTGTCCTAAGAAATCCGCAGGAAAATACCAAGTGTCGCCAAAAAGAAGAGGCAATGTTTATAATAATGTTTAAATACAATAATGTCTCATTAATAGTAAAAAAATATACTAAGTTAGGATGTTCAAATAGTATTTGCTGGTATGGGATCAACAATCATCTGCTTTACTTCAGTGCAAGTTGCATGGTTATGTCCAGGACGTCGACATCTACTACAAAGAGTGATCTTCCTAATTTCCTCACCACGAGATCGAATTCGCCTTTTTCTTGGCTTACCACTCTTCACCTTTGTTTTTGGTGGTTCATTAATAAGCTCTGCAATTTCCTTAGGGACTTTCCATTCACCATGGTCACTTACGGGAAAAATTGCCTCAAAATAACCAAGAATGTAACACTCTACTGTATACTTCTTATCAACCATTGAGTACACATCAATATCTTCAAATCTTGCTGCAGCAATGGCATGACTACATGGAATCCTATGGATATCTGATGAGTGCTCGAAAAGCACTAATATTTCGTGATTAATTATGCTTGATTGATTGATATATAGATTTATTATGACTATTATTTCGATTATTTTCATAAATCTATCCATTCGGAGTCACGGGTATATTTTAGTGCATTTCAGGTGTTTTTAGCGTCAAATGATTCAAATGATGAAAACACGCGAAGACGGAACACCTAAGGCGCTCGGATCACGAGTTACGGACTAATCAAGACGAATATGTAAGCCTTACATATAGTGCCATCACATATGTAAGGGGGGACGTGAAAAGAAGGAAAGCATTGCGCGCCGCGGCGAGAGAATTGCATGCCGCGGCGTGAGGCTCTCGGGTTTGATCCTGAAAACATAGAAGCATTGCGCGCCGCGGCGAGGGAATTGTATGCCGCGGCGGGGAGCTCTCGGGTTTTTGCATATTTTCCAAATTTTGTGTTGCGCCGCGGCGGGTAAAATGCATGCCGCGGCGCGCCTATTCCTATTGCACATAGGATTTGCAGAATCCCTTACATCTATAAATACCCCCCTTAGACCCCCTTTACAACAGAACTCGAATTGATACACAACTCTTACACTTTACAATTTTGCAACCAAACAAGAGATTCAATCAACTTTGGGAGTTTTGCTACACAAAAACAAAGCAAGAGAAACCATTCTAAGGATCCAAAGAAGCCGTCGACAATCGAAGATAAAGCTTACGGAGAAGTACGTCAACCAATCCATAAGCGGTATTTAGATCTAGGTTTTCTTTGGTGTTGTAGAATTCTATTTTTCTTCTTCTTTTGTTGGAGTGTATGTTCATATTTTATTTGTCTATGAATATTAATATGAACATGTCTGGCTAGTTTTATTATGGATGTTTAGTTTGTGTTGCCATGTTTGCTAGAACTGTGTATGGTGTATTCTATTGATTTAATATAAACGAATTACTTTTTGATTAAGAGCATGTTTAGATATTTGATTATGAATAATCATGGGCCCATTTGATGTTCGTAGTTAGATTGAAAAATCTGAGAATTTAGTTATAGGAACGTCACCTTAACTTTATTCCGAAACACTTAATCGAAGCTTCAAGTTAGTGACTTAGTCATAGCATTAATTTGATTGGCATGTTTTCCTTGCGCATAATTTGATTACTATTTGATTTACCCCCGCCAAAGGCAATTAATTAGTTAATCAATAAAGAGACCTACCCCCGCCAAAAGGAGTCTCGTAATTAAAAGGAAAGCCGGTAGTTTAGTTTATATAGGACGTTCATGTTATCTCACCATACATTTTCGATGCAAGCATGGTCAACCAAGCTAAACGTCCATACATTCTCCATTGATCTTCAAATATATCTGAATTGATTGTTTAATTGCGATTTTGTTTTCATTTAATTGCTCGTACTTTGTTCCCGTTACAAATCAAACACCTTTTTACTGTTTTACTAGCTTTAGGATTCTAGTTACTTAGAGTTTTAGTTTTACTAGAACTCTATTTAATTAGTCTTTTATTTTCATTAGAACTCTATTTAGATTAAAAAATTAGTTATTTAAAACCACTGCAATTCCTTGAGAGACCGACCTTGGAAGTTGCTTATCACTTTACTACGAGTGATTCGTACACTTGCGAGTACACATTTTAACACATCAAGTTTTTGGCGCCGTTGCCAGGGAATTGGCTTTTTGAATAATTTTCTTTTTAACTTTTTAGAGTTTCTTAATTTTTTTTATTTGTTTATTTATTTTATTTTTTATCTTTTATTTATTTATTTGTTTATTTATTTATTTATTTATTTTTATTCTAAAAATACAAAAAAATCAAAAAATTAAAAAAATCAAAAATAGTGCTTTTAATTGCTTAATCTGTGGTGCTTTGATTTCTCTGTTATTTTTGTTAGTTTTTGAAAGGTACCGTTCATAGACAACATCAACGAATTTTAAAATGCACCTAATCAGGCTGGATACAGAAATCCATGAGCCAATACAAGGCCTTTTGAAGAGCTGCATGATATGACATACATGGAGGTATGTAGCATTTGTGGTTTATATGGGCATTATGCTAATGTTTGCACTTTTGCAGGTGATTACTATATATCCACTAATTCAAACTTTGATCGTAATGAGGGATGTCACCCACCTTGGAATGATCCTTATTTTTGTACCTATAATCCTGAGTGGAAAAATCACCATAATTTTTCATGGCAAGCAAACTCTACCCCACCTTATGCCCAATACAACATGCAAAGCCCAAATCTTCAACCATATGACCCACCTTATGCACAATACCAAATGCAAAGCTCAAGTTTTCATCAATATCCATCTAGGGCCACCTTCGAAGAGAGCTTGAATTCTTTCATACAAGGAAGTAGAGTTTCTAATCAACCTAGGAAGCCAACCTTAGAGGAAACCTTGAATGCTTTCATACAATCTACTAGTGAAATGATGGAGTCTGTGGAGGCATCAATGAAAAGAATAGAAATGCAAGTTGGGCAATTAGCGGAACAAATTCAAAAACAAGAAGAGTTGCCCACTCAAATTGAGCAAGTGAAGGATGACACAATCCTTCAAAGTGGTAAAAATTTTGAAAATATTTATTTTCCTGAAACTTTTGATGATTTACCACTTTGTGTAGAAAATACAGATGGAGAGCAAGCAATTCTCAAAGAATGTCAAGCTGATGAATATCAAATTCTACAAACTTCTATGGAGAACAAGGAGGAATTATCTTCACCTCCCATGTCACACAAGGCACCTAAGACTTGCACATCCCCAAATTATTTTCCATACTACTTCCACAAAAGAGTGTGTGCTGTACTTCATAGGAAACAACTACCGAGATGGAAGGATAAGCTTAATGACATATTAGCTCGAAAAATTGATATCACACACTTCAAGATCTTTGATGATGGTGGATAGAAATGAATTAGCAACGTCTTGCTAAGACGTTAAAGAAAGCGGTTGGTGGGAGGCAACCCACCATATTCGTTAGTATCAATTTCTTTTCTTTATTTTCTTTTTATTTTTTTTATTTTCTTTTTCAGTTTTTCCTTTATTTTTATTTTTTTTTGAATTGTTTAACTTAGTTTAATGTTTTTCTGTTTTCATCTGACTTAGTTATAATTTAAATTTGGGTTTGAGTTTGAATTGTGTTGCATACACTTTGAGGTTCAATACATGTTCCATACATACTAAATTCTTCATGAGAAAAGCGAGGAACAGTGAACCGGAGCATAACGAGTAATGCCACAATCTCATACGAAAGGGGGGTAACTTCTCACACTTTTTCTTATTTCTTTTGTTCTTCTTTTTCAACATTAAGGACAATGCAGAAATTAGGTTGGGGGTAGGAAGAATATTCCATGAGCATGAAATATGACAAATTTTAAATTTTTAACTTTGTCACTTGAATTGTTTTTAGTTAGTGTCGTGTCTACTTGATTCAATCCGAAAATCTATGATATTAACATGATTGTAATGAAGATGACATATGAGAGATGTTAGATTTTTACCTAAGCAAAGAAACACACAAATGTTGGATTCATCTAATTTGAGAATTTTGTGGTACTTGTGGTAGTTTGCATGGTTAGTATAACTATTCTGATTTGTGGAATGTATGCATGTTCATGATATGTTTTAAGTCTTAACAATCTCTAGAACTCATTTGAAAACACGTTGAAGCGAAATAATAGAAACAAACACTACTTAGAAAATGATTTAGGCCATCTTTGGACCGTTTGAACTTTTCATGCTTCCCCGCAATATTTTATCAATAGCACACCCTTGAACTCAACATTGACATACATTGAACTACCCTTAGTGATAAGAGTACTTAATGTAATATTTGATTTTCATGAGCAATTATGTTGTGTTTATCTTGCTTCATCATAAAAAAAAAAAAAAAAAAAAAATGATGATGATTGAAACAGTAAGCAAGAATAAAAAAAAAAAAAAAAAAGAAGAAAATCAAGCAAAAGATCCAAAGGACATTTGAATTGAAGGGAGGATGGAAAAGAACACTTGGTAGAAAAAAAAAAAAAGTTGAAAATATGTTTGTGAAATAAAAGGTACTCTTATCATATGAAAACATCATTTTTGTACTTTCATAATCACACACCTAGCCACAACTTTACAAGCTTAATGAAGTCCTATTGATTCTAGGCAGTTTAGTTTCTATATTAGTGGAGATGAGTTTGAAAAATGAGCATATGGAGTTTATAAGTGCAAAAATTCACTTTCATATTTTACTTGCACATTTATGAGACATTGAAATGTAATCTATGAATATCATGCATGACACGGTCAGATAGTATAACTAACGGGTTTGTGGTGTGATTGGTTGTTCAAAATTCGATTACCATGATGAGTTTGATGTTTGGACTGTTTTTGAGCTTAGGGGAGCTCTCGAGTTTTTGCATATTTTCCAAATTTTGTGTTGCGCCGCGGCGGGTAAAATGCATGCTGCGGCGCGCCTATTCCTATTGCACATAGGATTTGCAGAATCCCTTACATCTATAAATACCCCCCTTAGACCCCCTTTACAACAGAACTCGAATTGATACACAACTCTTACACTTTACAATTTTGCAACCAAACAAGAGATTCAATCAACTTTGGGAGTTTTGCTACACAAAAACAAAGCAAGAGAAACCATTCTAAGGATCCAAAGAAGCCGTCGACAATCGAAGATAAAGCTTACGGAGAAGTACGTCAACCAATCCATAAGCGGTATTTAGATCTAGGTTTTCTTTGGTGTTGTAGAATTCTATTTTTCTTCTTCTTTTGTTGGAGTGTATGTTCATATTTTATTTGTCTATGAATATTAATATGAACATGTCTGGCTAGTTTTATTATGGATGTTTAGTTTGTGTTGCCATGTTTGCTAGAACTGTGTATGGTGTATTCTATTGATTTAATATAAACGAATTACTTTTTGATTAAGAGCATGTTTAGATATTTGATTATGAATAATCATGGGCCCATTTGATGTTCGTAGTTAGATTGAAAAATCTGAGAATTTAGTTATAGGAACGTCACCTTAACTTTATTCCGAAACACTTAATCGAAGCTTCAAGTTAGTGACTTAGTCATAGCATTAATTTGATTGGCATGTTTTCCTTGCGCATAATTTGATTACTATTTGATTTACCCCCGCCAAAGGCAATTAATTAGTTAATCAATAAAGAGACCTACCCCCGCCAAAAGGAGTCTCGTAATTAAAAGGAAAGCCGGTAGTTTAGTTTATATAGGACGTTCATGTTATCTCACCATACCTTTTCGATGCAAGCATGGTCAACCAAGCTAAACGTCCATACATTCTCCATTGATCTTCAAATATATCTGAATTGATTGTTTAATTGCGATTTTGTTTTCGTTTAATTGCTCGTACTTTGTTCCCGTTACAAATCAAACACCTTTTTACCGTTTTACTAGCTTTAGGATTCTAGTTACTTAGAGTTTTAGTTTTACTAGAACTCTATTTAATTAGTCTTTTATTTTCATTAGAACTCTATTTAGATTAAAAAGTTAGTTATTTAAAACCACTGCAATTCCTTGAGAGACCGACCTTGAAAGTTGCTTATCACTTTACTACGAGTGATTCGTACACTTGCGAGTACACATTTTAACACATCAATATCAAATTCCTTACATGTACAACTCTTATTTAGCAAGTCCACTTCATTGCTTGTGTCTCCATGGATAACCTACTTATATTAATTACAAAAAAAAACATATTTGTAAAATACATGTAAAGTATTAATAATCATATTTATTTATATCTGGAATATAATTAGAATTTATTTCTATGTGAAAATAATTAAATTCAATAAAGTACCTGAAATATGTAAGCATTTATCCTGACAACTCTGTATCTTGATGACTTTGTCCTGTTTTGTCGTGTGATTGATTCAGCATCTTCACTAAGGTATCGATCTCCCCATTTTAAAGCCTTTTGACTACGATTTACGAACCATTCTTACAGCTTAGCACGATAATACTCAGCAAGCATGGTAATTGGCATCTCACGAGTAGCCCTCATTACATTATTGAATGACTCAGATATATTTGTAGTCATTATCCCATATCTCATTCCCGGACAATGATGCCTAGACCATTTTTCCTTTCTTGCATTAATTAAGTAGTCCGTAATGGCAGGATCTATCATATTCAAATCTGACATATACTTATCAAATTCTCTTCTTGTGTATGCCCTTGCACAACAACAAAACAAGGGGATTATGTCAAGATTCTTGAACCTATTATTTAGGTTCAATTCCATGTGGAATGCACAAAATCCATGAAACGCATTAGGAAATACTTTAGGAACTGCTTGTATAATGCCTGGATGCCTGTCTGAAATAATAACAAGGTCTATTATGATGCTGATGTGTTAAAATGTGTACTCGCAAGTGTACGAATCACTCGTAGTGAAGTGATAAGCAACTTTCAAGGTCGGTCTCTCAAGGAATTGCAGTGGTTTTAAATAACTAACTTTTAACTTAAACAGAGTTCTAATGAAAACAAAACACTAATTAAATAGATTCTAGTGAAACTAAAACTCTAAGTAACTAGAATCCTAACGCTAATAAAACTGTAAAAAGGTTGTTTGTTTTTGGTAACGAGAACAATCATACGACACTTAAACGAAAACAAGATCGCAATCAAACAATCAATTCAATTAAATCAAATATCAATAGAGGATGTATGGACGTTTAGCTTGGTTGACCATGCTTGCATCGAAAAGGTATGGTGAGATAACATGAACGTCCTATATAAACAAAACTACCGGCTTTCCTTTTAATTACGAAACTCCTTTTGGCGGGGGTAGGTCTCTTTGTTGATTAACTAATTAACTGCCTTTGGCGGGGGTAAATTAAATAGCAATCAAATTATGCGCAAGGAAAATATGCCAATCAAATTAATGCTATGACTAAGTCACTAACTTGAAGCTTTGATTAAGTGTTTTGGAATAAAGTTAAGGTGACGTTCCTATAACTAAATTCTCAGATTTTTCAACCTAACTACGAACATCAAATGGGCCCATGATTATTCATAATTAAATATCTAAACATGCTCTTAATCAAAAAGTAATTCGTTTATTCCAAATCAATAAAATACACCATACACAATTCTAGCAAACATGGCAACACAAACTAAACATCCATAATTAGACTAGCCACTCATGTTCATATTATTATTCATAGACAAATAAAATATGATCATACACTTTAACAAATAGAGAAGAGGAATTAATTCTATAACAACAAGAAACTCCTAGATCTAAATACCGCTTATGGATTGGATGACGTTCTTCTCCGTAAGCTTTATCTTCGATCGTCGTTGGCTTCCTTGAATCCTTAGAATATTGTCTCTCGCTTCGTTAGAGTGTGGCAACGCTCTCAAAACTGATTGAATGTAGTGTTTGGGTCGCAAAATTGAGAAGAATAAGAGTTGTGTACGAATTGGTCGAGTTCTGGTGTAAGGGGGGTCTAAGGGGGTATTTATAGATGTAAGGGATTCCTGATTGCAATAGTAATAGGCGCGCCGCGGCATGCATTTTCCCCGCCGCGGCGCAACACAAATTCTGAAAATAATGTAAAAACCCGAGAGCTCCCCGCCGCGGCATGCATTTTCCCCACCGCGGCGCGCTTTGTCTTCAGTTTCTTCACATGTACCCCCTTACATATGTGATGGCTCGTTATGTAAGGCTTACATATTTGTCTCGTTTAGCCCGTAACTCGTGATCCGAGCGCCGTAAGTGTTCCGTCTTTGCATGTTTTCATTATTTGACTCATTTGACGCTAAAAACACCTGAAATACACTAAAATATACCCGTGACTTCGAATGGATATATTTATGAAATTAATTGAATAAACAATAATAATAAATCTATATATCAAACAATTAAGCACAATTAATCACGAAATATTAGTGCTTTTCGAGCACTCATCACAACCCCCAACCAGCTTCTTGCTAGTCTCTAGCAAGTGAAGCGATCTAAAAACTAAAATAAAAACAAATAAAATAAACTAACCTAACCTAAATCACTTCCGTAGATTGTCACGGTTGCATTTAGCATATGCAACAAGCCTTTAAACCCCTAGGTGGCCCTAGTGGACGAGTTATAGTCTCGTGAGGGTTTCCAGTGATGACACCCACAAACATCGTACGACTCTCAAAACTAATAAAGAATCTAAACATACTTGAATCAATCCATGCATACATCTCAAAAATTGTTAACAACGAATGATACATGAAATAGTTAAACATCACCTAAGCTCAAAAACAGTCCAAACATCAAACTCATCATGGTAATCGAATTTTGAACAACCAATCAAACCACAAACCCGTTAGTTATACTATTTGACCGTGTCATGCATGATATTCATAGGTTATATTTCAATATCTCATAAATGTGCAAGTAAAATATTAATGTGAATTTTGCACTTGCAAACTCCATATGCTCATTTTTCAAACTCATCTCCACTAATATAGAAATCAAACTACCTAGAATCAATAGGACTTCATTAGGCTTGTAAAGTTGTGGTTAGGTGTGTGATTATGAAAGTACGAAAATGATGTTTTCGATAGGACAAGAGTACTTTTTATGTCACAAACTTATTTTTAACTTTTTCCACCAAGTGTTCTTTTTCATCCTCCTATAAATTCCATATGTCCCTTGGATCTTTTTGCTTGATTCTCTTTCTTTATTTTTCTTGCTTATTTTTTAATCATCATTATCATCATTTTTTTTTTTTTTTTTTTGATGATGAAGCAAGATAAATTCAACATAATTGCTCATGAAAATCAAATATTATATTGAGTACTCTTATCACTAAGGGTAGTACAATATATGTCAATGTTGAGTTCAAGGGTATACTATGGATAACAATAATACGGGGAGGCTTGAAAAGTCCAAACGGTCCAAGGATGGCCTAAATCACTTTCTAGGTGGCATTTGTTTCTATTATTTCGCTTCAATTTGTTTTCAAATGGGTTCTAGAGCTTGTTGAGACTTAAAACATATCATGAACATGCATACATTCCACAAATCAAAATAGTTATACTAACCATGCAAACTACCACATGTACCACAAAATCCTCAAATTAGATAAATCCAACATTTATGTGCTTCGTTGCTTAGGTAAAAATCTAACATCTCTCACATGTCATCGTCATTACAATCATGTTAATATCATAGATTTTCGGATTGACTTAAGTAAACACGACACGACACTAAAACACTTCAAGTGACAAAAGTTAAAAATTTAAAATTGGTCATATTTCATGCTCATGGAATATTCTTCCCACCCCCAACCTAATTTCTGCATTGTCCTCAATGTTGAAAAAGAAGAACAAAAGAAATAAGAAAAAGTGTGAGAAGTTACCCCCCTTTCGTATGAGATTGTGTCATTACTCGTTATGCTCCGGTTCACTGTTCCTCGCTTTTCTCATGAAGAATTTATGTGTATGAACATATATTGAACCTCAAAGTGTATGCAACACAATTCAAACTCAAACCCAATTTTAGATTATAACTAAGTCAGATGAAAACAAAAAAAAAACATTAAACTAAGTTAAACAATCCAAAATAAATAAAATAAAAGAAAAACTGAAAAAGAAAATTAAACTAAATAAAAAGAAAATAAAGAAAAGAAAATAAGTTGATACTACCGAATATGGTGGGTTGCCTCCCACCAAGCGCTTTCTTTAACGTCTTAGCAAGACGTTGCTAATTCATTTCTATCCACCATCATCAAAGATCTTGAAGTGTGTGATATCAATTTTTCGAGCTAATATGTCATTAAGCTTGTCCTTCCATCTCGGTAGTTGTTTCCTATGAAGCACAGCACACACTTTTTCGTGGAAGTGGTATGAAAAGTAATTTGGGAATGTGCAAGTCCTAGGTGCCTTGTGTGGCATGGGAGGTGAAGATAATTCCTCCTTGTTCTCCTTAGAAGTTTGTAGAATTTGATATTCCTTAGCTTGACATTCTTTGAGAATTGCTTGCTCCCCATCTGTATTTTTTACACAAAGTGGTAAATCATCAAAAGTTTCAGGAAAATAAATATTTTCAAAATTTTTACCACTTTGAAGGATTGTGTCATCCTTCACTTGCTCAATCTGAGTGGGCAACTCTTCTTGTTTTTGAATTTGTTCCGCTAATTGCCCAACTTGCATTTCTATTCTTTTCATTGATGCCTCCATAGACTCCATCCTTTCATTAGTAGATTGTATGAAAGAATTCAAGCTCTCTTCAAAGGTGGCCCTAGATGGATATGGATGAAAACTTGAGCTTTGCATTTGGTATTGTGCATAAGGTGGGTCATATGGTTGAAAATTTGAGCTTTGCATGTTGTATTGAGCATAAGGTGGGGTAGAGTTTGCTTGCCATAAAAAATTATGGTGATTTTCCCACTCAGGATTATAGGTATTGAAATAAGGATGATTCCAAGGTGGGTGGCATCTCTCATTACGATCAAAGTTTGAATTAGTGGATGCATAGTAATCACCTGCAAAAGTGCAAACATTAGCATAATGCCCATATAAACCACAAATGCTACATACCTCCATGTCTGTCATATCATGCAGCTCTTCAAAGGGCCTTGTATTGGCTCATGGATTTCAGTATCCAGCCTGATTAGGTGCATTTTAGAATTTGTTGATGTTGTCTATGAACGGTACCTTTCAAAAACTAACAAAAACAACAGAGAAATCAAAGCACCACAGATTAAGCAATTAAAAGCACTATTTTTTTTTTTTTTTTTTTTGAATTTTAAATTTTTTTTTTTTTGTATTTTCGAAAAGCACTAATATTTCGTGATTAATTGTGCTTAATTGTTTGATATATAGATTTATTATTATTGTTTATTCAATTAATTTCATAAATCTATCCATTCGGAGTCACGGGTATATTTTAGTGTATTTCAGGTGTTTTTAGCGTCAAATGAGTCAAATAATGAAAACATGCAAAGACGGAACACTTACGGCCCTCGGATCACGAGTTACGGGCTAAACGAGACAAATATGTAAGCCTTACATAACGAGCCATCACATATGTAAGGGGGTACATGTGAAGAAACTGAAGACAAAGCGCGCCGCGGCGGGGAAAATGCATGCCGCGGCGGGGAGCTCTCGGGTTTTTACATTATTTTCAGAATTTGTGTTGCGCCGCGGCGGGAAAAATGCATGCCGCGGCGCGCCTATTCCTATTGCAATCAGGAATCCCTTACATCTATAAATACCCCCTTAGACCCCCCTTACACCAGAACTCGACCAATTCGTACACAACTCTTATTCTTCTCAATTTTGCGACCCAAACACTACATTCAATCAGTTTTGAGAGCGTTGCCACACTCTAACGAAGCGAGAGACAATATTCTAAGGATTCAAGGAAGCCAACGACGATCGAAGATAAAGCTTACGGAGAAGAACGTCATCCAATCCATAAGCGGTATTTAGATCTAGGAGTTTCTTGTTGTTATAGAATTAATTCCTCTTCTCTATTTGTTAAAGTGTATGATCATATTTTATTTGTCTATGAATAATAATATGAACATGAGCAGCTAGTCTAATTATGGATGTTTAGTTTGTGTTGCCATGTTTGCTAGAATTGTGTATGGTGTATCTTATTGATTTATAAATAAATTACTTTTTGATTAAAAAAAATGAAAAATAAAAAAAATAAAAAATAAAATAAAATAAAATAAATAAACAAATAAAAGATAACAAATAAAATAAAATAAAATAAATAAACAAATAAAAATAATTAAGAAACTCTAAAAAGTTAAAAAGAAAATTATTTAAAACGCCAATTCCCCAGCAACGGCGCCAAAAACTTGATGTGTTAAAATGTGTACTCGCAAGTGTACGAATCACTCGTAGTTAAGTGATAAGCAACTTCCAAGGTCGGTCTCTCAAGGAATTGCAGTGGTTTTAAATAACTAACTTTTAACTTAAACAGAGTTCTAATGAAAACAAAACACTAATTAAATAGAGTTCTAGTGAAACTAAAACTCTAAGTAACTAGAATCCTAACGCTAATAAAACTGTAAAAAGGTTGTTTGTTTTTTGTAACGAGAACAATCATACGACACTTAAACGAAAACAAGATCGCAATCAAACAATCAATTCAATTAAATCAAATATCAATAGAGGATGTATGGACGTTTAGCTTGGTTGACCATGCTTGCATCGAAAAGGTATGGTGAGATAACATGAACGTCCTATATAAACAAAACTACCGACTTTCCTTTTAATTACGAAACTCCTTTTGGCGGGGGTAGGTCTCTTTGTTGATTAACTAATTAACTGCCTTTGGCGGGGGTAAATTAAATAGCAATCAAATTATGCGCAAGGAAAATATGCCAATCAAATTAATGCTATGACTAAGTCACTAACTTGAAGCTTTGATTAAGTGTTTCGGAATAAAGTTAAGGTGACGTTCCTATAACTAAATTCTCAGATTTTTCAACCTAACTACGAACATCAAATGGGCCCATGATTATTCATAATTAAATATCTAAACATGCTCTTAATCAAAAAGTAATTCGTTTATTCCAAATCAATAAAATACACCATACACAATTCTAGCAAACATGGCAACACAAACTAAACATCCATAATTAGACTAGCCGCTCATGTTCATATTATTATTCATAGACAAATAAAATATGATCATACACTTTAACAAATAGAGAAGAGGAATTAATTCTATAACAACAAGAAACTCCTAGATCTAAATACCGCTTATGGATTGGATGACGTTCTTCTCCGTAAGCTTTATCTTCGATCGTCGTTGGCTTCCTTGAATCCTTAGAATATTGTCTCTCGCTTCGTTAGAGTGTGGCAACGCTCTCAAAACTGATTGAATGTAGTGTTTGGGTCGCAAAATTGAGAAGAATAAGAGTTGTGTACGAATTAGTCGAGTTCTGGTGTAAGGGGGGTCTAAGGGGGTATTTATAGATGTAAGGGATTCCTGATTGCAATAGGAATAGGCGCGCCGCGGCATGTATTTTCCCCGCCGCGGCGCAACACAAATTCTGAAAATAATGTAAAAACCCGAGAGCTCCCCGCCGCGGCATGCATTTTCCCCGCCGCGGCGCGCTTTGTCTTCAGTTTCTTCACATGTACCCCCTTACATATGTGATGGCTCGTTATGTAAGGCTTACATATTTGTCTCGTTTAGCCCGTAACTCGTGATCCGAGCGCCGTAAGTGTTCCGTCTTTGCATGTTTTCATTATTTGACTCATTTGACGCTAAAAACACCTGAAATACACTAAAATATACCCGTGACTCCGAATGGATAGATTTATGAAATTAATTGAATAAACAATAATAATAAATCTATATATCAAACAATTAAGCACAATTAATCACGAAATATTAGTGCTTTTCGAGCACTCATCAGATGCCTATTGCACCACTCAACTTTGACATGAACCATTCCCAAGATTCGTTGTTCTCTGAATCTCCAATACCCATTGCGATTGGCTATGTGTAGCTATTCCCATCCTACGTTGCTGCCACAAATAACGTACCAGCATATCTACTAGACAAGAAAGCTCCATCAATTGTAATAACATGTCTCATACAAGAACGGAAACCTCTCAGAGAAGGTCCTAAAGCCATGAAGAAGTATTTAAATCTTCTTTCATTATCTACTTCAATATGAGTGACAATTCCAGGATTTTTTGTTATTAGTATGTGACAATAAGATGGTAGCTTCATGAATGACTCTTCCGCAGTGCCTCTTATTAAATTCAAAGCTTTTTCTTTAGACCTATAAGCAATGGTATAGCCAATTTCAATCCCGAATTCCTCTCGACAATCCTCAATAATGTCTTTTGGCTTATAAACTCGAACAGGCCTTAATTCATTTTCATCGCATTTGCAAGGACTTTTGAAGTTGTTGTCCTATTTTTAACCATGTACTTGTTTGGATCACAATTATGAACATTGTTAAAAATAGTAACCTTGAAATGTTTGGAACCAAGCACCTTAGTTGCTCTGATTTTCCAACAACATCTTTCGTGAACACATTTTATAACTACAAGGTTACTCTTGCTTTTGGAGCTTCTTGTTTCAAATTGATTTCTTATTGCATATATGCCAACTTCTATAACAAGATGAGACTTAGAATCAAATACTCTTCCAACACTTAATCCATGTTCAAAATTTGGATAAAACATACTTCTGTTGGAGCTTGAACAATGATTTTGCACTGCACCTGTTGAGGATGGGAGGGCATGTGTATCTAGTACGTTTACTAATCGTGGTGATGACTCATATATCGTATGTCCTTCAGCTTGTTCATGAGGTACTATATTCTGATCATTAATTACTCTATCTAAACTGTTTTGTACATCATGAAATCCATTATCATTTATTTCGTTAGAAGGTAACCTTTGAATGTTTTCATGTTGTTCACAATTGATGAAGTCAACCAATGAATTATCAACATGAACTAAACCTAGCCCATCACAATTAATAATATTAATTGTTGAATCATTGTTGTATGATAACTCTAATTTATTAGAGTATTTTTAGCTCTTATTCATAAATACTTGCTTGTTCATTTGAGAATATTTGCACATTATAATCATTTATACAATATTTGTGGACTTTGTGGATTTAAGTAAATTCTTTGATAATAAATTTAAAATAATCATGAAATTTGTTAAAAAGAATTATATTTTGATATGCACTCATTAGATTTTCATTGCCCTTGCAAGAGATAAATAAAACAACAAAGACATTGCATAATCCAGCTTTGCTGCAGCTTTGCCACAGCATTGCTGCAGCAAAAATTTCACTAGGAAAATAGCATGGAAAACATATATGATTTGGAAATTGAGGAATTAAGAGCTGATTTGGACTCTCAGCAAAAGGACAATCTTGGGCACTCATTAACTCACCTTTTTAGGGATAATATTAGAAGTTAACACAAGAAAAATTGTCTCCAATTAAACCTAGGGTTAAATACACAAACAAAGGGCTACTTAATTGAAAAAGAAACAGGCGGCAACACAAGAAAAGGCAGAATTCGGCAGCAGCAAATCTGGGCAGATTTGTTAGCAGCAAAAGGAGAACACAGAACAGAGCATCAAGGGGGATCTGGAAGGAAACCACTTGTAGGACTAATTTGCAAGAATTTTCATTGAAGAGAGAGCAAGAGATAGACAAAGAATCATAATCCAATTGGTTTAGGGTTGATTTAAGGGATTTATTTATTTATTTCATTATTTCATTATTATTTGATTCTTCTACATTCCCCAAAACTATATGGATCTGATTTTGAGTAAATATAATTTGATGTTTAATTTCATAAATATGCTTGGCTAAATTTTCATTCAGTTAGGGTTGTCGATGTGCAAGTGTATGTAGACTTTGTGCTTCAATTTTAAAAACTTGTGCTTTGCTTGACAAAGGATGCTAGTTATTCGATGCTTAATTGATTGATTTATTCTTATTAATTATTTGATCAATAATTGATAGGATAGTAGACTGAAATTGAATCTGGAAAGGTTAATTTAAGTTGGATGAAGCTAGAATAGTGTGAAGAAATTAATATAAGAATATATAATTATCTCACATAACCTAAGAGAATTTGTGCATGAAACGTTGTTCTTAGATTCAGTTATGCATAGGAATATGTTTCATTGAGTCATAAAATATATAAACATTGCAGATTTGGAAGAATCCTTTGTAATTTTTGCAATTCTAGTTACTGGTGTACTTTGCCACAGCAACGCTGTAGCAACGCAGTTTGTCTACATCACTTGTCACATTAGCAATCCTAACTGATTTATTTACTTGCGATTCTTAATATCCTTTTTATTTAACTTTATTTCAGTATTTTTACTCTTGTCTTCTCGTGCTATTTATTTTATTTTAATAAACAAAAATACCAAATATTGATTTTAATAGTTAATTTTTACGATATTTTTTAGTATTTCAATCTCCGTGGGAACGATCTTTCTTATCATTATATTACTTGTTTGCGACACGTGCACTTGCGTAAAATCATATACACCATTTTGAGCAACATTGTACACTGTATTCAAAGTATTACCTCCATCCTCTATTGGACCATTAGCCATATGTTGATTTTCACTATCAATTAATAAAGTATTGGATCCACCGACACCATTATTTGATTTGCACGTGGAGGGTACAGTGTCTGTCACATGAATTGAAATATGCATTATAGGCTTACTCTGTTTGTCTTTAATGTGCATGTTTATAAATTCTTTCAAATCTTCATCATCACATATACGAACAGTGGGAAGTTAAATATCATTCCTGAAGAAGTATTTAATGGACAAACCATATTTGTATTTATCAATCTTTAATTTTCTAAACAATTTCTCCTCCAAACCCTGTAAATCATCTCCTTTTCGCAACCTAAGAACAATACCTTGTCCACTAATATACTCATCCTTACTTCCTTTCGTTACCCACCCACCACCATGTATGATGAGTGCACTAACTCCCTCTATATTTTTGCATGTACAAGCAATTTTGAAGACAATGAATTAACGACAGTTTGAACAAATGAAGTAAATATAACAATTGAACAAGGTCGAAATATGGTCGATATGAGGTCAAATGTACACTAAATCTACATTTAACTGGAAAATAGTAATTACTAATTTTTTTCATGCGCTTATATGCATGTGCATGTGGTTATATGAACCACAATTAGCCGAGGTCGATATGAGGTATTGATATGAAGTTGATGTGCAAATATTTGTAAAATATATTTACAATTAAGTGGATAATAGACAGTTTGTTATTCCATATGCTTATATGCATATTAAAGAGACAAGGTCGATATGAGGTCGATATGCAAATAATTGTAGACTACATCTACACTTAAGTTGATCATAGTCATATTGTTTGTACATGTGCTTATATGCATGTTAAATTATTGCATGTGTATATAAGCATATTAAACAGACAAGGTCGATATGAGGTTGATAAGCAATAATCATAAACAGACTGATCAAGAGTTGAGGTGGGTAATAGCAGGTAGGTTGCAATAATGTAGAAGAATATGAGGTCGATAAGCTATAAATTATATACTACATCTTTACTTAAGGTGGGTAATAGTAGGTGGGTTACAATAGTGTGGTGGATATGTGGTCGATCTGATAACATTCTACACTACAACTACACTTGAGTGGATCATGTAATATTGTTAGTTCATGTGCTTAGCAGTATATTAAATTATTTCATGCATGTTAAATACACAAGGTCGATATATAGTCGATATATGGTCGATATTGTACACAACATCTACACTGAAGCATTTAATAGTAAGTAGGTTACTCCATGTGCTTATAACTATGTGAGACAATTTCGTAATAAGGTCGATATGAATCAGATATGAGTACACTACATCTACACTTAAGTGGATCATAGTAAAATTGTTATTCTATGTTCTTAAATGCATGTTAACTAAAAATATAGATGCTTATATGCATGTTAAAAAGACAAGGGCGATATGAGATCAATAAAATGTCAATAAGAAATAATTTATACACTATATGTAGACTTAAGGTGGGTAATAGTAGGTAGATTACTCTATGTGCTTATATGCATGTTAAGCATATGAGATCGATATAAGGTCGATTTAAGGTCGATATGAGGTCGATTTGAATTTAACAAACAAATAATTGTACACTACAACTGCACTTAAGTGGATTCATACAAATGTGGTTTATTCCATGGGTTTATATGCATGTTAAACTATTCCATGTGCTTATATGCATGTTAAACATACAAGGTCGATATGAATTTAAGAAACAATGTTACTGTACACTACAACTACACTTAAGTGGATCATACAAATATTGTTATTCCATGAGCTTATATGCATGTTAAACTATTCCATGTGTTTATATGCACGTTAAACATACAAGGTCGATATGAGATCGATATGAATTTAAGAAACAAATAATTGTAAACTACAACTACACTTAAGTGGATCATACAAATGTGGTTTATTCCATGGGCTTATATGCATGTTAAACTATTTCATGTGCTTATATGCATGTTAAACATACAAGGTCGATATGAGATAGATATGAGGTCGATGTGAATTTAACAAACAAATAATTGTACACTACAACTACACTTAAGTGGATCATACAAATATTGTTATTCCATGGGCTTGTATGCATGTTAAACTATTCCATGTGCTTATATGCATTTTAAACATATGAGGTCGATATGAATTCAAGAAACAATGTTACTGTACACTATAACTACACTTAAGTGGATCATACAAATATTGTTATTCCATGGGCTTATATGCATGTTAAATTATTCTATGTGCTTATATGCATGTTAAACATACAAGGTCGATATGAGGTCGATATGAATTTAAGAAAAAAATAATTGTACACTACAACTACACTTAAGTGGATTCATACAAATATTGTTATTCCATGTACTTATATGCATGTTAAACTATTCCATGTGCTTATATACATGTTAAGGTCGATATATGATCGAATAATTGTACACTATATCTACACTTATTGGATATTTCTTAAAACGGGAGAAGCAAAGTTTAAGGAACTAAAAATCTACCAGAAGCATTGCAAAACCAAACCCATCTCCAATTATAGCAGTCATTCATTCTATACAGTTCCATTTTTTTAATAATTTAGATTAATAAATATAGCATTCTTTCATATTAATACCTAGTTCAAACCTGTGATAGTTGGGTCAGTGAGATGACCAAGACAAAGAGAGTAACAATATCAGCAGCACCTAGTGGCTGGTGGACAACACTCCACAGTGGACTCGATAAAGCTTGTGCCTTAGGGTGCTATGAGCTGTTGGTTTGGGGTTCTTAGGATTGTCAAATTAGAACTAAAGAAGAAGAAGAAACAACACACGATGAAGGGGCTGGTGGTTCTTGCCACTGAAGAAGAAACAACGCCGAAGGTGAATGTTTTCCTTTTCTTTTCTGCATGCCTTTCCTTTCCTTATCTTTTCTTTTTTGTTTTCTCTTTTCTGCGGGTGCTTTCCTTTCTTCCTTTTCTTGGGCTTTTCTCTTTTCTTTTTTTATTTACACGCTTATTGTACCGGCTGTTAGGAGTCATTAGGTTAATAATAGCCCCTTCTTGATAAATTTCACAAACAGGGTCCTTAAATGATGTTTTGCCACTTAAATAGACCATTCAAGGCAAAAGCCCAGGTTTTAACCTATAAGGTTTAAAAAAAACAAAAACAAAATAGCATAAACAAGAAACAAGACTTATAACCCGCGTGCCCTAACTCTCATTTTAAAATCAATTCTTATTTTTATCTTCTTCCTCGTTTGTAACTCCCACCCCCAATCTCTCTCAAATCTATTCTGATCATTTTGGTTATCGAAAAGTACTCCTCCATCGACGACAAGAGTACTATTGAGGTGAGAGGAAAACTTACCAAACACAATGTTATGTCACTCTTCTCTCTTTATCCTTTGTTATATTTTATGAGTTTGGATTAAACTACATTTGTATGTGTTAATTTCTCATTTTTTGAATATGGGTTTTGGTTGTAGATTGGAATCAGGGCTCAAAATTTTCAAACCTCACATTTTTTCCCTTTTACTCGTGTAAGTCTCTTGTTCTTCATCTGATTTCAATATTTTTTGTTTTCTCCTCTTTGTCCTCTTTTTTACATATGTGCATTCATTGTTAATTTTGTGGATTTTATAACTTATAATGGTTTTGTGATGGACAAGTATGAGTAGTTACATCATTGTAGAAATCATATATGTTCTTGAATTGATTTTTTATTTTTATTTTTTACATATATAGCATGTGAATGAATAATTTGTACACATTATTGTCATTGTAGAATCCTCAAATGGTTGAGGAAAGTCATAAAAAAAAGTTATGTGTTTTGTAAGGATTCTAAACTTTATCTTCCACCTTAAAGCTACATCACAAATGGTTTAGTTAATAAGCACCTAATAAGCTTATCCAAAATGCTTAATAATTTGAATTACAAATGTCTAGAGGATACAATTTCTGAAAGATTATTATGAAAATGTTTGTTTGAAAATCATTTTGTTTGACATACATTTCACTAAGAATAAAAGTGATATGATATTGTGGGGTTACTCGAAAGAACCATTTTTAGTTTCATTTAACATCTAAATCCTCCAAGATGAAGTTACATGCTTATAGACTTTTTCCTACCATAGTTGAACTTGATATCGACTTATCTATTTCACATGCATAAGTAAACAACGAGAACAACTCCATTTCTTGATTAGTACGCATAAAATAATGTGCACCAGCTAATCTCGCACGCATAAGCTTGTATAATCTTGACACCATCAAACAAAAACACTCTGTAATACATGGATCATATTTAGAAGCATTCTTACACAATGCAAACAGTTTTTGCACATATAAATATATGACAGATTAACTAATAGCACATCAATTCAAACAAACCACAGATTCCTCCTATCTTCACAAGGCTACTTTACTTCTTCCCACGCAGTTTAGCACTAAGTGCTCTCTCTAGCTTGGTAATTATCTGTTGGTTTGGAATAGCTTTTCTAGATTCATACTCCTAGATCACTTGAGGCTTCTCATTGATCAACTGTAAATTGATTTAGATAATAACTAGGAAGGTTATTGAAAATTAACATAAGGAAAGTAAAAAATAAGATAAAGATAGGGGAATGCCTAAGCAAATTGAGCATGGGTAAGCTTCTTTTCCTGCCGAGCGTGCATAATAGCTTTCTTCAACTCAGTTGGTACATGGTCATCTGCAATATATAATTTAATATGGCATGAAATTGGACATAAATTATATAGATAAAATGGTAGCAAAAATCCAAAAACATAGCTTCTAGTAGATATTTTGTGCTTATGGACTTCATTCTACCGTAAATCAATTTTATATCGACCTGTGTTTAACATGCATAAATACACAACGAAAAATTATTGAAAGAAGCCAAAAACTATTGGAGTGTTTATGGTTGTCAGCGGTTATTTTTTAATCAAATGTAATGCAATATATCACATTAATTTTTGATGTTAAATAGACTGTAGTTTATTATGCACAATATTCAACTCTTAACTAGTTATACATAATTATTGTACTTTTAGAAATATTAATTGTTTGAAACTTCATAAATAATATGAAAATAGGATTTACGGTAATGTTATTATGTTAAATGAGATTGAATAAAAATTAGTGTTTAGTAAATTCTTAATTTTTGTCTATGTTACATAGGAAAAATCTGCATGAATTATTGATGGTTGTCTTAGGGTTCCTTAACATATGCTACACTTTAAAATATTTAATTTATGCAGATAATGGTAGATCAGATGAATGAATTTAGTCCATGTGTTAAATGTGATGATTATTTCATTGGAAAAATTTCAAACATGTCTCGACTTGAAGAGATACAAGTAATATAGTCAAAATTAGATATGTTTGGATTGTGGGAACAATTTGAAGCATCATGTTTTGGATTTCTATTGAAGATGAATAGAATAGAGTTTACAGGATCTTTAGTTCACCATATATTAATGATGCAAGATAAGAATCAATTTGGTAAGGAATTAAGGGTAATTGTAAATGGACAATCTCATCGTTTTGGTTACCAAGAATTTAGTCTTATAACAAGAATGATGTTTACTGGTGAAGAGAGCATCCCTTGTTCACAAAATCGTTTGAAGATGTGGTACTTTAGAAATGATAGATACATAAGTAAATCGAAACTATCTGATGTATACAAAAGTTTACCGAAGAATACAAATAAGGTCGATGTTCTTCGTTTATCACTTATTGTGGCATTAGAATTGATTTTACTTGGTGAGCAGAAAGCTCAAAAAATAAATGAAGATTATTTAAGTCTTGTTGAAGATTTGGATTATTTTAACCAATTCCCATGGGAGAAGGTTGTTTATGAATATACAGTTAGAAGGCTAAAAAATAATATGGTTGATAGAATTTCTAAGAACAAGATTAAATTGGATGCATTCAATTCAAAAAAGGAAGAAGAAACTAAAGATGAGGTTGATGTTGAGGATAATGAGAATGTAAGAGGTCAAATTACGGAAAAGATTTATGCCACTACATCGTACAATGTATATAGTTTTGCACTGGCTTTGCAAGTATGGGCTTATGAAGTGATACCTGCATTGGTTGATAACTTAGTAACGAGATGTTCATCAAATGCATTACTTAGAATCTTACGGTGGGAAAATAAGAAGACAAGTCGGTGGTTTACATTCAAATATATGGATAGAAAATTTATCAGTCATTCTGGTGTAAGTACTCTTTAAATGCGCATGAATCATATAAATAATACTTTGGTCCCTTTACGTTTACATATGATTTAAAGTCTAAACCTTATCCATCATATAACAATATATTTTGTTTCAGCTTGTAGTTTTAGATGTTATACGTCCAACATAAGAAGAGAATGAAACATTATACTACAAGTCGAGTTTGCTTGCAAATAGAGGATTGGATCAAGACTTTCGTAATGATAAAGATGAAAATGTTGGACATTTCGAAAACAAGCGGAAGAAAATTTTAATCAATGAATTCCAGATTGGAACATCTAATACATTCATTGATAAGGTATATTTATGAACTAACTTAGTTGGTTCGTTTATCCTAATAACCATTTACATTACCATGAATATTTACCCCTTATCTAATTGTGGTATTTCTGCGTTCATATGCTCCATTAATAAGTCATTCATATGAATACATTATTGAGATAATTATTACCAAACAATATTATTTGTACATTAGTAAGTCACATTAATTTAGTCAATTCATTGCTTCTTCTAGTCAACTACGCAATAAATATGAACCACCGTATATAATGTCATTTCAAGTAATGGAAGAAATTTTGTTTGTAAAAGAAGAGGTAAAAGAAATGAAGATGATGTTGGCAAATGTGTTGGAAGTATTAAACAGGACCAATAAAGAACCTACATTCCAACACAATACGAATGTAGAAAAAACTCCTCCAATCATTGCCAATTCCAGTGATGATATCAATGATGAAGTAGGAGCATCCCATTGTCATGATGTTCCGATTGGGTGTAATACAGAAGTCCATTTAATTGTGGCTGATGACGATTTGACAAAAAATAAAAGAGAACCAAATTATTCAACTAGAGAAGAAGTTCTTGAAGTTGGAGATTTGGAGAAAAAATCAAGGGATCGTAAAGGTAAAAGAATTATGGAACAATTTGAAACAAGGCTGGAAGTTGATGATGAAATGTTATATGCAAAAGATTTTGACAGGAAGGAGCAGGGGAAAGAATTTGATCTTCACTTGATGAAAATAAAATTACATGGTATGAAGTTGGCAGTAGAGGGTTTTGATATTGAAGAGTATAGTGATCCACATCATACTGAAGTAACATCACTTGATGAAGACTCATGCACGATTATATCCTTTCCACCTCAAACCTGCAAATACTATATGCGAAAAAAAGAGTTGCTGGTCCACAATTGAGATCACCCTGTGAGGCATACCAAAAAAACATGAAGAAGATGAAGTCAATGGTTACAAGGCCTATAGGGGAAGAGGTTGACTTACAGGAAGGGTCTAAAGAATTGTATAATGTCTTCAAGATTTATGACATAAATAAATATACAACTTTCATCTTGTGGCTGGAGAAAGAATGGTGCAACAAAGTGTAAGTATAGAAGTACACGTTATGTGTTTTTATATGTGCTTATTGTTTAAGTTAATTATAATTACATGTTTTTAATAACCACATATTTTTATTGATATTAGGAATAATATTAACGTTGGTTGTCCCAGTAAAGGAAACACAAATAGAATATGGTTCCATCGTTTATTTAAGCCAGCAACCAACTTGTTTAGCTCAGTATGTTTTTGTTTCGTATTTATCTTAAGTTATTTATGATCATGGATCACTAATTCTGAGTTTTTACTATGATACTTTCAGCATATTGATTGCGGTTTATGGTTATTGAGGAAGAAATTTTGTATTTTTTCTCAAAAATTTGGTCTTCACGGATGGTCAACAATGGATTGCTATTTCTTGGTAAGTTTTAGAATAATTGCGTGAATTCAACTAGTTCTATGCTTTTTGTATTGTACCTTATAAATTACAAGTCACTTTCAGAACATAAACCTCATACTGAATATAAATTGATAACATTATTGTGACTCCCATTAACATGAATCTCAAGTGTAAGCCAATTACATTTTCATAATTGTTTATATAGCCTCGTCTACTCAGTCATTTTGATGAATGGAGTAAGTCACAAGCTTTTCAAAAACCTTACAATTGGTTTTTAGATCGAATGTTAATGAACTATGTTGTGGGATCAATACCAGAATTTGGGAAGCCTTGGTATGAATTAGATATTATATATGAGATTGTTTCTTTTAATGATCATTGGATTACTTTAGAATTCAACCTTCTTCATCAAAAAAAATTCATGTATATGACAATTTTTCAAAACATATTCGAGATGCATCATTAAAGAAACATATGTCTAGTATATGTTCAATGTTTCCTGATTTTATTAGACAATGTGAGGTTTATGAAAGTAATCTTTCTAGCACACAATTTAAATTGAAAAAAACATGGAAGATGTTTCATAACGTAAGGGAGAAAGTTCTTGTGCAAGAACTATCGTAAGTAGACCTTATAATTGAAAGTTTTTAGTTACGGATCAAATATACCTAGAGGGAGGTGAATAGGTTATTTTCAATTTTAACAAATATTAATTATGTAACCTAATCACAACGGCCAGACATGCAATCGCGTGCAAAGATAAAATGCGGAATAAAAAATAACACACGATATTTTTAGGTGGAAACAACCTAGGCCACTCCAATGGCCTAAGAGGAAAACCACCGGTCCACCGGACCACCTAACTATCCACTATAAAAATCAATGTTCAATTACAACCATAGGTCCTAGAACTACCCTTCACAGATAGATCCCCCCTTTCTGTAATTTACTTACGAGCCGCCGCTCCTTTCATAGCCTCCACAAGCTAGGTGTCTGGATCCGGACTAACGTTTCGATCTACTTGAGTCCCACAAGATCAATCGAACCCGTCAACTTCGGTAATTTCGAGTCACACGAAATACTGAGCACGTCACCTGAAACGTTAGCACAAATAGCACAAGTGCAAAGTGTGTCCTAGAGCAGATTCAAACAATGAAAAACCCTAACTAGCAAATTCAACAGCATATGATGTAAAAACAAATCAGCTAGTAAACTCTAGAACTATCATGCAATTCTAAATATCATGAAAGACAATTAAGCACGTGAATTATTCAAACATAACCACACAGTATGTTTGAACAATTAAAATAAGAAAGTGCCTAAGCTTAAAGATGAAGAGAAAAAGATTTTTCTTTGAAAACACAATTCAGATATGGAAAATATTAGTTTTGTGTGTTGTGGATATTTTGCACAAACAAGTGTTGCTTATATAGAGTCCAGTTTGACTTGAAAAAGAATTAATAATAGAGTACAACTCTACTTATATCAGGATTTATCTTTGACAACAATTCAACTCATGTTAGGATTTTGCTTTCATAATAATTCTACTCAAACAAGGACTCTTCTTTCACAACAATTCTATTCACAACAATTTTACTCATATAAGGATTCTACTTTCACAAGAATTCTACTCATATCAGGATTTCACTTTCACAAGAATTCTACTCATACTAGGATTCTACTTTCACAACAATTCTACTCATATAGGGATTTTGCATTTAACATTAAATGAGTCAAATTGGTAAAAGTAACATATGGGCCAAATTAAAAACAGAGTTGTAGTAGAACTGAAAAACTACCTCGATCGATCTAGCAAAGAACTCGATCGATCTAGACAATGCTCGATCGATCGACCAATACTCGATTGATCTAACTATGCAATTTCAAACCCGAGAGTAGCTAGATGGAAGTCAGTCTATGCTCGATCGATCAAACATACCTCGATCGATCAAAAAATTAATTGATCAATCTAGTTCAACCCGAGAGCACCTAGATTGAAGTCGATCCAGACTCGATCGATCGAACTATCCTCTCGATTGATCAACCAACATGTGCACAGTTTATTTTTTGTTACAATCCAAATTAAGTGTAGTGCATAATTGTGTGAGGATGTATGCATGAGATCATATTTTACCTTTCATATGAGCATTGCAAGCTTGGTGACTCCATCATCATGTATCATCTGATTGAACGGTGAACACTTATGCTAGATTACAATTAAACATTTTGTCCACGAAAATTGCCAATACAAATAAACCTTACAATAATTTTAATTTCATTTTTCATTTGAATATAATTTCTGTTATTATATTTAAAGGGTCACTTTTATTAATTACTATTTTTAATCAATGGAGATTATGGTATTTATTCATTGAAGATTGTTGAATATCGGGCTACATGCAATTCCATTTACAACATTAAAGAAGAAGATATAATTATGTATCGAAAAAAATTGTGGTATGAGTTATATTATTCAGCAGACAATCAATTACTTTTATAGACTGTTTATGTAATGACAAAGTAGTAATACACTTATTTGTATTATAAAAAACCTTCTGAATATAATATAATATGTTGTTAATAAAGGATACCATATCTTACATTCCAAGAAAGCAAGATGGTTTTCACCATGTTTCAACCATGTAGACATCACTTCATATCTAGTATGTATAGCATATATAACTGTTAGCACATATTTTGAAACATGCTACAATTTGTGGAAAAGCAATGGTGTTAAATATTAATGAAATTATAGGTCTATTGTAGCGTTATGAATGGTACTTCTTGTATTATTATTTTAAGTGTAAATAATTACATTATTACGTAATTAGCCAATTTTTAAAATTATAATCTCAATTTTAATAAAAAAAAGAATAAATAGAAAATCTTATTTCTACTTTGTATATGTTGTCTGTAATGGAATTTTATTAATTGCCATCTGAGATCCTTACGCCATGACGTATGTAATATTTCGACCCGGTCATTGATCACTACCTTTCTTTAATCAACAAACCTTCAGCATTACGCCTTAACACAATATATATATATAGTACTTATAGGTGCTTCCCAAGAATTTTATGGCCTCGGGTTAAAAATGTTATCCAATTGTCAATCCGATGGTGTTAGGCCTGGTGACGCGAACCGCGCGACACGACTCCTATGACCCCCAAGGCACGTGGCTTGGTAACCACAAGAAATACGGACCGAGACCCGACACCAATCTTAGCACGCAGATTCTACGAGCAAAACGCTAGACTTTGGTAGCAAGGAACTTACCTCCATACATGGATATACGCATCACGAGCCGAGACAAGGCGAAACGCCACAAAGGGTTGCTAATTCCTTTGATAAGTTTCTTGATAGAACAAGAGAAGCACTTGTGCCCTCAAATTTTGAAATCCCTTCAAAATGTATTCATTGATAAAAATTCATGTATCTCTACAATGGGCAGCTGCTACTATATATATATAGATACAAAGGAAAACCTAAAAATGCCAAAAGAAATCCTAGCCATTGACTTTGATCTAATGGTTACAAAATTACAAGAATTTGAATCTGTGCCGCGGCGGGGAAATAGTCATGCCGCGGCGCGCCTGGTTCTGTCTGCCTTGCTCGTAACCATGCCGCGGCACACAAATGTTCATGTCGTGACGTGCACATTCAGGATCTGCACGCAGGTCTGGCTGTCAGGCGCGCTTGTCCGTGTCAGCGAGCGCACGTCTGCCCGTGTCCTCGTCATGCCGCGGCACGCATGCATCTTCGTGCCAACACATAAAACTCCTCGCTACGGCGCCACTTTCTCATGCCGCAGCGCGCATGTTGCCTCATGCCTCAAAACAGAACGCCTTGTGCCGCGGCACCCAAATGCCATGCCGCGGCGCTCTTGTGTGACAAATCCAATGTCCAAAACAAAAACTCTTGTGCCGCGGCGCACAAAATCCATGCCGCAGCGCAGCTCCAATTTTTAGAATTGCCACTTGCACTTGGCTTCTCCACTTCCCTTGTGCTTGCATGCTTGTTTTTGATCTTGCATGCCATTTTGCACTATCTTGAGTCCCTTCTCAAGGCACGGCCCTAGGCTCGTGTCGGGCTGTCTTCAGGAGGGGTTCCAGTTCATATCATTTCCTCCTTCTTCGAAAGAATTCGACCTCGAATTCGGACCTTTGTCATAGGGTAAGCTTTGCAGTCCATCTTTGTTTTGTTTTTCATCATAAGATTCCTGCAAGAAAGAAAAGTTAGAAAATAAACATTGTTTGGTCCTTATTCTTTCTTTCTTCCCCCTTGAGTGCCCCTCCTTCTCCTTGGGCTCTCCTTCCATTCTCTTTCCCTTTTTCTCCTCAACTTCCCTTAAAAGCTTGTTGCACATTTGTTGTGGAGTTAAAGGCAAAAATGTAAACTTCTTCCCTTCCTTCTCGAGGGAATACTCATTCTTGTATCCGTCATAGGTGACCTTCCTATCGTATTGCCATGGCCGCCCTAGCAATATATGCCTAGCTTGCATAGGAAATACATCGCATATCACCTCATCCTTATATCGTCCAATGGAAAAGGTTACGAGTACTTGCTGTTCAACCTTCGCTTCTCCATTGTTATTCAGCCATTGTAGCTTATATGGTTGGGGATGTTTGTTTGTAGTCAACCTTAGCTTCTTAACTAAAGTTGTGCTAGCAATGTTGGTGCAACTCCCACTATCAATGATCAACTGGCACACCTTATCACTCACATGGCATCTTGTATGAAAAGTATTAACTCTTTGGGATCCCATGTCAACTTCTTTGAAATGATCCAATGGTGCCCGCCGTACCACAAGCAACTCTCCCGTAACTGGATGCACTTCCTCGTCACTAGCCTCCTCTAATGACAGCTTCTCCTCTTCGTCACTGTCATCATCGGTCACCACCTCCCCGTTAGCTTGCACGATCATTGCCCTTTTGTTCGGACATTGATGAGCGTAATGACCTTTCCCAAGGCAACGGTAACAACTTATGTCACGACTACGATGGACGATTTCTCCTACATCCTTTCCCTTATCTCTCCTCATCTCCTTCTCTTTGCCCTTGTTCTCAAAATTGGGCTTGGAACTACCTTCCCCTTCCTTCTTCCCATTAGACTTCCAAGGCGGAATAGGGTTCGGTGTTGGTGTCGGAAAAGTGGTGTCCTGATTGTTCTCTGTGGGTATGATATGGCTGTTCCTCCTCTTCAATTGCCTTTCTACTTTGATTGTCATTTGCACCATATCCTCCAACTCAACATAGTGGTGCAACTCTACAATGTTGGCAATGTTAGAATTCAATCCACTTAGGAACCGAGCCATGGTGGCCTCCCTATCTTCCTCCACATTTGCTCTCACCATAGTCATCTCCATTTCCTTGAAATACTCATCAACAGACCGATGACTTTGATTAAGCCTTTGTAGCTTCTGATAGAGTTCCCGGTAGTAGTGGCTTGGGACAAACCGCTTCTGCATTATAGCCTTCATCTCACCCCAACTATCAATGGGCCTCTCTCCACTCCTCCTCCTTAAGACCACTAATTGGTCCCACCAATTTAAGGCGTAATCGCCAAACTCGACTACCGCCAATTTAACTTTCTTCTTCTTGGAATAATGGTGACAATCAAAAACATGCTCAACCCTTTTCTCCCACTCCAAGTACAACTCTGGATCATTCTTTCCTTGGAATGTAGGCATCTTCATTTTGATGTTGTCCAAATTCCGGTCAACCCCGTCAAAGGGCCGAGATGGGGGTCTCCACAAACCTTCCCGACCATTTCTTCCTCCTCTATATTCATTCCTTCCTCCATAGGGCATCCTCCTTTCTCCATTATCAAATTCTTCATCCCAATTCTCCTCATCCACTAAGGGCCTCCTATTCGGTCTCCTAACTTCCGGAGCCTCTTCGGGTGCTCTTCGTTGTAAGTTGGCAACCGTAGCTTCTTGCCGTTCTACCCGCTCATCAAGATTCACCATGACGGCATTCAACCGTTCCATGGACTGTTGCAATGCATGCAACAAAAATCCGGTATCCGGACGCTCTTCTGAATTAGCCCTGTCAGACATGATCACCACAAGTTTCGCACACAGAGAATTAGTTAATCAATTCAAGAACAGCAAAATTCACTTTGTTACCTCACGTGTTTAATCGCTCGGATTGATTGCTCAAGCACCTCCTTGCTCTTTAGCGAATCAAACTTCCGAAACTTTCAACCCAAGGTAGGATTCCACACTCACCTCACTAGTAGTGTAATATCCAATTCAAGGCAAGCAAGGAACTAACTCAAAGTGTTTAGAAGTTATAACTCAATGAAAAAGGAATAAATTGATTCAAACAATTTTAGACTCAAAAGGAATAAAATAACGACTTTGTAAAAATTTCTCGGAAAATAAATTTTCACTTTTTATCTTTTTTTTTATAAACTTTTAGAAGTTTAAAACACGAACACGAACATAAAACGAGAGCACAATAAAATTACCAAAATGCCCTTTACACTACGAACAACTTTTCAGAAAAATTTTTAACATGAAAACCTTCCCAAAAAACAGCAGAAATTTAGGAACAACAAAACACAATCTGAAATTTTCAACACAAGCCAAAAATTGCAGGAACAAGAACACACAAACTGAAATTTTCAACAACAAGCAGAAAATTTCCAGAAAATTAGAGGAAACAAGCAAGAAACAACAACACAAAACAGAAACAATTCCAGGAACACAACATAGTCAGAATTTTTGCAAGAACAAGATGAAAAATTCTGAAAAATGAAGAACAACACAGAATTTGAAAAAGTGCACAGATTTTTTTTTTTTTTGTAAACGAAAATAACAACAAAGGATAGGAGTCTAGAATTACAACCTAGAGCTCTGATACCAAATGACGCGAACCACGCGACACGACTCCTATGACCCCCAAGGCACGTGGCTTGGTAACCACAAGAAATACGGACCGAGACCCGACACTAATCTTAGCACACAGATTCTACGAGCAAAACGCTAGACTTTGGTAGCAAGGAACTTACCTCCACACATGGATATAAGCACCACGAGTCGAGACAAGGTGAAACGCCACAAAGGGTTGCTAATTCCTTTGATAAGTTTCTTGATAGAACAAGAGAAGCACTTGTGCCCTCAAATTTTGAAATCCCTTCAAAATGTATTCATTGATAAAAATTCATGTATCTCTACAATGGGCAGCTGCTACTATATATATATAGATACAAAGGAAAACCTAAAAATGCCAAAAGAAATCCTAGCCATTGACTTTGATCCAATGGTTACAAAATTACAAGAATTTGAATCTGTGCCGCGGCGGGAAAATAGTCATATCCCGCCGCACGCCTGGTTCTGTCTGCCTTGCTCCTAGCCATGCCGCGGTGCACAAATGTTCATGTCGTGGCACGTACATTCAGGATCTGCGCGCAGGTCTGGCTGTCAGGCGCGCTTGTCCGTGTCAGCGCGCAGGTTTGGCATGTCAGCGCGCGCACGTCTGCCCGTGTCCTCGTCATGCTGCGGCGCATGGAATCTCATGTCGCGGCGCGCATGCATCTTCGGGCCAACACAGAAAACTCCTCGCTGCGGCGCCACTTTCTCATGCCGCAGCGCGCATGTTGCCTCATGCCTCAAAACAGAACGCCTTGTGTCGCGGCGCCCAAATGCCATGCCGCGGCGCTCTTGTGTGACAAATCCAACGTCCAAAACAAAAACTCTTGTGCCGCGGCGCACAAAATCCATGCCGCGGCAGCTCCAATTTTTGGAATTGCCACTTGCACTTGTCTTCTCCACTTCCCTTGTGCTTGCATGCTTGTTTTTGATCTTGCATGCTATTTTGCACTATCTTGAGGCCCTTCTTAAGGCACGGCCCTAGGCTCGTGTCGGGCCGTCTTTGGGAGGGGTTCCGGTTTGTATCACCTGGGCTTAAATTTTTTACACGCCGCGGCCTAAAGATGAAATTGCAAATTATGGAAATTATACCGAGAGCATTACGCTGCGACGTAATTAATAAACCGTTGCGGCTAAAAGAATTTTTTCCATTTTCTTGTCCAACGGTGTTAGGCTCCGGCTTTAATTTATTACACGCCGCGACCGAATTATGAAATTGCAAAATATGTAAATCTTACCAGAGAGCCTTACACTGCAGCTTAATTAATAAACTGCAGCGGCTAAAAATGCCATTCAATTTTTAGTCCGAGGGAGTTATGCCCCGACTTGAATTTATTACACACCGTGGCCAAATTGTGAAATTGTAAAATATGTAAATCTTACCTGAAAGCCTTACGCTGCAGCGCAATTAATAAACCGCTGAGGCTAAAATAATTAATCCCATTTTCTGGTCTAAGGGTGTTAGGCCCTGGCTTGAATTTATTGCATGCCGCGGCCAAGGTCGAAAATTTCAAATTTTGTAAATCTTACCTGAGAGCCTTACGCTGCGGCTTAATTAATAAACCACCGCAGCTAAATAATTTTTTCCCTTTTCTGGTCTGAGGGTGTTAGGCCCTGGCTTGAATTTATTACACGCCGTAGCCAAGCACGAAAATAGATGTTATTTGTAAATCTTACCCAAGAGCCATACGCTGCGGCTCAATTAATAAACCACCGCAACTAAAATAATTTTTCTCGTTTTCTAGTCTGAGGGTGTTAGGCCCTGGCTTGAATTTATTAAATGCCGCGGCCAAGGACAAAAATTTCAAAATTTTAAATCTTACCCGAGAGCCTTACGCTGTGGCTCAATTAATAAACCGCTACGGCTAAAATAATTTTTCCCATTTTCTGGTCCGAGTATGTTCATTATTTTGTCATGTCTAAGCATTGTCTAAGATTATTTATGTACTATATCATTATACACATAATTTGCAATATTAAAGAATAACTTTAAATACAAAGTAAGTTCAAACTAATAGGATAACTGCGGTACTAGTCATGATATTATAATATTAAAATAAAAGGAAGATACCATAATCTTTTCTAAAACAAATGTCACTTCATATAAGTGTTCTTTACCATAACATAATCTAATTTTATTCTTCCACATTTTCGTTTCCTACGTTTTCATCATCCCCGGGTGGCTTAAAAGATAGCTTACTGATGTCAAATGTTGGAAAATTAGGCAATTCACTACAGTCATATCCATGGTGGGTGAGGTGAATTCGTTGTTGCATGTTCAGAGCTTGCATGCAATTGGTATTTCATTTGTTCACTTAGCCAAGAGTATTGTTGAGCTATATATGCCTTCAAGTAGATCTTGTCCTGTTGGATGGCATGTAATTGGTCTTTGATTGGTGCCTTGGATGATGAGAGTGTAAACTTTTTGTTTGATTGAGTGGGCTTTGATCCGCTAGTGAGATTGTGGAGGAACATGAGGGTGAGTAGGTCTCCAAGTTGTATCAATATTTCACCATCTTTAGTTTGGATGCCAGCTTTGGTACATACGTGGGTTATGAGTTGTGGGAAAGCGTAGTCAGAACGCAGTTTACTTCCACATAGCTTGATCTTATCATTTATTATAGGTCCTACATCTATTGTTTTGTAAGTTGCAATAGCAAATAATACCAATGCCTTTTCCCTTGTGACAGTGCTATAATAAGAGGTAGGCATAAGTTTTGAACAAATGAAATACTGCCACATACGGGCGTGGTAGATGAGACCTTTTGTGTCAAACTCCTTAGGCCCTTCATTGTTTCTTTCCCATATCGTTCCCTTTACCGTTAAAGTCTGAATTACCTCGTCATAATCAACATTCTTGAGGTACTCTTCATACCCACCCGGTCCAAACCTCATGTTATAACATATGTTTATTGTATCAACATCAAAGGAGACCATTTTACCCCTAATTTTAATCTTATTATTAACTGTTTTGGGAATATTAGCATAAAACTCTCTCCACACCCGCATATGGGGTTTTGATGTAATATTTCCACCCTAAGGCCTCTATGTTATCAATTATATTTTCGTAGGGGTGCACACCAAATTCTATTCCCTTTTCAGGAATGCAATTCCTATGATATGAAGTTGCCTTACGGAAATGCTTTTGAGCTTCAAAGCTGACAAATTTAGTTCTATCATAATCTTGACTAGTCATTGATGCTTTACCCTTTTCAACATCTTTTCTCTTGGAGGCCATGATTAACAAAAAAAGATATATTTACCTATTGAATTAAAATAGGAACAAAAAAAAAAAAATCTCAATTTTAAAATTATTGAATAGTAAAGCCACCAGGTTTCATATGAAATTAAATAATGGGACACCTTAGGGTTCTTATACGCATTCATATGTTAGGTGTAAAGTAAAGGTATAGGATATAGAAAAAGTACAAAATGTTTAGAATGAATAACCAGGCAATTACAGTTGTAACGAACAAATGAAGAAAGTATTCACTTACTTCAAATTTTGAGTTCAATAACACTTCAAAGAGGAAAATCCTAATCTCTTGAACTAATTTGTTGAGAGAACCCACAACATTGACTTAAACAATTGGTGTTCAAAATGTATTAAGATGTTAGAAAATGTGAGAATAAAGGATCATTTCTCAAACATTTGGTTTAGATTTTGTGAAGTTGATGTTGTGGAGAAGTGATTTGGGGGAGACGGGAAGATGGAGGGAGTTGGCGGTTACCACTTCATTTGAACTAAAACAGTTTTTTTTGGGGAATTTGGAAAGTGACGCGTCAGTTCGTATTTTGTAATGGTGAAATAAGTTTCGGGCAGTGGCAATAAAATTTTATCGTTGTGGCATAATCTAAATAATTTTTCCAGTGTTATGAACAATCAGGTTTACGCTGCGGCTTAAATAATTTCGATGTTGCGACTGACATTAGAGTTTAACGTTGGTCTACAAATGAACACCTTGAATTTTGGGTGGGGTGACGATTATATCCTAGCATTTCCCATTATTTCAAATTTTAAAATTAGTTACAAGTAACGAAATAAACAACAAATGCGGACACAACATTGATTGGAGATTTGGAAATCTATTTATTTTTACAAGTGACAAATAAAATCAAATAGTGATCCATGTTTTTTATCGGATACAATTGCCTTATAACTAAGAAAGAAATAGTTTTATTATATGTTGTAATATCCTAATAATATCATGGGGATGTAAACCAATTCATGATCAAGACTTTCGTGAATTGATTATGTATATTAAACAGCAAGTAATATACATAATTTAAATTAAATTTGCTAAAGTAATGAATTTAACAATTAAAATTCCTCACATAATTTGACCTGTGTTTAACAAATTACATGTTATTGTTATTAAAATAGACGCGTCCAGTAATAGTCAATATCATAAAATAAAGTATAATAGTATTATAAGTACACATTTGGTGCAAATAACGAGGGCTTAAAATGAGTCCAAAATTTATGAAGGGATCATTTTCTAAAACATTATGAACAATCAGAAGATGATGGATGACTTGATGGTTTGTCAATCTATAAATGATTCTGGACTGATCCTTTTCCTTGTTCATGCTTCGTACAAGGTATACGGTCATAATACTCACCTATATAATAATAAAATTAATTACAATTAATCAAAATTAATATTAATATACAGATGCAGTTATATAAATTTCTTATGAATTCATAATAAATATTAGTTGCAACTATAACATGTAAGTAATATACTTTTGATTAACCTTAATTTTTTATATGGATTTTAACAATTAAAGAATAGATTATACTTACATGTGTGAGGTTATTTGGAAAAAGTGTTTGTTGATATAGGATCTACTTCATTGCACGTTGCACGGTTATGACCAAGCCATCTACACCTACTACAAAGAGTAATCTTCTTAATATCCTCACCACGAGATAGAATTCGCCTTTTTCTTTGTCTGTCATTCTTTTTCGTGGTGTTAGGGGGTTCATTAACGAGCTCTTCTACTTCCTTAGGGACTTCCCATTCACCATGATCACTTGCGGGAAATATGGCCTCAGAATAAGCAAGTATTTAACATTTTGCTGTATATTTCTTATCAACCAATGAGTCAACATCAACATCTTCAAACCTTGCTGCAGCAATGGCATGACTACATGGAATCCTGTGGATATCAAATTCCTTACACGTACAAAGCTTATTTAGCAAGTCGACTTCATCGCTTGTGTTCCCATGTATAACCTAATTGTTTAAATTTAGGTTAAACCCGAGAACATTTATCTTATATTCTCAATATAATTTGTAACAAACATGCTATTGTTGAAACTACAAACAATACTCCACAAAATTTCCTATTATTTAAAACGACATAAATGAGGTACGAGTAAGTTATTTTTTTTCCAATTTAAGAGAATATTTATAAACATTAATAACCAATCACTCATTGCTACTAGAGGAATATATGAAATTTATAAGACAATATATAAACAAAAGTGACATATTAAAAGTGGTCGAACATTAATGCAATCTATAAATTTAATATGTTAAAGTTAAGTATAATTTTGTTAATTACAGAAAGACTAATTATAAATACTATACGTACCTGAAAAATATATGCATTTATCCTAAGAACTTTGTACTTTAATGATTTGGTCCTGTTTGAACGTGTTATTGATTCAGCATCTTCAGTCAGATACCTATCTCCCCATTTTTAGGCCTTTTAACTACGATCCACAGACCATTCTTGTAACTTCGCATGAAAGTACTCTGCAAGCATGGTAATAGGCATCTCACGAGCAGCCCCCATAACGTTATTGAATGACTCGGATATGTTTGTAGTTATTCTCATATCCGGATAATGGTGCCTAGACTATTTCCCTTTTCTTGCGTTAATTAAGTACTTTGTAATGTCAGGATCTATCATATTCAAAACTGCCATATATTTATCAAATTCTTTTCTTGTGTATGCTCTAGAACAACAACGAAAAATGGTAATTATATCTGGATTTTTGAATCTGCTATTTAAGTTCATTTCCATATGGAATGCACAATAATCATGAAAAGCATTAGGAAACACTTTAGGAACTGTTTCTACAATGCTTGGATGTCTGTCTGATATAATAGCAAGATCTGTTATTATGCCTATTGCACAACTCAATTTTGACAGGAACAATTCCCAAGATTCGTTATTATCAGAATCTCCAATGCCTATTGCAATTGGGTAAGTGTTGTTATTCCCATCAGACGTTGCTGCCACAAATAAAGTCCCAGCATATCTACCAGACAAAAAAGCTCCATCAATGGTAATAACATGCCTCATACATTATGAAAAGCCTCATACATTATGAAAAGCCTCGAAGTGAAGGTCTTAAAGCCATGAAGAAGTATTTAAACCTTCCTTCAGAATTAACTTCAATATGAGTGCTAATTCCAAGATTCTTGGCTTTTAGTATATGACAATATGATGGTAGCTTAAAGAATGACTCCTCTGCAGTGCCTTTTATTAAATTCAAAGCATTTTCCTTTGACCTATATGCAGTGGTATATCCAATTTCAATCCCAAATTCCTCCCGGTAATTCTCAATAATATCTTTTGGCTTGTAGACTCTACCAGGCCTTAACAATTTCAGCTTTATGACATTAGCAATCACTATTAAAGTTGCAGTTCGGTTCTTTATCATGTACTTGTTAGGATCACATCTATGAACATTGTTAAAAATAGTCACCTTGAAACGTTCTGAAGGCTGCACCTTAGTAGCTCTTATCTTCCAATTACAATTTTTATGAACACACTTGATAACTACAAGGTTACTCTTGCTTTTGATGCTTCTTGTCTCAAATTGATTTCTTATAGCATAAATTCCTATTTCTGTAATAAGATGAGATTTAGAATCATAAACTTTACCAACACTAATCAAACCTCAAAATTTGAAACAACCATACTCATGCTGGAGCTATTACACTGTATTGGCATTGAATTTAGCGAGGATGGGACAACATCATTGTTTACATTGGTATGTCTCTCTACTTGGTTTACTAACCGTGGCCATGAAAATGAAATTCTATGTCCTTCATCAATTGGTTGAGATAATAGATTTATTTCATCATTTATATCATTAAATCCATCTGTAGATGTTTCTATAGAATGAAACATTTCCATGTTTTCATTTTCTTCACAAGAATTGAAATTAACCAATGACTATTCTACAGTCGATGAATGAAAGCCATGACAATTCTCAATATTTTCAAATGAATCAATATTGGCTATTGTATTCACATTATTACCTCCATCCTCTGTTGACCCACCATCAATATTATAATTTCTACCTTCATGCACGAGTATAGTATTTGAACCACGAATATCATTAGTTGATTTGCATGTGGATTGTCTTGTGTCTGTCGCATTAATTAAAATATACATTACAGCCTTGCTATGTTTGTCTTCAATGTACATGTTCAAAAATTCTTCTAAATCTTCATCATTACATATACAAACCGTGGGAATAAGGACATCATTCTTGAAGAAATATTTTATTGACAATCCTTTTTTATATTTATCAATTTTTAATTTCTTGTACAACTTCTCCTCCAATCCATGAAGATTATCTCCTCTTCGTAACCTTACAACAACACCTTCTCCACCAACATATTCCTCCCTACTTCCTATCATTATCCACCCACCACCATGTATGACGAGTGCACTAACTCCATCCATATTTCAACCTGTACAAACCATTCAAAATAAAGTGTTTACAGTTTATTGCAAGAAGCTCTTCTCTTTCCATATTTACAACCACATTCCAGTGATGATATAAGAATTTAATAATGAAACAAAGTCGATATCCATTTTAAAAATGCATTGAATCACTTTATTTCCAATGTTCTTACGCCTTAAATCGTAACATTGTTTTCAAAATCAATTTCACTTATGATTGAAATGGGTTTATTAAGGATGGATTGGACCATCATTGTTCAGTTAAGACAATGGTTGTATGCCACCATTACTTGGGCAAAAATGCAATTCAAGTATATATTGTCGATACGAGGTCGACATATGGTAGAATAAAGTCAATATCCATACAAAAATGCATTCAATTATTTTCTCCTCAAAATCAATTTCACTTATGATTGAAATGGGTTTATTAAGGGTGAATTGGACCATCATTGTTCAATTAAGACAATGGTGGTATGCCACCATTACTTAGGCAAAAATGCATTTGAAGTATACATTGTCGATATATGGTAGAATAAAGTCGATATCCATACAAAAATACATTCAATTATTTTATCCTCAAAATCAATTTCACATTTGATTGAAATGGGTTTATTAAAGGTGGATTAGACCATCATTGTTCAGTTAAGACAATGGTGGTATGCCACCAGTACTTGAGCAAAAATGCAATTCAAGTATACATTGTCGATACGAGGTCGACATATGGTAGAATAAAGTCGATATTCATACAAAAATGCATTCAATTATTTTATCCTCAAAATCAATTTCACTTATGATTGAAATGAGTTTATTAAGGGTGAATTGGACCATCATTGTTCAGTTAAGACAATGGTGGTATGCCACCATTACTTGGGCAAAAATGCAATTTTAGTATACATTGTCGATACGAGGTCGACATATGGTAGAATAAAGTCGATATCTATACAAAAATGCATTCAATTATTTTATCCTCAAAATCAATTTCACATATGATTGAAATGAGTTTATTAAGGGTGGATTGGACTATCATTGTTCAGTTAAGACAATGGTGGTATGACACCATTACTTAGGCAGAAATATAATTCAAGTATACATTGTCGATACGAGGTTGATATATGGTAGAATAAAGTCGATATCCATACAAAAATGCATTCAATTATTTTCTCCTCAAAATCAATTTCACTTATGATTGAAATGGGTTTATTAAGGGTGGATTGGACTATCATTGTTCAGTTAAGACAATGGTGGTATGACACCATTACTTGAAAAAATATGCAACTCAAGTAGACATGGTCGATACGAGGTCGACATATGGTAGAATAAAGTCGAAGAAATTCAATATACATATAATTATTCAATGATGCAGAAAATCATAAAGAAGGCAGAAAATTATAATTTTTTTTTACCTTTGTCAACTAAAAGCTAGTTGTTGTGTCTTGGTGGAGAATGGTTTCCCTTTAGAGATTAGGTCTTGTATTTAAATTTGTTGCAAGAATTACAATTTTAGAAGAATGGGCCGGAAGATTGGGTAAACCCACTATCTGATGGCTGAAGAAGAAGAAGAAATTAGTATAGTGATGCACTATGTTTTGCCTGGTAGAGAAGAAAGGAGGGCGCCCAGAAGAAGAAGAAGAAGAAATTAATTTGAGTGGAAGAATATGGGTCTTGTTTCTCACTTCTGCTATGTTGTTTTGTTTTTAAACCTTACCGATTAAAACCGATTGGGCTTGTAAAAAAAGCCTCAATTTAATAAAAAATATTATATGGGTCCTTAAGTGAAATTTGGCACCTAAAATGAACCCTTTAAGGCAAATGCCCATATAATAAAATACAATTTAGTCTGCTGCTATTAACAAGTTATCCATAATTCGAGGATAATAATATATATATTAAATTATGAATGGTATATTAATTAAATATAAAATTAAAAATATAAGATAAATAAATAATTATAAAAAAATTTATTAATAGAAATTAAATAAATTATAATATATAACAAAATAGTATATTTATTTATGAGTAATGAAAAGTCATTTTATATATTATTAATGAAATACCTTATTTATCACATTTTTTTATAAATCACAAATCATGTGAGACAATGTTAATGATAATTATATTTGGGTCTATATAATTATATTTAATTAAAAATTAATATATCAATTATAATTGTGATAAAGTTATGATATATAAACATGTTCTAATATGGTGTTAAAATCAATTAAGTTGATAACTGTTTTTTCATTAATTGAATTTCATAAAAAATTATTAGATTGTGATATATAATAGCCTTATGCACAAGCTTATGCATGTGATAGTCCAATTATTTAAATTTTTTATTCAACTTTTTTGTAAGTTTTTATGAGATTTTACTTATATGATATATAAAGAATTTCATTTTCAATGATAATTTATTTAACTTTAAATAATATTTAATGATATATTAAGAAGAAATATATCATTATACAAAATATATATCTAAAATGCAAAAATAGAAGATTGTTATTAATTATTAACAAATTAAATTAACATAATTTTTCCTATGAAAAACAATTAATTGACATAAGTAAATTGATCTTCTTGTTTTAGGTGTTTTTCTTTTACTCCTATGTGTCATCAATTTAAACATCATTTGATTTAATTTCATTAATTAACTCTATATATATATATATATATATATATATATATATATATATATATATATATATATATATATATATATATATATAGGCAATAGTTGATGTTTGTTCTTTCTCCATTTATTTTTTTCAATGTTTTTACATCCTAATTTTACTATTATTTAAATTTCTTATTTTAGTGTAACGCTAAATTTTTGAAACATTTGATGTGTTCTTTTTCGTGAAACATATTTTGTAATTTTTTATTAATTTTTCTTCAACAATTTTTTTTCTTTGTTTTTTATTAAAATAATGTTACTGCAATCATATTTAGACAAAATCAAAGATATTTAAAAGATTTAACATTTTTTATGAGAGATGAATTTAAGTACATAACTATATCGATTCTATGAAAAAATCATTCAAAATAATATAATGACAAAAGATGACTCCTTTCATGGAAGAAAAAAAGATGCACGATTGCACAATATGGACATCATACATATCTATATAATATAATACAAAAATATAATAAAATATGTTTAATTAATTAATCTAATTTAAAAAATCTCAAAACAGCTATATAGTTATTTAAACAATTTTGTTATTATATAATGAAATCAACAAAATATTTCACTGTTAGATGATTATTATTATAAATATTTTACTATTTATGGGCAATTTAATCAAAAGAATTAAAGTTTTTGATATTTAATTATTATCATTTATGTATTAATTTAATCCAAATTAAAGATATTAAAAAAAATATCAATGTTTGATTTTTAATAACAAGAAACAAAGGAAAAAAACTTGAAAATATAATTCTTTTAATTATGATTTCTTCTAGTTTTTCTAACGTTAAGTTGTTTTTGTAGTGACAATTACTACCCCTTTGCTTTGTTTTTAATAAAGAAAATAAATAAAAATGAATAAATATTTCAAACATTATTATTGAGTTAAACATTATTTATAAGAAAATGCTAAATATCCATGAAGTTGGAGGAGAGTATGAAAATAAGAAGTTTGAGTATGGGAAATAAAATATTAATTAGCCAAAAGGGGATGGAGATGATTTCTCAATAAAAAATCTGAATTGTTATATATACTTCCTGTAAAAAAAAAAAACTTATTTTTCTTTATTTTTAAAAATATTTATAATACCTATAGAGAGAAATATAAAGTATCTAACTAATGATTACTTGATATACTAAAAATAAAATTAAATAATTTACGTACTAAATAATAGGTTAACATATTAACAATATATTTTTCGAGGATGTTATAATTTATATAACATATAATAAGACTTAAAAGACTTGAATATATTAGAATTTCTTTAGATGATAACAAATGATCAATAATTTATTAAAATATAATATAATTAATTGTTTTAAATTAATGGAAGTTTATTAATTAAATAATAATTATAAATAATAAATAAATAAAATATTATTAATACATAGATAAAAATGCTATAGATAAAACTTTACGAAGAGGTTACATATTTGTATTTTGAAACATTTAAAATTAATTAAATATTAAATACAGTTTAAAAAAAGTAACTACATTTAATTAAAAAAAATCATTGTTGAAAATATAAAAAATTAAATATTCCTAAATAATAGATATGAAAAATGGCAAACATATGTAATATATGCCAAAAAAAAAATATAGATAAAATTGTACTTTTTTTTTCTAACGATAAACTCACATTTTTATAGTGGTAATATATGTTTGTGTGTGAAAGAGATAATAAGTATTATAATTGTGCTATTATGAAATTTTCATGCACAATTTTTCATTTATTTTTTATCAAAATTATTTATATTATTGATAAAATTATATGAAAAAATAAAAATAAAGTATTTTTTTTAGATAATTTTATCTAATTTGATTGTAAAATATAAATTTGTATGACATATATGCTCCATCATTAATAAATAAAACAATGTTTTCATAATATATAGATTATTTTATCGTATGTATTGAGTAGTAAAAAAAATATTATTTTTGAAAGTTTTTAGTTATAGACCAAATATACTTAGAGGGAGGTAAATAGGTTATTTTTAATTTTATCAAATTTTAATTATGTAACCTAATCACAACAGCCAGACATGCAATCACGTATAAAAATAAAATGCGAAATTAAAGTAATAATAACACACGAGATTTTTAGGTGGAAACAACATAGGTCACAACAGATAAATCATTGGTCCACCGGACCACCTAACTATCCACTATGAAAATCAATGTTCAATTACAACCTCAAGTCTTAGACTACCCTTCACAGATAAATCTCCTTTATATAATTTACTTACGAGTCGTTACTCCTTTCACAGCCTTCACAAGCTAGGTGTCTAAATCCGGACAACGTTCTGATCTACTTGAGTCCTACAAGATTAATCGAACCCGTCAAATTCGATAATTTCGAGTCACACGAAATACTGAACACGTCACCTTAGTACCTGAAAAGTTAGCACAAATAACACAAGTGTAAAGTGTGTCCTAGAGTAGATTCAATAATGAAAAACCTTAACTAGCAGATTCAATAGCATACAATGTAAAAATTAAATCAGCTAACAAACTTTAGAACAATCATGTAAAGATCAATATCATGAAAAGCAATTAGGCATATGAATAATTCAAATATAACCACACAATATGTTTGAACAATTAAATCAAGAAAAGACCTAAGATTAATAGATGAAGAGAAAACAATTTTCTTTGAAAGCTCCAACAGATGTAAAAAATATTATATGCAGTATGGTATCTTTTTCTCTAATAAAGGTTGTTTATATAGAGTGCAATTTGACATAAGAGAGAATTAATAATAAAGTACAATTCTACTCATATCAGGATTTAGCTTTCACAACAATTCTACTCATACCAGGATTTTGCTTTCACAACAATTCTACTCATACAAGGATTCTACTTTCACAACAATTCTACTCATATAAGGATTCTACTTTCACAATAATTCTACTCATATAAAGATTATGCTTTCAATATTAAATGAAGTCAAATTGGTAAGCAAGATAAGTGGAACAAATTATCAAAACACTTCGATCTATCTAACTGTGTGCACAGAAATTCTTCTAAGTGTACGTGCTTTATTATGTGATGGTGTATGCTTGAAACATATATTTCTACTTAATACATACGTATTGAGAGCTCAGTAGTTTCTTCAACTTTGATTGATTGACTTAACAACGAGTCTAGATACTATATTAAAATTAATTATTTTGTCCACGAAAATTGCCAACACTCATAAACCTTACAATCTCCCCCTTTGGCATTTTCGTGTGGCAAAACCACTCTCTCACTACACAAAGCTCATGGGTAAATACTCATTACATCAATTACACACTTTCAATAGTGGAACTATCTATGATCCAATGGAACCATCTTCGCTTGATACTTGATACGTTCAATGCACTGAAAAAAAAGACCAATAAACAGCACACCAATTTGGCTTGAAAGCCTCATTGTTTATTAGTTCAGTGTACATAGAAGTGTGAATGAAATGTAGTGTATGCATACAATTAATGAATACAATCTCTCCCCCTAAATTCAATCTCCATAGCAACATGAATCTTTTTCCCCCTTTTTGATATACGAAAATGAGAAATCATGAAATAGCGAAAATGACATGGATCGCTCTCCCCAAGGTTCAACAATTATCGAAACGGGCTAAAAATGCATACGATCGCACATATATATGTCCAAAGCATGTAGGAGAAATTGCACAAGTTGAAAAAGAATAATAATGAAATATGTATGCAATGACTCCCCCTAAGTTTTATAACTCTCTAGAAGTAAAATAAATTTAATACGATCTAAATAACAAGAAGTAGTAATAAAAGAAAACAAAAAATGTTGATTTTTTTTTTTTTTTTAATTTTTTTTTACCACACAAAGCAATAAACCCATTTAAGACGAATAAGTATACAACCAATTGAAAAATCATTTTTGTTTAAATTTTGATCATTCATTATATTAGCAAATAAAGTAAATAGGTCACACAAACATACTAATACATATAATGGCATGTTGACATTTATTTAGAGCGGTATATAGTGTGAACTCCACTAGTATTTCAATTAATTCATTTATGACCAATTATAAGAGACCTAAAAGAAAATAATGTCATCTATCGTGCTAAATTGCAATTAAGTTTTCAATCTTATAAGATAAAATATGTCTACTAAAAGGAAATTTTTAATTTTTTAAAAATTTTTTTGCTCTTTCTTTTTGTACATGCCAAATAAAATTTCTTAATTAAATTTTTATTTTTATTTTATTTACTATTTTTTTTGTAACATGCACGAGCCATAAATCTAATATGATGACTTTCACACTAGTTATGAGGTAGCTCATCTTCGCTCACTACGGTAGTTGTACACATCATAGTAGATAGCCCTCTCAATACTAGTTATCTCCCTAAGGTGAAATATTTTAAAAGATAATGAAATAGAACTCAACACAATTTTCACAAGTCAAGATTAGCTCAAGTTTTAGAGTCTTTCAAAATTAATCATAAATTTCAAGTATGACATACATGAGTGTTCAGTGAGTGTGTGAATAAGTTCAGTCAATAGTGTCATCACATGTGAATAATGCAAGTGTGTGTAGAATTTTGAATTGTTGCGTTATATATACAATGAAAAATTAAAATAAGATAAGTTACAAAAGGACAAGGTTGTATATGTATAAGTATTATCTGAGTCCATTATCTTGTAGGTTTTTTTTTTAAACAATCTTACTAAAAAAAATTCTAACAACAGAAAGAAAATAAACCTACAAAATTACTCACCTAGGGTCATTTAAGCACTCAAACAAAGGTACCTAGGTGGGACAAACAATAATGGTCAAGGTGACAGAAAACATGCAATCTTTTCTAACCCAAATTTTCATAATTTATGACTTTTCTATGTCTTTGGGTTGAGATTTAATTGCCTTAGGCTTTGTAAGCCTATTATTGGACTTAACTTTCCTATTCAAATTCATCCTAAATGAAGATGTCACATATATGGTAAAATGATAATTATGAGCTCTATCACTATAAGCATGAAGATAATTATTAGATTGAAGATTATTCATCAGAAATCTACACTTAGGTCGAATATGGCCATTTCTACCACAATAATGACAAACAGGCACAAACTTAACAGTTTTAGCTACTACAGTTGTAGTGGGTGTTTGTGCACAATTAAAATATGTAGGAGTAAAATAAGAGAACCTTACAAATGTAGTTTTTGAGTTCGAAGGTGTACAACTTTCATCTAAGAATCCATGACCACATGTATCACCATATGACTTACCAATGCTCAATATTTTGTCTAGTCGTTCAGCTCCAATAGTTAATCTCTTCACAGTTTCCTTTGATTGCTCTAATTCCTGCACAAACTTTGAATTTTCCTGTTTGATACCTGCAAGACTCAAACTCAACTGGTTAACATGCTCAGACAATTCAACTTTTTCTTTTTCTAAAACTGACAAATTAAGTTCTTGCAAATTGATTTGATCATTCAACTTTGTCACAATTATAAGAAGCTTATCTTTTTCTTTCTTACAATTAATCAAATCAAAAAATAATTCTTCAAAACTGTTTGCATTAAATTTAGCAATAATAGATTTACTTCCTTCATCATCTGAGTCAAGGTCTGACTCACTGGAGTATCCATCAACAGTTGCAGTAAAAGTTACGTAGTTAGTGTTACCATCATCTGAACCACTTAGCTTGGTCTTGATCACTTTCTAAGTCACTAAGGGTAGCATTAAAAGCTTTTCTTGCTTTCTTCTTCTTGTTGGCACACTCAGCTGCAGAGTGACCAAAACCATTGCATTCAAAACATTTAAGTCCATTGGGTTTAGTTTTTTTACCTTCTGAACTCATTGGCATGATTTCTATTCCCTTACGACTTTTATGGCTTGATTTTTCTTTAATTTGTAGATCCTTTTTGTTGAACATTTTCTTGAGTTTTCTAGCTAGAATGAGTAGATCTTCATCTTCCATAATATCATCACTATCACCATCATCAACGTTGGTGGTTTTGAAAGCAACACTTATATTCCTTTTGGGTATTCAAAGGTTCATCTCAAATGTTTGAATTGAACTAACAAGTTCTTCAATCTTAATGGTGTTAATGTCTTTACTCTCCTCTATTGTGGTGACCTTTGCTTGAAAGTGTTCTGGTAGTGAGCATAAGACTTTTCAAACTAACCTGCGTTCATCAATTTTATCTCCAAGATTTGAAGATGAGTTAGCAATATCACATAGTTTAGCATAAAATTCAGAAAACATTTCATCCTCCTCCATTCTAAGATTTTCAAACTTAGTAACTAGCATGCGAAGTTTAGTTCGTTTAACTTGAGATATGCCTTTATGAGCAACTACTAGAGTGTCCCAAGCAGCCTTAGCAGTTTCAACATCAGAAATGCATCGGAATTCATCTGATCACACAGCACTAAATATGACATTAATTCCCTTTTGATTCCAACAACTACCGGTTTTATCTAAAGTAGTCCATTCAATCCTAAGCTTAAGTGTGACTACTTTATCCTTAGTAACAGTAGGTGGCTCCCAATCATAAAGCACAGAATTTCATACACTTTCATATAAGGAGCGTAAAAAGACTCTCATACGAGCTTTCTAATATGGATAGTTAGACCCATCAAAGTAGGGTGGACGGATTGTAGAAGAACCCTCTTTCAAATGATCCATAACAAGGTCTAGGCAACACTAAGTTTATCTAGTAACCCGCTCTGATACCAATTGAAAGTTCTAAGTTATGGACCTAATAAGCCTAGAGGGGGGGTGAATAGCTTATTTGTTTCAGGTTGTTCCGTGAACGTGTTCGAGAGCTTGAGAAAAGTTGTTCAAAGCTTTGGTCCAGATCCATTCACCTACCTTGAAGAGACTTTGAAGAAAAGAGCGACGACTCGTAAGTAGAGTACACAGGGGCGTTATCACTATAAGGGTAGTCTAAGACCTCTTGTACTTGAATATTTATTTTTTCATAGTAGACAGGTTAGGTGGTCCCGGTGGACCGGTGGTTTTCCTCTTAGGTTGTATTGACCTAGGTTGTTTCCATTTAAAAATCTGCGTGTCATCTTTTCTTTATTTTTGCAATTATTTCGTAACTGCATGTCTGATCGCTGTGATTAGTTTAAAAATTTAAAATAATGCATAATTGTTACAAATAAGTTATTCAACCCCCTCTAGGCTTATTAGATTCATAACTTAGAACTTTCAATTGGTATCAGAGCGGGTCACTAGATAAACTTAGTGTTGCCTAGAACCTTGTTATGAATCATTTGAGAGAGGGTTCTTCTACAACCGTCCACCCTACTTTGATGGATATAACTATTCATATTAGAAAGTTCGTATGAGAGCCTTTTTACTCCTTAGAAGAATTTTTGTGCACACAGTTAGATAGATCGAAGTGTTTTGATAATTTATTCCACTTATCTTGCTTACTAATTCTACTCATATAAGGATTATACTTTCAATATTAAATGAGATCAAATTGGTAAGTAAGATAAATGGAACAAATTATTAAAATACTTCGATCTATCTAACTGTGTGCACATATATTCTTCTAAGTGTACGTGCATTATTGTGTGATAATGTATGCTTGAAACATATATTTTTACCTGATATATACGTATTGAGAGCTCAATAGTTTCTTCAACTTTGATTGATTGATTGACTTAACGAGTCTAGATACTATATTATAATTAATTATTTAATCCACAAAAATTACCAACACTCTTAAACCTTAAAATTTTTAAACGGATTGAACAATTATTTTATTAATTTTAGATCATGCTATTATTATCCTTTAAAAAAATTAGATATTAAATGATATTAAATTTTAGGGATTATTTTTGCTGGTTTATACAAGTGATTGCTAGAATATTCTAGCTTTTCAAATAGTCAAATCTATCATCAGTTCAAGTAATTATCACACTCACTTAAAATAGTTCATTCCAAGACGCTTCAAATGGCAACAAGAGTTCCATAAACCAACACATAATAATAGCTCAAACATTCTGGGTTCGTTCAGAAGTATAAAAAAAAAACCCGGTTCGTCTCCACATAAGAGCAACACGTATACATACACTTGTTCCAGCTTGGAGTTTAAACTTTGAAGTTTCTATAGTCCTTAATTTAACACCCTCCAAATCAATCTCATTTGAATTCAATTTGCTAAGTTTATTATTTTTTTCATCATGGGTTTTCTTAATTACATATCTGAGCTCCGTGATTGGCCTGATTTTCATCACCACAAGCTCAAGAAACGAAAACAACTCCAGATAAAATAGTCGTACTCTTCTTCTTCCACTGTTTTTTGATTTTAATAATCTTGGTATAGTCTGTTTTTAAAAACAGACAGTGGAGATAAAAGTGAAAATGGACTGTGAAGGTTGCGATAGAAGAGTGAAGAAATCAGTGGACGGCATGAAAGGAGTGACACAAGTTGAAGTAGATCCAAAACAGAGTAAGCTTACGGTGATCGGGTACGTTGAACCCAATAAGGTATTGCAACGTGTCAGGCATCGAACGGGGAAGAAAGCAGAGTTTTGGCCGTATGTTCCTTACGATGTCGTTCCTCATCCGTATGCGCCTGAGGCCTACGACAAGAAAGCCCCGCCTGGGTATGTCCGGAATGTGCTGGTGGATCCAGAGGCGTCTTCTCTTGCACGGGCTGGCTCTTTCGAGGTGAAGTATACGACGGCGTTTAGTGATGAAAACCCGAATGCTTGTGCAATTATGTGATTTTTAACTGAGGCATGTGTACTTTAGTAATATGTTTTTTAATTGAAAAGTAATAGTGGTGGTGGTGGTGGCGGCGGCGGCGAGTTATGAGTTTTGATAGTGTTTTCAATAGGGTGGGACAAATTGGAAGGAGATCTTTATTTTCACTCCAAATGTTTGTAGCTTGGGATGGAGTTATCTAATTAAAGTTTGAAGGATTTGTAGAGGTTAAATACATTCTATTAATGAAAAATATATCTTTATTTATAATTTATATGCTTTAAATTAGTAATTTTTATATAAAAATTAAATTAATTTACGTTTATGTTTAAAGATAGGACAAAGAGTCTGACCTTTAACCCACTTTATATTGGTATTTTAGTTGTTGGATAATTTTTATCGGTAAAAAAATTATTTTACTTGCGAGCAGCATAATTAGGATTAAGTATCGAACCAAAATTGTCAATTTTAAGATAATTTGAATTCGATTTAATTTAAAATAAATTATAAAATTTTCAATCTAAATTTGATAATCGGAGATATTAATTTGATCTAAATTTGAATTCGATCGAACTGGCCAGATTGAATTAAATACAAATTATAATTTTATTTTTTTAACATATAATATGAAAAATTACATAAAAGTTAAAAAAAATTTAAAACAAAATTATTATCTATACTATTTCAATATTAAATTGTAATAAACATGAATGAAAAAATTCAATATGAATTACATAATTTTAATTTCAAATACCAAAATTTTAAAATAAAGTTTAAACATATTAAAAATTCTAATTATATTAAAATAAACATAAAAATTACAAATTATTGTTCCTCTAAAATTTCAAACCCGAAAGACATTCAAATGAATATAAAAATTAAAATTAATATAATAATAATTAGAGTTTAAAAAAATAAGAATTAATTACTTTTTATTTAAAAAAATTGTGGTTTAATTATAAGAAAATTATCCATTCATTTATATAGATATATAGAAGGGTATTATAATATTTTAATTATTTTATTTTTATAAATTAAATATATTTATTATTATTTTTAATATAAATATTAAATTGAATAATTTTATTAAAATAATTATAATTATGATTTTTTAATTTTTACTAATATTATACTTTAATTTTTTAACTAAAATTTAGTCCCTTAATTTTTACTTTTATCAAATGTCATCTTAACGAAACTAATTGTGTTAAAATTAAAAAATTAGAAGACTAAGTTATATTATAATAGTAATTTAAACACGTTAATTATTTTTTTTTAAGTTTAAATATATTAATTATGCTTGTTATAGTAAAATTTTAACATAATTTATAAACTTTGCTTAAATTTTTAAAATTTGAAAAATTAGTGATCAAATATTAGGAAAAAAATTTAGATGTAACTCTGTCACAAATACTATGGATTAAATAAGCATATAGCACTCTCATAAATAGTTTGATACAAAACGACACATTTTTATTGTGTCAACAAAAAATCTGTTAACATACATGATATGTCTACTATTTAATTTTATTTTAGATAAGTATCCGGTTATTTAAGTATATTTTTGTAATTACAAGCACATTTAAATTAAAATATTAAAAAAATGTTTTTTTTTCCTCCCTTTTATTATATTATATAGTTAATGTTATAGCTTATTTAGATCCGCAATTAAAGAATATATTTTTTTTCTTTAAAAAAAATTACACGTCCATACTAATGTAAATTGTAATGGTTTAGTAATTCGAAAAATATGCATATAATTTGAACAATGACAATCAAATATAACTATCTGAAACAAAATTGAATATTTAATTACAGTTGTTTATTCTGTAAAACAATTTCACAATTTCTTTCTTTGTTCACACACAAAAGTGTTCTTATGTTTTTTCTCAGTTTCTTTGTCAATAATGTATTGTCCCTTATAGTTTAATTTTAAAGGTGATGCTTCATTTTTTTTTTTAGATGTGTGTTCGAGTCATCTTCTTATAATTTAAAATAATTAGTTAATAAATGAATATCTTAAAACAAATTTTGTATAAATTGACCCAAAAAAAAAACATTTCCATCAATATCATGTTATGTTTATTAATCAATTAGTTTCTTTTAGAATCATTTGTCAGTGTTATGGATTATTGATAAAATGTTAAAATCTATTTGTTTATTTTTTTTTATAAAAAAAATTCATTTTTATTAAAATAAAATATTATAAGAATTAGATTATAACGTCTGAATACAAAAAAAAATAGAAAGTGTATGACATGCTAGTCAGCCTTCTAGCCATGCAAAGATGCAAACTTTCCTAAGTGGCTAACTATAATGTTTAATTATTGCTGAAATATCTCGTGATGAAAGTCATTGGACTATAGTAATTGAATTCAATTGAATCAAAATATCTTATTATTGTGCCAGTAGAATATTTGATAGCATTGTTAGGATATGTGACGTAGCGAAATGTTGAACAGATTAAGAATAATGAATAATAAATGTGCAAGTGTAATATAAAATGATATAAAATATTTAACGTGGGAAAATCCACTCATATGTGAGAGGGAAACAACCACAGGACAACTCCGAAAAATTTTCACTATATGAAAAAAAAATGGGTATAATAATTCTCTCAAGTTTATACCCAATCTTGAGATATTACAATATTATACTCATAAAGTGTATTTCTCACACTCACAAAAATGTAGTAAATCTCTCACTAATTTAATTCTGCAGGTATTTATCACTCTCTGCAGGAACACCTCATTTTTATCTCACAACTAAAATTTTACTGTAGTATTTTCTCAGTTGATTTTTTTATCAGCTCTTCTCTCTACTCTCATATGTATGTTCTATGTATGTTCTGAGATAATTTTATTTATGCTCCTCTCCATCTCTATTTATAAAAAAATTACATATCAAATACCTAATTGCTTACATCATCTGCATTCCTCCTATTTTAACATTTGTTGCACCGCTCATTTTTTAGCTGATCATTTCTTCTTCTTCTTCTTCAAAGATGACTACTGATATGCTCCAAGAAAAAATTTAATGAGGCGAACCCCATCAAGCATCGCATATAACTTTGGCATAAATATGTATTTTCTTAACCCATAAATACACTCCACAGGCTCTTAGTAGTTTTTTTTTTTTTTTTTAATATGAATATAGTATACCATGTACAAACTTATACAGTAAATATTCAATAGCATTAAAGTACACCCATTGTGCATTGCTATAGCAATTTAGTAGCAGTTTTCCATTCAACATATTAGTTTGTGCCGATAAATTGAAGCTTTATTGAACATTGGAGACTGTTGTTCTAATCGACCACCCAACTAATAATTATTGCAAAGCAAACTCTACTCCAAATGCTTTTACTATACCACAAACACACAACGCATCGACTTTTGAAGATGCCAATTTGCATTAATATTGTATCCTCTTTTGTTCATAATAAAAGAACCACAAATTGTTTGGTGAGAATAATTCAATCACAACTCCATGGTACCTTAAGAGTATATATATATATTTTAGAAGAGTACTTCTATACATTACAATTATATCATAATTAATACAATAATTTTTTATTGAATATAATTATCTTACTAATAATACAATGTCATATCACTTGTAATTTATCATAAATAGAGTTTTTATTTTTAGAAAGATATCACAAGATAAATGATGTGATATGATAAAATTGATTATTGACTTAACAGAAACCCACACAAGTTTTATTAGATCAATAAAATTTTGTCCATAATTACAAATTTATAATAAATAAGATTTTCCTTATTTAAAACCAAATTGAATACTTAATTCACTATTTGTATTCTATAAAACAATTTTACAATTTTTTTTTTCTATGTTCACATAAAAACAACTTGAAAACGTTATAGTTTGGTTTTTTTTTTTTTTTGGAATAATCTATTGACTATTGTAGTTTTATTTACAATGTAATGGATAAAAATATTTGTTATTATTTTTTTGAAAAAATTAGAAATAAAAAACCTTATTAAAATTAATTAATGTATAATTTTGTTATATACATTACTTGTAGATTTTTTTTTTCTTTTCAAATAATAAATACTTATTTTAAAATATGGTAAAAGTATTAAAAAATAAACTTTCAATAGAGCCTATTAAGTAAGACTAATGTTATGCTTTAATTTACTGCATTTTTTATATTATTTTATAAATCTATCGGTTTTTAAAATTAGTATTTTATTATATATTTTTGTTAACTTTAATACTTATAATATTTAATTCAAGTTAATTATTATAATTTTTTTACTTAAAAAAAAGGATAAATATTTATAATATTTTTCACCAAACTATCAAACCTGCAATTGTCTAGGAAGCTCTATTAGCTAGTACCTATAAGGTGAATGAAAATTTGTTTTTCCCTGTATTTGGAGAGTGGATGCACGTCAATGCTAACCAAATGGCCCCCCTAAATAATTATTATAATTTTTTTACTTAAAAAAAAGGATAAATATTTATAATATTTTTCACCAAACTATCAAACCTGCAATTGTCTAGGAAGCTCTATTAGCTAGTACCTATACGATGAATAAAAATTTGTTTTTCCCTGTATTTGGAGAGTGGATGCGCGTCAGTGCTAACCAAATGGCCCCCCTGAATAAGTTTTGGCTCATCACCAGATCAGAAGTATCTACACCACTCAACAGCTCCACACCAACTCAGTCTCTACAGCCAGCTAAGCCAACCTCTCGAACTGGCAAACAGAAATTTCTTCAATCATTGACAACACCTAACATCAAATTCCCGCAAGAGCAGAACTCTTCTCACTCAGTCACTCAACAGGAAACTTTTTCAGCCAAAATCAATAGGTTACATGCTGAAGTGCAGGAATTTTTGCTCCTGACTCAAGATTTGGACCTCATTCACTTTGCTGCTGCTTATGAAGAATGACATTCTGCAGGTTACTCAAATCCCACTGATCTCAACCTTAAGTGCCGATTACTTGCTTAAGCCATAGGGTTCCGTCTAGAGTTCAACATACAGGAACCCCCAAGACGTCTCACAACCACTAGAATCTTCCAGCTGGCCGAATTTGTACATAATGGCGTCTCTTTACATGCTGTTGACCATATCTCCAAGTTAACTTTTGCTGTATTCCAATATTAAATGCTGCAACAACAGGAAGCTAGGAACAAACCAATGTGTGTCAACAAGCCACAGGCAGACCACAATGCCACTAATACCAAACCTGGACCATCCAAACGCAAAGCCACTGAGGGCAACCAAACAGCTTGCAAAAAAATTTTCTTAAGCAGTTCTGATTACAACATGGGTTCTGACTCTTTAATGTGTTTGAATGACTTTTTTCATCCTGGCTTAAATAATTTACAGGATACTGGCTCTAGCTCGGTGGGAGGTGGAGCTGCTGATGAAGCTGCTGACACAACATCAAACAAAGTAATTGGTAAACAACATCGAACTGGGACAGGGGGTTACCTACCCCAGGAAGCTGATAAAGGTGGGGAGGCGACCTCTAACTTGCCCCCCTTTCATCCATGATCATCCTTAGTTGGAATGGCCGGGGGTTGGTCCGACCCCGAGCCAAGCGCGAGTTGCGCTTTTTGGTTAAAAAACAGAATCTGGACATTGTATGGTTAATGGAAACGAAAGTTAAGGACTTACAAGCTTCCCAGCTAGGAACTACTCTTGTAGGATTCAACAATAGCCTAATCATACCTGCGGTGGGGTTGTAAGGCGGCTATTGTTTATTTTGGAAAGATAATGTAAACTTAATAGTGAATTTTGTGGGAAGCACTTTTGTAATTGCAAATCTAAACCCTGATTGTGGTTCAAATGCAATAAAACATCTCATATTTACTTACATCCCTCCTTACCCACGAGAAAAGAAACAAGTTTGGATGGATATCTCAAATAGGATCAACACTCTGAATCAATTCTGGTGTTTAATTGGAGATCTCAATGACATTACTAATGAGTCTGAAAAATGTGGTGGCTCACCTTTTTCCAATTACCCAATGAATGAACTAACCCAATTCATTGATGTACATGGTGCAGTGGACATGGGCAGTGTTGGCTGTAAATTCACTTGGTGTAACAAATGACAGAAAGATCACAGGATTCTTCAAAAATTGGATTGAGCCATTTCTTCTGTTCAATGGATTGATGTGTTCCCAAAAGCAATGGTCACCAATCTCCCAACCTACACCTCAGATCATAATCCAATAATTCTACATCTCAATGGTACACAGGAAAAATATCTAAAACGACCTTTCCAGTTTTATGAAATGTGGACTCACGACACTAGCTGTGAAACACTGATTAAGGAGACCTAGGAGTCACACACAGACAGTCATACCAACATCACTGACATACTCACATCTCTGGCTACAGCCCTACCCAACTGGAACAAACAGCATTTTGGATTTATCCCAGGGAAAATAAAGAGACTGGAATCACAACTCAGGGATATACAACAAGATTTGCCTACTGAAAACACAAAGGAAATGGAAAAGATGGTTTGCTCTTTACTAGAAGAACAATACACTCGATGGGATTCAATGTGGAAACAGAAATTCAGAGAAATGTGGATAAAAGAGGGAGACAGAAACACAAGATTCTTTTACACATCCACCTTATTGAGGAGGAAATCAAATTTTATCCATTGCTTAAAGCTTAATGATGGCAGAACAACATGGGACAGACAAGAAATTGGGAATATTTTTTTACACCACTTTAAAACCTCCTTCACTTCGGATAGTCCCCTCTTACATCCTGATCTTGATCAGTTATTCCCCACAGTGGTAACTCTAGAAGAAAATTCACTTCTCATAGAAGTACCAACTTATTCAGAAATCAAGAAAGCATTGTGGGAAATGGGAGATTACAAAGCCCCAGGACCAGATGGGTTCCCAGCAGGATTTTACAAGAAATACTGGCACATCACAGAGGAGTCAATTGTTAAGGAAATACAACAATTCTTCATAACAGGCACTTTACAGGCAAATTGGAATCATACTTTCCTCACCCTGATCCCAAAAATTGCTAGTCCCTTGAGGTGCACGGACTTCAGACCCATCAGTCTCTGCAATGTCAGTTATAAAATTATTGCTCGACTGTTTGTTAACCGATTACATGCCATCCTCCAAAAACACATATCTCCCTTCCAATCAGCTTTTCTTCCAGGGCGATGGATAGCAGAAAACACCATACTGGCTCAAGAGGTAGCTCATACAATATCAAAGAAAACTACAGGCAAAGGTGGACTCATGGGGATTAAATTAGACATGGAAAAGGCATATGACAGAGTGGAATGGACTTTCCTCATGCACATAATGGAATTATGGGGCTTTTCAGAGAAATTTCGGCAGTTAATCCTACAATGCATATCCACTTCTTCGTTCTCCATTCCAATAAATGGTTCACCTTTTGGCAGGTTTAAACCTTCAAGAGGACTTCGATAAGGGGATCCTTTGTCACCTTACCTCTTTCTCATTATATCAGAATGCCTCTCCAGAATGATTATGAAGGCTGAACATCAAGGCGGCTGAACATCAAGGCTGAACATCGAGGCTTAATTCATGGGATAAAAATTGCAAGAAGAGCCCCTGCCATTTCTCATTTAATGTACGCAGATGATGTGGTTATCTTCCTGCGAGGAAACCTTCTAAACACTAACAACATCAAAACCATTTTACAAGATTATGGGAAATGGTCAGGACAGAAAGTGAATCTCTCCAAATCTGTTCTTTTCTTCTCCAAAAACATGTACACCACGCTTCAAACCACCATATGCAACATACTCCAGATTCAGAAAACAAATGGTAACATTAAATATTTGGGCAATTCACTTCCCCTCAGCAGATCAAAAAAAGCAAATTTTCAAGGCATTATCCAGAAACTCAAAAGCAAACTTCAAAGCTGGAAATCCAAACGCCTTTCTACTGCGGGTAAAGCCACACTCATTAGATCAGTATTGCAAAACATCCCTATTTATGCATTAAGTACCTTCAAACTTCCTTCAAGTATATGGGCAGAGGCTGACTCCATAATTCGAAAGTTCTGGTGGAACAAAGCCATAGCGGACTCACATTATTATTCACCTATTGCTTGGAACCAAATCTGTCAACCCAAAGAAGCAGGCGGTCTAGGTTTCTGACAATTAAAAGATTTTAATTAAGCCATGCTCTCCAAACTGGCTTGGGACATTTTCAAAAATTCGAATAAACTTTGGGTTCGCATCGTCAGTGCCAAATACATCAGAGACCTAGATTTCTCCACCATTGTTCCACGTAACACAGACTCTTACATTTGGAAGGGTATACTGTAGGGGAAAGATTTAGTAATACAAGGAAGTTATTGGCAACTTGGACAGGGCAGCTCGGTGAACATCTGGACACACCCTTGGATTCCTGGTTTACCATACCAAAAACTCCCCACTACAGTTGGACACCTCAATCAATCGCACATTGTTAGTCCTATCGACCTTTGCCATTGGAACCCAAATCTGCAATGGGATTTAACCAAGATGGACCACCTTTTTCCATCACATGTTGTCAACTTCATACAGGCACTTCCCCCACCTACACTAGGTACACCAGATACCCTCACGTGGTTTGGAACAGGTAAGAGAAATTTTTCAGTAAAAGACGTTTACCTCACATTGGTCAAAAGCAAAAAAATGATTGATTGCTCAAGTTATTGGAAACTACTCTGGAAAGCCAACTTACATGAAAGACACAAAATCTTTCTGTGGAAGATTCTAAAAAATGTACTCAGCACAAAGAAGAAGCTAATTCATTTCACCTCAATCACGGATGTTAACTGTGCCCTCTGTCATCAGGAAGTGGAAGATGTAGAACACCTATTTATCCGGTGTAAGATACTACAATCTTGGTGGAAACACTGGAATTGGAACTTACAATGGGAGTTTACTCACAAACTTGATATTTTTACTTATGTCAAGTTCCTTTTACAACCACCTAAGCTTCTCCTTCCGGCTGACTGTTCCGTTGAACTCTTCACACTGACTGCTGTCATCATGCTTGAACATTTATGGTTTACCATAAACAAAGTAATGTTCAATAAAGGTAATATCGAAGGCTCTAATTCAATCCAGTCAATAGTCCGTAGAGTGGCAGAATTCAAACAGCATTTACTAGCAAAAAAATAGCTTGATTCTCACAACTCCAAAGAAGATATTTACATTCCCATACCCAATCAGTGGCAACCACCTCCACAAAATGCGGTAAAATACAACTTTGACGCTGCTTGGAATAATGGGACAGCAACGATTGGCTTTGTCGTTTCTGATAATAGGGGGTACATTATCGAATCCTGGACATAACAGAGGTACACTAATTGTGTAGATGTTGCAGAAACCCTAGCACTCGAAGCGGCTATTACCCATGCCCTCACCATTAAACATAAGGCAATTTACATGGAAGGAGATGCAAAATTTGTAATTCAGGCCTTAATGGAAGACAGCACGGAAGAAATTTCAAACACAGTAGCATCAATCATCCAGCACCTACAACATCAGCTTTCGCAGTTTTCCATGATATCTATACGTTGGATCCCAAGAAATTTGAACTGCAGAGCTCATAACCTGGTCAAAAATCACTCACATGGAGCTGTGATCACCACTTCTCATCTACCAGAGACTCATACTACTTCACACTTTAACAACATTGTCATTCACCACACATCTTAGGCAGTTGCCTTTCACTTTTAGCAACAACAAAAAAAAAACTCTACTCCAAATGCTTTTACTATACCACAAACACACAACGCATCGACTTTTGAAGATGCCAATTTGCATTAATATTATATCCTATTTTGTTCATAGTAAACGAACCACAAATTGTTTGGTGAGAATAATTCAATCACAACTCCATGGTACCTTAAGAGTATATGTATATTTTAGAAGAGTACTTCGATCTGTACATTAGAATTATATCATAATTGATATAACAGTTTTTTATTGAATACAATTATGTAGACTCGACTGTACTTACCAATAATACAATGTCATATCACTTGTGATTGAGATTGACTACTGACTTAATAAAGGCCCACACAAGTTTTGTTTGACCAATAAATTTTTGTCGCCTCATTTATGATCATTACAAATTTGTAATAAATAAGATTTTCCTTATTTAAAATTGTTATGAGAGAATTCAATTTCCTAGATATCGCACTATTGAAATTAACCAAGCAAGATATAAATTTTCAAGCAAATACCTAATGAAAATATCAATCCAACAACAATCACTCTTAAGCCCTAGATATTTAATCAAAAGTAAGGAAATATAAATAATAGTAAAGGGAAATAACACATCAAAATTATAGTGGTTCAACCCAACTAATGTGGTGAGTCTACTCCACTTCTTCATCCCTCCAATGGAGATAAGTTCCACTAACTTCAAATTTGGAGATTACAAGTACAATGAAGAAAATGCTTGAAGAGAAACACTTTCTTGGAAGAAAAACACTCAAAGAGACACTCAAGAATTTTCCTCACTCACAACAGTGAAAAGCCCTATCTTCTTCTTCCTCTCTTTTTTAGTTTTTCTTCTCTCAAAGTTTAAGCACACAATACTTTCTCTTAGAAACCCTAAGAGCTCTTAAATGTGTTTATATAACACATTTTCATAATTACAATAATGCCTAAACTATTCTTAGCTTTTTATAACAAAGCTTATACCCTTAAAAGTCATTTACCCTATTTTTTGTGAAAAATAGAAATTGCCTGTAAGTCTCGGATCGGAGCACGCTTGGAGTGAAATCGATCCGGCCAGAGAGGGATTGATCCCGATCTGAGGGGGATCGATCAGCCTTCATGTCTGGGCATCAGTTTTCTAGCAGAAAGTCCTAGATCGGAGAGCGCTTGAAGCTGGATCGATCCGGCTAGGGGGGATCGATCCGTCTTCTTGCCTGGGCACCGATTTTCCAGCAGAAAGTCCCGTATGGATCGCTCTTGGAGTGGGATCGATCCGTCTTGAGGGGGATCGATCGTGGATGCTCTGTAGCCCTATTTTCTTTCTCTTCTTTCTTCACACTTAATATCATGTAATGCTCCTAGTTCAACCTTTGATGTTTGATCACCCACATTGATTTTTAAGCATCCCATAAATTTTCATCACAATATCACAAAAATCAAATTGAATACTTAATTCACTATTTTTATTCTATAAAACAATTTCACAATTTTTTCTATGTTCACATACAAACCACTTGAAAACATTCTAGTTTGGATTTTATTTTTTGGAATAATCTATTGACTATTGTAGTTTTATGTACAATGTAATCGATAAAAATATTTGTGATAATTTTTTGTGAAAAAATTAAAAATAAAAATCTTTATTAAAATTAATTAATGTATAGTTTTGCTATATACATTACTTATAGATGATTTTTTTTTTTTTTTTCCTTTTCAAATAATAAATACTTATTTTAAATATAAGGTAAAAGTAATAAGAAATATACTTTCAACTTTTTGACCAATAACAACACGAACTTACAAAAAATATTTTAGAAAAAAAAATATCAATAGAGTCTATTAAGTAAGACTAATGTTATACTTTAGTTTACTGCATTTTTTATATTATTTTATAAATTTATTAGCTTTTAAGATTAATATTTTATTTATATTTTTGTTAACTTTAATACTTATTCAAGAGTTAATTATTATAATTTTTTTACTTAAAAAAAAAAGATAAATATTTATAATATTTTTTACCAAACTATCAAACCTGCAATTGTCGAGTAATTTTGTAAGAGAATTTGAACTTAAAGTAATGTAGGCACGAGTTGTTTATTATGAATTGATTTTTGGGCATTTCGATCTCTATTCCTATTTTAATCTTATAACTTCTTATTTAGAGAGGGGTATTAAAGAATTAAGGATTTCAATCGAGTTTTATGGCTCTAATATCACGATAGTGTTATGTTACCCAACAATTTTCTTTTTCTTGTTTTTAGTCTTTCGGTAATAGTCAGTAGTCACATCTGAAATTTTTTGTTCAAATACAAATGTTGGATATTGTAAGAGTGAATGATTCTTTTGTCTTTCCTATGTTTTTTTTTTTTTGCTACAAAGGAAGACAAGAGTCTCAATCTTCTGTTTGGTACCCGCGTTTGATGTGCTCTGGAAGTCTACTGAGCACAATTTCTCCTTCAATATGCGTAGTTCTAGACCAATGGACTAAATTGTGAACGACTTCATTGTTCTGCCGAGGTATCCATCTAACAGAGATCATAGCGAAGTAGTGGAGAAAATGATCAAGCGATCTAACTAACTCCCTAGCTTCTTCCCACAAATTGTTGAACTCATGATTGTTAAAACCATCAATGATCTGCTTATTATCACCTTCAATATATACTGCTAATTTTTTATACTCGAGTGCATGAGTTAGAGCTTCCCGAAAAGCCAAAGCCTCTGCTTGTTCAACTGACAAGGTGGGTAAAGATTTTGTCCATGCAAAACATAATCTGCCAAAATTATCAAACAATCCAAAACCAATTGTAGCTAACCCAGAGAACCATGTTGCATCAAAATTAATTTTGATAGCACCTAGAGGAGGTGCTTGCCAAGAGGCAAGAATGACAGTAAAATGTTCTTCATCCAAAGGATGTTGGTGGTTAGGATCTTCCAAAAGTAAACTTTGAAACTCCTCAATTCTCAATTTGATGTCCTGAATAATTTTTTGGTTTGTGAGAGTATAGGTTCCAAAAGACACCTGATTTCTCAGCCACCAAATCTTTTCAATCATGATGACTGCAGTGAGTGTAAAAAGTTTTGAAGACATACCAGGTGGTAGAATTATCTTAGGAGGATTTAAAATGATCTTAATATAAGTGTGCAAGTCAACTTGACCCACAAATTCCTAATTGAGATTCCAATGAGAAGACTTCCACCAAGATTTAAGAATATCGCACTTGATGAACAAATGTTCTTCGTCTTCAGCCTCTGAGTGACATAAAGGGCAGAGAATAGAGTCAAAATGCATGAAACGGCTTAGCCTTTTTTTTGTGCCTAAAGCTCCCATAAGAATTTTTCAGAGTAATAATTTGTGACGCTCATGTAGTTTAGCTTTCCAAAGGTTATTCCAGAAGCTTGATTGACGAAAACTGCAACATTTAGATGCTATTGTTTCGTAAACATCTTTAACGGAGAAAACACCCGAACCAGAGCCAAGCCATTCAATTGAATCCTGTTTGAAGAAATCTGGAGGTTTAATATTCTGGATGAGATGGGAAATATTTGGATTGAAAAGCCTCTTTAATAAGTCTGTATTCCAAACTTGAATTTGAGTGCCATGACATAATTGAGAGACTGTAGTCAATAGAGAGTTGGAGTTGCTCCAAGGAGAAGAGGATAAAGTTTTGGGAACTAATCTTGGAATCCAAGGATCAGTCCAAATATTAATGTTTTCTCCATTTCCAACTTTAAATATGATGCCATCCTTTAAAGCATCTCTAGCCTAAAGTAAACATTTCCATACAAAGGAATCAGACTTTCTTGCAGTGACATTAAGAAAGGATTGGTTTTGAAGATATTTTCCATTAAAAACTTGAACCCAGGCTTTTTGAGAGTGCTTTAAAAGTGACCAGGCCGCTTTTGCAAGCATTGCTCTATTAAAATCCTCAAATTTTCTGAATCCTAACCCCCCATAGGATTTCGGTAAACATATACTATCCCAAGACATAAGGGATAAGTATCTATGTTTACTAATGTTACCTATCCACCAAAATTTTCTTAATAAGCTATCAACAGATTGACAAATTTCCGTAGGAATACGAAAGGTGCTCATGGAATAAATGGGTATATTTTGTAAGACAGAGCGAATTAAAGTGGACCGACCTGCTTGAGAAAGCAATTTTGCCCTCCAGCTTTCCAATTTAGAATTAAGTTTAGAAAGCAAATGTTGAAAATCTGCCCTTTCCCTTCTGCCAATTGGTAATGAGTGACCTAAATAAATGATAGGTTCAGTCTTGAGAGAGATATTCAATCTATTACTTAATTGAGCCTGCAAGATGGGCGTGACATTCTTTGAGAAAAAGACTGTTGATTTTTGGAGATTTATAGTTTGACCTGACCATAAACAGTATTGATCCAAAATTGCTTTCACCTCAGTAGCTTCATTCAAATTGGCTCGTAGAAAAATCACAATATCGTCAGCATAGAGAAGATGGGAAATCGGAGGAGCATTTCTGGCCACTTTGACCCCATGGAGAATATTAGAAGTTTCTGCTTTGGAGATCATTCGTGAGAGACATTTAGCAATCACAAGAAACAGATATGGTGATAGAGGGTCTCCTTGACGTAAACCACGTTTAGGAGTAAAATGTCCAAAAGGAGATCCATTAAGTAAAATGGAGTAATTAATTGTTGAGATGCATTGCCAGATAATGGAAGTGAATCTTTCAGAAAAACCCATCGAGTGTAGAATCTGTAACAGGAAGGACCATTCCACTTTGTCATAAGCTTTCTGCATATCAAGCTTTATTCCCATCAATCCTCCTTTCTCAGTATGTTTTTTAGAAATTGTCGAAGCAACTTCTTGAGCAATCAACGAATTTTCAGCAATCCATCTACCAGGAATAAAAGCTGCTTGAAAAGGAGAAATATGATCATTAATGACCTCTCGAAAACGTTTAACTAAAATTCGGGAAATTATTTTATAAATAACATTGCATAGGCTGATAGGCTGGTAATGATTTGCTTCTAGAGGATTCGAAATTTTGGGAATTAAGGAAAGGAAAGTGGAATTCCAAGAGGGTTTCAAGTTTCCAAGGATAAAAAACTCCTGAATTTCTTTGATGATATCAGGACCCACCACATGCCAACAATGTTTGTAAAATAGTGGTTGAAAACCATCAGGACCAGGTGCTTTTAAAGAATGCATATCCCATAACGCTTCCTTGATCTCAAGTGGAGAAGGTATGCTGACTAACATATTATTTTGTTCCTCCGAGATCACAGACGGAAACAAATCCCGCAAAAGTTCGCAAAGGGGAGGGTTTATGGAAGTAAAGCAAGATACAAAATTTGTAACAAACTCATTGCCAATTAACTGTCGATCCCAAGTCAACAAACCAGAAGTTAACTTAAGTGAAGGGATGAAATTCATTCGTCTTCTAACAATAGTGGAAGTATGAAAAAATTTAGTATTTCGATCACCATCCTTTATCCAGAGTTCTCTAGATTTTTGAAGCCAAATTGAATCTAAACGATCCAATTGCTCATTTAAATCATTCGTTAGAAGTCTCTCTAAATCCCCAAAAGGACGGGAATGAATGGAATCCACTCTTGAATGAATATCCCTAAGTTTGGCTTCCAAAGTTTTGATTTTTTCTTGGGCGAAACCAAAGTATTCTTTATTCCATGTTGTAAGTGTAGTTGACAATCTTTTCAATTTCTGCATAAAAGATTCAGAATGAAAATCAGAGGAAGACCAGTGTTGTTGAATTAGATCATTGAAATCACTATCTCTGGTCCAAGCAGCTAAGAAGCGAAAAGGCCTCGGGCAAAAAAGTTCTGAAAGATCAAATAAGTGTAGAAGTAAGGGTGAATGATCTGAAGTGTAGAGTGGGAAATTAGAAACAATTGCTTCTGGGAATAAATCAATCCAGTTTGGGGAGGCTATAACTCTGTCAAGCTTTTTATGAATGCAATCAAAACCCAATCTTTTATTACACCAAGTAAACTGAGATCCTATACTTCCCAAATCAACAGATCCTGAATGATTCATGAAATTGACTAAACAATTGTCTTTCCTATGTTGAATATTCTACGTCCTCCTTTTTTTTTTTTTTTTTTTTTAATTTATATATTATGACTAAACTGTACTTAATATAATTTTTTCAATTTTATAATCTCCTTTTTCACGTATTATTTTCATTTATTTTAATAAAAAATTAAACCAATAAATTAATATTATATTATTTTTAAAAAATAATAAAATTTTAAAAAATCATATAAAAAATATATATTAAAGTGTATTAGTAATCAAAATTATTCAATATCATAAACTTAACAGAAAATGTGCGACCCGGATCTAAGATATCGGACGCAGGACGTGAACCTCAAATGAGCTAAGAGCATGAGATCCAAAAATTAGAATTTGGAGTTTGGACACGTAGTTGAGGCCAAGCCAATTAAGAAGTTATCCTGGACATAACAGAGGTACACTAATTGTGTAGATGTTGCAGAAACCCTAGCACTCGAAGCGGCTATTACCCATGCCCTCACCATTAAACATAAGGCAATTTACATGGAAGGAGATGCAAAATTTGTAATTCAGGCCTTAATGGAAGACAGCACGGAAGAAATTTCAAACACAGTAGCATCAATCATCCAGCACCTACAACATCAGCTTTCGCAGTTTTCCATGATATCTATACGTTGGATCCCAAGAAATTTGAACTGCAGAGCTCATAACCTGGTCAAAAATCACTCACATGGAGCTGTGATCACCACTTCTCATCTACCAGAGACTCATACTACTTCACACTTTAACAACATTGTCATTCACCACACATCTTAGGCAGTTGCCTTTCACTTTTAGCAACAACAAAAAAAAAACTCTACTCCAAATGCTTTTACTATACCACAAACACACAACGCATCGACTTTTGAAGATGCCAATTTGCATTAATATTATATCCTATTTTGTTCATAGTAAACGAACCACAAATTGTTTGGTGAGAATAATTCAATCACAACTCCATGGTACCTTAAGAGTATATGTATATTTTAGAAGAGTACTTCGATCTGTACATTAGAATTATATCATAATTGATATAACAGTTTTTTATTGAATACAATTATGTAGACTCGACTGTACTTACCAATAATACAATGTCATATCACTTGTGATTGAGATTGACTACTGACTTAATAAAGGCCCACACAAGTTTTGTTTGACCAATAAATTTTTGTCGCCTCATTTATGATCATTACAAATTTGTAATAAATAAGATTTTCCTTATTTAAAATTGTTATGAGAGAATTCAATTTCCTAGATATCGCACTATTGAAATTAACCAAGCAAGATATAAATTTCCAAGCAAATACCTAATGAAAATATCAATCCAACAACAATCACTCTTAAGCCCTAGATATTTAATCAAAAGTAAGGAAATATAAATAATAGTAAAAGGAAATAACACACCAAAATTATAGTGGTTCAACCCAACTAATGTGGTGAGTCTACTCCACTTCTTCACCCCTCCAATGGAGATAAGTTCCACTAACTTCAAATTTGGAGATTACAAGTACAATGAAAAAAATGCTTGAAGAGAAACACTTTTTTGAAGAAAAACACTCAAAGAGACACTCAAAAACTTTCCTCACTCACAACAGTGAAAAAGCCATATCTTCTTCTTCCTCTCTTTTTTAGTTTTTCTTCGCTCAAAGTTTAAGTACACAATACTCTCTCTTAGAAACCCTAAGAGCTCTTAAATGTGTTTATATAACACATTTGCATAATTACAATAATGCCCAAACTATTCTTAGCTTTTTATGACAAAGCTTATGCCCTTAAAAGTTATTTACCCTATTTTTTGTGAAAAACAGAAGTTGCTTGTAAGTCTGGGATAGGAGCACGCTCGGAGCGGGATCGATCCGGCCAGAGGGGGATTAATCCGGATCTGAGGGGGATCGATCAGCCTTCATGTCTGGGCATCAGTTTTCCAGCAAAAAGTCCTAGATCAGAGAGCGCTTGAAGCTGGATCGATCCGACCAAGGGAGATCAATCCGTCTTCTTGCCTGGGCACCGATTTTCCAGTAGAAAGTCCCGTATGGATCGCTCTTGGAGCGGGATCGATCCGTCTTGAGGGGGATCGATCGTGGATGCTCTGTAGCCCTGTTTTCTTTCTCTTCTTTCTTCACACTTGATATCATGCAATGCTCCTAGTCCAACCTTTGATGCCTGATCACCCACATTGATTTTTAAGCATCTCATAAATTTCCATCACAATATCACAAAAATCAAATTAAATACTTAATTCACTATTTTTATTCTATAAAACAATTTCACAATTTTTTCTATGTTCACATACAAACCACTTGAAAACATTCTAGTTTGGAATAATCTATTGACTATTGTAGTTTTATGTACAATGTAATCGATAAAAATATTTGTGATAATTTTTTGTGAAAAAATTAGAAATAAAAATCCTTATTAAAATTAATTAATGTATAATTTTGCTATATACATTACTTATAGATGGTTTTTTTTTTCTTTTCAAATAATAAATACTTATTTTAAATATAAGGTAAAAGTAATAAGAAATATACTTTCAACTTTTTGACCAATAGCAACACGAACTTACAAAAAATATTTTAGAAAAAAAAATATCAATAGAGTCTATTAAGTAAGACTAATGTTATACTTTAGTTTAATGCATTTTTTATATTATTTTATAAATTTATTAGCTTTTAAAATTAATATTTTATTTATGTTTTTGTTAACTTTAATACTTATTCAAGAGTTAATTATTATAATTTTTTTACTTAAAAAAAAGATAAATATTTATAATATTTTTCACCAAACTATCAAACCTGCAATTGTCGAGTAACTTTGTAAGAGAGTTTGAACTCAAAGTAATGTAGGCACGAGTTGTTTATTATGAATTGATTTTTGGGCATTTCGATCTCTATTCCTATTTTAATCTTATAACTTCTTATTTAGAGAGGGGTATTAAAGAATTAAGGATTTCAATCGAGTTTTATGGCTCTAATATCAAGATAGTGTTATGTTACCCAACAATTTTCTTTTTCTTGTTTTTAGTCTTTTGGTAATAGTCAGTAGTCACATCTGAAATTTTTTGTTCAAATACAAATGTTGGATATTGTAAGAGTGAATGATTCTTTTGTCTTTCCTATGTTGAATATTCTACGTCCTCCTTTTTTTTTTTTTTTTAATTTATATATTATGACTAAACTGTACTTAATATAATTTTTTCAATTTTATAATCTCCTTTTTCACGTATTATTTTCATTTATTTTAATAAAAAATTAAACCAATAAATTAATAATATATTATTTTTAAAAAATAATAAAATTTTAAAAAATCATATAAAAAATATATATTAAAGTGTATTAGTAATCAAAATTATTCAATATCATAAACTTAACAGAAAATGTGCGACCCGGATCTAAGATATCGGACGCAGGACGTGAACCTCAAATGAGCTAAGAGCATGAGATCCAAAAATTAGAATTTCGAGTTTGGACACGTAGTTGAGGCCAAGCCAATTAAGAAGTTGCTCACACAAGTCAAAACACAATCGTCTCTCTCTCTCTCAAACATAGCGTGAACAGCGAAGGAGTGAGAATGATCGCAGAAGGAGCTGAAGATGGAGAGAAATGGTTGGCCGGTGCGATCACTGGCCTTCAACAGAATGCCTTTTACATGCATCGTGCTCTGGTAACTCCCATCAATTCCCTTTCTTTTCTCAAAATTTGTTTCCTTAGAAAAAAGTAAAAAAAAAATCTGAAGAAACCCTTAGTTTGTTTCTGAATCGGTTTTGTAATAGGATGCGAATAATTTGCGAGATGCCTTGAAGTATTCTGCTCAGATGCTCTCCGAACTAAGAACCTCGAAGCTTTCTCCTCAAAAATATTACGGACTATGTAAGACCTAAAGACCATCTGTGTTTTTTTTTTTTTTTTTTTCTGTGTTGCATTAATGGAATTGGTTCTATTTTTCCCTTTTTTCCTGTGAAAATTTGTGATTTAGTATAGATTGGGCTTACTGTTATGTTTATGGTGATTTAGACATGCGAGCATTTGATGAGTTGAGAAAGCTGGAGATTTTCTTCAGGGAGGAGACTCGGCGTGGATTTTCTGTTATTGAACTTTATGAACTTGTGCAGCATGCTGGTAACATATTGCCCAGATTGTAAGTCGCGCCTGTTATTTGATCCATTACTTTTCTTTTGTTTAATTTAGTTGTGTGCATCCTTAACCTTATTAATTTGTTGTGTCCTTTGCGCTGTATTGATAGACATAATAATTATTTGGTCTTATTGTTTTACTTTCGGAAGGTTACTAGCTGTGATTCCACAACGATCAAAGAGATGAATCAAATATGGAAAAATTCATTTGGTTAGGCTTTATAATTTTTCATTCAGTCTTTTATAAAAAAAAATTGTTACTGGTTGCTGAATACTATAATTGATTTTGTGCTTTTCGAACCCAAGAGCTCTCTTATATATGCTTGCATCTTCTCATCCGTGCATTTTGAAATACTTTGCATATACTGATTTGCTGTCAGAAAGTAAGATATATGATATGTTCTTGTCATGGTTTTCTTGATTGCATTTGGCTGTTCCGTGTGTATATGTATAAGCTTTCATACATAATGATTTGTAAGGTGTGCATTTTTATCAGTATTTTTTAATTTGATCTTACATATGCCTGATTGCCGCCAGGTACCTCCTCTGTACAGTAGGATCCGTCTACATCAAATCTAAGGAGGCTCCTGCAATGGATATTCTTAGAGATCTCGTTGAAATGTGCCGTGGTGTGCAGCATCCTCTACGCGGCCTATTTTTAAGGAGTTACCTCTCTCAAATTAGTAGGGATAAGTTGCCTGACATCGGTTCTGAGTATGAAGGGTAAGTAAATTATAGTCATTTGTTTCAGTTGGCTTTTTAGTCTGATCCTTAATCCAATAAATTGAGGTACACTATGTAAGGTTTCCTTTAATGCGTAGATAAAAGATTTTTATCATATTATTTCACTGTTCATTTCGATAGTTCAATAGATTGGCACAACCGAAAACTTTTGTACTACTTGTCATCTTGTTTTATTTTAGGTGAACTTGATTGTTGATCTCTTTCAACTCCTGCAGGGATTATGACACTGTCATCAATGCTGTAGAGTTTGTTCTCCAGAATTTCACAGAAATGAACAAGCTTTGGGTCCGGATGCAACATCAGGTTGGTTGATAAAATTATGGAGTCTCATGTTTGGACATGCATAGGTACTGCAATACTTGCATGTCTTAAAGGTAAAAAAAAATCATCATGAGGGCATGATTTCTGGTCATGCAGGTGTTTTAGTGCTTTGAATCATTCATACTCTTAGCTGATCCTGAGTTGAGGCTTGCTGTCGGGCTTTCTGGTCTGCAGGGACCTGCCCGGGAAAAGGAGAAGCGGGAGAAAGAAAGGAGCGAACTACGTGATCTTGTAAATATCTGTAACTGACAGCAGCTGGTTAATCTTGCTGCAATTGTTGTGTACATATTGAATGTACACTTACAGAAGGCTTTGCTTATTTGTTAGGTTGGAAAGAACTTGCATGTCCTCAGTCAAATAGAAGGCGTTGACCTGGAGATGTACAAAGATACCGTGCTTCCCAGAGTCCTTGAGCAGGTTATTGTTCGCTTTTGCATGTTGACCTTTCTATACTCGTGGGTACATGTGCAGTTGTGCTGTAAACTATCACTATTGATGGTCAAACAATCAATTAATCATCTTATTTTTACTCTTAAACAGGTTGTCAATTGTAAAGATGAGCTTGCCCAATGTTATTTGATGGAATGCATAATTCAAGTCTTTCCTGATGAATATCACTTACAAACTCTTGATATACTATTGGGTGCTTGCCCACAGCTTCAGGTAGTAAACTTTATCTGTAGAACATTTAGATTTGGGGTAATATTTGTTGAAGAAACAATTATTGCCCTTGATTGAATAAGTTTCAATAAGCTATGTACGTTTGTTGTTAAAAACGTTTAAGCTGCATTTGTACGGGTATATATTCTTTCCGAACTTTTCTAGTCTCTTTTTTATCCACAACATATGTGTTGGTGGATTGCTAGCTTATTTTTCTGTTGACTGCACCTTTGGCTTTTGTTTGCTTTGAAATCTATTAACCATATCTTAATCTGTGTTTCTCAGCCATCTGTTGATATCAAAACAGTTTTATCCCAGTTAATGGATAGGCTTTCAAATTATGCTGCTTCAAGTTTTGACGTGTTGCCTGAGTTCTTGCAAGTAGAAGCTTTTTCCAAATTGAGCAATGCCATAGGAAAGGTAAAAGTTCTATAACCATGAAAATTTAGATTTCCAGAAGTGGTATTACCCTGGAGAAGAGGATTTTGCAAAATACTTGTTTGATCTTTTTGTTTATTGTCCCTGGCTGCACTTTGAAAAGCAAATGCCTTGTTCAGCTCAAAACTTTTTAAAATGACTCTTTAATAAGTACTGTGGGTATCTGCTGGAAAATAAATATCAAACTGTGTGGTTCCTTATTAGTTTAGGAGTCATATTAGGGTTAGGTTTCAGTGTCGTATTGTCCCTGTAAATATTAATGTACTCTTCTATTATTAAGAGAATAAGAATATATTTCTTTGGTTTACTTGTTATCCTCTCATCCTATTTCAATTTCTCAATTGCATCATTATCCACGAAGGTTATGAGTTAACCTTGGATTGGGTCAGTTCACGGGTGCTACAAAACTTAACATGGTGTCAAGGTTTCAATTTGTCTTTGGGCTTAAACCTATGAACTTGTCTCCAAAGAAATTATATACCTAGGCCTTGTAAATATGAAACACAAGTGAGCAAGGAAAATTTATTTTCAAGCAAACTAGCCTTGCGTAAATCAAAGTGACCCACAGGATTAAAAAAAGGAAATATTCGAGGTGTTTGGCCTTTGAAAAAGACAAATGACCCACACACACGTTCGAGGGGATGTTGATGTATGAAATAGAGTCCCATAAAAACTATGAGTTTCACTACTCAGGTTAACCTTTTGGGATTGGGTAAGCCTACGGTGCGTGTGACTAAAAAAAATCATAATATAAAGCCGGGTTCGGGTGGTATGGCCCCGTGCCATGATTTGACTTTTTGGGATTAAAAAAGTCTATGTTCATAGTTTCTAGGTATAAGCTTTTCCTTCTTAGTTTATGATGTTTATTTGCACCTAATAAGGTTTCATGCCAACTCTTTTAATGATTTGATGCTCTCAGTTCTTCAGTTTTACTCATTTTCTTTTCTGTCAGTTGTGAAACTGATTATTGCATAACACTAGTTCTATGTAGTTTTCTTGAGCTTAAATGCACATTTTTTCTCTTCCTTATACACGTGATGTGGCTATGTCATTAGACTTTAGCTATTGGAGAATTTGACACGTACATTGTCATGCAGGTGATAGAAGCGCAAGCTGACATGCCTGTCATTGGAGTTGCAACCTTATACTCCTCTCTTCTTAAATTTACTCTCCATGTCCACCCTGATCGACTTGATTATGCGGACCAAGTATTGGTATGCTTGCTTCCCTTTACTTGCTGCTCTCTTCCTAACTTCTAATTTGTATTACATCATAATTGCTCACAAGCTTCTTATAAAAAGAAAATAATTTTTCACAAACTATAGCATGTATAACACTGATTACTGTATCATAATTCGTATTATTTGTATGAAAAATATTATGACATTGCTAACACAGTGCTTATGTGATTCGTTCCACGCACTTTCAAGGGATCATGCGTCAACAAACTCTCAGGTAAAGGGAAGATTGATGACAACAAGGCGACAAAACAGATAGTTGCACTTTTAAGTGCTCCACTTGAAAAATATAATGATATCACTGCCCTGAAGCTATCAAATTATCCTCTTGTTATGGAATACCTTGACTTATGGGACGAATAAAGTCATGGCAACTGTTATCATTCAGAGCATTATGAAAAATAGAACTCATATTTCAACTGTTGACAAGGTTTGTCATCACTCATGGTTTGTCATGTTTCTTTAGGTGTGTTGCTTAGTGATGTTTGTTGTTTATCTTTTATAGGTTGAAGCCTTGTTTGAGTTAATAAAAGGGCTTATTAAAGATTTGGATGGGGCTCATGACGAAGAGGTGATTTGTCATTTACTTACCAGTTTCTTTTTTGCTCTGATCCAATCATGTATTACTGACAGTCATACTTTTGCATATACCTGTTATCTCTTTCGATTTGTGTCTGCCGTATTACTGTCTGCGTGTCTGTTTTCTATTTTTGTTTTGTTTTGCTAAACATTAGATTTCTGCCAATCTTATATTCTCCTCTCAACATTAGGTTGATGAAGAAGATTTCAAGGAAGAGCAGAATTCTGTTGCTCGTCTTATTCAGATGCTTTATAACGATGATCCAGAAGAGATGTTTAAGGTATCTTATTTATTGATATCTTATGGGGCCTAGTTTGGCTTGTAAACTAATGGGAAGAAAACTTAGTCAGAAAACTTGTACTCATACGTAGTGTTAATTTATTCCCAAATTCTATTTTAGTTCGACTCGACCCTTTAGCCCACTGTACTGGTGTTAACACAACACTGACACTGGTATGGGATATGGGCCGGAAATAGTCAATGTTTAAACGGACTCATCTCTGTAGAAGAGGAGAAGAAGAAGCAGGAGCTGCCGGCTGGAGGAAGCTGTAGTAGCAGTAGGGGTGAACAAATATGGGTTGGTTTGGGTTTAGACTAAAATTGGAACCAACCCAATATGATCGGTTTTTTAAAAACAAGAACCGAACCGAACCAAAAAATTTGAAAAACCAATCCAACCCGAACCAAAATTTTTGGTTTGGTTTGGGTTGGTTAAAGGAAATTTCTTCCTCTTTTTACGGTAATGAATTTTGTTTATTAAATTTTTTTAAAACTCTTGTATTATATATAATTTCTAACATTTTTAATGTTAATTTTATTATAATACCTAAATTTAAAAATATAGATATCGATCACTTATCTAATACCATTATTCATATCAAATACAAAGTGCAAGAAAATTTTAAAATTAAGACAAATAAGCAATAATGAATAGTAATCACATACCTGACAAAATTTACTAACTTTCAGATCCAATAATATTGTTCACTAACTTTACCGACAAAAATATAAAATATGTAATTATAAATTTATAATGGATAAATAATTAAATAATATCAAATTAGTGTATCACATGAATAAAAGATAAAATAAATGAGAGTACCTGGTAGAGAAGTGCTTGCACGAATTCCGTTTAAATATTCAAACTGTAATGACAAAAATGGATAAAACTTGTTTATCTCTCACTAACAAAGTAGAGGACAAATTTTTCTAAAATATTATCGAAAATAAAAAATGTTGCCCTCATAAACATAACTAATTAGCAACAAATAACAAATTAAAACATAGAAATTCAAATCTTTAGTACATATAGACTATAGTATATTACAAAATAGAGAATAGAAATAAAATACTTAAATTATCCAAGAAAAAACATAAAAATAAAATAAAATTTCAAACATGTTCCAAGCTCCCATATTCTAATATATTAATAAAACATAAATATTATATTGAAATCATTGATGTCACCAACTCGCCATTGAGTTTATTGAGGTATATTATTTTTCAAACATGTCTACAAAAATAGAAAAACTAAGTGTCAACTATAAATTAAATTGTAATGATTATATAAATATTTAAAAATATAAATAAATATATATATATATAGGTTGGTTCGGTTTTTTAAGATTTTAATAAATGAAAACCAAACCAACCCAATCCAATATTAATCGGTTTTTTATTATAATTTCAGTGCAAAACTTAAAAACCGATTTTTCTGAGTTGGGTTGGGTGGGTTGGTTTGGTTCTGTATTTTTTTGTTCACCTCTAAGTAGCAGCCACAGAGATGGTGTCCACGAAAGTAAATTTAAGGCATCAGTGGAAAGCACATTAAATACACATGATTTTCATATAAAATTTCCAATGGGATTTTTCTATGCTACGAAATCCGGACTAGGCCTTGCCAATTTACTTTTTGATTTTTAACTTTAAAATGGACGTTTTATATTAAAATTAACACATAATAACATTATATGAACACATTTAAAAATTACTAATCTAATGATTATAATTTATTAATGATATAAAATTAATTGACACTTATAAATATTAATGTATGCACAAGTAATGATAAATGTTAATTATAGTTTATATAATAATTAGTGTCAGAGTCCTAGTAACATAACCATAATTTTTGAAAGCCTTTTAGTATTCACTTCATTGGTTGAGTTCCATGAGTATATCTACCATTAAAATGAAAAAAAGTGAAAGGTAATTTGAAAATTTAATATAGTTTGCTCTAGTTTAGTGCTTCAATTTTTTGGTCCAGTTGTAACACTTTTCCAAGTTTTTGACCTTGAACTTATATGCCATTGCGTACCTGGCTCGCTTTTTTCAATGAACACTGACTACATTCTTTCAATGTTGCTCCTTTTTATTGTAAATAATCTATGTGCATGTTGCAGATCATATGTACCGTAAAGAAGCACGTACAGGCTGGGGGACCGAAGCGACTACCCTTTACAGTTCCTCCTTTAGTTTTCTCTTCTCTTAAGGTCTGTGTCTGCCTCTCGAGCACAGATGGCACACATTATTTTCTATTGCTGAATCTGAGGTCATATTTCTGTTAGAGTTTCTAAAGTTTAATGGTCAAGGTGGGTTGGAACTTGGGAGATAAGGGATTAGTTTTCAAGCTTTTGTAGTTTTTAATCAGTTTTTATGGATACATATTGCTTCTGGAACTTTTCAAAAAGGTGGAGATTTTAATAGAATTTGAGAGAAGTCTTTTGATTTCCTCTCTTCATTTTGCCCTTGAATGGCCTGAGGAATTAAATCTTTATCAATTGAGCAAGAACTGTTTACGCTAGGATGCTAATTAATTACATTACATGGATAAGTATATTTTACTCTCTTTCTCAATGGTTGGTTTGTTGAATATGCAGTTGATTAGGCAATTGCAAGGTGGTTCATTTTGCTCTCTTTCTCAATGGTTGGTTTGTTGAATATGCAGTGATTAGGCAATTGAGCAAGAACTGTTTACAATAGGATGCTAAAAATTTACATTATGTGGACAAGTACACTTTACTCTCTTTTTTAATGGTTGGTTTGTTGAATATGCAGTTGATTAGAAAATTGCAAGGTGGACAGGAAGAAAATCCTTTTGGAAATGAGGCATTAAAGTCGCCTGAGAAAATATTTCAGCTTTTAAATCAGGTAAGTTGTTTTTTGAAGGAGTCTTTACTTTAGTTGCTATGCAGTGCTCATCTCTGCTGCATCCATAATAACAAAAAAATTAAAATGTTTCTTGGGTCAAGAGTTTGGGATTAATTATTTTCGACTTTACTGCATTAAGAACTAAGATGGACATCCTTTTTCTATATTTCTTCCTGTTACGTATTCAATATTTGGATAGCTCATTTGTTGAATTTTGAAAGTTTGGTCTTCCGTACATGAGTATGTTTAATAATCCATCTCATTTAATTTTTCCAGATTATTGAAAATCTCTCATTTGTTCCAGCTTCAGAAGTGGCTTTCCGGTTGTATTTGCAATGTGCTGAGGTGACGAGAATTTGAGATTCATTACTTTGTTAACATCTGATTAACCTTAAAGATATGATTCTAACTTTTTTCTTTGCTCCTTTTATCTTAGGCTGCAAATGACTGTGATTTGGAGCCTGTAGCTTATGAATTTTTTACTCAAGCGTATATTCTGTATGAAGAGGAAATTTCAGTAAGTTTTATTTGTTATACCTGAGGAGAAATCATATTTCATAATACAGTTATTTTTCAGTTCTCTTAAAATCTTTGCAAAACTCGTTTGTGGCATCACAATTCTTTTTAACTGATTGCACTGTTGTTATAGGATTCCAAAGCACAGGTGACTGCCATACATCTAATAATTGGGACTCTTCAAAGGATGCATGTCTTTGGCGTCGAGAACAGGGATACCTTGACGCACAAGGCCACTGGGGTAATTTTGTTGTTGATATAAATAGGTGTTATGTGGCAGATATGTGCACAAAACAAATGCCACATGAAAGTGTTTGACCCATTATCTTTTTCAGTTCTATGCCGTTGTCTGTTTCTGTTAAATCCAAATCTTAAAAGTCCTTCCCTCTGTTCCTTCCTCCACCTTTTGGACAACTAGAGCTTAGTGCACTCCCCAGGATTTTGATTCTATTTTCATTTTAATTGTTCCTTTGTGTAGTATTCAGCAAAGCTTTTGAAGAAGCCTGACCAGTGTAGAGCTGTTTATGCCTGTTCACACCTCTTCTGGGTCAATGATCAGGAAAACATGAAGGATGGGGAGAGGTGAGTTTCCAACACCTGTTCGTTTATGCATGTGATCTTGTTCCCTTACTCCCTTAGTGTCAACCCGGAGATCCCACCATTTATTCTATGCACTCATGCTGTATCCACCATCCACCAGAGTATAAATGGTTGCGGTGCTTAGATGATTGTGTTGTACCTCTCCGCTCAATTGCTGGGGTTCTTTTCAACTTTCTATCTAGTTGCATTAGGGATATAAGAGTATGTTAATTCTGCGTTTCTTTTCCCCGAAGTAAACGTTCCTTTTTATTGTAAAACCAGGGTCCTGATATGTCTGAAACGTGCTTTGAGAATTGCAAATGCTACTCAGCAGATGTCCAATGCGACACGTGGTAGCACTGGTTCTTTGACCCTCTTTGTTGAGATACTGAACAAGTAATAGCCGTTCCTTATCTGTTATTTTTTTTGGGGGGTAAATTATCTGATAAGTAGGTTAGCGTATACTTATTATAGTCATCAAATATATATCATTGTGTTACTTTTTTTTTCCTTTCAGGTATCTTTATTTCTTTGAAAAAGGGAACCCACAGATAACTGTTGCTTCAATCCAAAGCCTAAACGAATTGATCACAAATGAGATGCAAAGTGACTCTTCTATATCAGATTCAGTTACTGATGCTTTCTTTGCCAGCACGTTGAGATATATCCAGTTCCAAAAACAAAAAGGCGGTACAGTGGGCGAAAAATATGAGCCCATTCAAGTGTAAACTGCCAGATGTATTAGACGGAAGAGAAGTCTGATTTACGTAAGATTGGCAAAGAAAGTTTCCTTCGCATCGAAGTCCAGATTCTATTTGATTTTGTTTCTACCTTGACTTGCCTAGGAAGTTTGTGTTAATATGCCTCTGAAATGCAACAAATTTACGTGGAACTTTATTGGTTCTCTAGTTCGATAGTAATGTATTTTGACATTCATACTTAAAATTTCAGAATAACTAAATCACAGTTTAGCTTCTCGAAAACCCCTTTTGATAGTTATCGTACTACTGTACCTTGTTAACAAATGACACTCTAATGGGGTCAATGGATCAATGTGCCACTTTCATCATCAGCATGGGAAGGCATGAGAATGAGATGATTTCAATCCACCTCTAGACCTCATAGGATAACATTAGTGCAGGTTTTGCGTGTTTATGTTATGATTGTGTTGTGTGTTAAGAGTTTATTAGGTGTATAATACACGAGGATTCATAATTGAGTTTATTATGTTTCTTTAATCTCTCAGACAATTTTCCTTTAGCTCTAGCATTTTCCCTTGTACTAGTTCTGCTGACTAATCTAGGGCAACTTTTGTTCTGAACGTTGGTCATTGTCACAATTAGAGAAAAATAAGTATTTATTTAACCGTTCAAAACCTTCATGTAGATAGCCAAAGACAAGGTTTGTCCCGCCCGCTATCCCACAATCATTTCAACACAAGACAATCCTATTATAAGTTTATAACCAATACAATGAATGCACTTAAATAAGACTAGTAAGTTGCACTAAATTGTTGACGTCGCATAATTTATCATGTGCACTTAAAATGTTAGTATTATTATTTAAAAGCTACAAATAATTGTCCATCATTTATATTTTTAAAAGAATATTGTATGAGATGACTTCCTTAGAGTGATACTTTAAATTTTAATATTTTTATTACTTTTAAAAATAAATTCAAAAATATTTTTTTTATACTTCTGTTCAAAAATTAAGGTTGTCAGAGATCTAACAAACGACAACGTACAACCATCGAAGTACCTACAAATCAAAATGTCTCTAATTAAATTATGTATAATACTCTCGAACATGTATTTGAATAAGTTTTAGTTTTTAATTTGTTAAATTTTGAATATAAATTGACTAAGAGAATGAAATATAAAAAAGAGTAAAAACAAAACCTACTTTATATTTTATTTATCCAAAAAAAAAAAAAAAAAGTCATTTCTTGTTTTTGAAAGTAGTGCTCTTAGCGATAAGGCATTAACAACCATTAATAAAAGGAAGATATACCATCACTGGTCCCAAACTCCCAAGTCCCATCCGTGCTTAATCATTTACTCACGCCTCAAATATGAAGCCACGTGCATGCTAGGATGTGGGGAGGAGATAATTTCTTATGTTTCAATTTAAAATTTTCACGTGTGAGAAAAAGTAGTAGGAAAAAGTGAAAAAAAATTTGACCGAAAAGAAAAAGTGGACAACAATCGATCAAAGTGCTATTAGCGAAACATGTTAATTGAAGTAACATTCTACTTTTATCTTTAAGGTCAAGCATGTGAAGCAGTCGCCAAGAGAAATACTTTTTTTTTTTTTTCCTTTGAAAAACTCACGGTAGAAGATTGAGTTTTGCAAAAATTTACAATGTAGTTTAGATTAAGCCTAATTCTCATGCAACATCTGTAACATGGTTACACACACGAGTGTATATATGATTTGAGAAATCTACCTTGCGAATTAAACTCAAACTACATTGTCAATTTTTAAAACTCGATGATTTCTCTGTTTTTTTTTTTTTTTTTTTTGGGGGGGTCAACACCATTTGGCCTCTTAAAACTACTAGTTTCATGCTTATTCTGACTACAATATTTCATCCAGGCATTACAAAGAACCAAATAAGAATTATAGAATGGTTAAGAAAGCATTCCAGATTTAAAAACCAGAACAAAGAAGTATTAAAATACTAAGGTGTCCATTAAAGAACAATTCTGTTTTCGTAACTGGGACATCCAATTCCATACGTAAAACAAATCAAAACCGGGAGTTAAGAGAAGGCCAACAGATAAAGGATAGCAACAATTCTAACAAAGAAATAACAAACCACCTGATGCTTCATAGAGAACCAGAATATAGCTCTGGTAACTCTTAACTTCTCAAGTGCAAAGGGAAGAAAGAAAGAACAAGCAAGAGAGGCGAAAAGGGTGATACAGGCAGAACCGGAAGGTTGTTGTCTCTTTACACTTGCATTTTCTAATCACAAAATGGAGCAGGCTTTTTGCGCTTTGCTTTTCTTTTTCTTCTGCTTGGGTGGTTGAAGCACAACCTTTATGGCTGCATCAAAGACTCCCTTCACGTTCTGAATATACAAGTCCAAACATCAAATATATGCCCATATCAGACAACACTACATCACTTTTCATTTTGTATCTCCTATAGCCAAAAACCAAAAAAAAGTTTAGTATCCATACCAGCTGTGTCTTTGCACTGCATTCAATATAAGAGGGTGCTCCAATAAGCTTCCTGAGCTCCTCTCCCTGAAAGTGGGTAGAAAGTTTATAATTACGTCAAAATCATATATACTAGATAAAAATGAAGAACTTTACTACTTGTGAAGCTTTAAAACTTACCTGAGCTGAAGAAATTGGCACAGCACCAGGATGATCTATAAAGAACTGCTTATCATCCCGAAGATCTGAGTCATTAAAACTAAACGTAGTGAGAAGTCTTTTTATACAACGTAAGCATTATTTGCTCATGCAGAGGCATGGACTTCTTTGTTTGACAAGTCCACCTAGAACAAGTAAATATTTGACAAAACCAATATTTCAAAGTCTATGCCGCATGTAGCTTTTCCTCCAAAAAATCTCTACAATTCAATAAAAAGCTTAGAAAATTTCTCAATGTGTGTTCTTATCAGTGATTTCTATTCATCCAATTTTGATAAAGGCTGGAAGATTAAGGGTCCCTGAATAGAGAACATAGGAGGTTGATTAAGTTGAGGAAACATTCTATGTGCTAGTATTGCAAATTTGCCAAGCTTAATGTTTTTCAGAACTAATATTGAGAAAATCTCGAGATGCCTTCTACATATAAATAAGATTTGTGCACAAGAAAGTAACAACAAGGAACAGCATAATAATGAAATAAATTTCTATGGAAACAAAGAATCACAGGAATGCAGTGTTTCCATGTTTCATAGACATCAGCACCAAACAATAAAAAGAAAGTAACATTTATTACACAGCACTAAAGATAAAGAAATTAACCAATATAAATAGATCATAAACCCTTCTCAATATATGCCAAATATCTATGCACAAGTGTCTTTCATCCAATTGAGTTAAACAGTGTAGGATATGAATTCATAATTTATTATATTTGGGCATACTAAAGTAGAACATAATTGACATTAAAGAAAATGATAAACAGGTCAGCTAAACATAGTTAAGAATAAGAAAGGCATTACAAAAATAATATTTACCAAGCTTTGTACCAACAAGAATGATTGGGACACCAGGCGCATAATGCTTCAACTCTGGAATCCACTGGAAATGGAACAATATATTAGAAATCCGCAAATTATCAGTCATAGACAATTAGACCTTTTAAACAAAATAATTCAGGTATTTGAGTCTTCTCATTAAAAAAAAAAAGGCTAAATCTCATATAGATCCTTCACCTTCTTGGACACATTCTCATAGCTGGCTTTGCTAATGAGAGAAAATGCCAATATAAAGACATCTGCCCCACGATAACTTAACGGTCTTAACCTATTATAATCCTCCTGTCCTGTTTCATGAAAACAGAGTCAGGCCCCAAAGGGGTAAAGTGGGAAAGAATTATTAGTATGCATAAACATAGTAATGTGTAGTTACCAGCAGTGTCCCACAACCCCAGGTTAACGGTAGCACCATTGACAACCACATTTGCACTGAAATTGTCGAAAACAGTTGGCACATAATCCTGTTTTCAACGGGGCACAAAACAAAGAAATAAATGGTACAACATAATGAAAAGATATCAAAGGGGAAAGAATTCATGAAGCCTCCATGCAGATATTTAGAGAGGTTGAGCAGCTTGGGAATTCTGATTTTTAAGATTGCAAACATAGATGTATCAAATTCCAGAATTTTTATTCTCAATGTATTTTCCGTCAATATTTCATCATGTTTGTTAACTATTTACAATTTACTAATACAAACCATGATTAATCCAGGTTAAAAAAAGCTTTGCAAACCAAATCTCAGGCTTCATGTACTATCAATATAAATCCATAATATTTTTTGAAATAAATCCACTAAAAATCACATGACTATCAAAATCAACCTAAGTGTTCAAAAGTCCATACAAATCTTTAAAATCTACAAATATATAACCCTTTAAAAGTCTATCCCAATCTCAATTGAATTCACCCTCCTACGCTTCTAAGCACCATAATTATTGGACTACCATATTTAATTACATAATCTCTCGAACCGCAATCCAAAAAGGGAACAAACAGAATTTAGCAATCAATCCGGAAAAGAAAACTAGTATATTTTGTATTCATTAAGAAGGTATACAATAAATATTTCAGCATAAAATTCCCAGCAGCAGATTCACATATTCATAAGGAATCCAAAAGCAGAAGTCAATCAATCAGTGACCTTTAGCTGAAGGCAAAAACATAACAAAACCGAAAAACCTATCTGTTTCTTGCAAATAAAATAGGAAATTTTTTTATAAAAAAATTCCAAACTTGGACAGCCATCATATTTTTGGACAAACGTCAAACAAGAAGCTCAAGAATGAAAGCCACATTAAGAAGAAACAAAACAGAAAATGAGAACAAAAACTAGGAAGCCTTTAAGAGCAAGAGGCTCACCGTGGGAAAAGTGTTGCTGGTGTAGGAGATTAGCAGACAAGTTTTGCCCACAGCTCCATCTCCAACCGTAACGCACTTAATGAACCTCGACGCGCTCATTTTCTATATCTCTAATATTCGTTCTCAACCTTCTTAAATAAGAAAAAGAAACCAAAGCCCCAGATCTTCACCTGAGGATCCGATCTTCTTCTTCTTTTTCTCCCTCCACCTATTTCTTCAATTACGCATCTGTTTGTACGATCCAAGAACACAGCAGATTCATAATCGAAAACCTAACCCTAAATTTGTAATAATTAAAAAAAATTGCTCAACTAGAGAAAATTGAGAAGAGGTGAGTGTAGAAAGAAAATTTCGAGAAATTTGGAATGTGAATTATCGAAATTTGGAAAGTGAATTTTCTTTAAGGAAAAGAAGGTAAATTAGGAAAAATGAGAATAGAGAGTGTGGTTTGGAAATGGAAATCAAAGAGAGAGAGTGACGAAGAAAGAAAGAAAATTTGGCCGGGAAATAATGCCGTTGAAGCGTTCGTTGAGCGAACCAATTCTTCGCCAACAACTCCCTCTAAAAAAAGGTTAATTTTCTTGGGGAAAAAAATCTAAAAAATACCCTTAGATTGAGACTTATTTTTAAAGTAGTTTTAATATAATTTTAAAATTATTGACAAAAAATAATTTCAAAATTTTAGAAAATTTGATCTCTAAAGTCTTCTACTAATCTTATGATAAACATATTATGATTTTTTTTTATTTAAATGTATAATATAATTTTTTTTAACTTTATTAAAAAAAATAAATTTATTTATTTATAATATAAATACAATTTTTTTTAATATTTGAAGAAAATAAATATATGTTTTTATTTAAAAAAATTAAAATTAAAATTAATTAAATAATTAAATTATTTATGCATCAATTTTTTTAATTAAATTATTTTATTTAATATCTCCCCTTTTAAAAATCACTTTTAGGAAGAAAAAAAAAAAGTGGCACGTAGTCATTTGCTTGTGATTTTTTCCGTTGTTTGTCCTAAAAATGATACAAATAACTTTTCATGTGTTTTTTATATTAAGGGTACTTTTTTATATTATAAGTTATTATATAATTATAATTAATATGATAAATAATATTCGATTAAAATAATAAAACTTTCATTTTAATTTATAATTAACCGTAACATTAATTATAATAATATTACAATTTATAGTAAATATACTTTTTCAAATAATATAAGATCAGATGTTTGCGTGATCTACATGCTGTTGAAGTTCAATACACTTTAGCTATTAAAATATTAAAAAAAATAATAATAAAAATAACATAACTTAAAATTTATAATAAGTATTTATTATATTTAAATTTATATATTTATAATTAAAAAAATAATTAATATATTATTTTTTTAACATTTATTTAATTAGAATTGAACTGCGATAATTTAAATTCGTTTAATTTTATAAGTTTAATATTATTAAAATATTAATTTTATTATTATAAATTTTAATAATATTATTTTTTGATAATTGTTTAAATTAAAACTGCAGAAAACAAGAATAATGCAAAATGAATATTCGAACAGGAATTAACAAAAGGGGGACACGCCTTATATATTTAATTTTTTAAATCATACCTAATATGTACTTTCAAACTTATCTACTGTAGAAAAAAATAGTTAAAACATTTTTTTTAATTACTAATAGTCCCATAAAATAAATAGTTTAAATAAATATATGGGAGTCAGTAAGTAATAATGCAATATGTTGGAAATTTAGGCGTTACCGTGCCCCACATAAAAAGAATGGCACCAAATTGTTATAGATTTTTTAAATGAAATAATAATAATAATTTGTTTCCTTCAAATGGTATGTCATTCATGTTCATGCATGCACATCTGATTTTATTCGTTCTTTGGATTCTTTTCTATTTCTCATTTTACCTTTATGAGAAAATAGTGAAGAACCGAAAAGAAATAGAATAATAAATGAAGAACTAACTATACATTAATACATATGATATAAGAATCACACATATCTTGACCCGCCCAAAAAAGAACAGAATAACACATAGAGGTTGGTAGGATTAGTAAGCTATGGTTCTAATCTGTTTCATTTTTTTCGTTTTCTTTTTCTTTTTCTTTTTTAGCAATATCTTAATTTAGAATAAACACCTCCCTTAGCACATTAGAACATTAATTTAAAGGATAAATAATTTATTTTTTTTTAATAGGCTAAACTATCATTTGTACCCAAACTTCGATTAGATTAACATATATTCTTAAATTTTTAAAATGTATGATTTAGTCGGAACATCTTATACTTCTCAAAACACAAACAAATAATTCGCTGGCTTCAATGGCTTGGATTTATTGAGTGGCAATTTGAGCTATAAACCTTAAAAGCTTTGCACTAGAATAAAGCATCAAAGATGTCTTTAGCATAAAGTAGGGAAAATTCTGCCATGTTTTTGGACTCAAACCTAGAACTCATTCAAATACTATGTGAGACACCGATTTCAATTAATACTTTAAGAAAATAATTTAAATTTATGTATAAATTTAGTTTTATTTAAACTTGTTAAAGTATGAAACTGTATTTTCTTTAATTAGTCAAAATAAATATTTTATAATATCAAAATTGTTTTGTAAAATAATTTATAATGATTCAAATTAATGTCTTTAATTTTATACACTTTTTTTTAGAAATTTTGAAAAATTGAATGAAACTTACTAGATTACCCCTAGTTAACAAAAAAATTATATGTAAGGGTAAGGGCAAAATGGTCTTTTACCCCTAAATCCTTTTTACCCCCATCTTTCTTTCTTCTTCTCATGCGAGACATTAGGGTTGGTTTGTGCAGCCCACAGAGAGAGGAGGAGGAGAGGCGCTACAGTCGTTCTTCTCGTCATCGTCCTTCACATGCGTGCATCTTAAAGGCAAGCAAGGAAACTATTTTTGCCGCCATTCATGGCACCAGTTGCCAACATTTTCTATTCCTCCAGTGTGACATCGACACCGTTCATCTCACTGTCATTCTTTCCTCCACTACCCAAGAGTTCGACGACTAAACACTTTGAAGAATCAGCATGGAAACAGCCAGTCGTTGTTTGTACACAACCACCATCCAGCCACCACTTCTCTACCGCCGTCAACTTCCTTTTCCACCAACGCGAGTCCGCCGGAGTTGAGTCCTTACTCCACCACTGTCTTTGTTGTCTGTTACACTAGTTGCCGATTGGTGAAACATCCACACAAAAAAAAAATGTTCGCTAATTTCAATCAAAATGGTTAGCTTATATCTTTTATTTCCTAAGTGTTTATTTCCCTACATTTTGACATTTTAAAAAGCAGTTGCTTTTGAACTTCACTCGAAATTCTAGATTGATGTTTGTTTTTGTTTACTTTCAATGAGCTTGGCAGAGCTTTATTTGATTTGGTTTTCTTTTGATGATTTTTGATGTACTTGTACTCAGAATTGTGCTTTAGATTACTATTAGTTTTGGGGTTTATAAGAGTATTTCAATGATCTTTCATTTAATTATTAATTTCGTTCTGTTTGGATTTATGTGGACTGCTCGATACTCTATGTTTCATGGTTTAGAATTATTCTACCTCCATTTGTATGCAGATTATGGAATGTTAATTCTTAATTTAATTGCATTGTATTATCTTAATGAGTTATTTAACTTTTGTTAGTCACTTTTCAATTTGGAGAAACCATTTATTTTCAAATGATTAGATTTTCTTCATAAGTCAGCTTCCAATTTTAATCAATTATGTTACATTTAGTGATCTGAAACTTTATTTAAGTAAATTAATGGGTTTCTAGTATTTAAATTATTTTCTTATTTTTATCTATCTTTTTGGAACACCCTTTTCAACATTACACCTTACAAATTTTGCTTTATTTGTTCTCTTTGTTTAACTTGATTACGTTTTCTTAAGTTTGTACTTCACTTTTAAGTTGTGGGTAAAGAATTTATCATTTTCTTTATTGATTGGCATAACGAGTTTAATTGAATGAATATTGTCAATTCCAAGCAGTTCCAATGCTATACCTTACATTCATTTTTTACTTTATTAAAATATTCTTTCTTTGGTGCTTGTATTAAGCTTCTAACTTGTTTATAAGAATGTCATTTATATAGTATTGATCTCGTATTAATATAGTAGAGTTCTGTTTTCAAGTTGTATTTCGGAGAAAGTTTCATTTAGAACATGTCATGTTTAAGGTTATTAATCAATTAAGTGATAATTGTTAGTCATATTCTTTTAAATGAGGTTTTATTGAACAATCATATTATTACGATGTTTGACACTTTTGAGTAATGCAATGATAGATTTTAGTCCATGAAGAAGAAGTGTTGGAAAGTCAAGTTGATAGGATACTTAGAACAACTGTCCTATCAATGAGATTCGAGTGATTATCCCAATTAGGAAGCATAATGTGGGATAAGTGTGCCAATGAAACCTTTTAAGGTAGGGGTTACTACTCAACATTTTCTGCAATGCATTATTTTTATGAAAATATCATGCATTATATATTTGAGAGATGAAAATGGATGCCATGATTGTAGATGAATGAAATTATAATTAAAGTACCCGTTGAAACATTTTATATGCATACATGATATTTTTGAATTATGACGGGTATTAAAATATTTTACATGAAAATTGAGATTTTATGCATGCATCATGAAATTATTTTGTAGGGAGTACTATCTGTATAGATATCTTACAGAGATATGATACCTTGAGGCTACTTGATGCAATAGACTATTTTTTGATGGACTATAGGTATGCATTACATTACACATGTATCTTGAAGTTGTCCTGTTCATGGGTCTCAATATTAGATCGCACATGGGCCTCGAAGTTGGACCCCCCATTGTGTTTCGGAGTTGTCTATGGTTCCGTCTATGGGTCTCAGAGTTGGACCGCCCATATGACGAGGACCCATGTGCTTTGGAGTTGACCAATACATGTGCCATATGTATTTTGAAATATGATCATACATAGGGTCGGAGATGGACCCACATGCATCTCGGAGGTTGACTGCGCACTTGCCCATGTATTTCGAAGTTGACCAATACATATGAATTTAGCATAACATACATGAACATTTTATATTGGACATTGCATATTTCATTATGATTGTATGAGCATGCATGGGGTACCTAAAATTTACACTCTACCCGGCTTCGAAAGTGAGGAAAGTACATGTATGCTTGAGTTTAAAAATGAAATCTCCTTACTTTGATATACTGATTAATTATTACTGGACATGCATGAAATATTTTAAATGTAACATGCATCATTGATTTCATTGAGGAATGTGCATGGAGTACTCCTACTGAGCTAGTTGTAGCTAATCCCGTTTCCCCTTTCTTTTTTCAAATTAGATACTATTTCTTTTTAGTTGTTGTGACTTGATCGTGAGGCGCGTGCTTTTAAGGAGCTCAATTAAAAGGTTTTTCCTTTACTCTTATTTCTTTTATTAGTTATTATATTTATTGAGTAGATAGGTTGAGACCACTCTGATTTTTTATAATTTTAAATATTTGTAATCATTTGAATTATTAGTTTTTGAAGGTTTTATTGTGTTTTTATAAATATTAAATTATTTCAAGGGTACCCAAATTATTAATAATTGATTTATTTCATTTTAAATTGATATTTTCATAATTAATAATTCTAAAATTAATAATTTTCTTTCAAATTTTATCTATCTTTAAAATTCACGTACCCAAAAATTTGGGGTGTTATAGTTTAGTATCAGAGCATGGTTCTAATCTATTTCATTTTTTAGCAATATCTTAATTTAGAATAAACACCTCCCTTATCACATTAGAACATCAATCTAAAGGATAAATAATATTTTTTGTAATAGGCTAGATTATATCATTCATACTTAAACTTCGATTAGATTTATATATATTCTTAAACGTTTAAAACATATAATTTAATTAGAACATTTTATTCTTCTAAAAAAAAGAGCACAAAGAAATAATCCATAGGGTTGGCTTCAATGGCTTGGATCTGTTAAGTGGCAATTTGAGCTAAAAACCTTAAAAGTTATTGCACTAGAATAAAGCATCAAAGATGTCTTTAGCATACAGGCAGGGAAAATTCTGCAGTGTTTTTGGACCCAAACCAAGAACTCATTCAAATACTATCCATTATTTCGGAGTCAATGCCTCAGGTGGCTATAATCTAAATATCAACATAGGGGTGTCAAACGGGCCGGCACGGCACGGCACGGCCCGTTAAACATTTGGCCCGTTGGCCCACCGGGCCGGCACGGCACGGCACGACACGGCCCGTTAGCCAAAATGAGTAGCACGGCACGGCCCATGGCCTTTGGCCCTTAACGGGCTGGGCCGGGCCGGCACGACACGGCATGCGAAATTTTATTATTTAAAAAATTAATTTTAAAAAAGTACTAATAAATAAATAATTTTTTTTACATTTAAATAAAATTAGACATAATTTAATGAATTTTTAACGATCTATAAAATGAGAGGTTAAGAGTTCGACTCTTACTTTTAATTTTTTAAAGCATTATTAATAATTTTTAACTAAATAATTAAATAAATATATAAAAAAAATGAAATAAAAGGATTACGGGCCGTGCCGGCCCGTTAAGAACAGCCTAACGAGCCGGGCACGGCACGGCACGTTAAGGCCCACGGGCTAAGAACTGAGGCACGGCACGGCCCATATAAGGGCCAAGGGCCGGCACGGCACGTTAATTAACGGGCCAAGGGCCGGCACGGCACGCTAATTTGACGGGCTGGACCATGCCTGGCCGAGCCGTCCCGTCCTTTTTGACACCTCTATATCAACATAACATTTCTCACCCACAACATTGAAAACTGAATCGTAAGGATATAAACAAACAGTAGAACCTGCACACCATTGCAAAAGCATATGATTGATAAAATAAAGTTTGTTGATGGTGCCACAATTTCTAAAATAATGTTGTGTAAGTATAGCAACAAATACCGAGAAAGCTAGAGAAAAAAATGGTACAAGCATAGTGTCATGGTTTGCATGAGGGATACTTCGATAATTAATAAAATAATAATAATTAAATTATTTTAGGCTTATGTCTCCTCGTACAAAATGATGTTTGTTTCTAAAACATGGAAAATCACTCTAAGAGTTATTTAGGGTGAGACATGGTGTCAAGCTAATCACCACTTCCGACACCCGTAGGCACAGTGTGCTAAGTGAGTTACCTATGGGCTAAATGATGAACACTTAATAAAAATTATTCTTTCTTTGGAATAAAATAGCCATCATCAATGATTTCTTTATTTAAAGCTTTGAAATTTATGACCATTATTTTCTTTCCTCTATATTTTTCAACTTCTTTTTCTACTAAAAAAGTTGGACTTTAATGGGGTGAATTATTGGGAATAGTTACATTTAATTCCAAAAGTTTTTGAATTTATTTTTCAAATTCTTCTTTATCTTCTAGAGTATAAATCATACGTTTTACTCTAATGACTTTTAAAGCGTCTTTTAATTTTATAGTTGTCATTTTATTTGATTTATTAATATTTAGATCTAAAGAATTTTATAAACATACTTTTTTTAACAATGTTCTTATTCCTGTTAGGATTTTATTTTCTTGTATTTTATTTAGGAAGGGGTTTTGGTTAACCTCTATATTTAAAGAAATATTTTCTAAATATGGCTTTTGTTGTTCTATATTCTCATCACGTTTTTACTTTTTATGTTATGACATAAAAGTGAGTGATGAAACAGTTAAAATTTTTCTTATCTTTGATACATATATAGTTTCACCTTCTAGGGTTGTTAAACTTATTCTGTCAAGTATTGAGTAAAAGATTGATATAGATTTAAAAAGTTATTTCCTAATAAAATGCCAACTCTAATTTCTTGTTGGTATATTGTGGGTATATGAAAGATTTATTCTCCTAACAATATATCTGTATCTTTTTAGACTTTATTAAAATTTATTGTAGTATTATTTGCTATCATGACTATTAGTTCTTTTGGTGACTGTTTTCAAAGTTCTTCTAAAAAAATATATTTACTAACTACACATATACTTGCACTTATGTCAATATATGCATGTAAATCATAATTATTGTACCCTTTAAATTTTAATCATATTTTTATAAAAGTATTGTTTGAATTTGTTATACTTAATAATTCATTCATTATTCATAATCAAATTCTGAATCAGAGTCAAATGTTTCTGAGTCTGTTATTTCTTCTTCAATTTTTTTAATAGATAAATACTACATGTATCATCTATATCAGATTCTTCTATTAGTTATAATTCCATTCTAAAAGCTTCTTCTAAAATTTTTGCCTTTTCTGGAAATTCTCTTTTAAATTCTTTTTTTATGTTAAAATTTATTAGAACATTCGTTTACATAATGACATTCCTCATTACATATCCAACACTTACATTTTTTTCTTTCTTGATGGACAATAATTTTTCTTTTCTAGTATATTAAATTTTTTTCCTTCTAAAATACCTTTGTTTATAAGGTTCTTTATTATACCTTCTTTTATATTTTTGAAAATTCTATTTTTTAAATTTATATATTCTAAATTTTTTATACTTTTTATGTTTCTTATATTTATTATAAGGTTTTGTATTGCATCTATATTTTTCTGGCATTCTAAAATCTCCTGTATCATAACAAATTCTATCATTTTCTCTAATTTCTTTATATTCATTCTTTTCTTGACATTTTAGAATTATCTAATTTTTAAGGCTTCTTATTCTACCTTCTAATATATTAAGTATATTTTATCTATTATTATTTTATCCTTCTGTCATTATTTTATGTAATATTTCTTTATAGGTTTCTTGCACAGAATGTGGTAGTTTGTGATAATACATTTCATATTCACATATAAACGAATCTATATAACACATATCAAATATCTCCATATTAGCTAAATGTCATTTTGGCTTCATTTATTTCGTTTTCACTATATTCAGTAATATGTCTACCTTTATCTTTTCTAATGAATTCTTTATATATTTTATTAACCACAATTTCTAAATACTTTCTACTTGTTGATGCATTTCTTATCATAAAAAATTATTGTCACTTTTTTAAATTTGTGAACCCAACTTTTACATTTTATGTCATTTTATGAGCTATTAATACTTTATAAGTAGAAGGGTTTGTTTGTGTAGTTGTAAAAATTTATATAATTACACTCATTCTACTAGTTCATTCATCTAAGATTTTTATCATATCTCTTATACAGTCTAAATCTAAAATATCATATTTATAGCTTTCATGGGGTGTAAATTCTGGTGGAATACTACTCCTAGTTCCTCAATGTAAACTTTCTTCCATTTTAAGTATATGCATTCTTCTATTAATAGGTTCAGATTCTTCTAGTCTTTGTTTATTTCTTTATTCTCTATGAAGGTAAGATGTTTCTCCTCTTTTTAAGTTTTATGGATTTGGCCTTCTTGGGGCTGCTAATATTAGTTCCATATGCATTTTTGGACTTATATTTTCTTATTCAGATTTATTTTCACTGATTATTATCACATCATCTTCTTATCTATTTATACAAATTTTTTCTTCATAATTTTTTTTTAATTCTTTATTTGTCAAAGTTAAAAGACTTATCAATTTTCCTATATCTTTATTTTCAGGGTTCATGATTGTTCTTCTAATTCTCTTCTATATTCCATTATATTGGGATTATATCTTTATTTTTTAATTTTTTTCATTTTTCTTTTATCATTTTTAGGTATCAATGCATCAGATCTTCTAGGGGTTCTTTTTTAATTCTCTTAATTGATCAAATTTTAATATATTAGTTTTTGGTATATTATTAACGTCTTTACTTAATTCTTTTATTTCTTTATGTATATCTAATTATTTTTTAATATAATTATGTTCTCTTATTTCTTCAAGAATTTCTTTTTGTATATCATTTATATTCTGTAAATATTTGATATTTGATTCACAAGTTGCATATACTTCTTCAGCTAAAAGAATTAAATCTTTCATTATGGTTTTTATATATCTATTTATATTTTCATTTCCTTCTAATTCTATTTATTGTAATTTTGATTTTAACATTCTTCAATATCCTATTACTTCATGTATTAGTAAATTTTTTTTTTTATTTTTTTAATCTCTTATTTTAATTCTTTTATTTCTTCTTGTTCTTTTCATTCAAGTTTACTAACTTTTGCATTATCTTCAATAAATTTTATTCTAAAAATACTACTTTTTTTTTTATACCTAGTATAAGAGGTTTTTATTTGATATCTAACTTCCTTTCTTCTGGGATTTCAAAGTTTGTCAATACTTCAAATTTTATTATTTATCCTATTTTTTGAAAATTTTTTCCTATTTCTATAAATTTATTTTGTCCATATATTAAACTGTTATGACTATTAGTTAATGAATATCCTATTATGTAATGTATAGAAAATGAATGATTTCCTTCTTTCATTAAATTTCCTTTTTCAAATTCATAAGCTAAACTTAATACTTGATTAAATTTTTATCATTAATATTAACTGTAAATTTGCATATGCTGTGAATTTTAGTTTTTGATATCTTAAAATTTCATGTATAATTCCTAACAAAACATCTCATCTATTTATTATTCTATTATCTAATAGTTAATTTTATCGGTGTATCAATTCTTTCCCTAAAATTTGTATTCCTCTAAGATGAATATATTCAATCTTATCTTTATCTTTTTATGAGATTTTTGATAATTTGTCTACAATTATTTCTTTATTGATTTAAATCTTTCATTTGCATCTGTTATGATTATACTCATTTCTTTAAAGCTATATCTTTTCTAGAAAATATTTTTCTTATTTTAGAAAAATGTGATTATTTAAATCCATCGCCTTCTTTAAGATTTAATTTTGATTTTTGAATTTCTTCAATTTTTTTTACTAAATATCATTTATTAAAAAAAAAATCCTGAAATATCTTGTATCTCTATTTCCATTATTTTTTATTTTTTGTTTGATTTTCTATGATTTATGCAATTTTAAAATAATATATTTTTATTATATATAGGGATTGCATTTAAATTTAAATTTAAATTATATGTAAATATTACATTTAAATTTTTAAACTTAGATGGTTTAAGGGTTAAAAATGTAATTTATTTTCTATCAAAATTCAGTCATTTTATTACTTTACGTAAAAAAAAAAAAAGAGGGTTAATTTTCTACAAAACATTCTATATCATATAATTAATACTATTGATCAAAAAAAAAAAAAAAATTAATACTCAAAGGCCCATTCTAATAACATCCCACTTAACATGCTATATACATACCCCTTTAATAAAATATTTAAAATTTAATGCAATAAAAAAAAAAAAAAAAACAGAAACTCAAATGCATCCCACATCTTCCCGGCTCCAGAAAATGTTCAAACATCCCTGCCGAACGTACAGAAAATGTTCAAACATCTCTGCCGAACGTACAGAAAATGTTCAAACATCCCTGCTGAACGAATGTCCAACATGTAAGAAGGGTGACAGAAACCGGCGCCGGCAAGAACCACGACACCAACCGCGGCAGCAAGAAGGAACCCAGAAATCTCACCGGCAATGAACCCAGAAATCGCAGCTGGAAAAACTCATCGGCAGCAGTAGCGACGCCAGAAAGAAGTCGAGGAAGAGAACTGTTTCAGCTGGCGTCGCTACTGCTGCCGATGAGTTTTTCCAGCTGCGATTTCTAGGTTCGTTGCCGGTGAGATTTCTGGGTTCCTTCTTGCTGCCGCGGTTGGTGTCGTGGTTCTTGCCGGCGCCGGTTTCTGTCACCCTTCTTACATGTTGGACATTCGTTCAGCAGGGATGTTTGAACATTTTCTGTACGTTCGGCAGGGATGTTTGAACATTTTCTGGAGCCGGGAAGATGTGGGATGCATTTGGGTTTCTGTTTTTTTTTTTTTTTTTATTGCATTAAATTTTAAATATTTTATTAAAGGGGTATGTATATAGCATGTTAAGTGGGATGTTATTAGAAAGGGCCATACTCAAAACTCTGAACAAGCTTTTATTTTACGTCAATAAATCCATCCAGAGAGTATGTCCACTTGGTATGGCCCAGGCCTAAGTTAAAAGCCCATGACTAATAGTTTTGAAGTTGCAAAAGTAAGCCACACTGGATCCGACGGTCAGGATTAAAATCACACAATAACACACCAATATTAGTTTCTCTAATACGCTTCCCAAAGTCCATTACAAAATCGCGCCCTTTTTCGAAGGGTTTTTGTCTAAAATAGGCAAAATCCTTAATATAGTTTAAAAAAGGGCAACCTTGTGTAAAAGTTTAAAAATGGGCTTTTTTTAACCGCCCACCCAAAGACCCATTTGGTAGCCGGTAACTCATTTAAACCGTTTGAAATAAAGAATTCGAACAGTTCAAACAAACCCACAACTCTGAGCATTACTCTACCTCTCAAGAATCCCTCGTCACTATCTGGTATTAGCGAAGCTCTCCCATTTTCGATTGAGGAAGAAGACGAACAGTATCAACGCAGAAAACACTCGACCATTACTATCAACTTTTGAAGCTCTGCATTATTCGGTAAGTATTTTAAACAAATTTGTCTTCCTTGCACGAAAACACTCGACCATTACTCACCTTTTGAAGCTATACAGTTTGGTTTTTAATTGGGTTTTCGTTGAAACTCAACGAAAACCCCTTATTTTTGTATGGTTTTTTGTAAAATGTTGGTTTAAGGTTAAATGTTTATGTAAAATGTAGGTTTTGTAATATTGGGATTTTGTAATTATGGATGGATAATCTGATTTCTGGTATATCTGGTAGTTAATCATGAATAACATTATCTGGGGGTATATCAGTGGTATATCTGGTATATCTCATGGTATATCTGGTATATCTGGGGGTATATCTGGTATATCTCAGGGTATATCTGGTATATCTGGTATATCTCAGGGTATATCTGGTATATCTCATGGTATATCTGGTATATCTGGTATATCTCAGGGTATATCTGGTATATCTCAGGGTATATTTGGTATATCTAGTATATCTCAGGGTATATCTGGTATATCTCAGGGTATATCTGGTATATCTCAAGGTATATCTGGTATATCTGGTATATTTTGTGTTATGTCTGGTATATCTGGGGGTATATCTGGTATATCTCATGGTATATCTGGTATATCTGGGGTATATCTGGTATATCTTACGGTATATCTGGTATATCTCATGGTATATCTGGGGGTATATCTGGTATATCTGGGGGTATATCTGGTATATCTCAGGGTATATCTGGTATATCTCAAGGTATATCTGGTATATCTCAGGGTATATCTGGTATATCTCAAGGTATATCTGGTATATCTGGTATATTTTGTGTTATGTCTGGTATATCTGGGGGTATATCTGGTATATCTCATGGTATATCTGGTATATCTCACGGTATATCTGGTATATCTCATGGTATATCTGGTATATCTGGGGGTATATCTGGTATATCTCAGGGTATATCTGGTATATCTCAGGGTATATCTGGTATATCTGGTATATCTCAGGGTATATCTGGTATATCTGGTATATCTCAGGGTATATCGGGTATATCTGGTATATCTGAGGTATATCTCACGGTATATCTGGTATATCTCAGGGTATATCTGGTATATCTCATGGTATATCTGGTATATCTGGTATATCTCATGGTATATCTGGTATATCTGGGGGTATATCTGGTATATCTCAGGGTATATCTCACGGTATATCTGGTATATCTCAAGGTATATCTGGTATATTTTGTGTTATGTCTGGTATATCTGGGGGTATATCTGGTATATCTCATGGTATATCTGGTATATCTGGGGGTATATCTGGTATATCTCACGGTATATCTGGTATATCTCATGGTATATCTGGTATATCTCAGGGTATATCTGGTATATCTGGTATATCTCAAGGTATATCTGGTATATCTGGTATATCTCAGGGTATATCTCAAGGTATATCTGGTATATCTGGTATAATGTCTGGTATATCTGGGGGTATATGGGGTATATCTGGTATATCTGGTATATTTTGTGTTATGTCTGGTATATTTTGTGTTATGTCTGGTATATCTGGGGGTATATCTGGTATATCTGGTATATTTTGTGTTATGTCTGGTATATCTGGGGGTATATCTGGTATATCTGGTATATTTTGTGTTAGCACTGGTATATTTGGGGGTATATCTGGTATATCTCACGGTATATCTGGTATATCTCATGGTATATCTGGTATATCTCAGGGTATATCTCACGGTATATCTGGTATATCTCATGGTATATCTGGTATATCTCGGGGTATATCTCACGGTATATCTGGTATATCTCATGGTATATCTGGTATATCTCAGGGTATATCTGGTATATCTGGGGGTATATCTGGTATATCTGGTATATCTCATGTTATATCTGGTATATCTGGGGGTATATCTGGTATATCTGGTATATCTCACGGTATATCTGGTATATCTCAAGGTATATCTGGTATATCTGGGGGTATATCTGGTATATCTCATGGTATATCTGGTATATCTCATGGTATATCTGGTATATCTCATGGTATATCTGGTATATCTGGGGTATCTCAGTGAAATTATGGTATATCTCACGGTATATGTGGTATATCTCAGGGTATATCTGGTATATGTCAGGGTATATCTGGTATATCTGGTATATCTCAGGGTATATCTGGTATATCTGGTATATTTCATGGTATATCTGGTATATCTCGGAGTATATCTGGTATATCTCAAGGTATATGTGGTATACCCTGATCTATTTCTATAAGTTTCATTTATATGAACCTAAATTTGATGTATTTTTATGTTGGTTTAATGTGATTGATGTTTTTCGCATATATATTGTAATTTTTGTATACCTGTTCACAAGTATTAATGAAATTGTTTTCCGTAAATGTTAAATATGCAGGAAATGGCAGGAAAAATCTCATTCGTGCCTTATGTCTCCTCATCCGATTATTATGTTGGTAAAATAACCAACATATCACGTCTTCAAAATTTTGCAACATTGAAGACGACCCTACAAGGATTTGGGTTACTGAATAGATTTCAGGGCTTATGTTTTGGTTTCATCACAAGGATGAAACATATAGAGTTTACAGCTGGATTCTTGCATCATATATTATTGATGCAAGATAGAGATCAATCGGGGAAAGAACTCCGAGTTATTGTAAATGGTGCACCCCACCTCTTTGGATATGAAGAGTTTAGCCTAATCACCGGTATGATGTTTATCGGTGACGAAGGAAGTCCAGCTCAAAGTGGCCGGTTGCGTAAAAATTTCTTCAAGACCGATAGGCCAGTAAAGAAAGTTGAGTTGGAGAAGGTATTTGCAAACCTTCCATTGTCCACGGAGCCTGAAGATGTTTTGAGGTTGGCTCTGATATATACTCTGGAAATAATTCTTTTGGCCGATCATAATTTGAGGGCCATTAATGATGAATATTTGGATTTAGTTGAAGACGTTGACAAGTTTAATATCTACCCCTGGGGTAAGATAGTCTATGACTTCACCGTAAGGAGGTTGAAGAATATTAATCTTCAAAAAGTTGGAGGGGTCGCTTCAACTTACAGTGTCTATGGTTTTTCTTGGGCACTGCAAGTTTGGGCCTACGAGGCCATACAAGTGCCTATTACTGATTTAGCAACTTGTACATCTCCAGATGCATTGCCCAGGATATTACGCTGGGAGAATCAAAAGAAGGGGCACTATTTGAAGTTTTGGGACATAAACCATAAAATATTCCAGGCTTCAGATGTAAGTTTGTTGCCTATATGTTTTTGTTATTAAATTTATTTTATTTATATTTTCGATTGTACTTAACTAACTGGTATATGTTTCCGTTGTATATGATACAGTTTCATATGCTGACGAGACTCACTCCTAATGAATCGGAGATAAAGAGTCCGTACTTAATTTCGGCATAACAATATGCGAGGCTGCAACCTGGCCTTGGTGTGCCAAACGTTAGTGGCTTATCTAATGAGTTGCCTTCCAAAGGCGATGAAGATCAACACACATCTGGTCACAGTGGTGATAAAAGTGACCCTATCCCGGAAGTCCAAAAAGATGAACCTTCATCTCATTCATCAACTTCCATTATGGAGGTAATATAATACGGCACATATAAAACCCTTGGATTTTTAATTAGTTTATGTCATTAATTGCAACCTTGTACGAATAAATTTTTATGCTTTGTAATTTTAGGTGTTGCAAGAGCTTCAAGAATTGAAGAAGGAGGTCATCTCAATAAAAGAAAACCAAAATTGGATGAAGGATGTGTTGAATCAGTTATTGAGACAACAACTAAAGACTGCAACAGATATAGATGCAGTGAAACCTGGTGGGAACTCGTCCAGGAAAAAAAGTGTCCCACTTACTGACCCACGTAAGGTGGCCTCTGTACATATTTTAGTGGACGAAGATGATGTGACGTCCACGGAAGAAGAGCCAGTAGTGGGTACTGCTACATGCAGAGAAATGATTCTGTTTAGCACAGAAGAAATTGGGGAGGAAACAACCAAGGTTCATTTTGATCATCATGAAGAATCAGTGGGTGTGACTGAAGAATGTCCCACTGAACTGAACCTTGGAAAGCAGCCAGTCCATGCAACCGAAGTAGATGATAACTTGGCAGGTCTGGATTTTTCTACTTTGGAATATATTTTAGAGGCTGCCCCTATCCGCACCGGTACCACCTCAGTGCGATTAGGTTCGATACCATCAAAGGGCGTTAGTTCGACTGGCACGTCCGCACCCTTTGGTAATATATATAGTAGGAGGAAGAGAAAAGTTGGTCCCTCCCTAAAATCTCCATATGTGCAGCCCAAGAGGAAATCAGGTATATCAATAAAGTCCCACCAATCGGACCAAGCACAACAACCTCGCCTTTATGATCCGATGAGAGGGTTTGATGAATCCAGATATACCTACTTCTTGGAATGGTTATATCAACATTATAACGACAACCAGTATGTATTTCCTAGTACTTATTGTCTTATTTATTCATCCAATTTGAGGGTATTTTTTTTAACCCACGTAATATGGTTAATTACTGATGTCTTTGTTATTCTTCAAAATCTAGGGAAAGTATTATTGTTGGTTGCCCAAGTAAGGGTATGGCTAACTCTTCTTAGTTTCATCGTATATTCAAACCACAATCATCTTTACTCAATGAGGTATATGTTTTGGTTATGTTCATTTATGGATATATCTGGTTATATGTTGTTATTTGGTTTATGGATTGTTATTCAATATATTTGGTATTCTAAAGTGAAACTAACAACACATATATCTCATATGTCTGGTATCAACGATGCGTAATTTTAAATTGGCAAAATAACTTCAGCACATAGATTGCGGACTATGGCTGTTGAGGAAGAAAGAGGAACTTCATCCGCACTTGTTCCTAAATAACAATTGGACAACTGTAGACTCGTCGTTTTGGGTAAGACCTTTACTTAGTATATCTGGTGTTTATTTAAAAATATGTTGTATATATCGTAATTTTCCATGTCATATCTGGTCAATTTGCAGATGATGTAACAATTTTTCTTTAAAATTACTATATTTGAAAATGTAGGCTTACATCGATGCAAGTGCAAGTGAATGGAAGAAGTTGAAGAAGAATGACCACTTGTCTTTTTGGTTGAATGATAAGAAGTGGTTTGATTACGTGACTGGTAAAATACTTTTAAACTTATGATTCTGTGTTGCATATCTGGGCAAACTTGAACATTTTATCGTTTCATATAATAATATAAATTTCTTGTTTGTTTTGAAACAGGTGTCCGGCCTGATATAGGTAAACCATGGATTCGTGTCTCCAATATATATGGTGTTATATTGGAGAAGGGTCATTGGATCGCTATCGGACTTGACATCAGACAACAACAAATTAACGTATATGATTCACTTCCTAAACACATAAGAGATGGAACTCTCAAGAAAAGGTTACATAATTTATCTGTCATGATCCCAAACTTGATTCATAACTTGGATGTGGTTGAACATGACAAAATCATAGAGAAGTGGCCCATATATCGTAATGCAATAGCTGTTCCACAGCAAGTTCAAGTGTAAGTATATTTTATTATTTGGTTAGTGACATCGATTTAATAAAGATTAATATTAAGTTATATTGCATTACTTATACGGACTTATTGTTTACTTCAATATATTACACAGGGGTGACTGTGGCATATATGCACTGAAGTTCATTGAGTATTTAGTAAATGAGAAGCCACTGACTGACATCAAAGACGAGGCTATAGGTTTCTTCAGAAAGAAACTTTGTTGTGAACTTTTCTTTGCGGATGATGAATACATAATTGTTTAAATATTGTAAAACTTATAGTATCTGTAAATGTAATGGTTATGAGAACATTTATGTAATGTTTGTAATTATATATGTGATCAATTTATGTAAAATTGTACTGATACATTACTTTGGTGTAATAATGAAATGAAGGAAATCGGTTTTGGTTATGATTTATTCCATCTGTTACTCAAATTGTAATATCCAAATTCTGGGATAAATTTTTTGTAGTTCTGGAACTGATTCGTAGTTTATCATCTGGTATATCTGGTATATCTAATGGTATATCTGGTATATCTGAGGGTATATCTGGTATATCTCATGGTATATCTGGTATATCTCAGGGTATATCTGGTATATCTGGTATATATCAGGGTATATCTGGTATATCTGAGGGTATATCTGGTATATCTGGTATATCTAGGGGTATATCTGGTATATCTAAGGGTATATCTGGTATATCTCAGGGTATATCTGGTATATCTCGTATATATCAGGGTATATCTGGTATATCTGAGGGTATATCTGGTATATCTAATGATATATCTGGTATATCTCATGGTATATCTGGTATATCTCAGGGTATATCTGGTATATCTGGTATATATCAGGGTATATCTGGTATATCTGAGGGTATATCTGGTATATCTAGGGGTATATCTGGTATATCTGAGGGTATATCTGGTATATCTCAGGGTATATCTGGTATATCTGGTATATATCAGGGTATATCTAGTATATCTGAGGGTATATCTGGTATATCTAGGGGTATATCTGGTATATCTGAGGGTATATCTGGTATATCTGAGGGTATATCTGGTATATCTGGTATATCTAGGGGTATATCTGGTATATCTGAGGGTATATCTGGTATATCTGAGGGTATATCTGGTATATCTGGTATATCTCAGGGTATATCTGGTATATCTCAGGGTATATCTGGTATATCTGGTATATATCAGGGTATATCTGGTATATCTGAGGGTATATCTGGTATATCTCATGGTATATCTGGTATATCTCAGGGTATATCTGGTATATCTGGTATATATCAGGGTATATCTGGTATATCTGAGGGTATATCTGGTATATCTAGTATATCTAGGGGTATATCTGGTATATCTAAGGGTATATCTGGTATATCTCAGGGTATATCTGGTATATCTCGTATATATCAGGGTATATCTGGTATATCTGAGGGTATATCTGGTATATCTAATGGTATATCTGGTATATCTCATGGTATATCTGGTATATCTCAGGGTATATCTGGTATATCTGGTATATATCAGGGTATATCTGGTATATCTGAGGGTATATCTGGTATATCTAGGGGTATATCTGGTATATCTGAGGGTATATCTGGTATATCTGGTATATCTCAGGGTATATCTGGTATATCTGGTATATATCAGGGTATATCTGGTATATCTGAGGGTATATCTGGTATATCTCATGGTATATCTGGTATATCTCATGGTATATCTGGTATATCTCAGGGTATATCTGGTATATATCAGGGTATATCTGGTATATCTGAGGGTATATCTGGTATATCTGGTATATCTAGGGGTATATCTCAGGGTATATCTGGTATATCTCAGGGTATATCTGGTATATCTCAGGGTATATGTGGTATATCTGAGGGTATATCTGGTATATCTCAAGGAATTGTGTGCCGCGGCGAAAGGTTCTCGGGTTGAAACATGAAAATCATGAAAACATTGTGCGCCGCGGCGAGCAAAATTTATGCCGCGGCGAGGAGGTTTCTGCTTTCGACCCAAAATCATGAAAACATTGTGCGCCGCGGCGAGTAAAATTTATGCCGCGGCGAGGAGGTTTCTGCTTTGGACCCAAAATCATGAAAATATTGCGTGCCGCGGCGAAGGAAAGTTATGCCGCGGCGGGGAGGTTTCTGTTTTTATTCCTAATTCAATATCACATGTGCGCCGCGGCATGGAAAAAGGTGCGCCGCGGCGCGCGCGCGCGGATTGGACTCCTCCTGGGCGAGGAGATTTACAGAATATTTTGGAAACCCTTACAAAGAAAAGGAAAACCTAATGGGACACAACCTCCTCCACAGCCTCCAACAGTTTTGAGATTATTCAGGGTATATCTCAGGGTATATATAGTATATCTTCTAAAATAGTATAACAACACATGTATATACGTGATACATGAAAATTCAGAGACAGGGCATAATATAAAACTATCATTAATACAAAATTCAGATACAGACGACGAAATACTTGAAATCATAATAAAAGATTACAGGGTACATAAAAATGTTCATTCTTGAGAAGGTAGTATCGGTTCTACAATCATCTGACGAAAAACATTACAAGTCCTCCTGTTATGACCAGTAATTCCACAACGACTGCACAATATTAACTTCTTTATTACTTCCCCACGTGAACGTATGCGTCGCTTCCGTGGTCTGCCAGATTTTTTCTTTGTGTTAGGAGGAAGTTCAACTAGTTCTATGATTTCTGGTGGAATGTCCCACTGACCATTGTCAGTTGCTGGAAATATTGCCTCCGCATATGCGATAATATAACAATTGACTGTGTATAATCGGTCAACAAAGGACTGGACATCAACATCTTGAAAACGGGCCGCTGCAATGGCATGACAACAGGGGATTTTGTGAACATCAAATTCTCTGCAGCTACAACTTCTGTTGAGTAGATCAACATCTTCACTAGTATCACCATGTACAACCTATATTTTCATATGAATGAACTAGTTACTTTATGGTTTATAGGCTTACAAGAGATACAACAATATATATGCTGTTAAATTTACATATTTAAAAATTCAATAACAATATAGAATGATGTACGAATCCCATACCTGGAAAACATGTGCATTAATTCTGAAAACCCTGTACCTTAAGGACTTATTGTGATTTGCACGCATAATTGATTCAACCTCATCGGTAAGGAATCGAGTTCCCCATCTCATCCCAACCTCCCTACGTTCGACAAACCAATGTTGTATTTTGCTACGGTAGTACTCAGCAAGCATGGTTATAGGCAACTCACGAGCAGATTTCATGACATTATTAAATGATTCTGAACCATTTGTGGTCATTATACCGTATCTGTTTCCAGGAAAATGAAATCTTGACCACTTCTCTTTACCTGCTTCCAATAAGTACTTCTCTATATCTGGATCGATCAGTCTCAAATCCCCCATGTATTTGTCAAATTCACGCTTCGTATATGCCCTTGCGCAACATCTGAACAAAGGTGTGATATCAGGATTCTTAAATTTGTGGTTTAAATTCATCTCCATGTGAAATGCACAATATCCATGCAAAGCATTGGGGAAGGCTTTAGGAACAGATTGTATAATACTTTGGTGTCTATCTGAAACAATAACAAGATCATCAATGTGCCCAAATATACCGGATAGTTTTAACAAAAACCATTCCCAGGCTTCATTATTCTCAGAATCTCCAACACCAATGGCCAATGGATATATGTTGTTATTTCCATCTGAAGCATTTGCTACGAATAATGTCCCAGCATACCTACCTGATAGGAATGCACCGTCGACTGTAATTACATGTCTTATACAAGATAAAAATCCTCTGATACATGGACCTAGTGCCATAAAAAAGTACTTAAATCTTCCGGACTGGTCAACTTCAATATGTGTGACGCTACCAGGATTTCTTTCCTTCAAAACATGACAGTAGGAAGGAAGCTTCAGGAAAGATTCCTCTTCACTGCCACGTAGCAAATAAAGAGCCTTCTCTTTAGATCTGTATGCTGTGGTGTAACCAATCTCAATCCCAAACTCATTTTGACAATCATCAATAATATCTTTGGGCTTATAAATTCTTCCTGGTCGGACCAACTTCATTTTTATGGCATTTCCTATCACTCTTGAGGTTGCAGTCCTATTCTTCCTCATGTAATTGTTAGGATCACAAGTATGTCTTGATTCGTATTCTTTTACCCTGAACCTATCAGATCCAGTGATCCTATTACATCTAATCATCCAACTACAAGTAGATTGAATGCAACGTATTAGAACACGGTCTTTCCTACTAGTCAGTGTCCTCGTCTCAAATCTGTTTCTTATGGCATAAAGACCGACATGTGTTGTGAAATCTATCTTATTGTCAAACACTTGATCAACTTTCAAATCAAGCTCAACATGTGCCACAGACGACGAAACGTCACCATTAGAAATAATCTCTGTGGGTGTACTGGATGGACCGATACGTAATTCATAATTGTTTCCAATTACAGTTCTTCCTTCAGACTGGGATAAACCATAATTCTCATGATTTCTAACAATGACCCTTTCTGTTTCAACTTGTGTCCTTTCATTATGAATTGCATGCAAACCTCCCATTGAGGACATATCACGATCAACGTTTTCGTTGACAGGTATATCTGGTAATTCATATTCTCTAATCATATCAATATCTCCTTCATCACCCATTTGCGGCGGAACTAAATTGTGATCTACATCATCACGAATACTATCAAGTACATTATCGCAACCACCATTTGGATTTTGAGATCCTTCTTGCATATTAGTATCACTCAAGAAATTTACATTACGGCCTCCGGTATTAAAAACTTGCTCATGGCAAATAGAATTACTTGTACCTACAGATCTTATCACATTTTTTGTGACATATAGAACAGCCTTCCTTTCATTATCTTCAACGTGAAGGTCAAAAAACTCTTCCAATTCTTCATCATCACCTATTAAAACAGATGGTAATGTCAAATCATTCTTATAGAAGTATCTCACTTCAAGTTCATACTTGAACTTATCCATCTTTAACTTGAGAAACAACTTTTCTTTAAGTTCATTATACAACCATCCTTTTTTTTATCTTCATCACCAAACCTTCACCTCCTTGATATACTTTTTTACCATCCTTCAATGACCATTTACCATTGTGAATGATTAGAATACTAAGGCTATCCATTCTGTAAAATGTTTAAAAATAATTAGGTCTATCTCATTCAAAAATACGTAAAGTTTAATTGATATATCAAATAATATACAACATATTGAACTGCGTTATTAGTATATAACATATATACCTGATTAAATGTGTAATAGATGGAGATATACCAACATATACATAGATATACCCACAGATATACCAGATATACCCTGAGATATACCAGATATACCGTGAGATATACCATAATTTCACTGAGATATACCAGATATACCGTGAGATATACCAGATATACCGTGAGATATACCAGATATACCGTGAGATATACCAGATATACCTTGAGATATACCAGATATACCTTGAGATATACCCTGACATATACCCTGAGATATACCAGATATACCCTGAGATATACCAGATATACCAGATATACCCTGAGATATACCAGATATACCCCTAGATATACCAGATATACCCTCAGATATACCCTGAGATATACCAGATATACCATCAGATATACCAGATATACCCTGAGATATACCAGATATACCAGATATACCCTCAGATATACCAGATATACCAGATATACCAGATATACCAGATATACCCTGAGATATACCAGATATACCATGAGATATACCAGATATACCCTGAGATATACCAGATATACCCTGAGATATACCAGATATACCCCCAGAAATACCAGATATACCCCCAAAAATACCAGATATACCCCCAGATATACCGGATATACCAGATATACTCTGAGATATACCCTCAGATATACCAGATATACCCTGAGATATACCAGATATACCAGATATACCCTGAGATATACCAGATATACCTTGAGATATACCAGATATACCCTGAGATATACCAGATATACCCCCAGAAATACCAGATATACCAGATATACCCCCAGATATACCGGATATACCAGATATACCCTGAGATATACCCTCAGATATACCAGATATACCCTGAGATATACCCTCAGATATACCAGATATAACCTGAGATATACCAGATATACCAGATATACCATGAGATATACCAGATATACCCTGAGATATACCAGATATACCCCCAGAAATACCAGATATACCCCCAAAAATACCAGATATACCAGATATACCCCCAGATATACCGGATATACCAGATATACTCTGAGATATACCCTCAGATATACCAGATATACCCTGAGATATACCAGATATACCAGATATACCCTGAGATATACCAGATATACCTTGAGATATACCAGATATACCCCCAGAAATACCAGATATACCCCCAGAAATACCAGATATACCCCCAGAAATACCAGATATACCAGATATACCCCCAGATATACCGGATATACCAGATATACCCTGAGATATACCCTCAGATATACCAGATATACCCTGAGATATACCAGATATACCCTGAGATATACCAGATATACCATGAGATATACCAGATATACCCTGAGATATACTAGATATACCCCCAGAAATACCAGATATACCCCCAGAAATACCAGATATACCCCCAGATATACCGGATATACCAGATATACCCTGAGATATACCAGATATACCCTGAGATATACCATGAGATATACCATGAGATATACCAGATATACCTCCAGAAATACCGGATATACCAGATATACCCCCAGATATACCAGATATACCCCCAGAAATACCGGATATACCAGATATACCCCCAGATATACCGGATATACCAGATATACCCTCAGAGATACCACATATACCCCCACATATAGAAAACTGAATATAGCATTTCATAAATGTTTCGATTACACGCGGCCAAAAATATATGTTTCTATTAATTATTATTGAATTGGGGTAACAGTTTAATACGGTTTTTCAACCAAAAATCTGTTTAAATAATACCCATATCAGTTACTCGCGAAAGTATGAAGCAAATTGTTGGAAATTTTTCGAAAATATATCAGTCCCAATCGCATTTTTCTGGTAGTTATTATTTAAAAATCCTGGTACAAATTGCAACATTTACATCTTAATAAAAATTGCAAATATTGTTGGAAGATATTACTAACCTCATTTTTATAATTTTTCCACAATGACACGCAACAATGGTGAGAAGATCAGTGAAGAGAAAAAGAGAGGGTGCGTAGTTGGAGGGAGAAGAAGAAAAAAAATTATTTTGGTGGGAAACTAAATGACCCAACCAAACCGGGTACCGGGAGAGTAAATAGAATTTTGCCTATTTCTAAACTTTTACACAAGGTTGCCCTTTTTTAAACTATATTAAGGATTTTGCCTATTTTAGACAAAAACCCTTTTTCGAAGGGTTTTTGTCTAAAATAGGCAAAATTTGTAAGATAGTTTAAAAAAGGGCAGAGTTATGTTATTTTTTAAAAATGGGCTTTTTTTAACCGTCCACCCAAAACCTCATTTATTAGCCGGTAACTTATTTGTAAACCGTTTGGAAGAATTTGAACAGTTCCAAACGTTTGCACGACTCTGAGCATTACTCTCCCTCTCCACTCTCTATTATCGAATCCTCCACAAATTTTGTTGAGGAAGAAGATGAATAGTGAGGATGCACAAAACACTCCACCATTACTATCTCATTGTGAAGCTCTGCATTATCTCATTGTTGAGGAAGAAGATGAATAGTGTGGTATATCAAACAAGTATATCTGGTATATCTCAGGATATATCTGGTATATCTCATGGTATATCTCAGGGTATATCTGATATATCTCAACATATATCTGGTATATCTCACGGTATATCTGGTATATCTCAGGGTATATCTGGTATATCTCAAGGTATATCTGGTATATCTCACGGTATATCTGGTATATCTCAGGGTATATCTGGTATATCTCAGGGTATATTTGGTATATCTGGTATATCTGGTATATCTCAAGGTATATATGGTATATCTCAGGGTATATCTGGTATATCTCAAGGTATATCTGGTATATCTCACGGTATATCTGGTATATCTCATGGTATATCTGGTATATCTCAAGGTATATCTGGTATATCTCATGGTATATCTGGTATATCTCATAGTATATCTGGTATATCTCAAGGTATATCTGGTATATCTGGTATATCTCATGGTATATCTGGTATATCTCAAGGTATATCTGGTATATCTCATGGTATATCTGGTATACCTGGTATATCTCATGGTATATCTGGTATATCTCAAGGTATATCTGGTATATCTCATGGTATATCTGGTATATCTCATGGTATATCTGGTATATCTGGTATATCTCATGGTATATCTGGTATATCTCAAGGTATATCTGGTATATCTCATGGTATATCTGGTATATCTCATGGTATATCTGGTATATCTCAAGGTATATTTGGTATATCTCATGGTATATCTGGTATATCTCATGGTATATCTGGTATATCTCAAGGTATATCTGGTATATCTCATGGTATATCTGGTATATCTCATGGTATATCTGGTATATCTGGTATATCTCATGGTATATCTGGTATATCTCATGGTATATCTGGTATATCTGGTATATCTCATGGTATATCTGGTATATCTCATGGTATATCTGGTATATCTCATGGTATATCTGGTATATCTGGTATATCTCATGGTATATCTGGTATATCTCAAGGTATATCTGGTATATCTCATGGTATATCTGGTATATCTCAAGGTATATCTGATATATCTCATGGTATATCTGGTATATCTCATGGTATATCTGGTATATCTCAAGGTATATCTGGTATATCTCATGGTATATCTCATGAAAATACACATGGTTATAAAAAAAAATTCAATGACACAAAATTTCAATGTGATCTATCGAGAACAGAAACAGAGATAATATCATTCCCAATCTCATGTGTATGTATGTATGTATTTATCTGTCTATGTAAGGAATGTTTTGAGTTTCGCTCAGGTAGTATATTTAGTAGATGATCAGGAATAAGTTGGATTCTAGGATCAGTTTTGGTGAACTATATATTCTCATTTCCACCCCCAACTTTGTCTAATCTTTATCTATTATTTGTTGGCGATTATTAAAATTCGAACCTGTCATCTGTCTATTACGCTTGTGGTAAAAAATATTTATTTTTCTTTGTTCAATTAAACGCCGCTGCACCAAACTTTTCGTGCACTTAAAGAGTTCCATAATATATTAAGCCAGAATTTATTTTCAATACTTTCTTCACACATAATTTGTTTTGCGCATACAAATTAGTTTATGATAAAGTGGGAATATTATAGTGCTTTCCCTATGTCCTCACTGTCTCATTCAACTCAATTGAAGCTCTTCTCAATGACTCAAAGGAAAAGTGACAGTGGAACAAATTTGGCGACCCATCAGTCAAAAGTCATGTTTTCTGCCTCATGTCTGATGGAATCAAAAAGTGCAGTTGACAAGTAACGTTCTCCAAAACTAGGGAAGAAGAAGAAAGAAAGGAGGGAGAAGAAGAAAGAAAACTGGCTACTAGAAGAGTAAATAAAATTTTGCCCATTTTTAAACTTTAACACAATTTTGCCCATTTTTAAACTATCTTACAGATTTTGCCTATTTTAGACAAAAATCCTTTTTCGAACCCGCCAAACTTGTGACCGAAGAATTTTTGGCTAAATCTCCAGAGTCTAGCCATGGTGGAGTTGATTTCTGGTTGTGTAGCTCAAAATCTTCTTACAAATTAGGGTTTGTGTGATAGTGAAGGGATGGGGAAGAAGAACACTGTCGTTCTCTTGTCGTCGGACGACGAAGGTGATCGGTCTTTGAGTATGAATTGTCGGCGTACGAAGTCAAAATTGAGCTCCACCGTTCCCCGTACAAACCCTATACGGTCGAAGAAGGCTCGCATTTCGGGTTCTAGGTTGAGTTTAAGGGAAGAATCCAGTACTTGGGATGAGGTAATTTGAATATCTGTATTATTTATCTAGTAATACAAGATCGAAGGGGTAATTTTTTTTTTTTAAGTTTATGTTGAAATCCATTTTCGATTGATAAATTGAACATAGAGAAAATGGTGTCCATATGGTTTTAGACCATCGTTTGAAGCTCACATATCTCAAATCATTTACGTTTCTCATTCTGCTCGTCTGTCCTCATATACTTGATTCATATTTCTGATTACTTGTCAGTTGCGTTTAGTTCATCCCAAATATATTGGAAGATAAATAGGATTCATGGTTGATGTTTTCTTTGAGTTATGCCATAGTGTGATGTACTATACTACTTCATTTGATGCAGGTCAGATTATTTTGTGAAGATTTTGACGAAGAGTCGAGCGGGCTCAAGGTATCTATTGGTATGCTATTGCTTTAGCTTCTGTATGTAGCGTGTCTGCTTTTCTGTCATTGCTGGATGTGATATTATACTTCATTTGGTATGCCTATTTTTTTTATTTTCGCAGAGGGAGCCTTTCTCTTTTATATTGGTCTTCATGATCTTTTTCTTTTCCTATGTGTTGAAAATCCATTCATTCTGTCACTTCTTAACCAGTTAACCTGGTGTTTCATTATAACCAAGTAGTAATACAAGCTCTTGCTTGGCCTAGTTATGGGGTGTATAAGATCGACTTCCTCGTTTCCTACTACATTAATTACTTTTTGATCTTAAAAAAGCAGTAATTACAATGTCATATTTCGACTGCTATTCTTCAGACTGAAATAATGTTACTGTACAGCTGTACCGACTGTTATCATCTGTCATATGAGCTATGTTGCACAGATTCTCGTTGGACACCTAGATTCGTATATTTTTTGATACGTGTAGGTGACTAACACACCCATTTTTCTCAATTTTTATGAAAACTTTTACCAAATTGTAGTGTCAGAGTATCCACATGTCCATGTGATGTCTTGGACACAGGTATTTTATGAAGAGCAAGTATTATAGTACATGAGATGCTTCTTAGTTTTAATACGTTGTCTGCATTCATATTTAAACCACAGTTCATTGAACAAAGAAAATGTTAATTTTTTTATATCCTCCCCTTTTCTTATCTGTTTTGTATGGTATTTTGCTTATCTTAGACTTAATTACAATTGATGCATAAAAATTAGGTTCTGGAAGAAGGAACAAAAATGAGCTATGGGTTGATAAATACAAACCCCGTTCCCTTGACGAGCTTGCCGTTCACAAAAAGAAGGTGAATCAACTGGCCATATAAAGAAACTTGGCTTTTCTTCTTTAAAACACATTATTGATCAATTCCGTTTGCACTTACTGTAATGGCAGGCTGAAGAAGTTAAATCATGGTTGGAAGAAAGATTAAGAACGCCAAAGGTATTCATATGTAACAGTTGAGCTTTAATGGAAAATCTCTTAGTTCCTTATTTGAATTTGAAAGAGACCACAAGAGCTATTACCATTTTCCAACTTAGTTTATGAGTTATATGTTGTAACGTGAAGAAGAACATTAGATTACTGTTCCTTGATTATTGGGGTTGACTTTGCATGATTGGTAGTTTATTGCATTTGACTTATCTTAGATATTATGTTAGAAGGACTACCCTGACAGCCAATTTGACTTGAAAGTAATTACTTTGATTTGCATCGGCATGCAGTCACTAGATAAGGAAAGCTACAGAAGTATCTACTCTTTTTAATGTTAGAACTTTGTCACTTGTAGTTGTAGTTGTCCCCCACCTGGTTTCTCTAGAGGAGACAAAAACTTTTATGAGTATCTTGTATACCAAGCATAGAGTTTCCATTGTGTCAACTTTACTCCAGAAAAATCTAATTGACCTTATATACTTCAATTTCATTAATCTGAAGCTTATTTTTCCCTCAAAATTCACAGGACGAATTCAGGAGTAATGTTCTCGTTGTAACTGGGAAAGCTGGAGTTGGGAAATCAGTATGTGACCATGCTTCATAATGCATTAATGCTCTTAATCTAATAACATTATTTGTTTCTTTTGGTTTAGTTTTTTTTCACCAGAAATGGGTTTAGGGCCTGGTTTTAAACTCTTTTTTACTTAAGTTATTGTCACTTTGTTTTCATGCATAATGCGTTTCAGTTCTCATTACATCTTTTGGTTTAATAACTCGGGTTTAGATTCTTCATGGGTATCATGATTTCAATTGTAAGTAAGCTAAATAAACTTCATATCGGCTTCCCCAAATTCCAAAGAACAGTGGAAGAGATTTTGTATAAAAGTTGTTCTGGGTTATGAACTACGACAGTCTCATCTAATTGTTATCTTGCTGACTTAGAGATATACATCACATTTTTTATGAAATAGATACAATATTGTTTTTATTATGAGTGCATCCATGCTGTTGTTTTGTTTCATGGATTTTGTACTATTTCTCATGGTCTTGTGATTTCACTTAATTTTTGCTATTCTTGTTTGCACTTGCTTTGAAGATATTAAATTAACTAAAATTATATACTTTCAGCATTTCTTTTGTTAAAATTTTAAGCTTGTAACGTTTGTTTACCTCACTGAAATAAACCAGAACTTAAAACATGAGCTGACTTTCTATCTTGTTACATCTCATCTTGGAGGCAACCATTCATGCAATAGCATCTCACCTTGGAGCCAGTGTTTTTGAATGGAATACTCCCACACCAATGTGTTGGCCAGAACATTTACATAACCAGAGTACAGGTACTTTTAAGTTAAATAGTTAATAGCGGTGACTGATAACATGGGCAAGAGCATGGTACTTGGGCCAGATTGGAAATGTACTGGTTTTTTTTTTGGATAAAAACAATCTTAGTATTAACTATTAAAAATGATCATTTATACATTCGTGATCAATTTATAGTGTAATATTATTCCTGCCATAACCAAGTCATATATTTTGGTTAAATATTGTCTTCATTTTAACATGGGTACGGTGTTTTCTATTGGCCCAAATGAATTTTCGTGATAAATGCCACCAAAAAGAGAGAGACCCGGGGTGGGTTGAAAGCATATTGGGACCTAATTAATAAGCAAGCCTTTATGATAGGGTATTCAAATAAAATTTGAACAATGATTCTTATAAGCTGGTGTTCAATTATTCATAATTCACTCTAATCAATGAACTGTGAAGCATTATAATCTTAGATTTGTCTGTTATATGTTGATTTGCTGCCAGGGTTGAACTATGTGTCAAAGTTGGATGAGTTTGAACAATTTGTCGAGAGGATAAGGAAATATGGGATGGTACCATCATCTGTTGATCAGGGGTCAGAATCATCAGTCATTCTCTTAATCGATGATCTTCCTGTGACTCATAATAAAGCTACTTTTGGAAGACTTCAAAATTGTTTATATTTTCTTGTACGTTCAGCTCAGATACCTACTGTTATATCAATCACCAATTATGGTGAGGCTGACTCAGCAGACCAGACAACACGATATTTGGAAGAACTACATGCCTTTCTTGAAAGTGTTGGTGCTCACAAGGTTACCTTCTTCAACAATTTAGTTTTACCATTTACAACCTTAAAGGAAAAAAAAAAGATTGCATTTATTGAATGATCTTTGATCTATTTTAAAAAATTCAGGTTGCTTTCAATCTCATTACGCATAACTCTATTAAGAAGGTTCTTTCTAGACTTTGCAAACAAGAAAAGTGTGATGTGTCTGCAGAACATATTGATCTTATAGCAAAAGCAAGTGGAGGTGACATCAGACATGCAATCACATCTTTGCAATATTTTAGTTTGAAACTGAATCAGATGCATTCATTTTCTTCCAGTACTTGTATGTACTCGGAAGAGAAACCTGATGGAATTGGTATGTTGGATGCTGGTTATTCTTTACAGTTCGGCAGAGATGAAACACTAAATCTATTTCATGCCCTTGGGAAGTTTCTACATAACAAAAGAGATGGTGAAACTGCTATGGAATTAGGTATGTTTATTATTTATGGGTGCACATGCAGAGTTAGGGCCTTCATTGTATTTATTTTCTTGTATATTTATGTCCACTTGGCTCTCTCTCTCTATATGTGTGTGTATCTGTGTAATGTATGTATGTATGCCTAATATACAGTACACAAGTGAGTATTTTCTCTTCTCTATTTCATCCTCTATTTGACTTGTTCACTTGTGAAGTGAGGACAAGACAAGACATTAACGAGCATTGAGAAACACAACTAATAGAGTAGTGATATATACATCAATTTAATTTATGTATCAAGTGACATATTAGTTATTAATTGAATATAAAGTTAGGGATGTAAGATGATAAAGTGATTGTAGGATAATTTATTAACAATGACTAATTAAATTGTGCCATGAGAATCAATATATATCAAGTTGTGTTAAAAAAAATATTTGCAAGTAATAATATAGACTTTAAGCTTTATTAATATTTCTATCATATTAAGAAGTAAGAACGCCTTCAATCGCTTACTGTATGTTAGGCGATGTCGCTTGTTTGATCGCTTTTGTGTGTGTGTGTGTGCATACTAATTAAAGACATGTGCTTTGCATGTGAATTTTACACGTAAATTGTTAAATTTTTATTTATTTTTTGTTTTGTTTAATTTGTACAATATATTTAATATAATGACAATTAAATAAAAAATTAACCATAAGTTTTTTAGTCAATTAGAGATGCATTACTGTAAAAACTCTTTAACCAAATCATACATATATATTGAAAATCGATATGATAAGTATTGATCTTTAAGTTTTTTCTAAAAGTTACAATAAAATATAAAGAGCAAGATATGTCATTATATAAAAGAATAAGGATATTTTTGTCCAAAATTTGTTTAAGCGTGATTTAGATGTGTGTGTTTAGGCTTTGATTAATGGATTCCCGATTCTGTATATTGGAAGATAAAATAGGAAGTTCATCTTGTCTTGTAGATGGAAATGAGTTCTCTGTGCCGGAGGGGTTGTCTAGATTGCCACTAAAAATGGATACTCCAGAAAAGATTCTCTGTCAAGCTCATGCGCAAGCTAGGCCTGTTGCTGATTTTCTTCACGAAAATGGTAAATGTTTTACCTACAAACTTCTTCAAATGATCTTCCAATCCTTTCCTCTTCACTCCTTGCCCATGTTCACATAGACATGCACACATGGCACAACTGATGCTTGAAGGAGAAAAGTAGTAGCCACAGGTCATTTTGGAGTTTATATGGTATCAATACTGAGTTCTTCCTGTTTAACCCTCTTTTCATGTGATTTTGTTGAAGCTCTTGATTTCTTGAGTGAGGATGCAATGGATGATGCTTCGGTTTTGGCTTCCTATTTAAGCGATGCCGACTTGCTATTTTCTACTTTCCGTGGAATGCTAACTAGACATAATGAGGCAGAAAATGTTCTACAATCAACTGCTGCTTCAGTTGCAGTTCGTGGGGTGCTTTTTGGAAATTTGCACCCCGCACCTCCTAGGTATTTTTAATGGATTTTTCATTCTAATTCCTACCCCACAAGTTATTACTTTGGTTTGAGTTGCTGACATGTGGAAGCCTGTAGATGGCATTCTATTCGGAGGCCTAAGCTCTGGCAGATTGAAAAATCAACCTTACACACTAAGGTGTGTTTTAAATTGATAGAAATTTCATTGTAGTATTTCCTTTGAATCTTAAATTCTGTTACTTTTGTACAGAACAATGTTTTAAAAAGCAAAAACTAGCATTGAGGGTTTTTACTTATATTTGGGCAAGGCATAAGCCTCAAGGCAAAATTTTCAAAAAACATATAACATAAAAAAAAAAACAAAAAATTACAAGATATTAATAATTTTAAAACATCATAGTAAATCCATAACAACTTAAACATCAACTAAAAGTCAAACTTTGCAAGCAAATAATAAAAAATCAATAGTAGCTTAAAAAGTAAGTGATTCATTCTTTGGAATGACATGAGCTAAAAACAAAAGAAAATGCAATCAAAAAAGAAAAAAGAAAATGCCTTAGTTATTTATGAATCTTACTAGGGAGAGAACAAGCACAAAAATTAAGAGAGACGGTAAACGATAATAAAATTATCATAATATGCAAAATATGAGAAAAGAAAAGAGACTTAGGAAGAAAAATATATTTAAAAAAAAAAACATATTTCTTAATTATTAGAAGGTTGCTCGACTAATTTTTTTAAATGGAATTGGGAGATCGAGAGTAAGAACAATTCAAAAGAGCCAAAAAATTGTAAGGCAAGATTGATAGATTTGAAAACCTTAATTGTGATTTATGTTATATTTCAATCTTTCTCATGTTCATTAGCTTAGGAGGCCAAATTCAATAGGAGCTTTTCTTTAAAACCAAAATTCTAATTTTGGGTTCTAAGCTAATCACTTGAACTCAATTTCAGTCAAGATTTTGAGGGATAAACCTTTTAAAGCCTTGAAACTTAAGCCTTATAAAACATTGAAAATACTAGCCTTGATGCATTTTTCATGAAAAATAGCCTCAATGCGAGCCTTGCAGCTAGCCTTTTAAAACCATGTTTAGAAATGTTCTGCATGTTGGGTTCCAAGTAATGTGTTTCGAAAACAAGATTTGAATAAACTAAAAGAAATAGTAGCTCAGGTTTTGATAACCAAAAGACAATTAGAAAATTTCCTAAAATAACACCCTCAAAACTCATAACAATAAAATAAGTACCCTCCTCTTGAACTGAGAGGAGTATGGGATAGTTTTAGGAGTCCAATTTTTGTTATTATGAGCTTTAGGTGTGTTAGATTTGTTATTTGTCATCTAGTTATTTAAAAATCCTCTGTAAAATTAAAAATTTGGAATCAAGTATAATCTGAGCATCTTTTTACATGAATGCAGCTCAAGTGACTTCAATTGGTTTTGTTTTGGTATGTCCTTCCATTTAAGAGTGAAACCGGAGAAGCTCACTTTTTTTTTTTACTTTTTTTCTTTTTCCAATCAAAAACCAGGTAGTAATTTCATTACCTAATAAAATATTTAAAAGCTCCTTGAAGAAATTGAAAACCTAGTGTAAAGACTATCATCCAGCTGATACCATCAATATTATTCAAATAAAAAATATATGATTTAGCAACTTATTAGTTTTATAATCGTATACCCTAATTTTTATTCCTTTTCCATGATTGGGTAGATAACATCTATTACGTCTTTTCCTGCAGAAGGAGATAGCGAAACTGAGATATGATACTTATGATGGGTATAGATCATTGGATATATCGGTCATAGCTACTGAGTACACTCCTTTGTTCAAATGGCTTGAATGTAGGACGCCTAGAGGTTTTGAAACTTGTGACCAAGTAGCTGACATGTTGGATTTGGATGACCAAGAAAATCTAAATTCTGATGATGAAATAGAGAATTGGTGAAAATGGTAAGTGCTTGAATATGCTCTTCTGTAAAATAGTTAAGTTGCCTTTCATTGTCTCTTTAGAAATGATTTAGAATCCCACATATAGTTTTCCAAAGCATACTTTGGATTCAACTTCCAGTGTTTGGTGCTTTTCAATGTAATCAGAAAAGCCAAGGCTTATCAGAATTCAGAGAATGGAAGTGCCTTCTGCCTGTTTGTTTGGAATATCTATGGATCTCAGGAATTGAGGTTGGATAATACGAGGATGCATTTGACCAAAACTACGGAGTATGTAATCGTTGTGCACGTCTTCAATGTTTTCTCCATTTTTCCAAAAAATTCATTAATATGGTCCAGAAGGTTACTGTGCATATTTGTTTAAAATGCGTGGGATATGCAGTAGAGAAAGCAATTCAAGAAAAAGCTTGAAAGTTGAAACCCAGATGATGGGTATTTTGAAGTCACTTGATTATGCCAGTGCTAAGATTATTCTATTATATGTTATTTTCAAGGCATTACTTTTTCTAAGATACAAACTTACTTTTGTTCATTTACGTTCCAAATTTACCAAAGTTAGTTTCAGTTCCAAACTTTTTAAAAGGTTAAGATCCTCTTTTAGTTAATGGATTGTAATTAGCTTATTACTACCGTTCAAGTAACTCACGTGAGTTGCTTGTGTTCTTGATTAATTTATCCTATGTGGGTAACTTGTAATGAAGATACTAGTTACATTATGTTAGACAATATAGGACTTAAGTGTAGCATTTTAAGAAGTTTTGAAAAACCTGTAACTTTTGCAATTTTAGGAGCTGATATATGTCAAGTTGTAAGTTTGAGAACTTTGGAAGGAAGAGTAATGCTACACGACTTAAGGCACATCTCAAGTGATTGTTAACATTACATTAGTTATAGTGTTGGGAATTAAAAGATGTTTGAACAATTGTGAAACCACATGTTGGAATCGATTATATTTATTCATTTGGATTATTACGTCTTAAGACAAACCAGTTTTCCAGAATGAATAATCCTATTTCCAAAAATACAGTTGTCGTAGGATGAGCTCTTCATGTAATGGTAGAAATCATGATTTGAGTGTTTTGACAATCCAGCGGATATATAGCTTCTTTTTCTTTTTTTTGAGAATAAGGAGGATATTTATTTTATGAGATAAATGTTAGGTTGGTCCACTAGTTATTAAAGTTGAAGCATTTAGGTTCGTTAAATTTTTTTTTTTTGACAATTTAATCCACCAATTTTAAAAAATTGATAATTCAATGAAATAGTCAAATTTTAGGTTTTTTTTTTTATTTGTTTTTTAACTTCATTTGGAAAGGTAAGTTTAATGTGAATAATTGGTGAGATGCTCTTTTAAAATAATTTTTTTAAAAAAAGAAGAAAAAATTAAAAATTAACCATTTAAATTTGTGCTCACTCTATAAAAATTAGTGGACTAAACTATTAAAAAAAATAATAATAATTAAACTTAAGTGATCTATTATGAAAAACTCGTAGCCATGTTCAAATCATCCGTCCTTATTTTATTAGAAATGGCTACTTCATTCGGACCGAGCGAAATCCGGCTTGTCTTCAATCCAAGTGATGAAGTGGTTATAACCATGGCCACAACTGGTTAAATTGTGTACAGCAACATAGCTCTTATATAGCTCTTTACCTTCAGAGTTTGACTACGATATTAAAGCTGAGCTCAGAAGAACAGAGGCAAAACCAAATAGACAGAGCATTAAAGATAGGGCATTCAATGTTTTCCTTGGACAAAACAAAACATTGAAAACAAATTCTAGAATTCCTAGCTCTCTATAGCAATTCCAAATTTCCCTTCAGACTGTGCTAAATCAGTTGCACCAGCAGGGCCAAAACTACCCAAGTAAGCTTTTGCAACTTTACCATATTTTGTCATGCTTTTGCACATTGGTTCTAAAGACTAATTCTTGTTTCATATCTTGTCGAGCTCACTAAGAATACTTCTGAACGGAAAATAAAAAACATCTATACACATGAAGCTAAATTGTCCTAAACAAAATCCTACTTATTTTGCTTAAGGTAGTAACCTTTTCACATCAACCACTTGATCAGCAGCCTTGGTAGAATTGTATACTGACTCAAATGCATGCATACACACAGTTGAAAATCCCACCATTGCCTCCAACACATGCGGCAATCCCATCTGCAAGTTGTTTATCGTCATGGCCCTCGTTACACTCACCGATTTCTCATGCTTCATTTTCTGCTCTTCTGCTTTTGCTTTCAATATCTCCACCTTTGCGCGCTTTTCTCCAACTGGATTCCTTCTTGCACTGCCTTCACGCATAGAAAAAGCATCGTACTTGCACTCCAATGATCTAAGCACCATCACCTTCTTTTCTAGATCTTTAAATACCTGATTCAGATCTCTTCTTTTGTTTATGTTCCTCAGCTTGTTGAGCTACAATGGCATGCATTACTGTTAGGAAGCTTTTGATTCCTTCAGATGCTACTTTGTCTGGGATACGATCAATCACTAAGTGCCATTCATCACAGAGCGAGTAAATTTTCGATTCTTGAACGGGTCTTGATAGTGTGTTTTTGTTAAACTGAAAGAGACTAAGTCGAAGCCATCCAGTGAGTGATTGGATATAGTCACGTTGAGCCTTGACGAGATTACAAAAGGATAAGTGCCACTGCTGAGCTTCAAGCTCAAGTTGAAGAGTTGATTGTCTGTGAATCTCTGAAGTCGGCTCAGTAGATGGGACTGTGTTAAGGTATTTGAGTTGCTGAACAATGTGCTTCTGAACTTGGTGGCATTCATACATGCTTCTCCACATGCACATTAATCTTTAGACCAAGCAAATTCGTAAATATGCAAACATGCATTTTGTCGTTTAATGAGAATAACACAACCCTAATTCTGTTTTGACTATGACATGTCTGTTCAAAATACTCTAGACAAAGAAAACAGAAGGAACCAAGGAATATAGAGAAAACAAGAAAAAAAAATTGCATCTATGATCATTTAGCTTTTACAAATTGAACACATTGGTCACTTTTCTTTAAATTCGTGCACATTAGTCACATAATTATTATAAATGCAAAAACTTTAGTAATTTTAGACTAATTTTTGTCATTTTAATCACTATATTTTTTAATTTTTTTTACTTTTTGAGACATTTTTCTCTCTAGTCATTTTTTTTAAGGTTTAATTCGCTTTAACTTTAGTTTTTCCATAAAAAAATGATCCAAAAAAATCAAAATTGGCAAGAAATAACTAAAGTGTCAACATTTGTAATAGTTTGGTTACCAATATACACAAATTTAAAGAAAAGTAACAAAAGTATTTAATTTGTAAAAATAAAGTGACCAAAGTGTCATACTATCCGAGGGCTACCCGAGGAAACAAAGAGAAAAAAAAGAATAAGAAAAGAAGCAAGCACATTGAGAAGGTAAAATGTGAAAGAAAATCAAGTCTGCATGGTAACCTAACTGTCCTAATTCTGTCTCATTCCCATGCTTGCATGGTATATGTTCTGTTCATTCTCGTTACTTTTACTACCTCAATGCAGCTGGTTTTGATATTTATTTACTCATGCTTATGTTAAAGTAGTTTATGTAAAAAATGATTTATGAAGAAAGTGCTTTCAAGGGCAAGAACACAATTTTGTTCTTTTCTCATAAAGCACAAGCACATTTTTGACTTTGAAATCACTTATTATAAAAAATTTAAAAACAAACATCAAAACCATTTTAGAATATAAGCAATTTTAGGTGTCAAAAACAGAAACAAACTGACACTTGGAACGTAAACAAACATAAAGCCGTACACAATTTTTCTTACACGATGTTTAATATTCACCTAAAGTGGGACGATCTAATCATTTTATTAATAATAAAAACAACTTCATCCTAAAGGGTAATAAACATATATTCATTCGTCAACTTTGTGACTGTGGCCAGAGGAATGTCTCTTTTAGAATTCATAAAGCAAAAGGCAGGAGACAACATTTAGCACTTGACTAATATTGACCCACTCGTTAATATTTCAGATAGGGGCGCCATATTTCTAAATAACTTTGAAAAAGAAAGAAAACAAAAAGGAACAAGACAAGACATAATAGGCAGTCAAAAGCAATTTCTGTACTTTACTTCGCTCGACCATTAATGCTATCTTCTAACTCAAAATGCTAGAGATGACCTTCATTCCATGTTTCTCAAAATGGTCCTTATCTATTAGCTACCTATATGGTTTCCTCAACTCATATGACTATTATGAATACTATTTCTTATGTTATAGATTGAGTCCTCATTTTTCATAAAGTGCTTGTATTCAACTTCAAGACATGAACATGAGCCTGGTAATTGAAAATCTAAATCAGTGAAAAATAAATTGAAGAAATCAGACGTGTCAAACATCTAGATACATATCTAAACATTGCTCAAGGAGTATTGAAGTATAAGTGAGAAAAATACTAACCCTTTAACAATCTCAAGGAGTTCAGGGTATAACTGTGTCTCTCTCAATTTGATGATTTCAGCAGATGTTGTCTCAATTGCTTGCAAAGCAACCATCATTTGTGACTCCAACTTTTCCACTTCTTTCTTGGTCTTTTCAGTCTTTATGTAGTCCGAACTCTTCATATCTAGCTTCTTCAGTGAAGCCATCTTTTTCTCATGCTCTATCTTCATGGTCTCAGCAGCCTAAAATAAAAACACATTCCAATGATATAAACAATTAACATGTATTATCAATTATACTTACGAACTTTACATTCTCTCATTATTCTCAACTTCTCAAAAAGTAGAAAATGAAAATTTGGCTAGATATGAGATGCTGAGCGCCTTAGAAAGCACGAACGAGCCACATGCAGGGAAACTTGCACGTGTGGTTCTGGCCAGGGACCCCGGTATACTGTACTAATATGTGTAGGTCCCCGTAATTCGAGTGAGATTGTCATGGCGCAAAAGCAGATATGGTCCGGTATTCCCTTGTTCCCTGTATTGGTTATGTTCTTTATTTCTCGTCTAGCAAAAACTAATCAAGCTCCGTTTGATCTCCCAGAAGCGGAAGCTGAATTAGTTGCAGGCTATAACGTAGAATATGCGCGGGATGCGATCCTTAATAGTCTACTGTTGGCGGAAGCCAATGTCTCGAGGACTCATTCTGATTGAAATAAGGAAGGGGTGGGTCTTTAACTTAGATTTAAGTTAAGGCAGTGCCCCATTACCTTAATTAAGATTGAAAGAAACCCTTTTTATTTAAAGAAAATCTGATTAATATTAAAGATTGAGTGAGCTGCGAGCTATACTTAGTCATAGACAGACCTTGTATAGAAAGGGCTAAATATCATTAGAATTCTTTAGTTAGAATTAGAAATAGTTAGGGAGTTAATTAAAGAGCCAGGAGTCTTTTTAAACTGACTCTTAGTCTAAATCCCCTAAACCTGAACCTGAAAATGGTGATCTAACCTAACCCCTTTTTTCTGCTTTCTACCGCGGTATCCCGTAAGTAAACATAGAGTACCTTAGCTATTATGCATTCTTCCGTATTGCTTACAGAAAAAAGAGTAGTTATATGATCGGTATTTCACATAATTGCGGTGAATGTTAACAAAGAGTTCTTTGTATAGTACCTACCTGCGGTAGAAGAGACAAGAATTGTTAATGCTTTCTGTATTCTGTTATAGTGAATTCATTAGTGTAGATCGATCATATTCGTAATTTAATATATCATAGTTTGTATATCCTGTGATGGGAATAACAAAGCAGAATCTAATATCTTTTCAAGAACAAGAAAATGACGCGAGAATCCGTGGTGAAGAAAAAAGGAGATCTTTCTATATCGAAATATCAGTTGAAAACATAGGCAAATTCCTGGATCACCCAGTAAGAATGTAGAGAAAAACCAAAACAGAATGGTTCCACCTACTCAAAACTAAGAGGGGATGCCGCCTACTAAAATACCGGTTTTTGCTGAAGGAGAAAACATTCTTCCAACTAGTCTAGTAGTTGGCGGATTCGGAAGCTTCTCGATCTTCTTTCAAAGAATTTGTCGTCAAAAGTAGGGTGGCGATTCACGACTCGTGTATACGATTATGACATGACACAAAAAACGTTTGAATAAGATTTAATTACCAATTCTTTTGAACATGCAAAGCTCCCAATATTCCGAAAAAAAATGTTACAAATTTCTTTTAGGTTTTGATTGTTTTTGGTTTTGGTACCCTGAAAAAATGCTTGCTTCTGACAGTGAAAAAGATCAAACACAAAAAAAATTGCGTGTGCTTGCTTAAAGAAGCACATGTCTGAAATTTCCATTTAATAGAAGCACAAGCAAATAAAGCCTTAATGTCCCAACAAAACACAAGACAATACCAGGAACGTAATAAGATTGCCACACATTCAAATGAAGCTAAGGAAATCAAAAGTTTTACCTTGACTTCTTGGTATAACTTCTTTTCCCAAGCATAAAGCTTCTCTATGGTAGAAGAATGACTTCTATTTATAACACCTCCATCCCCACCGGTTATATTACTTCTGACTAATTCATTGCTTGTTTTCCCAAACCCATTCATTTTAGGACTTGAACCCCATGTCCATAAAGATGAACTCAAATTCCATCCATAATTATAAATTTTACCTGCAAAATCAAATATCAACTTTATGAAGCAAAAAGTCAATTACAACAAGAAACAAAACTTCAAGAGATATTTAGGGTCAAACTTATGTTCAAATGCACATAATTTGTGCTTCTATTATGTGTCATGAAAGCACTTCTTGTCTTTAAAAAGTTTTTTTCATTGCAGAAGCACTTTTACATAACCCGAAACTCTAGATTTTCAACAACTAAACAAAGGGTCTGTTTTCTTGTATTTCTATTAACAATCGGTTTCATCAAGAAGTACATACAATGTGCTTCTTAAGACAAGAGATGTTTCATAAGCCCTTAAAGCACTTCCAACAAGTTTTTACCAAAAACAAACCTAAACACAAATTTACATCAAGAAGTCAATAAAACACACAAACACTTCATGCCTATAAAAAAACCTGTAAAAAAGTGTTAAAAAAATTTAAATAAACAAAATTAGGGACAAATTTACCCTCTTTATGTTGACAAGAAAAAACAGGAGATAAACTTGGAATTTCCAAAAGAGCAGAAAGTGGAGAACCAGCATCAGCAGCTTTAAGCAAATACTCATCAAGCTCCTTAATAATCTCAACAAGATCTTTACTATTTCTAGAAACAACCATAGCCAATTCACAATTAGAACTTTCCTTAGAAAACCCACTAACAGTTGAAGGTGGTTGTACAGTACTAGCCGCTCCATTAACGACAGTGACTACAGCATCTGAAACAGATGTAGTAGCTTCTTCCCATTCTTCCTCAGTCACAACTCTTGAAGCAGAAGCCCCAAATGGGTCCCAGAAATCCCAAGTAGAAGAAGGTGGTGGTGGAGGTGGAGGTGGAGGTGGTAAAGCTGGTGATGAACCTGTGATTGATGATGTCCACGTGTCAGAGCTTGGGCTCATTGGTATTGGTGGTGGTGGATGTGGATGTGAGTTTTGTGGATGTGGTGGATGTTGATGTGGATGTGAAGAGGGAAGAAGTGGTGGGATATGGTGGTGGGGTTGAATGTGAAGATCTGTTTCGTTAGTAGAGAACTGAAACAGAGCAGAGCCAGTACTTCGAAGAGAACGAAGATACATACTGTGAGCTACAGACCAAGCCTGTCTTGCTTGTACTAGTTGTTTCATGTATCTCTTTCTTGATTTACATCTTGAAACTGCTTCTTCTCTTTCTAATTTAGAGTAACAACAACCCATTTTTGCTCAACTGGGTTGATTCTATTTGGAAAAGAAAGATGAGCAAAGAAAGGAATGATTTTGAATGTAAAGGAAGAACCTTTATTGTGTTTTGGTATTTCTTTGGAAAAAGAGAGACCGATCACTTAAGTCTGAGACTGAGTTAAGCTTTCAACAATGGCAGGTCATTCATGCTGTTAAAGTAGAGTGGAACAAAGCAGTCCAAACCATTGTGTGTATTTTTAACAGAAAGTGGATTCTGAAAAAGAAGCACACACAAAGAGGCAATTAGTTTAAAATTATGGTGTTGAAGACACCTTGTTCTGTTGAAACAAAGATTTGACTACTTTGATCTGCAACTAGTTTTCTCAGTTTGTCGCATTAGTCAATAACTCTCTCTCTCTCTCTCTCTCTCTCTCTCTCGCACTTTAAAATGTAGTTTACCCTTTTCTTAAACTCTATCTCCCTTACTTCAAAAAAAAAAAAAGTTTATCTCCCTGTAAATGTCGTTTGGTATTTTTCCTTTTAACTTTGGACGTCGTGGAGGGAGAAAGGACAGCTTTGATAAGTTGCAGAGAGAATGGGCTTCGGGCAGAGAGCCGGTTTATTTAGTATTTAATAAAAATTTTAATTTTAATTAAATAATTATTTTATATTTTATATTTTTTTTTATAATATATAAAAATAATATAAGATATTTGATAAACAATTTTACTTAATAATTTTTTTTAAAAAATTAAAAATTATCTCTATATTTGATAATATTTTTTTTATTTAAAAAAAAATTAGCTATTTTTTTTTAACAAATTTTGAGTTTTTAACTATTTTATTCTAATACTTATATATAAAAAAATATAAAACTTAATTTACTTTTTCAAAAAAAATTAGTCAAATGAAAAAAAAAAGAAATTTAATTTAAAAATTTTCTTTTAAAAATTTACGAATTAACTTATATTTTGGTAATAATTCTTTTAAAATGTAAAAATAAAATAAAAAATCGTTACCAAACATACTTGATTGAAAAATTACTTAAAAAAATTAAAAATAAAAAAGTTATTGACGTCCATTATTTTATGGAATGAGTATATTAATTTCATAATTATTAGAAATAAATATTAAAAGTGTCTTAATTTTTCAAAATAAATATTTTAATCTTATAATTTATAAGTTATAAGTCATGTTATTATAATAAATAAATAAAAAACAATCATAATTATAAATTTTTAAAATGAATACTTCTAGTCCAATAAAAATATTAAAATTGAGAATTTATAATGCTTAATTTTCATAAATAATTGAACTCTAAGTACTCAATTCAAAAATTATGGAATAAAGTGCTTATTTATACATAATAATATGACTATTGTAACATTTTTTTAAAATTATAAAATTATTAATATTTAATATAATAATTACAAGATTAAACTGCTTGTATTAAATATATATGAGATTTCTAGTATCAAATTTTCAATAGTATGTTTGTATTTGAAAATACCCTTTTATGATGAAAATACCCTTTATATTTATTTAATAATCCTCTTAAAGTATTTATAAATAAACTTCATAAAATGTATTTTTTTTAATTTATAGTAGATTTTATTTTTACACTTTTTAGTTTTTACCATCTAATTTATTTTAACATTCCTCTTACAAACATTTTAAAATTGAAGATTTGTAGCTTAATAATATGTTAATTTTAATATAATATAATTAATATCAAAAGAGTATGTTAATTGTATAAATATTATATATAAATTATATATAGTGTATTTATATATATATATTATATATAATTAATATATTATTTTATAATTAATTTAATTTTATATATACTGTATATGATAATGGAAAAGAATTTGTACGTTGAAAATGTCAGTTGCCAACTTACTATGAAAAATCGACGTTCTATTTTTTTTTCAAGGATTAATGGTCTTAGACCAGTAATATGTCTTTAGCATGAAGGAAACGTAATCCAAAGAGAAAAAATAGGTTTTATTATTATTATTTTTTAATCCTTTAAAATTATAATTATAAATTTTTATTGATTCGAATTATTACATCAGTATTTATTTAAGATTAATATATAATTATTATTTTTTCAAAAATTGAGTTGATTATTAGGTTGGTGTGGCTTCAAATCTAATGCTGCAAGTAAGAAGGAGAAATATAAATATAATAAATTTTTAATATATCTCATGTTTGCATTAAAATTTAATCCGGCTGTTGAATGATTTGGCATTTGACCTGAATTGAAGTGGATTAAGTTTGTATAAGTTATATTCATTTTTACTTGAAACTCAAACGTTAATTTAAGTCAATTTAAAATTAAAAAAAGAATTTTAGAATTAAATTTTAGACTTATATTTAATTTAAAAAATTTGATTCAACTTGACTCAAAAATATATATAGCACGATAATATCTTACTTGAGTTTAAGGTGGATCTAAGTTTTGGACTTGTGTTCATAAATTTTTATGAAAGATTTCAATTGAATATCATAATTAAAATTTTTAATTATATCAAATAAAATTATGATGTGTCAGTTATATTTGTAATATGTTTATAGTATACATAGTTAGTGTTCATGTGAGAATTAACTTATAAAAATGGGAGCAATTATGATTAAGAATAATTTTTCTTTTTCTTACTTGAGAAAAATATTTCTCAATCTATTAGTTCTTTTAGTTTGAACATTTAAGTTTATTAATTTTTTTATTATAAAAAAAATTTCATTAATTTTTTAGTTAACTTGTTTTAAAAAAAGTGAAACCAAAACAAGAAGCTATTATTTTACGTTTTTCTTCTACTTTTCTTTAGTTTTTAAAATTTTATTTTAATAATTATTTATGTTAAAAACATTTTTAGTCAAATATAGTTTTAAAAATAATAATAAAATTAAATTAAAAATATAGTTATTGGAGATAATGGACACTGTTATATTTTTTGTTACGTGACTTTTTAAAAATAAACGTATTAAATTGATTAAAACAAAAACTGGCAGGCATAAATGTTCGAATTTGATATTTTGGTAGTCTTTATATTCAATACTTTAAAAGTAGCATGACTTATATTTTTAAATTAATATATTAATAATTTTTTATATTTAATAAAAAGTATAACAAAGATTAGATGTTAAAAAAAGAGGCAAATTTATAGAAGGTAATTTTGTTTTTAAATTCTTTTTTTATCTCTTCTCTCTCTCTCTCTCTCTCTCTCTGTTTTTTAGGGGGGGGGGGGGAGGGGTTTTTTTTTTTGGGGAAAGGGAGTGGTCTAATTCATTACAAAAACAATTGTATTTATCCTAGTAATTATTTCTATCACCACAATTCTCTTTATCTTAGTCCCGACGTGTTCTCATTTTTTTGCCCACTAACCATCATTAAATTTTTGGGAGCGGGGCATAGAAGTCCCTTAGATTATATCATGTGTGTCATTTGGTCCCTTAGATTATAAGTGGTGTCATTTGGTCCCTTAGTTTTAGAAAAGGGGGCCAATTAAGGACAAAACACATGATTTTAATGATTTTTTAATTAAAATATTATTTTTTAAGAGGTCAATTAATGAAAAATTGTATTATTTTAATGTTTATGATATTAAAATATTAATTTAAAAAATAATATTTTAATTAAAAAATCATTAAAATAATGTGTTTTGTCCTTAATTGGCCCTTTTTTCTAAAACTAAGGGATCAAATGACACCACTTATAATCTAAGAGACCAAATGACACACATGACATAATCTGAAGGACCTTCATGACACTTTTCTCTAAATTTTTTTGCAAAAAATTTAAAAATGTATTTTTATCGAAATTAAAATTAAGCAATTACTAACTCATTTTGAAGCATTATTTTTGTCGATGATCGCGACTAGTGTTAGCTCACTCCTTCCGTTCTTCACTCCTTATCATTTTTTGACAACCTTGTATTTGATCAAAATCACTTTCATTTTAAGCTTAATCAAATATAAGGTGATTGAAAAAAAATAAAGTGATCAACGATATAAGAGGATGGTAATAATTGTAGTTACGGATAGAGATGGGTCCTTTAAATGAGTTGATATATAGTATTTTTAATTACATATTCATAAAATAAAATAAAATAAAAATTTTTGAATTATTCTATAGCTAATAGTTAAAGTTAGTTGTCCGACAAAAGAATAAAATGATATCAATGATAGAACGAAGAAGATGGTGGAGTTTGACAGTAATTGCTAAAATGGGACGATATATTTTTTTTATTGAAATTAATAAAAATAAATGAGAGAATACATAAAATAATCATCTTTTTATAAGGTAAAATTATTATTCTATAAATTAATTTTTTTTTAATTAAGTCATTATTATAATTTTTGTTAAATGAATATACTATTAACATAATAGCTTAATAACATGGATCCATATATGAATATTTTGTTGAATAAAAGATTACTAAAATAGCAAACTCATTATAGACCAAACCGTGTAGTTGTTAAAATATAAAGCAAAAATAAATATAAATATAAAATAGATAAAAGAATAAATATAGAAATTAAAATAATAGATAATCAAATTAGGTTGAGAAAAAAATCAAAAAGTCAAATAAATACATTCTAATTCTCATTCATATATAATATTGAAGGACTACATTGATATCTATAGTGATAATAAATTAAAATCTTAATCATAATAGGATTCTAAATAAGAGTCCTAAATTAATATGAAAACGTTAGAATAATTATCTAATATTTTAATCATAATAGTCTCCAACACTAACAAGAAAACTAATTATTAATCTAATATTTAACTCTCCCCCTCAAGCTGAACATAATCCATGTTAAGCTTGGACAATTACAACATACATATTTGTACTTGATGTTAAATCTTAAAAGTGTTTTAATGCTGTTGGGATTTGAAATTAGTGATGACAATGCACGACTGTAGACCAGTTGATTTTTCTAAAAAACGACGGTGAGTCGATTGATCATTCTAGAAAACTCAGTTACGAAGTCGTGAGGTAGATAATGATATCAACAGTCGTGAGACTGTGAAGTTGACATGAACAACGGTGCAACAGCGGTGACAGTTTGATGAATGACGAAACCAAATAACCAACCAGCAATCGAATGAAGTTGAGAAACTAAAGTAGACTACAATGACAGTAGGGGTACATGTATGGCAAATGATAGAGAGATGATAGAAAATAGAAAAACATGTTCAAGATTGAACACTGCTCTGATACCATGTTAAAATATAAAGCGGAATCAAATATAAATATAAAATAGATAAAAGAATAAATGTATAAGCTAAAATAATAGATAATCAAAGTAGGTTGAAAAGAAAATCAAAAAATCAAATAAAGACATTCTAATTCTCATTTATATATAATATTGAATGACTACGTTCATATTTATAGTAATAATAAACTAAAATTCTAATTCTAATAAGACTTTAAATAAGATTCTTAAATTAATAAAAAACTGTTAGAATAATTGTCTAATATCTTAATTATAATAATCTTTAATATTAATAAAAAAATTAATTATTAATCTAATATTTAATGGTAGTTACTTGACCGTTCTTCTTTTTGCTAATTTTTCAGTTTTGTATCACCGAAAAAAAAAAATGTTTTATCATAATTTAATCAATATGTTAATCTACGACACTACTCTATATATAAAGGCGAACAAAATTGTTACCTACGCATCAAATCTTACTTTTATTTTAATAATATTTTTTATCAATATATTTTATCAACAAAGTCATTATTACTTAATCTTAAAAAAAATAAAAAATAGATCTGTACAAATTTTTTTTTTTTTAAATATTGTTGCTAAGATTATTTTTATGTTTTGGAATCTCTGTTACTCTAACATGGCACTTTGTATAGAGATCTGGCTTCCAAATAACAATTGTACTAAAAAGGATATCCCATAATAAATTACTTTTGTACAACATAAAAGTTCAATTGCTGCTATAAAAAATAATAATAAAAAAAAAAAAAATTCAATCGCACTACCGATGTAATATTCCAAATTTTTAAATAACATTAATTATTAAAAAATAAAGAGTTATTTGAGAGTAAGTTATAATTTTAAAATAGAATTATAAGTATAAATAAACTCTTTAAAGATAAAGCAGAAAGTAGGTTTGAATTTGTTGTCTAAGGTATATTGGACTCTTATTTAATTCAAAGAATATGACAATAATAATTAGAATATCCTAATAAGAATAGGTTTCTATTCACATATAAACTCTTTATTAGAACAAAATATATAAATCATTTACTAGACCAAAGGAGAAACAAAAATCCTACGTCTATTCTTCTCACATATGTCTTTCACAACAACAGTCATAAGAGAATAGAAATTCATGAAGTAAACTAGGTACGTTTGTTAATTTTCCTCCATCACTTTATCAGTTATGATTTAAGGGTTTATGGTTAATGTTTAGTGATTTTTCTAAGAAATTTTATAAAGTAATTGTTTGCAAATTTTCTGCAGAATCTTGAAAATAAATTAGTTTGCAAACCTTATACTATTCAATAAAATCTTAAACTATTTTTATATTAAACTAGACTTCTTGAAGAGTTCAACGAATATTTATTTGTCAAAATATCATTTATATTGAATTTGTTATGAATTTGTGAAGTTTGTGTTTTGAATCTGTCAGTTTTTGAACTACTCGAATTTTAGGGTTGTTTTATATGGGTTTTGATTTCAATTTGAAGATAAAATTTTTGTCTTTATAACTATACACAATAAGAAAAATTTTGTCTTTGGAACCTTTATAAAATTCGATGTATTTAATTTAATATAATTTTTTTGAAGTCAAAATTTTATGCTGGAAACAGGAAACTTGACAGATTAAAACGAAAAATTTGGAATTAATTTATGGTGTTATAAATGTTAAACATTTGTGAAAATTTTTATAATACGTTATATGGGTCTTATTTATTATTTGATAAAATTTTATGATTTTTAGATCAGATATATATATGTTATGAATTTTTGATTTATATATGTTTGTTGCTCAAATATTTTACACCAGATTTATTGAACTAGTTTCAAAACTCGTTTTACCTATGAAAACAGATTCCAAAGTATTTGTAAATTTTTATGTATAATAATATTTAAGTTATAAAACTACGGTTAAAATTTCAATTCGATATGATTTTTCAATATTTTTCTAAAATTGTTTAAGTCCAGTAGTATTGCTGATTTTCTTATACTGGCAGTTTTAAAAGTTATTGAATAAAAATCACTTTTGAAATTGCTTAGCATTCGGTTTTACCTAAAAAAATTATTGAAAATTTTACTATACCTCTATAAAAACTCTGAAAAATTTGGTAATCTTATGACACCAATTAAGTTTGAAATTAATTATTTAGTTTCTGCTGACAGTGGAAACAACTAATAATTTTGTGAATAAAAATATGAAACTTTTGGAAAAACAAGAGTTAGACCTAAGTATTAATATATATATATATATAAAGGAGGATACCTAATATATTATGAGTATCTAATAATTATACAATTATAATTTGTTTAGGCTAAACTCAGTTGAATTAGTTGGCAATTTTAGCAGTATTGGTTGCTCGTATCAGGTAAGTAGACTAACCCTACTTGTAATATTAAGTATTATTTGCTTTGTTTGTGTATGAATATTTTCATGGTTGTTTTTACATATATGTTTTGTTTGTAACCGTTATGGCTAAATAGATAGCGTGATCTCATTTTCGTATGTATATGTGCTTTGTGTTTGCATAATTGATTATTGGTTATGTAGTATTGGCATAAGCATGTTCATATGCATGACATTCAAAACTTTTGATGTTAAAAACTCATGTTTTGAATTATAACTTTCGACTTTAAAAATCAAACAGATTTTTGAAAATGGTTTGATAGAATGCTTTTGACCATCGTTATGATTGGACTCTAATTGGGAGCATATTGTAATTGTTTTGAGCCGTGTGGGGGAGGTGTCCTTGGGTACCCGAGGATATTTGGTTCCTTACCATATGGTTTGGACGTATTTTTGCATGTGAGCATTTGTTATGGAATTCCAGCCTTGACCCTTCGATTTATGACTCACTTGCACTTACCCTTCACGTGCTAATCACCGACGGGTGATTTATTGTTTGGTCACCGACGGGTGATTTATTGTTTTGGTTGCCGACGGGTGACATTTTGTATTGGCTCCACCATTTATGCGATAGAGTTCATGGCATTCTATAAAATATAGTTTTGAACAGTTTTGTTATGAGTCGTGACATATTGAGAAAGATCATTTTTGAACGTTTTGCTATGAGAAGCGACCTATTAAGAAAGATAAGTTTTTGTATGTTTTGGATACGAGTCACGACATTATTTGAAATATGGTTTTCAAAGATCATTGTTTAAGTAGAGACCATGCATTACATCGACATTCATATTGAAAACACAAGCATTGACATGTTGTTTGTCTTGAATAAATTGTTTATTACATGTGATTGCTTAATGTTTCAAGTAAGATAAGTTTGCTTACTGAGTGATTTCACTCACCCCAAGCTTCCTTTCACGTTTTCAGGAACACCATGATGAGAATTTGGCAATGCTTGAGGATTGTTATTGGTTCCTTAAGATTAAGTTCCCTTTTTCTTGGCTAATAAATTGTAAACTTTAATAAGTGCTAAACTTTTTGGTAAGTTTTTCTTTATAAGGTTTTTAGCTATAAAATCTTTTTCCATTTAATGTCTATACAATTTTTTCAATTTTTCTTTTAATAAAGCCACAATTAATTGTATCAAGGTTTTCAATCTCTAAAATGTTTAGATAATGCCCTTATTTGTATGTAAAATATCGGGGCGTTACAACCGATCTATTAGCTATACTAACTTTAAAGAGAGTTGCCCCTCACCCCTCCTAAAAGTATATATTTAACATATTTTTTTTGTTTGATAATTTTTTTTTTAATTATTTCCATTAGTATATCTATCTATCTATCTATATAAAAGATAGAATTGTTAAAAAGTTAAAATTCTATTTATTTATTTAATGCATATTTTGCTTGATTTATTGAATTTATTATTTTATTTTTTAGTTATTTTATTTTAATTATTCTTACAATTTTATTATTTCTTGTAAATACAATAAATGGTACAAATGAAGTCATTATTGCAATAGTATTGCTTGAAATGTCTTTTTGTTTTTTTTAACTTCTTTTACTAACTACATAATTTTTTTTGTTTCTTATAAAGTTCCTATAAAATCAAAATACTCTTTAATCTCCAATTTTACCTATATATATAAAATTAATAATTTTGTATTTATTTGATAATTTTTATTTGACAATTTTTATTTTTATGATTTTACTCATTTGATATGTTTATTGAGTAATTTATATTTCTTTAATTGATGTAAGTATATTTATTTCATATTTTTAATTTGTATGATAATTTATACATATTTTAAAATAAATAATATTTTTTATTTTTATACTTTCTATTTGTATAATATATTTTGTTTTATAATTTATATATTTTTTAGCATATCTACTACTTTATACACCAAGATAATTGCTCTATAATATTTTTGACAATAATTGCTTGGTATTTTCTTATAAAAGAGATATTTTTTATTTTTATTACTATTTTTAAAAAAGGGATGGGGAAGGTATTATGTTTGTCTTAAAATAGAGTTGAAATAATTTAAATTATAAAATAAATGTTACCTTAATATTTTTTTGTATATTTAGGTATTTTACTCTTATTATAAAAAATTATTTCATATTTTTATTTTATTTATTTATTTATTTGATATTTAAAATATATTTTTTCTAAAAAAAATATATTGACATAGATTATTGAGTATATCATATCAATTTATCACTATTTATTATAATTATTGAGATACAATCACATAAAATGCATGTGACCAAAATTAGTATACTAAATAAATGTATGTTTGTTTTATTTTTGAGATATGGTAAAGATTTAAAAGAAGCAAATATTAATCTTTACCTCTTGTATATATGTTTTTTTTTTTTATTAATATTAGTTTTTATCTGTATACTTTTTTTTATTATAAAAATAAAATATTAATATAAATTTATTCCACCAAGTATCAACCTTTCTTGTATATAAAGAATATATCATTTTATAGATATAATTTTTTTTTATTCATCTCAAGCATCGAACATATATTTAATTTTTTATAATGTAATGAAATATGTTCAACACATCTTAAAAATAAGTTAAATATATGTAATATTTTGAACATATCCTTGGGTTCTTAATATTTATTTATAACATATTTATTTTTTAAAATAAATTAAAAATAAAATTAATTAAATAAGATGGTTTTTGTATAAAATTGAAGGTAATGTAAAAGCATTTCTAAAATTTAAAAAATTTCAAAACAAAGAAAACACATTTTGCATTTTGCATTTTATTATAATTATGTATATATTCTTAATAGCCGTTTACATAAATTATTCCCAAGAAAAACACAAATTTAGTTAATTTTTTTTTTTACTCATAATAAATTTTCTTCTTCTTATTTATTTTATAGGTATGTAGAAGTAGTTGCTCTGGTCTTAAAAAACAATAAAATTAGCCTCTTTTATATTCAAATCATATATTTTCACAATTAAAAAATATTTATTATATTTTTTTTAAATGTCCGTTCAATTGAATGTCATTTAAATTAAACTGTGGTACATCAATATTCAATATTAAATGTTCAATATTATTAAGATGTTATTTTTATTATTATAAAAATTTAAGGTATTATTTTTGATAATTTTTTAATTATTTTCATGCATATTATTGTTTTGAAGTTCTTTCATTATATTTAAATTAATTTGGCAGAACATGGCCTTTAATTTTTATAATTCTACACATTAGTTACTTAATGTTTTTTATAAGATTTAATCCCCTAGATAATTTAACAAATTTAGTTTAAAAATAATAATTATGATGAAATTTCATTGTAACAATCAAATTTAATGTGTTAAAATAACTTCTTTTTATGAGTTAGTACTTCAATTTTTCAAAATTTAACATATTTAATTCATTTTAAATTAAATTTGTGAAAATTAAAAAAATAGAGAACAAATCTAGCAAAAAAAAAAAAATAGTTAAAAAATTAAAGTGTAAAAATAAATAAAATAAGAAGACCATAAATATTATTTAGTCAACTAATTTGTTAAAATAAATTGCACAACGTTGCTATTTTTCAAATGAAACAAACATTGTTTATTTTTTCCATATTTTAAACATAAATCATTATCATAGAAACTTATTAAAAACATATTATCTCATTTATATATAACTTAATTATTTAACTAATTTTATGCATATTTTAGTATATGTTTTTATTTATTATTTATTAATTTATTTTTTGTTATAGCCTTATATAGCTTTGCTACTTTCCCTCCCTCAACAGCAAAGAAAAAAATCCTTTTCTTATCCATTAACTTTCTTTCATTCCTTTTCTTAATTCCAATTCTTCTTTTTTTCTTAAAAAAAAAAAAATGTTCCGAATCAACTATATATATATATATATAGTTTTGAATAACTTTAACGAAGAAACCCAGCCACTTTATTATAATTTTTCATCTTCTGTAGTTTTGTCTGTGTTGAGCAATTAGGGTAACGCAAAGTCATCAAGCCAAAGAAAATTAAAAATAATAATAAGTTAGGTTTGATGGGTGAAGCAATAGTAGTAAACTCAGAGTACCTCAAGGAAATAGAAACAACTCGAAGAGACCTTAGAGCTCTTATTTCCAGCAATAATTCTGCCCCTATCATGCTTCGTCTGGCGTAAGTATTTCAACTCCATACAAAAATTCTGCCCCTAATCTCTCGTCAATTTGCTTTACTTGTTTTGTACTGTGTATCATAGTTATTTTAAAAATTAAAGTTTTATTTTTTTAAATATTATTAATAGACATACAAATTTGTGTTTTCTTGTATATCCTTCCTAATATTTTAATTAGGTAAATTAATAAGTGTACACAGGATTATTAATAAGTAAGTTGAAAACGTATTTTATTTGCAACTTATGTTCAATATTATATTTGTAACTTATCAGCAGTGAGATAGCCCTGGGCCAATGCCACTGGACTTGGACTATATGCACTGAATCGTTCATTTGAAGAGTAAAAAAATCATAATTGTACTAAAAGATTCCTTATGACATGATCCTGATGTACTAACTACTGTCGGTATTCTTAATATAAGTGCTGATTCAGGTAAATGGAGAATATATATATATATTTCTCCAGAGAGTTTTTTTTTTAAAAAAAATATATATTATATTTATAACTTGAAAAGTTACTAATATATATATAAATATATATAATGCTAATATCATCCTTTTTTTTTTTTTTTTCTTTTTTTCTTTTTGGTTTTTTGTATATATTATATAATATGTCAGAATTGTTTTAATTTTTTTTAAAATTGAACAAACAATTTTTTCTTTAAATTAACATGTAATATAATATAAATAATGTGGATAAAAAATTCCACAGATATGACAAAGTACGACCGAGTATTTATATTAGGTATGAAAATTATATCTTAAGAGTTGTGCTAGTCAGTTATGTACGTTTTATTTTCAGTTTTACTGTAAGCAAATTACATCATAAGAGTTATGCTAGTCGGTTGTTATAATTTTATATTATTTCATAATATAATTTAAATTATGAGAATTTATTATAAAAATTTGCTAAAATTGGGAAAAGTGTAGCATATGTAAAGGAAAAAATGAATTTATATAGCCGTATAAAAAATTTACATGGACATGCAATAGAATTTTGGCTTAATTTATTCAATTAATTTTCAAATTTTAATTAAATTTACACTTAATTTTTAAAATTTTAAATTCTATGATTTAGTGTTCAAATATTTAAAATTTTAAATATAAATTTTTAAATAATGTTTGCACATTTTATAGCAAAAATAATGTTTTTATTATGATGGATTTATCAAGTTGTATCATGTATGTATATTCGTTGGACAAATATACAATTAATGTAAAATTGTACAATTGAGTATGAAATAGATGCATAAGAAAAATACGTGCTCTAATTTATTATAAATCGGAGTTTTTGCTCTAAATAGTACGTAGGGTACATATATAATTAAATTAATCATAAAATAAATATTATTTATACATAATATATACACACCAAACATAATTTGCATAATATACGTAACTTAAATATATAGAATTTATATATAATTAATATATTATTTTAAAAATAATTCAATTATATACGAACAAAAATTACAACGGCAATAAATATTATCTAAGTGTATACTTATCTATCAAACATTTAAACATTAGCAACATCTTATTTTGCAAAATTGAAGCAATTTTAGGTTTATTTTATACGAAAGCTTCGTTTTAAAAGAATGACTTTTCTAAATTACGTGAAATATCCATTAATAATTTTTGAAATAATAGGGTTTTTGTCTAAAATAGGCAAAATCTGTAAGATAGTTTAAAAATGGGCAAAATTGTGTTAAAGTTTAAAAATGGGCAAAATTTTATTTACTCTCCCAGTAACCAGTTTTCTTTCTTCTTCTCCCTCCTTTCTTTCTTCTTCTTCCCTAGTTTTGGAGAACGTTACTTGTCAACTGCACTTTTTGATTCCATCAGACATGAGGCAGAAAACATGACTTTTGACTGATGGGTTGCCAAATTTGTTCCACTGTCACTTTTCCTTTGAGTCATTGAGAAGAGCTTCAATTGAGTTGAATGAGACAGTGAGGACATAGGGAAAGCACTATAATATTCCCACTTTATCATAAACTAATTTGTATGCGCAAAACAAATTATGTGTGAAGAAAGTATTGAAAATAAATTCTGGCTTAATATATTATGGAACTCTTTAAGTGCACGAAAAGTTTGGTGCAGCGGCGTTTAATTGAACAAAGAAAAATAAATATTTTTTACCACAAGCGTAATAGACAGATGTTCGAATTTTAATAATCGCCAACAAATAATAGATAAAGATTAGACAAAGTTGGGGGTGGAAATGAGAATATATAGTTCACCAAAACTGATCCTAGAATCCAACTTATTCCTGATCATCTACTAAGTATACTACCTGAGCGAAACTCAAAACATTCCTTACATAGACAGATAAATACATACATACATACACATGAGACTGGGAATGATATTATCTCTGTTTCTGTTCTCGATAGATCACATTGAAATTTTGTGTCATTGAATTTTTTTTTATAACCATGTGTATTTTCATGAGATATACCAGATATACCATGAGATATACCAGATATACTATGAGATATACCAGATATACCATAAGATATACCAGATATACCATGAGATATACCACATATACCATGAGATATACCAGATATACCAGATATACCATGAGATATACCAGATATACCATGAGATATACCAGATATACCAGATATACCATGAGATATACCAGATATACCATGAGATATACCACATATACCATGAGATATACCAGATATACCAGATATACCATGAGATATACCAGATATACCATGAGATATACCAGATATACCCTCAGATATACCAGATATACCAGATATACCCCCAGATATACCAGATATACCAGATATACCATGAGATATACCAGATATACCATGAGATATACCCCCAGATATACCAGATATACCATGAGATATACCAGATATACCAGATATACCATGAGATATACCAGATATACCTTGAGATATACCAGATATACCATGAGATATACCAGATATACCAGATATACCATGAGATATACCAGATATACCATGAGATATACCACATATACCATAAGATATACCAGATATACCAGATATACCATGAGATATACCAGATATACCAGATATACCATGAGATATACCAGATATACCCCCAGATATACCATGAGATATACCAGATATACCAGATATACCATGAGATATACCAGATATACCATGAGATATACCAGATATACCCCCAGATATACCAGATATACCATGAGATATACCAGATATACCTTGAGATATACCAGATATACCAGATATACCATGAGATATACCAGATATACCAGATATACCATGAGATATACCAGATATATCATGAGATATACCAGATATACCAAATATACCATGAGATATACCAGATATACCATGAGATATACCAGATATACCGTGAGATATACCAGATATATCTTGAGATATATCAGATATACCCTGAGATATACCATGAGATATACCAGATATATCCTGAGATATACCAGATATACTTGTTTGATATACCACACTATTCATCTTCTTCCTCAACAATGAGATAATGCAGAGCTTCACAATGAGATAGTAATGGTGGAGTGTTTTGTGCATCCTCACTATTCATCTTCTTCCTCAACAAAATTTGTGGAGGATTCGATAATAGAGAGTGGAGAGGGAGAGTAATGCTCAGAGTCGTGCAAACGTTTGGAACTGTTCAAATTCTTCCAAACGGTTTACAAATAAGTTACCGGCTAATAAATGAGGTTTTGGGTGGACGGTTAAAAAAAGCCCATTTTTAAAAAATAACATAACTCTGCCCTTTTTTAAACTATCTTACAGATTTTGCCTATTTTAAACAAAAACCCGAAATAATAATATTATTCATTGAGACTCAAAATTTCAGACTTTTACACACCTAATTAAATTAGATACTGTTAAACCACAATCTAGTTGGCAAAATCTCCATTAATGATTAATAATTAAAAATTGGAAATGTCATATTATCATAATTTAAGACAAACATATGAAGGCATCAATATTATTTCTCTTTCAAAGCTCATTAATAACACAATTATGTTGGTGATGCTCTAAAAAGAATAATACTAAATAACATTGTGACTTTATTCTTTAAATTTAGAAAAAGTTCGAACATTTATTATTTATTCATTTTAAAGTAATTTTGATTTTTTACTTTCGTTTCACTTCTCCTTTTATTTTTTATTTGCTTAAAATTGAACAAGTATTAAAAAAAAAATTATTTAAATATATGTTTAAGCGTAATATATACACTTTAAAACTTTTATTAGAAGTATAACATAATTTTTCGGTACTTTAATTTTCATCCGTCGCTGGAGTTGTATGGCTCTGATAGTATTTATATTTTTGAATACATGTACAAAAGAAAAATATTTTTGAATGTCTTCAAAAGTAATAAAGAAGGATAAAAATAAAAACACCCATTCAAGGATTTCATCTTATGCAATATGCTCTTAACTTTATTATTTTCGAAATAAGAAAGATTTTAATACTCATTAATTATACATAGTTACTATAGTAATTACAACCTTTTAATGATTTCCTAACAAAATATTTGTATATATTTTTTGTAAACGTGAAACTATTCCTTAAAGCCACTTTTAAGCATAAAAACTCTCTTAAAAAATCAATTCTGCGAGTAGTGTTTTCAAACAAGTATCTTATTGTAGTCTTTTTGATAATATATCTATATATTGTGGCATGTAGATGGCATGATGCTGGAACATATGATGCTAAAACAAAGACAGGAGGCCCTAATGGCTCCATTAGGAATGAAGATGAATTAAAACACAGCGCAAATAATGGTTTGAAAATTGCAGTTGATCTTTGTGGTGAGATAGTTTCTCCATTTGTTTTCTTATACAATGCAGTGTGGTTTTGGATTTTCCTTTTAAAATTTACATTATTATTTGCTTAATTGTTATTGATTTTCAGAGGAAGTGAAGGCTAAACATCCAAGAATTACATATGCTGATCTTTATCAGGTGATTATACTGTAATTAATTCCTTAAGTATAGCTTGAATGAATAAGGGAAACCTATATATATTTGAAATTAGCATTTGAGACAATTCTCACCCTTCTGTGTTAAATTAGAAATTGGATTTCTTAAAAGGTTGAAAATTCCATAGGTTGATATATTTATTGAAAGAGTATGAAAGTTTGTTTAGACTTTGTACAAGTGCTTCTGAATCAATCAGAAAGGAATTTTTCTTTAGTGTTTCCATGGACTAAATAAAATGTGATTATTCCTGAAATGGCTTCCTTTTGAAGTCATTTTTAGCAAAAATACATGTGAATGTACTATAGATAAATTATTAAGCCAGTCTTTCAAAAGCGCTTTTGTGAAAAGTGGTGTCTGACACTTCTTTAATACTCTTTCAATTATTGGAATGTTTCAGCTTGCTGGGATTGTTGCAGTTGAGGTCACTGGAGGTCCATCTATTGACTTTGTTCCTGGTAGAAAGGTATAAAATTATACATAAACATTTCTTACTAATTTATAAATTATTTCCAACAATGGAAAAAAAATTAGAATTATTAGCAACTTTGTTGATTTATTGCATTTTTTTATGATCAAATATATATATATATATATATATATATATAAATTAGGATTCTAACCAATCTCCAGATGAAGGGCGCCTTCCTGATGGCACAAAAGGTACATTATTATAGAACTTGTATTATTTTTTTTTTATATATAAGAAGAACCAATTATATTGTGACATGTGTACTAAAATTGTGATACAAAGCTTTTCCTTGATTTTAATCTTTTGTAATTAATGGAAGACATATTGTTGTGATTCAAAAAATTGTTGTTTCCCTAGAAGGATTGTTTATAATGCACATAATTATAAAAGGAGAAAGAACAAATTCATTGACATGTAAATTTGTTGTAGATGCCTCACATTTGAGAAGTGTATTCTATCGCATGGGACTATCTGACAAAGACATTGTGGCATTATCTGGAGGGCATACATTAGTAAAACCTTCCCTAAATCTCAATTGATATGTATTTACTTCTTTTAAGTTTTTCATTATAGCTTGCATATAATCTTCTTCTCATTTCTTTAGGGAAGGGCTCATAGGGAGAGATCAGGCTTTGATGGTCCTTGGACAAAGAACCCTTTGAAGTTTGATAACTCATATTTCAAGTAAGAAATTTAAAGGACTGTTTGTTCTACATTCCAAAGTGTTTTTGTTTTCATTTGGTAAGAACAAGTGCAAGTTATAACATAAATGTATCATAATTAGGGAACTATTGCATAAGGAGTCATCGCCGGGATTGTTGAAACTTTCCACTGACAAAGTCTTAGTGGAAGATCCTGTGTTCAAACGCTATGTGGATCTATATGCCAAGGTAAAATGACATTAGTCTTTTATAATCAAGTAAAAATGGTTTTCGTAGATATCTTGGGTTAAAAAAACTGTATAATTTTTGGATAACTTATTTTGTCACGAACGTTCTTTCTGAGGAGGTGTTATTCATTGCTCTCTACCAATCATATTGGATATTTATGTTTTTCAAAAAAATATTTGTATTGATTTTGAATCATTGGTCTAGAGTACTGTATCATTACGTACTCCAAGTCTAAGTGCAATAAATAAGATCTCTTTTATGAGCCCTAAAAACATTAATCGATTAAAGTTTATGTCTAGCTTATAAGCTTTTTTCTTGTCAGAATATCTTTTACAAAGTCTCAAACCAAGCAAATAAATCGCAAGTTATATTCTACTAACTCATAGCCAAATCTACCAATAAATAGAACACTTTGGTCTATTGTTATGTTCAAAATGTTCTGAATGACCTAGTTATGGGACTTAACAAATTAAGCTTATGATACTTCTATATGTGGCAGAATGAGGAAGCATTCTTCACAGATTATGCAGCATCACACAAGAAGCTATCAGAGTTGGGCTTCACATCACCATACAAGGCAAAAACAACTGCATTCTTTGGTGCAAAAATTAGTGTTATCCTTGCAGCAGTAGCCTTTGTTATTGGTGCTATAACTTATGCACAATGGTTAAACTTTATCAAAGACACAAAGAGCCCTAATGTTTAAATTGCAATTTGCAAGAATTTAACTAGTTGTGGATACCTAATTAAACAATGTAATAATATAATCTATATATCACAAGGAAAGTGAAGCATTAAACTTTTATTATTATGTAAAACTAAATGCCCTTTAGAGGCATAGAGAAAGAAAAAAAGCCTTCCAATGTGCCAATATACTCTAGTTTTAGTGAATATGATCGAAGTAGGAGGTCGAAGTTAGTCAAATATGGTTGAAAAGACACATTGGTCAAACTTAACAACCTCGACCAAATTTTGATCACGTTCGACACAACCATATTTTTCTTCTAGAAATGGTGACCAATCATCAATCGATGTTGACAAAAACATCGGCATCAACAGTTTTCCTTAGGAATTGTCACAAACCACAGATAATATTGAGAAAGAAAATGAAACTTTTGTTAAGTAAAATTAAGTGCCCTTTTAAAGGCATACATGATAAATAGAGAAAAAAACTACAGTGTCAACATTAAGCGTTGCACTCTATAGAATGCAGAATCAGAGGCGCACAAGTTTATCTCCAGCCTAAGTACTAAAACACTGTAATGACCAGTTAGAAGTGTCACAAACCACAGATAATAATGAGAAAGAAAATGAAGATTTAAACTTTTATTAAGTAAAATTAAGTGCCCTTTTTAAAGGCATACATGAATAAATAGAGAAAAAACTACAAATGTGTCAACATTAAACTATTAGTAATGCAGAATCAGAGGAGAACAAGTTTATCTCCAGCCTAAGTAGTACTAAAACACTTTAATAACTTAAAAGTGTGTTAAAACAATAAAAGAATAGTTAAGTCAGTTAGGCCCTTGGACTGAGGGAGAGAGTAATATCTTGAAAGACCTTGAGTCTCTTTTCAATCTTCCCCTGAAAAATCCTAGGAGTATTAGTGTTCGTGTCAAGAACTGCGGCGAGAATAGCATCTTCAAAATCCTTATTGTCAGGCAACAAATCAGTAAACTTCTTCTCATTCTCTTTTTCTTCAATAGACAACCTTCTTGTTTTATTCTCTGGTACTCTTGATTCTACAACATTAGGCTCAATATCTCCCACATTGTCTTCTAATCTCATCAAACCGGCATTGTTTCCCGATCTCGACCTCTTGAGCCTCTCTTGAAACTGATTATGCCCAATTGAGTCATGTTGTTTTTGTTCTGTTGGCTTTTTGATGATCTTAGCCGAGTAAAAAGGTTGTGCAGCAACATTTAAAGAAGTTCCAATAGGAGGAAGAACAATGTTATGTTTTGCTAATATGTTAGAGTTCATATTCTCATCAGCAAAATCATCACGTTGGGTTTTGATTAAATCTTTTGTTGAGGTTGGTAAGCTAGTTTGATGATCTTTGCAAGGTTGAGGTTGCCAAATTGATGAAGAACCAAGAAAAGCATCAAATAGTCTGCTTTGTTCAACTCTGTCATAGCCCTTATTCATCATTTCAGACTCAAGATCTTTCAGCATTTGTTGTGCTCTTTCATAGGCTTTAAAATGAGAATCAGTGCCTCTTGGACCATCTATAAAGGTTGGTTCTTTAACACGACGAAGATTTTCTTTAGCTTCATTGATCCTTCCTTGTTTCATTAAGCAAATACCAAGATTGCACATTTTGTTATTATCTGGTGCAATTGAAAGAGCTCTTCTATAAGCATCTTCAGCTTCAATGTAGTTGTTTTGTTGCATTAAAGCCCAACCCAAATTGCCCTGAAAATCAAATCAACCTCTCATTCTCAGTACTACAATACCCAGAAAATTTGTGGCTGAAAAACTTTGAAACCTAGTTCTTACCAATAGCCTAGTTGCCTCTTGTTCGACTGAGACTTGAAATTTCTTTCCCTGAGATCGAGCTGTTTTAGTGCGCTTTCCATTGAAAGCCATACCTTGCTGGATCAAGAACAACTTGTGCTTCAAAAGTGCTATTTGATCACCTAATCTCCCACATCTCTGTAAAAGAAAAGAACCCAAGTTGTGATAAATTATAAAGATCAGATATTTGGATAAAACCCAAGTGGATCAAACCCAATTAGCCAGAGACAATGAAAATCAGACTAAATGATAAAAATCGTATTTTTGGATCGAACCCAATTAGTCATAGGTAGTGGAAGTGAGAATTTTAATGAAATTACCTTGTAAAGATCCAAAAGAATGTTATCAAGGGATTCTTGGGCTTGATCTGAACACCTATGTCTCAGTGACTTTATAGCTTCAATTGCTTCCTCTGCTCGATTTTGTTGCTTCATCACAATAGCCATGTCCTTTAAAGCACTATCAACCCTATCACCTGCATTAATGGCTGCCCAAAACAACGGGATTGCCTTCTCTGGATCCTTATCAACCAACTAAACAGAACAAGAACAAGAACAAAAAAAAAACCCAGAAATCAGAAAGTGAACCAAAAGAGAGACGAACACTTAACTAAAAACGCAAGAAGCATACTTGGACATTTTTGGCTCTGACATAAGGACTACCACCAACTGGGACTTTGTGAGTCGCATGAAACGACTCAGAACGAGTTCTGGAAACAGCAAGAGGCTTGGCGGGCGAAGAAGGAGCCGATTTGGTGGGTCTAAAACCAGGAGGAGCGTTCCACATGTCCTGTAACATTTTTATAACAAGAAGATGTGTGGATGATGATGAAGACGACAATGTCTCTAAAACTAAATCAAAAGCGGAGAAGAAGAAGGACAAGTGGAACGCTCAGATGATGAGGGAGAGATAAGAGTATAATGCTCTGATTTTAGAAGGAGCAATTTGACTAATAAAAAGCATTTTGAAAGTTTTCGACCGTTGAAAGTTGCCGTTTCTGTAAGCTGTGACTAGCCGTTGTTTGTATTCAGCAAAACTAAATAATTAAAACTAGCCGTTGTAAATATATGTAGCGCAATATAAGATAATGAGCATTTCTCCATGATAAACGTTATATATCGTATTAAATGTTTTAAATTAATATTCATTTAATACTTTCTATTTTTTTACTCTCAATTTACTACTAAATATTTATAATATGTTATCAACTTAATATTTATGTTAAAATATAGGTTAATTTTGAATAGAAAAAGTCATGTACTTTTCACATAAAATTTAAGGACATTTTCTTCATTTTTATTTATTTTATATAAAAAAAGAAAAAGTTGAAAGAGGCATCGGCATGGCAGTAAGTTTCATATTTTTATTTTGAAGTTTTATTTGCCCTTGTAGGAGATATAAACCACAGCCCATTTCCGTGCATCACTAGAGACACTGCTGCACCATCGCTGGAGACGCTGCCCCACCACCAATTAAAACCTTGCCGCATCGTTAGTCGCCCAACTATGCAATTTCAAATCGCGCAAACCAACACCAAAATCAAGGAAAAACTCACAAACACCCACAACATAAAACCTGACCTTCTTCTGACCACCGCATGCGACCACCACCATCACCACACCTCGCCAACACCAGCGCGTACGAACCCACCGACGTCTAAGCTGCAAACTCTGTATATTGGAAGAGCTCTGGAGGGACCAAAAAAATCGAAAAAAAAGGTGAAGAAATTCCAAAAAAAAAAAAATTACAAATTGTGTCAACATTTCAGATTATTTTCAATTTACAATTTATGTTATTCAATTTTAATATTTTATTGTTGGGAAAAAATTGAGAAAATCATGAGCTGTATCTTTTCATGTATATATGTGTATATTTCATCTTATAACCATATACTCATATTAGTAATGGATTGATTGTTTGTTTATTCACTTTATCAATTTTTCATTGTAATCTGTATGAAGTATGATTATTGTAAATTCTTAACAATAAATGGTTGAGATTTTCGTGTATATTTCATCCATAAATATTGACTGATTATCGTGTATAAAGTATGAATAAAGTTTATTTCAATGTCATGGAAGATGGTTTGTATTTGTGATATAAATGGTCAGAATTTTATTCAAGTTGATATCAATTTGGAAAACCCAATAATGGTGAAGCCCAAGGTAAGTAATATGAATGGCTGCAATATGGTAAGTAAGAACACTTAATTTTGTTATTTGTTTTTTTTGTTGTTGGTATTTTTGTTTATTAAGTTGAAGAATGAAGTATTATTTGATTTATTAACATTATATTTTTTAGAGATGGATGACTCTCACTTCACATTGAAAGTGCATTATGGAGGGAAGTTTCGCACACATGGTGAAAAAATTTGGTATGAAGGAGGCAATTTTAAATACTTTGATTGGTTTTTGATAGAGATTGCTTTATTGGTCCTGATTTGGAGAATTGATCGGATGATCTTTCTCTATTGCAAGGGAGCATTAAATACTTTTATAGACTTTAAATTGGACCATTCTAAACCATATGAATTGCTACATAGGTATTTAAATGTTATTAACAATTGATAATAGTTTTAATTTTTATTTTCATAATATATATTTGATTAATATATGTATTTTTTTGTCTTTCAATGATACATCATCCAGGAATATAGTAGACTTGATTCTAGTAGACAATTCTAAAATTGTTGAATTGTATGTGAAAGATGATATTAAGAATGATCATGAACAAGTGGTTCAAACTGATAACCCAATTGGCCATTTTGTGGAGAATAATGAGATTGATGTACATAATACTCAATATGTTAGATACGAAGCAAAGGATAAGCATTTAGATGACGAGAATATTAATGGTGATCTTTTTGACTATGTAGAATCTAAAAATGAAGAACAACCTGTTCAAACAGCAGAAAGGGAAGAATGCATGGTGTAAGGAAAAAGATGTTAAGCATTGTGCTAGATGTGAACACAATAATTTCATCAAATTTGGTCTGATTTTGAATATATGTGAATGCTATAATTCAAGAATAAGGTGTGCTAGAGAGTAGACAAATTTAATGATGCTTGAGAGTATCAGAAAAATTATAATGAAGCATTTTTATAACAAATCTAAGGCAGTTGATAAGTGGAATCAAGAGATAGAAGGAAGAATTCAATCAATATTACTGAAGGACAAGCATAAAGGAAGACAATATTCTATTAGTTGGTCCTCAATACATGAAGGAGAGGTAACAACTGCTGACGGAGAAGTATTGGTTATCAATTTGAGAAAGAAAACTTGTTCATGCAAAGAATGGGAACTGACTGGTATGTAATTATTTATAGGTAATATTTATATTTGTATGAAGAAAATATATTGTTAATTACTTTAATTTCTTTTTTATTTATAAGAATTGCGTGTTCACATGTTATATATGCTATCCTAGACAGTAATTAAGATCCAATCAAATATGTTTATGAGTATTATAAAAAAGAAGCAAACATGAGAACATATGTAGGACAAATCCATCCAATCCCATCAATAGAGCATTGGGTACATGTAAATGGTTTGCTTATAATCAAACAGTTAGATTACAAGCCTCAACCAGGTCGAAAACCAAATAGTTTTAGGAAGAATAATCCAGATAAAATGCTGCTAAAAGTAAAGATGGTGGACCTATGAAACTTAAGAGTTGGTGAAATACAACATTGCTTTATATGCAATAACAAGAAATATAACAAGGTCACGTGTCCTAAGAAAGATATCTTATTTTAGTAAATCAATATATATATACACTATACTAAGAAATTAATGTATGTTTTATTATCTTGCTAATGGTTTTGTAAAACATGTACAGTCCTTCGAAGCATAATTTTCACAAGCTCAGTCGTCAGAAGCATAAATAAATCTTGTAAGATGACAATTATTATGTATGCTTATTATGTTCATTTTCAAATTGTATTTGTGAACTTTTAATTTATTTTTTTATGTTTGAGATAAAATAGGTATCATCTCCAACAACTTTAACTGAAACTATCATAATGTTAAAAGCATCAATCATAAAGAAAAATAAAGCTCATAAGAGAATGAATAGCACAAGCAGTATTAGCCAACCAAAAGCAAAGAGGAACTTGATATTTGACAAGATGGTTGAATTACATCCAAAACTGTGCATTTTTGAAATTTTGTAAAATAGTTGATATTTCATTTGACAATACCATTTTTTTGTTTTGTTTTATATGGTCATAATAGTAAAAGAGGTGGAGATGCCATGTCCAAAATTCGAGCAACACAATGAATGATGAACTTTACTAATTATTTTGTGGAATAAAGTGGTCTATATAAAAGAAATGTACTTGTCATTTTGTTGAGCAACACAATGAAGAATGAAATTTACTAGTCATTTTGTCGAGCAAGATATTACCTAAATTGTGTGTTAATAATTAGGTAAATTCATAAATATATTGATATCCTTCAATGGCTTATCATTTTTGCAAAAATTGAAATTGTTTATTGAACCTTTTAAGTTCTTTATGTTATTTGAATGTAAATCATTGATACAATCGAAACAAGTAGAGTTCACACTCACCCAAAACATAAAAGCAATTAATTCATTCATACTATATAGCTCATTCATACTATATAGCCAACATAACGCAAGTTCTTGCAACAAACATTAATGACAATCAAATATTACAATCATTAAGGTTACAATTAGAGCTACAAACAACTTTCTTCGAGTTGATTTTAACTTCAAAATATCTTCCCTCATTTTCATGTTCGCCTTCAAAATGTTAGCATTTTTTTTCAACAAGCTTGCATTCTCTAATTTCAAGTATTTGTTTTCTGATTCCATCCTCAATGATGAATATTGTAGCTCTAATATACTGTATGAATTGTCTTTAATCCACCTAAAAAAATTACATCGATCCTCCTATAACAAAATTTTTACAATTATAAAAGTAATGCTTTGTATCATGTAACCAATAATAGTAATATTCACAATTTAATTTACCTCTAAAGATGGGCAACGGAGGAATTTTTTATTAGGATTTCTATTTGTTCGTGAAGTGTATTCCCTTGCAACTTTTCCACAATAACATGTAATAGGAAAATTGTGATGAGTTATTCCATGTATTATTAAAAATTTATTCATTAAATTCAATCATATTTTAATAACACAAACTCATTAAAATGTCCATGACAAAAAAAAACACACACAAAAAAACCATAATGTTAGACAAATAAAATCGACTAATAAAATATTAAAATTGAAGATAAATTGAAAATAACTTGAAATGTTGACACAATTTATAATTTTTTTTTTTGGAATTTCTTCACCTCTTTTTTCGATTTTTTTTTCTTCATTTTTTTGGTCCTTCCAGAGCTCTTCCAATACACGACATTTGTAGCTTAGCTACCAGTGGGCCCGTGCGCATTGGTGTCGGCGAGGTGTGGTGGAGGTGGTCGCGCGCTGTGGTCAGGCGAACACCGTGTTTTATGTTGTGGGTGTCTGTGATAGGAACACTTTGTGTGACATTTTTAATGTATTTTCTTACTTATTTGATTAGACTTTGATCTTAATTGTGTTACTTTTAACTTAGTTTGTTGAAATTAGTCCCTAGATAGCATTGGTGTGTAAAAATGAGTAAAAATGAAGTTTTTGAGCTTTTCTTGTTTAATGTAACTTTTCTTTTCTTATAAATTCTTAATTCTTTTGTAGGAAATCTACATTATCATCATCAAATTGGAGATTTTAGGGCTTGTTACACTTGAAAAGGAAGGAGTGGAGGCCAAGAGACAATCAAAATAAAACTCAAATTTGAAGGAAATCGGAATTTTGACAAATTTTGTAGTCCAACTTTGCAGGGCTCTACCAAACAACTCAGAAGTCCAAAAATCATAAATGAGGTGTCATTGGAAAGCCCTACATGTCAAGTTTCCAGAACCTCCAAGAACTTGATCATATCTATTTTGATGGCTGAGATATTCCCGTTTTAGTAATCGAGAGTCAATTTGTCTAAAAACTTGGATTTTGAATTCAACTCAAAAGAGCACACCAAGTCCCACATCGAAATTAAAGCAAAGATTAGCAGAAAATTATCCTATAAAGGAGGTATAATGAGTCCCACATTGGAAAAAGAAAAGAAGATAGCCAACCAATTCTCCTATATAAGGAGCAAGGCTCCACTTCTCAAAATCATCTCTTCATTTGCATTAACCTTAGAGTAAAAGATTATTATCAAGATTTCTCAAGGACGTAAGGATTATCATCAAGACTTCTCAAGCTTCAAAAGTGTAATATTTGTTATTGTATTGAAGTTATTTGTTTTGGATTTTTTTTTATTGAAAATATGATTTATTTGCTATATGTCTTGTTTATTCTCATATTTGATTAAAGCATTAAATTTGATTGTTAATGATATGTAGTTATGAATTCATGAACTATGATTATGTGTAAGAATTTTTACTCTGATTTAGATATGTAGTCTTATATGGTTCGAAACATATAGGGTTTATATATCATTGGTAGTTAGTAGTACTACATATGAACGTTTTCTATGTGGTGATGAAAAGTATCATATTGCCTATTAGGATTCTCATAGGGCGATCTTTATGAGGTTCTAATCAAAAGGTGAAACTTGTAAAAGTGTGTGTGAGGATTGCAAGGTAATTATTTATGGTTTGACACCCATAGTGTTAGCTTGTATTCGAACTATATTCATGAAAGCTTAATGATCTACTTTGATTTTTTACATGGTTAGACATTTCTGCTATGTTTAAGTCGGGTAAAATATTTAGGTAATGGACGTTTCCTATATCTTAGAGAATTTAGAAGAATATGTTGGGTATTTGAGGTCGTTGCCCTTATTCTCAAGGGTTCGATTCTTACGCATGCTTATGAGATTGAATTCGTTGCTATTAGTCATGATAATCTGATTGAATGCTTGGTTATCTATAGTTGTGTGAATGGAGATGATCACTTGTATATAATTTTTGTTTTTCTTTTAGTTAAAAATCGATTCCAAAATCCCATAAATTCTTGTACACATTATATATTTGTGAATATTTATTATACTAACACTTATTGTAGGTGTTCCTTCAGTCCCCGGTCCCTAACGATCCCTTATTTGTCCATTGCTACATTGATAGGGTTATTGATATGCAAGTAATTGTAGGTTTATCAAATGGCGCCGTTGCCAGGGATTGAAAAATCTCTAACTTTAAGTGTCAATCATTTTTGTGTTATAATCAGAGTTTCTGCTTTGTGTGTTGCATGGTTGTTTCAAATTTTGTAGCATGCTAGCTTAAATTTCGATATCATATGTAAATTGTATCATCTTATTTTTGTTTCTTATTGTGAGTTTAGTTAAATATTTTATTGTTGCAAGTGTGTAAAATCGTATGAGTAGACAAGAGCCCTTTTGTTAATATTGGTCTTAACCCTTCATTTGTACCCTACTAAGGACTCTTGAGGTTGAGGGCAGCCTTTATTAACACTTGGAGAACAGTCTAACACATAAGTTGATATCTTAGCTGAGTAAGGAGCATATATGGGTGGTGTCTAGAAAAGGACCCTTGGTGACAAGTTTTAAATTGAATCTCAGAGATGTTATAGACTGTGCCAAAACCACTATGTGGGAGTAGCCAATCGGGGCTTTGACCTTAATTAATTGAATAGCCTCCGTAGCATAATGAGTCCTCCCTCTCACTTATTCCTGATCTAGCCATTCATGCTCTCTGAAACAAAGGAAAGAAACTTATGTCTAGGCAACTATCTCTATATCGTAGCTCACCAATAGTAGTGGATTTTATTAGGCTCGACTTACAAACTTGGAATCAATAGGGATATTAACTAAGTTCATTTCATGTAAAAATTGTTGTTTGTATACTTAAGTTATATCAAATTAAACATGACCTTGTCAAGGGTAGTTGTCCTGTAGTCTCATTGCACAATGAAGTTCTCTGTTCTATTACCTAAGTGTTAAAGTTAAAACTAAAATAGATGTAGGAGCAAAGATCCTTCATCTCATTTCAAAAATGGCTTAAATGTCTAAATAAGCGATCATTGTTTGCTTTTCTTAGTAGTCTTCGTTACTAACTTATCTAGTTTTGTAGGTATAACTCTTCATGCCTTATCAGAAGGAGAGGAAGAATCCTTGAACCAGAAGGTATTAACTCTTCATGCACACAAGAAGGAACCCACAAGGTGAACTAAGGCCTCTGGACAACGAGTTAGAAAGGACAATTCAGAAAATCAAGCGCACACAAAGGAGAGTAGTCACATCTCAAGAAGAAAGTGTTTGTGTGGGTGAGTCTGAGAGTTCAAGGGTACATCAAGAAGAGCACATATTAGTAGAAGAAGAAGAAAAAGAAGAAGAAGAGGAAGAAAAGGAGGAGGAACAAGTAGTAATTCAAATTCCAATGGCTCACACAATTCGAGCTTTATCCAATCCAGTTGGAAGAGGAGTTGCACCTCTTTGTATCACTTATCCTAATCCTGGCAATTGACTTATAGCTGAGATTGAATTGAAGAGTGGATTCTTGCATCATCTACCCAAGTTTCATGGACTCAACAATGAAGATCCAAATTACCATTTGAAAGAGTTTGAGTTCATATGTGGAAGCATGTGCCCTAAGGTAGTTGACCCTAATATTCTAAGGATGAAAGCCTTCCCATTCTCTTTGGAAGGAAAGGCTAGGACATGGTTGTTCGAGCTAGAGTCTAACACTATCAACACTTGGGAGAGGATGAAGGCTGAATTTTTGACCAAGTACTTACCAACTTCTAAGGTCACTATCTTGAGGAAGAAAATAAGTGGAATTCAGCAAAGTTCTGATGAAACCTTCTGCACTTATTGGGAGAGATTTAAGGCATTGGTGGCAGCATGCCCTAACCATGGATATAGAGAAGATGCTTTCCTCACATATTTCTATGAAGGACTTGACTCTTCCGAAAGGAGTCTCTTAGATGCTGCTGCTCAAGGATCTTTCCTAGATAAGACACCAGCAGATGCTAAGGAACTTTTGGCTCAACGTACTCTAAATTGTCAACAATATGAGGGAGCCAAATCTACTAGGGATGGTATTAAGGTGAACTCTAACTCTGCTCTTGAAAAGAAGGTGAACGAAATCTCTACCATGTTAGCCCAAATGATGCAAACAAACTAAGGAGTCCCCATGGCACAAGTGTGTGGTGTGTGTTCTATACAAGGGCATCCAACAGATCAATTCCCTCAACTAATTCAGAATGGAGGATTGGAGACCTTAAATGCTATTGGATTTCAAGGGAATCAAAGAGGACAAAGGTACAATCCCTTCTCAAACAATTACAATCCAGGGCTTAAAGATCACCCCAACTTTAGATGGTCCAATAATGATAATGTTTTGAACCCTCAACAACAAGGGCAACCCTTCTCACGCCCTTCAGGTTTGTATACAAGGCCTCAGGTACCTCAAACTTTTAGTCCTATAAATTCTACTAAAGTTAACTATGATGATATCTTAAAGTCTCTTGCTCAAGGGCAACAGAGTCTAACAAATGTCACTAAGGCTTTAGCTATAGGTCAGAAATCCCATTCCATTGAACTTACAGATATCAAGAAGCAATTGGGACAAGTAGTGGATTTCATGGGAAAGATTCATAAGATTGGGAAACTACCAAGCCAAACTGAACCCAACCCTATCATAGAACACGCCAAGGTGATGGAAACTCGAAGTGGTAAAGTTTTACAAGATCTTTCAAAAGCCCAGAAGAAATCCCAAGTGACCCTTATTAACGATGAGAATATAAAAGCCCGACAGAATGGACTAGAAGTAGACCCTACTACTTCAAAGGCCGAAACTCAACCACCCAAGAACTCTGGGGTGTCAAAAGGTAATAATGTTAACTTTGAGAATTCAGTTAACACTAACAAGTTTGCTCGTGTTCCCTTTCCCAACAGATTTGCAAAGACCAAGAAGAATGAGTCTGATCAAGCCATTCTTGAAATTTTTAAAAAGGTGGAAGTGAACATGCCCTTGATTGAATGTCTCAAGCAAGTACCTAAGTATGCCAAGTTTCTTAAGGATCTATGCACCACAAGGAGTCAAACTCGTGAGAAAGAGGTGGTAAAAATGAATGAAACAGTGTCTGCAATCTTTCAAAGGAAACTGCCTCCTAAGTTGAAGGATCCAGGGAGTTTTTCTGTCTCTTGTGTGATTGGTAACACTAGGTTTGAGAATGTTATGCTAGACTTAGGAGCATCCATCAATGTTATGCCTTATAGTATTTATCAATCTCTAGGTCTAGTAGCATTAAAGAAAGATAAGGTTATCATTCAATTGATTGATCGATCTAACAAACACCCATTGAGGTATGTAGAAGATGTTCTTGTGCAGGTTAATGAACTCATCTTTCCTTTAGATTTTTACGTTCTAGACATGGAAGACTCGCCTATGGAATCAACTCCAATGCTCTTAGGTCGACCTTTCATGAGAACAGCAAGAACCAAGATCGATGTTTATGAAGGGTCACTTACCATGGAGTTTGAGGGAGAAATAATAAACTTCAACATCTTCGAAGCTATGAGGTATCCACTTTCTGAGGTTAAACCCTGTTGTTCTGTTGATATGCTAGATGAACTAGCACAAAGGTTCTCTGAAGCCATGAACGAAGATGAGTTGACAACAATTATCTCTCAAGGAGTTGGATACAATGAGAAAGGTGAAATGAGACCAATAGATGAGTTATTGGAAGACACTGAACCATTTGTGATTGAAACTATAGCCTCTCTTGAGAATTAACATGTTCGAACTACACCAAGGTATAGCTCTCTATCTTTAGCTGTTCCTGTTTCTACTAACAAGTTGTTACCTTCAATTGAGCAGGCCCTAGAACTTGAACTCAAGCCTCTACCTGACCACTTGAAGTATGCATATTTGGGACTTGAAGTATGCATATTTGGGAGAAAATGAGACCTTACCAGTCATTGTGTCGTCAAAATTGGAGGATAGACAAGAAGCAAAGCTCGTGGAAGTGTTAAAGAAGTATAAAACTGCAATTGGTTGGACCTTGGAAGATATCAAGGGAATTAGTCCAACAACTTGTGTCCACAAAATTTTACTAGAAGATGGCGCCAAGCCTACATATAGGCCCAAAGACGTCTCCATCCCCCTATGATGGAGGTAGTGAAGAAGGAGATTATCAAGCTCTTAGATTGCGAAGTCATTTACCCTATCTCTGACAGCAAATGAGTCTCTCCAATTCAAGTTGTTCCCATGAAAAGTGGCATGACTGTTGTAAAGAATGTTGATAATGAGCTTGTGCCTCAAAGAGTTGTTACTGGATTTCATATTTGCATCACCACAAGGAAGGACCACTTTCCCTTACCCTTCATTGATCAGATGCTCGAAAGGTTAGCTGGTTATCCTTTCTATTGTTTTTTGGATGGTTATAGTGGTTATAATCAATTTATATCTCTCAAGAAGATCAAGATAAGACCACTTTCACTAGCATTTTCGGTACGTTTGCCTATCGTCATATGCCCTTTGGTTTGTGCAATGCCCTAGGTACATTTCAATGTTGTATGCTATCCATTTTCTCTGACTACATTGAAAGCATTATTGAAGTCTTTACGGACGACTTTAGTATTTTTGGTAAGAATTTTGATGCACATTTGGAGAATTTGGAACTCATTCTCAAGAGATGAAACTAACCTTGTTTTAAATTGGGAAAAGTGCCACTTCATGGTGACACAAGGGATTGTTCTAGGCCATATAGTGTCTGCTAGAGGGATTGAGGTAGATAAGGCTAAAGTTGATCTTGTGCGTCACTTACCTTGCCCCACAACTATGAGGGAAGTTCGTTCCTTTCTTGGTTATGCAAGTTTCTATAGGAGGTTTATCAAGGATTTTTCTAAGATAGCCAGACCCTTGCGTTCACTACTTCAGAAGGATGTATCTTTTGTGTTTGATAAGAAGTGCAAGGAAGCTTTTGAGAATCTCAAAGAGTTATTGACAACTGCTCCTATCATGTGCCCTCCAGATTGGTCATTACCCTTTGAACTGATGTGTGACGCCTCAGACTATGCTATTGGCGCAGTTTTGGGACAAAGGAAGGACAAGAAGCCCTATGCTAACTATTATGCCTCCAGGACTCTAAATGATGCACAATTAAATTATTCAACAACAGAAAAAGAGCTCCTTGATGTTGTTTTTGCTTTAGATAAATTTCGTTCTTATTTGTTGCAAACTAAAGTTACTGTTTACGCTGACCAAGCAACACTTAAATACCTCATGACAAAGAAGGATTCAAAGCCAAGGCTAATCAAATGGGTGCTTCTACTTCAGGAGTTCGATTTTGAGATCAAGGATAAGGAGGGAAGCGAGAACGTCGTGGCTGATCACTTAAGTAGAATTGCTCATGAGGGAGAAGCCCTACTATTGCAAGAATCATTCCTAGATGAACAACTCTTTAGAATTGAGGTAATGGATCCTTGGTATGCAGACATTGTCAATTATATTGTAACTAAGGAATTCCCTGCTGATTTACCTCATGCTAGTAGAGAGAGACTTAAGTCTCAAGCTAGGCATTATATGTGGGATAAACCCTATTTGTGGAAATATTGTGCTGATCAAATAATTAGGAGATGTGTGTCTGATCCTGAACAAAGATCCATACTTGCATTTTGCCATTCTGAATCTTGTGGTGGCCACTTTGGAGCTCGTAGGACAACCCTTAAGGTGCTAGATAGTGGATTTTATTGGCCTACCATTTTTAGGGAAGTATATAAATATTGCATGACATGTGATCGATGTCAAAGGATAGGAAACATTGGTCCACGAGATCAAATGCCTCTGTATAATGTGAGTGCTGTGAAAATTTTTGATATATGGGGAATTGATTTCATGGGACCTTTTCCTTCCTCAAATGGTTTCATGTATATTTTGTTAGTTGTGAATTATGTCTCAAAGTGGGTGGAAGCAAAAGCCACTCGGACTAATGATTGTAAAGTTGTTGCAGGATTTTTTAGGACTAACATATTTAGCAGGTTTGGAATGCCTCGAGTGCTCATTAGTGATGGTGGTTTTCACTTCTGCAATCGGACGATTGAAGTTTTGCTTAAGAAATATCACATCACCCATAGGTTGGAACGCCCTATCATCCACAAACTAGTGGACAAGTTGAGGTTTTAAATCGAGAAATCAAGAGAATTTTGGAAAAGACTGTCGGGCCAACACAAAAGGATTGGAGTTACAGACTTGATGATGCATTATGGGCGTATCAGACAGCTTACAAAACACCAATTGGGATGTCTCCATTCAGAGTGGTTTATGGGAAAGCTTGTCATCTGCCAGTTGAGCTTGAACATAAAGCATGGTGGGCGGTGAAGAAATTTAATGTGGATATTGATGAAGCAGGTCTGCATAGAAAGCTTCAGCTGAATGAGCTTGAGGAGATAAGAAATGAAGCCTATGACTCTACATGGTTGTACAAGGAACGGACTAAGGCATTTCATGACAAGATGATTAGAAGAAAGTATTTCACCATAGGACAGAAAGTCCTTCTCTACCATTCCAAACTTAAACTTTTTCCTGGTAAGTTATGTTCTAGATGGATTGGATCGTTTGTTGTTACTAATGTTTGTTCCCATGGAGCAGTGCAGATAAAGAGTACAATTCAAGGTGAATGGCCATCGATTGAAACTTTACTATGAGAGTTTTGAGGAGCAAGCTGTGGAGGAAATGAATCTCAAAAACCCACCATCCATTTAATAAGTGCGAATGAAGAGTCTAGGCTGAAGACTATAAACATTAAGCTCTACTTAGGAGGCAACCTAATTCATTCAGAAGCTATGGAGGAGCCATCAAAAGTAGATTTACAATTCTATCCCTCTACTTCTTTTGATTGAACTATATATGTTATTTAATTATTTTATTCGCTTTTTATTGTGTTTGTTTTATTGTGAATATCTTCACCATTTCTATATTCTATATTCTATATAACATGCTTTATTCTGTTACATTGAGGACAATGTAGAGTTTAGGTGTGGGGGAGGGATTTATATGTTGATATGTTTTTAATTCATCTTTTAACAAAATCTAAAAAAAAAAAAAAAATTCTTGCTTTTTAGGTTAGTTTTGAGTCTATTTGTTTTGTTTTGAGTCTTAGGATGCCCTTAACTGTCTAGGATGAGCATATCTTTGAAATTATGGTTGAAAGATGAACACAAGATCAAAATGATTTCTACATGCTATTCTTTGGTTAATTGGGAATCATATGACTTGTAGTAGATGAGGAGCTAAACTTTGGTACAGATTTTGAGCATGCTAAGACTTGTTTTGATTCATATGGACCCTTATGTGAGCTTTTGAACCTATATATGCATTCTTTGTTGAGAGTTGATATGAAATCATAAATTCTTTGGCTATAATCTATTGTTAAACCTCATTGTTCCTTCAAATTTAATCGATTGCATGTCATAGAATTACAATAGACTAGAGAGTTTACTAGAACTTGTTTCTGTGATTTTCAAAGCTTTGAATCATAATATGCCCTGATTTTGGAAAGGATAAAGGCACCTAGCATATCCACCATTTCTAAATTACCATGTGTCTCCATTTGTGTTCACAAGATGCACACCCGTTAGTTTTAACCCCATTGAGCTTTAAATGTGAAGAACCTTTGTTTCATTAACCTTAATATCTCTCTACCATGCGTTTAGTGTAGTATACCTCTACCTTAATCAAGTAGGGCGTAACTTTATTATCTTTGTGGAGATGTGTTATAAAACAAGTGTGGGGATATTAAAAAAAAAAGGCAAAAAGAAAAAAATTCATTGTGGGCCATGAAGTTTGAAAAAGAAACAGAAAAAAAAAGTATTTGCTATAAAAAATATATATATAGTGGGATCAGATTATATCATCTAAATGAAAGTTATGTCCTAATTTTTGATGTATTTTTGTTCCCACATTTAAGAATGATGTCTGTGCCTAACATGATGAAATCTTGCCCTTAATGGTGTTATAAGATGGCTTATATGTGCTCTGCTAGATCTTTGAATTCTTTATCCATTTATTTCATAAAACCCTAGCCTAGCCCTATTACAACCTTCATCAAGTCCTTTTTGATCCTTAAAATGGGCAACCCTTGATCTATTGGAGATTATTCACATAAATGAGCATATGGTTAAGGTCTATTTGTGCACGTAATTGATATCCTTCATGAGGTTTATTAAATTTTTTATTTTTTTATTTTTTCACTAAAGTGCCTTTGTTTCTTATATATGTGAGTTATTTGTTGCCTTACAATTTGTTCTCTCACATATTATTGAGTGAAAAGCTTTTAAGCATGGGTCTTACATCTAAGTGAAAATAGAGTGCATTGATGTGTTAAATTGTGTACTCGCAACTGTACGAATCACTCGTAGGAAAGTGATAAGCAACTTCCAAGGTCGGTCTCTCAAGGAATTGCAGTGGTTCTAAATAACTAACTTTTTAATCTAAATAGAGTTCTAATGAAAATAAAACACTAATTAAATAGAGTTCTAGTAAAACTAAAACTCTAAGTAAATAGAATCCTAGAGCTAGTAAAACTGTAAAAAGGTTGTTTGTTTTGTGACGAGAACAATCATACGACAATCAAACGAAAACAAGATCGCAAGTAAACAATCAATTCAATTAAATCAAATATCAATGGAGAATGTATGGACGTTTAGCTTGGTTGACCATGCTTGCATCGAAAAGGTATGGTGAGATAACATGAACGTCCTATATAAACAAAACTACTGGCTTTCCTTTTATTTACGAGACTGTCTTTGGCGGGGGTAAATCAAATAGCAATCAAATTATGCGCAAGGAAAACATGCCAATCAAATTAATGCTATGACTAAGTCACTAAATTGAAGCTTTGATTAAGTGTTTCGGAATAAAGTTAAGGTGACGTTCCTATAACTAAATTCTAAAATATTTCAACCTAACTACGAACATCAAATGGGCCCATGATAATTCATAATCAAATATCTAAACATGCTCTTAATCAAAAAGTAATTCGTTTATTCCAAATAAAATACACCATACACAATTCTAGCAAACATGGCAACACAAACTAAACATCCATAATTAAACTAGCCGCTCATATTCATATTAATATTCATAGACAAATAAAATATGATCATACACTTTAACAAAAAGAGAAGAAGAATTAATTCTATAACAACAAGAAAATCCTAGATCTAAATACCGCTTATGGATTGGATAGCGTTCTTCTCCGTAAGCTTTATCTTCGATCGTCGTTGGCTTCCTTGAATCCTTAGAATAGTGTCTCTCGCTTCGTTAGAGTGTGGCAACGCTCTCAAAACTGATTGAATGTAGTGTTTGGTCGCAAAATTGTGAAATCTAAGAGTTGTGTACGAATTGGTCGAGTTCTGTTGTAAGGGGGGCTCTAAGGGGGTATTTATAGATGTAAGGAATTCCTGATTGCATTAAGAATAGGCGCGCCGCGGCATGCATTTTCCCCGCCGCGGCGCAACACAAATTCTGGAAATTGTGTAAAAACCCGAGAGCTCCCTGCCGCGGCATGACTTTTCCTCGCCGCGGCGCGCGTTGTCTTCAGTTTCTTCACATGTACCCCCTTACATATGTGATGGCTCGTTATGTAAGGCTTACATATTTGTCTCGTTTAGCCCGTAACTCGTGATCCGAGCGCTGTAAGTGTTCCGTCTTTGCGTGTTTTCATTATTTGACTCATTTGACACTAAAAACACCTGAAATACACTAAAATATACCCGTGACTCCGAATGGATAGATTTATGAAATTAATTGAATAAACAATAATAATAAATCTATATATCAAACAATTAAGCACAATTAATCACGAAATATTAGTACTTTTCGAGCACTCATCATGCATACCTTGGTGAGGATAAATCTAAACTTGTCTGAAACATGTTGAGCTCCATTGATTCACCATTGTTATACCATGTCTTACTTGCTCATATGAGGATCATGCATGTCAATTAAACTCTCGAATTTCTTGTTTTGATATTTGATTAAGTGTTAAGATCTTGATGTCATAAGAGTACAGATTTTGAGACAAATGTTAAGGGCAATAAAGTTAGTTTATTAGTATTTTTTTGAGTCTGTTAGTAAATAAAGGTCTTGGTTGATGTTTTGCTAAGGAACTAGCAAAAGCTAAGTGTGGAGGAATTTGATAGGAACACTTTGTGTGACATTTTTAATGTATTTTCTTACTTATTTGGTTACATTTTGATCTAAATTGTGTTACTTTTAACTTAGTTTGTTAAAATGAGTCCCTAGATAGCATTGATGTGTAAAAATGAGCAAAAATGAAGTTTTTGAGCTTTTCTTGTTTAATGTAACTTTTCTTTTCTTATAAATTCTTAATTTTTTTGTAGGGAATCTGCATTATCATCATCAGATTGGAGAGTTTAGGGCTTGTTACACTTGAAAAGGAGTGGAGGCCAAGAGACAATCAAAATAAAACTCAAATTTGAAGGAAATTGAAATTTTGACGGATTTCATAGTCCAACTTCGCGGGGCTCTACCAGACAACTCAGAAGTCCAAAAATCATGAATGAGGTGTCATTGGAAAGCCCTACATGTCTAGTTTCCAAAACCTCCAAGAACTTGATCATATCTATTTTGATGGCTTAGATATTCCCGTTTTAGTAATCGATGGTCAATCTGTCCAAAAACTTGGATTTTGAATTCAACTTAAAAGAGCACACCAAGTCCCGCATCGAAATTGGAGCAAAGATTAGCAGAAATCATCCTATAAAGGAGGTATAATTAGTCCCACATTGGAAAAATAAGAGAAGATAGCCAACCAATTCTCCTATATAAGGAGCAAGGCTCCACTCTCAAAATCATCTCTTCATTTGCATTAACTTTAGAGTAAAAGATTATTATCAAGATTTCTCATGGACGTAAGGATCATCATCAACACTTCTCAAGCTTCAAAAGTGTAATATTTATGTTTATTATTTTTAATTATTTTTGTTATTGTATTGAAGTTATTTGTTTTGGATTTTTTTTATTGAAAATATGATTTATTTGCTATATGTCTTGTTTATTTTCATATTTGATTAAAGCATTAAATTTGATTGTTAATGATATGAGTTATGAATTCATGAACTATGATTATGTGTAAGAATTTTCACTCTAATTTAGATATGTAGTCTTATATGGTTCGAAATATATAGGGTTTATATATCATTGGTAGTTACTAGTACTACATATGAACGTTTTCTATGTGATGATGAAAAGTATCATATTGCCTATTAGGATTCTCATAGGGCGATCCTTATGAGGTTCTAATCAAAAGGTGAAACTTGTAAAAGTGTGTGTGAGGATTGCAAGGTAATTATTTATGGTTTGACACCCATAGTCTTAGCTTGTATTCGAACTATATTCATGAAAGCTTAATGATCTACTTTTATTTTCACATGATTAGACATTTCTGCTATGTTTAAGTCGGGTAAAATATCTAGGTAATGGACGTTTCCTATATCTTAGAGAATTTAGAAGAATATGTTGGGTATTTGAGGTCGTTGCCCTTATTCTCAAGGGTTCGATTCTTATGCATGCTTATGTGATTGAATTCGTTGCTTTTAGTCATGACAATCTGATTAAATGATTGGTTATCTATAGCTGTGTGAATGGAGATGATCACTTGTATATAATTTTTGTTTTTCTTTTAGTTAAAAACCGATTCCAAAATCCCATAAATTCTTGTACACATTATATATTTGTGAATATTTATTATACTAACACTTATTGTAGGTGTCCCTTCAGTCCCTGATCCCTAACGATCCCTTATTTGTCCATTACTACATTGATATGGTTATTGATATGCAAGTAATTGCAGGTTTATCAGTCTGCAAAGTTTTCCTTGATTTTGGTGTTAGTTTGCTCGATTTGAAATCACAGAGTTGGGCGACTGATGGTGCAACGACGTCTCCAATGGTGCACGGAAATGGACTGTGGTTCGTATCTCCTACAAGGGTAAATAAAACTTCAAAATGAAAAATATAAAACTTATTCCAGCCATGCCGATTCCTCTTTCAATTTTTTTTTATAAAATAAATGAAAATGATGAAAATGTTCTTTTTTAAATTTCATGTAGGAAGTACATGACTTTTTCTATCCAAAGTTAATCCATATTTTAACAGAAATATCAAGTTAATAATACATTATAAACGTTTGGTAGCAAATTGGTAGTAAAAAAACATAAAGTATTAGATTGATAGTAATTTAAAACGTTTAGTATGATATAAAACGTTTACCCCTTCTCTAATTGTTTTACTCCTAACTATCAATGAAGTGTTCTAACATACATTTTTTTTTCTTCAAATAGACCAATTTAATGTGTACATTATTTAATATAAATTAAAGGAAAAAATTCATATGACAAAGGATATAGGTTAGAAATCAACCAAGTCCTCCATTACCCTCCAATTCTTTCTTTATTTCCTTCTTTTTTTTTTTTTTTTAAATTATTCTTTTTAACACTACAAGATCCCTTCCGACTAGTTTCTTTTATACATGAATCTGGTTTTGTACATATAAATATTTTTTTTATTAAAAGATCATATAATTTTTTTTATTCATTTTATCAATAATTATAAAATAAATTAAAGCACTTTCAATAAAAAAAAAAAAAAACTAAAGAACAAATCATTTATAAAATATGAGTAAAAATTGTTATTTTTAACAAAAATATTTTTTATTTAAAATTCTTAAGTATACTTATGTATCTACATATAAAAACTAAACCGTATTTATACTATACAAATTTTTCCAAAATTCCTCAAAAGGAGATTATAGAAATATCCCAAAATTCACTTTTTTTTTACAACTAAATTTATTAATTTGCCCTTTGCAAGTATAGCATGGAGATATCATGTGACATTTTTTTTTTTTTTTTTTTTTCAATTTGCTCTTTTTGAAAAGAAAAATGAATTGAAATTTTTTTTTTTTTGACTTGAGGTGAACCACTTAAAAATAAAGTGATTAAATTAATTCATTTATAAAAAAAAAAAAAAAAAGACTATTAGAGCATTTTATCCCCTTATTATTGTTTTGAGAATAATGATTTCCTTTACCCAAACTCTATATTGTTAGTTTGCCTCCTTTTTATTGTATATTTACATTTTTTTTTAATAATTATACTACTCAATTTTCGTAACTAAGACTAGAACTTATAATTTCTAGGAAAAGAATCTAACATAATCTATTTTTACTAATTTTTATGGACACCCCATTTGCAGTGGTGGATTTAAGACTCCAATTCAGAGGAGGTATTGATCAACAATGAAATTTGTACAAAATTTTTTAAATAAAAAATAAATTAAATAGTAGAGCTAAAAAGTTGATAATAAATTTTTTTTTGACTAAAGAAGTTTCAACATGTATTTTTTTATAATTTTAATTAAAACATAACAGATTTAAACATAAAATTTGAGCATACAACATTTTACATTTAAAATATTTGTTTTAAAACAAAGTTAAGAGAGGATACTACGTGTTAGACATGATCAAAAATTCATAAAATTTACAAAATATTAAACATAAAATTGCATTTTTAATCGAGTGAGGAGTAGCATATTCTCCCGGCCCTAATTACCACATAAATTTGCCTTTGTCCTATTTTATTTTTTTATGAATGTAAGATGTAGGAGTCACCTTAGAACAACAACAACGACAACAACAAAAAACAAAAAGGAGAGAGGTTATATTAACTTATTTCCTAATTTTTATACATTCTCAAATTGACATCATGTCATTGAGACACATGGCTAAAAAAATTTATATTTGCATTTCTAAATATTTGTTTTAGCCTTTCGCTCTTGTTTTTTTTTTTTTTTTTTCCTTTAAAAAACAAAACTAAAAATTAACTTCAAATATTAGAAAAAAACTACTAAAGGAACTCTTTGCTTGGAAGTTGGAACAAATAAAAATATAACAAAAGAATTTATTTCACAGAGAGTATAAATAAAAGGAAAAATATTTGTCTGCTTTACTACTTGACTATTTGTTACTTATGCAGATGGAGTTCGGAAAAAAATTCAACAATTGAACGACATGGTGTAACCAATCAGAGTGACACATGTTTAATATATTCTTAAAAAAATACATTAGTTAAAATTCCACACTCTAATTACTAAAAGTTATTTTAGCTTGTAACTTGAAAAAGAATTAATCCATCAAACACAACAACAACAAAAACAAAAACAGGAAACAAATTCTAGTTTTGGAAATTCGTTTGCAGTAAAAAAAAAATCATAATACAATGAAAACAAATCAAATTATGTAAGATAGAATGATCATGCAAATTAATGAGTATATGCTTCAACGAGAGGAAACAATAAATCCCTTTTTCCTCTCATAGCCGATTTCAATCTCCTATACGCCACAAATAAATAGAAAACCTACGAACAAGTCCCTACTTTATGCCACTTTACCCACGTGTGCTTCGTATTTGTGGCACTGACACATATAGCACATTGTAAATGGCACAAGAGGATTGTACCTCGACGGGTTTTGTCTTTTTCTAAAAGAACATATAATAGATCCGATATTATTAGTGTATTATGAATGATGAAGTTGCAAACCAATATATATACTGATTCACTAGATGAGATTACTGAGAAGTACTCTTATGCTTCACAAAAATGGTACGTATCTTACATTTTACACAAGGTCGAAAGACCCCATATGTGAATTTACTCACAAGAGTGGGGATCCATATGGAGAAACTCCGGTATTACCGTATTAGCACCGGTGCAGAATGCCCCCACAAGTAGCAAGGTGGATTTGGAGATCACCCATCCACCCTGCCTTACCTATTCTATATCATGCTTTTTAAAATTTCTTCTAAAAACATTATTAATTTAAAAAAAAAAAAAAATAGAGTTAAATTTAATGAATTTTAATTAAAAATAAAATTTGCATCACTAAATTAATATTTTAATTTGAAAATCCAACATTGTCATGTACAAAACAATAATTATTTTAATGCTTGTTAAACTATTTTAAAAAAAAAAATTATAACTATGGTCTATACTCTAAATCTCAAAATTTATCATATTTAATTGCAGTACAGTAACTGTATTTATTATTTTAAATTAACTAGAGCATTCTTATAAAATATGTCTTAATTGTAATATGAGTAGGAAATCACAAATCGTTGTGAATCTCCATCTAAGAATCCTTGCCCTTCCCTTGGGATGCCCTCCCCCCACCCCAAGAAAAATCTTGAAAAGAACCAAAAGTTATTGAAGCTTATATAAGACATATTTTTAGTCATAAATTTGTGAAATCTCAGCCAATGTATCAATCATGTTCAGTCACAAATTGAACAAGTAACATGATAATTATTAATTAGATATAAAATTGGTGATAAAGAATAAGTAATTATGAAACAACTTCTTAACAAGTGACCAATTAAGTTGTACTGTGTTGATTGATGTATAAAATAAGTTGTGATAAAAATTAACTTTGTTCACAAATTTGTGAAATCTCAACCAACATCATAGTTGACATTTCTCCTAACAGCATAAATTTTTAAGAGAATTGGTGACCAACAACTTCTAGCATATCAAAGCTGAAGGTCCTGTATTCGAGACTTAGGAACCCTAATTGTTGATTTGTAAGTGTTTGGCACTGCACATTGCATAGAGCCAACACTTGTAGGGGAGTGATGAATGTATAAAAGCATAGTTAATTTTTCTCCTAACAGTTTAAGATTTTAGGAAAATTTGTGACCAACAATTTCTAGCAATATCTACATTCTATAAAGCGCTTGAACACTGTTTGAGTCGGAATTGGAGTCACCGTCCAGCGGTACCTGGTGAAGTTACTAGCCGTGATGTATCTTTCTTGAGAGAAGTTGGCATCCCTGATATCTCCTGAAGAATGAAAAATCAAAATATCAAACACTCAGAACACTGCAACCTGAATACAATATCATAGACCTTAAAATCCCTTCTTGAGCGAACACACACGCATAAACGCAAAAAACATATAACCTTCATTAAGTGCATTCTCAAATCACAAGGTAATACTTGATTCCCGATACATGCCATCACAAATTTAGAGTATTGGAAGGATACATCAGCAGCAGCTTGTTTTTTGCTTTCAGTCTGCATCAATAAAGCTAACAATAAAAAAATCAAGAGCCTGCATGTAACAACCACTTAAGGGTAACTCATCAAAATTCAAACTAAAATAACCACTTGAGTTTATGCATGCTAGCTAGAGTCATTAACTCAAGAGATTGCTTTAATGGAGATTTAGGTCATTCAAGTTCACTAATGTACCAAAGGTTTCATACTAAACTATTTTCAGATAATCTACTAGTCAACCAGAAGCCTCGTGAAAGGAGGAAAATTCACAATATCACGTTTTCATATTAACATGCAGTGAAAGACGATAATGAATATTACGAAAGCCACAGGTTTGTCTTGTGTTTGCAGCGCATTGTCGCCTTTGCTTTGGTAGCATATAGGGCATGGGAATATTATCAAAGACAGACAAGCATGACAAGTAACGTTGAACATTTTCCAAACAACAATTTGCCACTCGTAGTGCAAAAAAGGAAGAAGAAAAATTGGCGTAGAAGCCTGAAATTCAAAGATTCAAAGAGATAAACTCTAGAAAAGGAGAAATCAACTATGGATTAATCCTGAAAATCAAGTCACAGAGAAAACACTCTCATTACAAAATTAAGAATTCAACAACTTACCCTCTCCACTTTCTATGTTTCAAAACCAAACACATTCACTCAGCTACGGCTTGATTGCCAGCTTACAAAAAAAGGAAAAAATACAAAGTTAATTAATAGTTCACCTGCCAAGCACGGCTTTAGGGAAAGAAAAGAAAGCTAACAATAATAAAAGGATCAAATGACATTAATAAACTCCATAAGACACACAAGCACACTACACCAAAAATGGAAGAAAGCAGCTTATGCTCCTAATGTCCAAGTATAAATGTATGAGATACAGATACAATCATACAAAGAGAGTTAAAAACTCATACTTTGTTAGTTAAATTGTCTGCCAGAAAAACAACATATTCAGCATCAGTACATGTTAAAAATTGAACTTCATATACATGCGGATACAAGTTTGTAACAAAATGGAAATAAATTCAAGTGGTTAAGTTGTGGACAACGGTAGAGTAGAAAAATTACATTTATTCAAGGTTGAATAAAAAAAGATGAAGAATCGATTACCAGTTGTGAGACTTAACAATAAAATACAAGAAACCCAACATAGACAATCCATAAATGTAATTAACAACAAGCAAGAATTGAAATAAAAATCGAGTCTAGTGGGAAAAAGCAATAGACTTGGTAGAACTAGAATGGCATGTATAAAAGAAATTGGGCAATGAAAACATTTGGGAAATAAATTGGGGATTTTATTGAATGCTAAATGGATAATAAGTTATTACCCTCTGATAATGAGGATTTGTAATCGGATGGTGGATTTGGGTAATGTTTGAGAGTTAAGTTTAAGAGAAGTATCGATGGAACCTATTAAAGAAAGCTCTATGGTTTAAAAGTTTAATTAACGTAATAAAATTCAAAAAGAGGTATTTGTAAATCTATGCTCATTGAATTGAAAAGAGAAAGAAGCTGATATTTGGGTATTGGGTTTTCAGAAGTCATACCTCGTAATCGTCCTTCGTGGTCGGGTTTTTGTCTTAAATGTACCTTTTGAAAGGACAAATTGTATTTTTTACCTATAGGTGGTTTTTTTTTATCAAAAATGATCTTTTATAGTAATTTTTGAAAAAGGATTATTTCTTTTAAATATTTTCTATTAATTTTTCTAGAATAAAGTTTATAAAAATTTTAATTTCCTTTATAAAATTTTCTTTTGTTTTTATATTTTCTAATTGTTCTAATTTTTCTTTTAAGGTTTCTGTTTGTTCTTGTGATAAAATTAGTTTGTTCATGTTTATTTCTAAACATGCTAAAAACATTCCTGTAAAATCCTTATTAAATTCTCTATTATTTTATGTATTTCTGATTAGATTAATTAATTCTTTTAAATTATTAATTTGAGTTTCTATAAGCATTTTTATTTATGGTATAACCATGTTAAATCTTTATTATAATTATAGAGTACTTTGTAAATTATTAATTGTTTTATTTCCTCAGGTAATTATTTCTTTAATTTGTAATATTAATTCTATTGTTTCTTCTTTGTAATATTTTAAATAATTCATTTTTCTACTTGAATTTGGTTGAGTATACCTTATTTTATACATATTTTTCTTAATTTCTTGGCTCTGATACCAACTTTTGGCTGAATTTTGTATTTAAGCTTCAGTTGCTTATCTTCCTACTTGTTCTTTGAAAAGGTAAAATCCAAAGATTAGATTATCGAATTCTGCTCTATTTACTTGTACAAATTTCTGTGTAAAGTAATTTCTTAGTATTTTTCCTATAGAGTGATCTATTAAAAATAATATGTTAGAGACATAATCTGTGTAATAATCTAATAAGGTGTTGAACTTTAGAAATTTTTCTAAACATGTTTCAAAGCTTTTATTGTCAAAATATTCCTCTAATAATTTCATATATTTTCCTTCAAAATATTCTATGCTAGTCATGGTTTTCTTATTGAGTTTCAGAGTTATTTTCTCCTAATTCTTGTTCTATCCAGCGACTTAGTTCTAGAATTTTCTTATTTTCTTCTAAGTCTATCTGTACTAGTTCGAGGCTTGCTTCTAAATCTAAGTGTTCTTTATCCTGTCCTTTTATTAAATTATTTCTTTGTTCTTGTTTAGTGAAATAATCAATTAGTCCTTGTAAATTTTCCATTACTTTTGATCTTCCTGTACTTTTTTCAAAGTTTTCTTTTATAGATGTTTTAAAACAAATAAGAGATTGTTTTAAATATATCGCATCTTTTAATTTTTCTTGATTTTCAGAATATTTTCTACTTTTACTCCTGTAGAGTATAGTTTCAGATTTCTTTTTCATGTTAATTTGTTCATCATTCATTATCACATGTAATATAAATAAGTTTAAACAATATTTATGGAGTTTCAAGGTATACCAGTTTCTACCTGCAGACTAACCTGTTTCTAAATATGGGTCCACCGCGTTCTTCCGCTTCCAAGCTATCTTCTTGTTTCAGAAAACTAAGCCTCACTCCAGATCCAAGCTGTTGGTCCTCCTGACCCTGCTGATCTTCTAAGATCCGTACTTAATTTTAATGAAAGGAAAGAGATAATTTGGAATTTGAAATGGACTCTTTATTTATTAACAGAAAGTATTACAGGATAGAGAACTAGTAACCTTGAAAGAGGTTCTTAGTTCTTACTGATTACAAACATAGCTAAGGCTTGAAGTGAAAGGATTGATAATTGTTAGGTTTCGTGTTGTGTCCCTTGAGGCACAGAGAGTTCTCTTTTATAAGCAATAAGAGTTCTCTGTTTACATTGGAGGGATTACACTATGCCCAACTTTTCCTATTTGGCGTTGAGACGCCTACATTATTGCTATCTACATTATTGCCTTCAGCTGTTGAGGAGGGTCCTACATAGTGGGCTCTGCCGACATGGAGCTGCTGGACGAGCTTGTCTCTAGCTAAATTTTTCCTTTTAAGCAATAATTGCATTGATGATCTGTCGATTGTTGTTTGGAGTAGTAGCAAAATACCTTCTTAGTTTCCTCACTTACTTCAATATTATTACAATTGAAGTTCATTTCATAGGAAATTACTCTTTCACTGTCCTCATTATTGATAACTGTATTACTTTGAGAAGTAATAATGGTTTTACTTGTGCAGTAATTTACTTTTACTTTTGAAGAATTGTTAATTCTTCTTATTTCATGATAGATTTGACTTAACATTTGTCCTCTTTCGAGGTTTAATTCATCAATATTGAATTCCTTTTCTGGCAAGCCCTTTGGGCGAGTTACTTCTCTTTTACTGCTTGAAACACCAAGCTTAATGAAATGATATGGACTTACTGGTATTTCTTGGTTCCAATCCATCAAAGAACTGAAACATCTTAAGTAAATAGGCTTTTCTGTAGCCTTGGTTTTTCTTTTAAAATTTCTAATAAATTTCTTAAAATTATCAGGAAAGTATATTAATTCTTTTAACTCATTTCCTAGATATATGTTTTCTATTAGTCCTACATGGAATGCTTTGTAGACAAATGATGGATCAACTCCTTCTAAAATATTGAATTTACTACCTGAAGGAAAATCCTTTTCTGTTGTATAGAACTTCATGTTTTCAAGATGTTCTTCTGTTGTTTTTCTAGCTAGGTTGTATAATCCTAACCATTCCTGTTTTGTCAAATTTCTTTGTTTTTCTTTTTCTTTTTCGAATGAATTATTAATTGCTTCTTTGAAAATTATTGGTCTGTGGATTGTTCCAAGGTTCCTCATTCTACTGGTTCCTATTGCTGGTTGTTGTACTATCTGGGAATAGTTTTTTGTTATTTCTGATGGGGTTAAGAGTTTAGGGACTCTAAAGTTTTTATAGCTTCCTTCTGCTTCAATCCTATTAGTGAAGGATCTATGGATGACTCCACTAATTCCATTTACTGCTTTACTTGCTTCTGGCCAACTGGTATATATTCCTGGATTAGGTCCATTATAGACTACATAAATCTTTTTTGAGTCTTTCTTTTTGGCTTCATCAGCCCAATTCATTTTTTGTTTTTTCTTTTCTGAATTTTTGATTGGTTCTGGGTTATTACTGGCAGTTTCCTCAATTTTTGTTCTATGCATCTTTGTTCCTATTGAAGTTCCAGCTTCCTCTTCTTCAGATCTTTCCATATGGAGTTCTGGATTAGTTATGGTTTCTCTGTTTCTCAATTTCTGTTTGAGTTTTAATACTTTTAATTGTTCCTTGAGGCATTTGATCTGTGTTTCGTGAATCAAAATTTCCTTTTCCTTGATCTGGATCTCAATATCGAGTGAATCCATTCCCGTCATGAAAAACATAGTTAGAGGTGCTAATTCTCTAGTTAAAGCATCAGCTAAACAATTTTTCTTTCCTGGTAAATGTTCTACATTAAATTTGTAGTAGTTAAACCATTGTTGCCATCTTATTAGTCTTCTTTGCTTATAATCACCTGTAATGTTAGTTCTTAAAAAATGTCCAAAATTTTTATTGTCAGTTCTAACAATAAATTTCGAACTTATGACATATATTGCAAATTTCTTTATGGCTTCTTTAACAGCTAAATATTCTTTTTCATTACTGTGGTAATTTATTTCAGGGCCTTGAAATGATCCTGAAGTAAATTTGCAAAGATATTCATCTTTGTCATCAACTTTTGCTTTTAATACTGCTCCCCAATATTCATGTGAAGCATCTGTTTCTATTATCATTTTATCATCTGGTCCTGGATGATATAAAGTTGGTAAATTTTTTACTTTTGCTTTTACTTTATCCATGTATTTAGTGTTTTCTTCAGTCCATTGCCAGATAGTCTTTTTTAAGTTTTGCCTGTAATGGTTTTCTCATTTCTACTAGTTTTTTTATATATGCTTCCGCATATGTCAGACATCCCAAAAATTTTTGTAATTGATTTTTATCTTTGATTATACTAGGAAAATTTTGTATGTTGTTTAAAATATGGGGTTGTAGATGATGTTTTCCATCTTCTATTTCTAACCCTAAATATTTTATTTTCTGTTGAGTAATTACTGCTTTCTTCTCTGATAACACTATTCCTGACTTTCTACATTCTTGTAAAATATTAATAACATCTAAATAGTATTTTGGTAATTCATTACTGAATATTAAAATATCATCTATATAAACACAACAAAAATTGTGATACTTTTTAAAGATATTATCCATGTGTCTTTGGAAAATACCTGGTGCTTGTTTAAGTCCAAATGGAACAACTGTCCATTGGAATTGTCCTTGAGGACAGCTAAATGCCGTTAATTTCTGTGATTCATTATCAAGTCTTATTTGCCAAAATCCACTTTTGCAATCAAAACTTGAAAAGTATTTCTTTTCTTTAATTAGTGATAATAATTCTTCTTTCTTTGGTATAAAATAACCATCACAATAGTTTCTTTATTTAAAGATTTAAAATTTATTACCAGTCTCTTTTTTCCTCTTCTTTTCTCAGCTTCTTTTTCTACTAAAAATGCTGGACTAGAATGTGGTGAATTGCTAGGGATAATTACTTTTAACTCCAAAAGTTCTTGAATTTATTTTTCAAATTCCTCTATGTCTTCTGGGGTATAAATCATTGGTTTTACTCTTATGACCTTTAAAGGGTATTTTAATTCTATTCTTGCTATTTCATTAGATCTATTAATATTTGGATCTAAAGAATTTTCTGAGCATACTGTTTTTAATAATTTTCTTATTCCTGTTAAAACTTTGTCTTCTTGAATTTTATTTAGAAAGGGGTTTTGGTCAACCTCTATGTCTAAAGAAATATTTTCTAGGTATGGTTTTTGTTTTTCTATATCCTCACCACGTTTTCGCTTTTTATGTTGTGACATAAAAGTTGGCGATGAAACTGTTAATGCTTTCCTTATTTTTGATACATAAATTGTTTCTCCATCTAAGGTTGTTATACTTATTTTGTCTAAGTATTGTGTGAATGGTTGATATAGATTTAGAAAGTTATTTCCTAATAGAATATCAACTCCTGTTTCTTGTTGGTAAATTGTAGGTATATGAAAGATTTCTCCTCCTATTGATACATCTGTATCTTTTAATACTTTATTTAAATTTATCGTGGTATTGTTTGCTATTCTTACTACTAACTCTTTTGGTGATTGTTTCCAAAGTTCTTCTGGAAATACATATTTACTAGCTACACACATACTTGCACCTGTGTCAATATATGCATGTAAATGATAATTTTTATATCCTTTAAATTTTAATCCTATTTTATATATGTACTATTTGGATTTGTTATGCTTAATATTTCATCCATTATTCTGAATCAGAATTATAATCAGATGTTTCTGAATCTGTTATTTCCTCTTCGGTTTCTTCTAATAGATAAATACTACATGTATCATCTATATCTGATTCCTCTATTGGTTCTAATTCAATTCTAAAAGCTTCTTCGAATATTTTTGCTTTTTGTGGGAATTCCTTTTTAAATTCTTTTTTATGTTGGAGTTTATTTGGGCATTCATTAGCATAATGTCCTTCTTCATTACATATCCAACATCTACATTTCTTCTTTCCTGCTGGACAATAATTTTTCTTTTCAGGGATATTGTACCTTCTTCTTTTAAAGTACCTCTTTTTATAAGGTTCTCTATTATATCTTCTTTTATATTTATGGAAGTTTTGTTTTCTAAATTTATATCTTTTGAATTTTTTAAATTTCTTATGTTTCTTATATTTTTTGTAAGGTTTTATATTACAACCATATTTTCCTGGTGTTTTGAAATCTCTTGAATCGCAACAGATTCTATCATTTCCTCTTATTTGTTTGAATTCTTTTCTTTCTTGACATTTTATTATTATCCAATTCTTAAGTCTTCTTATTCTTCCTCCTAAAGTATCAGGTATGGTTTGTCTATTCCTATTATTCCATTCTTTTGTCATAGTTTTATGTAATGTTCCAGGTAGTTTTTGGTAAAGTATTTCCTTATAAGTTTCTTGTATGGATGGTGGTAATTTATGATAATACATTTTATATTCACATATAAAAGAATCTATGTAACACATATCACATATTTTCATATTTGTTAAGTGCCATTTGGCTTCACTTATTTCATTTTCACTAGATTCTGTTACATTTCTTCCTTTGTCTTCTCCTATGAATTCCTTGTATATTTCATTTATTACTGTGTCTAAGTAATCTCTTCCTGTTGTAGCATTTCCTTGCATTCCTAAATGTTGTTGGTCAGTTAGGTTTGAAAACCAAACTTTTACGTTTCCTGTCATTTTGTGAGCTACTAAAACTTTACAAACTGAAGGGTTTGTGTTTGTAGTTGATGATGTTTGTATAATTACACTCATTCCACTAGCCCATTCATCTAAGGCTTTTTTCCTATCTCTTATACAATCTAAGTCTAAAATATCTATTTTATAATTTTCATGTGGTCTGAATTCTGGTGGAATACTTCCTCTAGTACCCCAATGTAATCCTTCTTCCATTTTAGGTGGTTGTCTTCTTCTGTATATTGGGTTAGGTTCTTCTGGCCTATACCTTTCTTCTCTATATGGGTCAGATGTTTCTCCTCTTTCTGGGTTTGTTCTAGGTATCAATACTGGTTCCATATTAATTCTTGGGTTGTATTTTTAGATTCATCTTCACTTATTACTGTCATATCATCTTCTTCTTTATTTGTGCAAAGTTTTTCTTCATAATGTTTTCCTAATTCTTTATCTGTTAATGTCAATAAACTGATTAATTTTTCTATATCCTTATTTTCAGGATTCATAAATTGTTCTTCTAAGCTTTTTCTGTATTTTATTAAATCCATTAGATTGTTATTATTTGTTTAGATTCTTCTGCTTTTTTTTTCTCATTTATGGGTATTAAAGCATCAGATCTTCTAGGGGTTCTTCTTTTAATCCTTTTAATTGATCAAATTTTAATCCATTTCCTCTTGGTATGTTGTTAACATCCTTTTTTAGTTCTATAATTTCTTTATATATTTCTAATTGTATTCCTTTTGATTCTTGTATATTTTCATCCGTAGTGTCTATCTTTTCTGCTATAAGAATTAAGGCTTCCATTATAGATATCTGGTTTTTATTACTTGTTAAACTATTATTTCCTTCTAATCGTATTTCTAGTAGTTTTTCTTTTATCATTATTATTTCATTGTGTAGACTAGGTCTTTTACTTCTTCAATTTCCTCTTTTAATTCTTCTATTTCTCTATTTCTTTTACTAACTTCCGCTTGGGTGTCTACGAATGTTATTCTTTGTATGTGATTCCTTTTTGATGTTATCAAAGATTTTTCCTTAATATCTAAGTTCCATTCATCAGGTACTTCATATTCTGATAATTTTTCTGGATTTTTTATTACTTGTCCTATATCCTTAAAAGTCTTATCTATTTCTATGAATTCATTTTGTCCATATATCGAACTATTGTGGCTGTTTGTTAATGAATATCCTACTAGATAGTGGATTGAAATGGGTGGTTTCCATCTTTCATTAAATTTCCTCGTTCAAAGTCATAAGCTAAACTTAATACTTGGTTTAAATTTTTATCATGAATATTAACAGCAAATCTAGGATATGCTGTGAATTTTAATTTTTGGTATCCTAAGTTTCCATTAATCATTCCTAGTAAAGCATCCTTTCTGTTTGTTATTCTATTATCTAATAATGCTAACTTAATTGGGGTGTCTATTCCTTCTCTGAAGTGTGCTTTTATTAGAATTTGTATTCCTCTTAAATGAATATATCCAATTTTTTCTCTATCTTTTTCAGGGATTTTTGATAATTTTTCTATAATAGTTTCTTTATCAATTAGTGGTATGTTAAACCTTCCTTTTGCATCAGCTATGGTTACGCTCATTTCTTTATTACTTATGCCATAATATATTATGTCTTTTCTTGGGAATAATTTCCTTATTTTAGAGAATGATTCTTCTCTAAATCCATCTTTTTCTTTTAAGTTCAGTTTTGATTTTTGAATTTCTTCAAATTTCTTTTTACTGAAAAATATCCTAAAATGTCTTGTGTTTCTACTTCCATTATTTCTTGATTTTCTATTATTTCTGATATTATATGTTTTGTAAATTTTTATAGATTTTTATTATTTTTGTAAGTTGTTATAATTTTTGTAAGATATTTCATACTTTTTATCTCTTATATAAGGGACTTATTTTGCAAGAAATTCGCTATATGGTATAATTGCAATTAGCCACATAAAAGGGCCTATTTAAGGTGTTTGCCCTTCATGGTCGAACTCTGCTGTGAATCTGCGATTAAAGTCAATCCAGCAAGATAAGTATTAGGGGTGTCCAAAAATCGGACCAAATCGAACAAAATCGAAAAATCGGACCAAATTGGACAATTTCATAAAATATATGGTCCGGTCCGGTTAAAAATAACACAAACTGTTGGTGAAACGGTCCGGTCCGATTTTATAAATTTTTTAACTAATCGGACCGGACCGGACTGTTATAAATAAAATATTAATTTTTTTAAAAAATATATTATTATTATTAATAAGTTATTAACCCATTTCTCTCATCTCTAATTTTTTGTTTTTTTTGGCAACTTTCACTTATATTAATATATTACAAATTACAATATATAATTTACCAGACTTCAGTTCTCTCATCTCTGTTTGCTAACTAAGCCTACGTTCTCTGTTCAAAAGTTGTCATATAAAGAATATTGATTAATATAAAGTTGTTGAGGAGGTTAATTACTTGCAAGTCTTCACAAATACTTATACTCACATTACCATTTAAATAATGAAAATAAGGCTTTCCAAATTAACGTGACTTGTGCGTAATAAATATTATATAGGAAACAAATAAATATATTATGAATATATATTTTAGGGATTAATGTATTATGAATATGTATTTTATAGATTAATGTATTAATTTATTATTATATGTATTGCGTTATAATTTAATTGCATTATTAGTTATAGAAAAAAGTTGAGCAAAAAAAGTTTTGAAAATCATTGAAAATCATTAATCAAACCGGACCAAATTGGACCAAACCTTCGATTTTAAAATTTTATTAGTTAAACGGTCCGGTCCGATTTGGTTAAAATAATATGAACGGTCCGATTTGGTTAAATTTTTTTTATTAAAAATCGGACCAAACCGGATCGTGGACACCTCTAATAAGTATAGAAGCAGAACGTTAAAATATAGAAATCTATACATTTTTTATAAAATTTCAAATGGCCTATTAGCTCAATCAGTTAGAGCGGTATTAATTACATGAGATAACATTGAAAACAAAAAAATTAACTTTTTTATTTAAAATAGTAAAATAATTGTATTTTAATAAAGTATAAATAATATTTTCAATTCTTAAGTCTTTTAAAAATTTATAAATTTAAATATAACATTTACGTATAAATTAAATCTAAATGTAACTCATACATATAATAAAATATATTATTAAAAAAGACATAAATCATAAAAAATCAAACGAAAAATTAAGAAATATTAGAAATAGATACACAAGATATTTTAGGATGTTTTTTTTTTTTCAAGAAATGATTTTTAGTAAAAAAAAATTGAAGAAATTAAAAAAAAAAGTTAAATCTTAAAGAATGCGATGGATTTAAAGAATCATATTTTTAAAAAATAAAAAAAATGTTTCCAAGAAAAGATATAATTTATTATGGTATAAGTCATAAAGAAATGAGTATAACTATAACAAATGCAAAGGAAAGATTTAATATACTATTAATTGATAAAAAGACAATTATTGAAAAATTATGAAAAATTACACAAAAAAGATAAAGAAAAAATAGGATATATTCATCTCGGAGGAATACAAATTCTAATTAAAGCACATTTCAGATAAAGGATTAATACACCTATAAAATTAGCATTATTAGACAATAAAATAATAAATAGAAGATATGTTATGTTAGGAATGATACACGAATATTTAGGATACCAGAAATTAATATTTATAATACATCATAGATTTGCTGTTAGCATTAATGATAAAAATTTAAATCAATTATTAAGTTTAGCATATGAATTTGAGAGAAGAAATTTAATGAAAGAAGAAAATCATCAATTTTTAATACATTATATAGTAAGATATTCATTAACCAACACTCATAATAATTCAATACATGATCATAATGAGTTTCTATAAATATAAAAACCTTTTCAAAAAATAGGAAAAGTAATAAAACTAGAAGTAATGACAGATTTTGAAATATCAAAAAAATAAAAATTAGATGTTAAAAAAAACCTCTAATACCAGGTAGAAAAGTAGTATTCTTAGAATAAAATTTGTTCAAGATAATACAAAGGTTAGTAAACCTGAATGGAAAGAACAAGAATAGATTAAAGAATTAAAACAAGAGATTAAAGAAATTAAAAATTTATTAATACATGAAGTAATAGGGGATTAGAGAATGTTAAAATCAAAATTACAAGAAATAGAGTTAAAAGTAATGGAAATATAAATGGAAGTATAAAAACTATAATGAAAGTTTTAATTCTTTTAATTAAAGAAGTAGATGCAACATGTGAATCAAATACTAAATATTTACAGAGTATAAATGATACACAAAAAGAAATCCTTGAAGAAATAAGAGAACATAATCATACTAAAAAATAATTAGATATACATAACGAAATAATAGAATTAAAAGTTAATAATATACCAAAAATTACTGCATTAAAATTTGACCATTTAAAATGATTAAAATAAGAACCCCTAGGAGATATGATGCAATGATACCTAAAAATGATAAAAGAAAAGAGGAAAAGATATCAAAAGAAAAAAAAGAGACATAATTCCAATATAATGAAATATAGAAGAAAATTAGAAGAACAATTCATGGACCCTGAAAATAAGGATATAGGAAAATTAATTAGTCTTTTAACCTTAACAAATAAAGAATTGGAAAACCATTATGAAGAAAAAAATTTGCACCAATAAAGAAGAAGATGATATGGCTATAATTAATGAGAGTGAATCTGAAGAAGAAAATATAAATCCAAAAATACATATGAAAGCAGTATTAACAGCCCCAAGAAGACCAAATCCACCAAACCTAGAGAGAGGAGAAACATTTGACCCACATAGAGAAGAAAGATATAGACAATGATAAAAAGAAACTGAACCCTTAAATAGAAGAAGACATCCACATAAAATGGAAGAAAGTTTACATTGGGGAACTAGGAGTAGTATCCCACCAAAATTTAGATCACATGAAAATTATAAATTTGATATTTTAGACCTTGATTGTACAAGAGATAGAATAAAAGTTTTAGATTGTAAGGTTTATTTTGTATTGGCAATTTTCGTGGACAAAATGTTTGATTGTAATCTAGAGTAAGAGTTCACCGTTTAATCAGACAATACATGATGATGGAGTAACTAAGCTTGCAATGCCCATACGACAGGTAAAATATTCTATCATGCATATATCTTCACACAATTGAGCACTACACTTAGTATGGATCATAACGAAAAATATATTGTGCATATGTTGGTCGATCGATCGAGTGTGGAACGACATCGATCTAGGTGCTCTCGGGTTGAGATAGATCGATCGAGCATTTTGGTCGATCAATCGAGTACTATTCGACCGATCGAGTTTGGACAGACTTCGATCGAGCTGCTCTCGGGTTGAGCTAGATTAATCGATAAATCTGGTCGATCGATCGAGAATTGGATCGATCGATTGAGCCAATTGCTAGATCAATCGAGCAAGTTTTTCAGTTCAACTAAAACTCTTTTTTAATTCGACCCATATATTACTTTTACCAAGATAACCCCATTTAATGTGAAAAACAAAGTCATTGTTTGAGTATAACTGTGGTAATTGCTAAATCCTGATAGGTGTAGAGTTTTAATCTATTGCAAATTCTTTTTGAAGTAAAAATTGGACTCTATTTAAGTGAGGCTAGTATGTGCATAAAAACTACCACATTGAAATAAGTTTTTATAAATCTGATTGCGCTTTTAAACAAAAACTTCTTCTCTTCATCTATTAATCTTAGGCACTTTCATCTTTTAATTGTTCAAACATATTGTGTGGTTATGTTTGAATAATTCACGTGCCTATTTGCTTTTCATGATATTGAGCTTTATATGATAGTTCTAGAGTTTACTAGCTGATTTGTTTTTACATCGTATTCTGTTGAATCTGCTAGTTAGGATTTTTCATTGTTTGAATCCGCTCTAGGACACACTTTGCACTTGTGCTATTTGTGCTAACGTTTCAGGTGACGTGTTCGGTATTTCGTGTGACTCAAAATTACCGAAGTTGATGGGTTCGATTGATCTTGTGGGACTCAAGTAGATCGAAATGTTGGTCCGGATCAAGACACCTAGCTTGTGGAGGCTATGAAAGGAGCAGCGGCTCGTAAGTAAATTACAGAAATGGGGATCTATCTGTGAAGGGTAGTTCTAGGACCTATGGTTGTAATTGAACATTGATTTTCATTGTGGATAGTTAGGTGGTCCGGTGGACCGATGGTTTTCCTCTTAGGTCAATGGAGTGGCCTAGGTTGTTTCCACCTAAAAATATCATGTGTTATTTTTTATTCCGCATTTTATCTTTACACGCGATTGCATGTCTGGCCGTTGTGATTAGGTTACATAAATAATATTTGTTAAAATTGAAAATAACCTATTCACCCCCCTTTAGGTATATTTGATCCGTGATTAAAAACTTTCATAGATGAATGGGCTAGTGAAATGAGTGTAATTATACAAACTTCTACAACCACACAAACAAACCCTTCTACTTGTAGAATATTAATAGCTCATAAAATGACAGATAATGTAAAAGTCTAATTTATAAATCTAACGAAAAGACAACATTTATTGATGATAGAAAATGCATCTACAGGTAAAGAATATTTAGAAACTATAGTGAATCAAAATATATAAAGAATTTATAGGAGAAGATAAAGATAGACGTATTACTGAATCTAGTGAAAATGAAATAAGTGAAGCCAAATGACATTTAGCTAATATGAAAATATGTAATATATGCTATATAGATTCATTTATATGTGAATATGAAATGTATTATCATAAACTACCACCCTCTATACAAGAAACTTATAAAGAAATGGTTTTCAAAACTTACCTAGAACATTACATAAAATAATGACAGAATGATGGAATAACAATAGAGAAAAAGAAAATATACCTGATACATTAGGAAAAAGAATTAGAAGTTTTAAGAATTGGATAATTTTAAAATGTCAAGAAAAGAATAAGCATAAATAGGTCAGAGAAAATAATAAAATTTGTTGTGATACAGAATATTTTAGAATGTCAGGAAAATATGGATGTACTATAAAACCTTATAATAAATATAAGAAACATAAAAAATATAAAAAATTCAAAAGGTACAAATTTAGAAAATAAAATATTAAAAAATATAAAAGAAGATATTATAGGAAACCATATAAACAAAGATATTTTAGAAGAAAAAGATATAATATATCAAAAAAGAAAAATTATTGTCCTTCATGAAAGAAAAAATGTAGATGTTGGATCTGTAATGAGGAAGGTCATTATGCAAATGAATGTCCTAATAGACTCCAACACAAAAAAGAATTTAAAAGAGAATTTTTACAAAATGCAAAAATTTTAGAAGAAGTTTTTAGGATAGAACTAGAACCTATAGAAGAATCTAATATAGATTATATGTGCAATATCTATCTATTAGATGAAACAGAAGAAGAAATAACATATTCATAAATATCTTATTCTGACTCAGAATTTGATTTTGAATAATGGATGAGTTATTGAGTATAACAAATCCAAACAGCACCTATATAAAAATAGGATTAAAATTTAAAGGATATAATAATTAACATTTACATGCATATATTGACACAGGTACAAGCATATGTATAGCTCGTACAAATGTATTCTTAGAAGAACTTTGAAAATAATTACCAAGAGAACTAATAGTTAAAATTGCAAATAATACTACAATAAAATTTAATAAAGTTTTAAAAGATATTGATATATTAATAGGAAAAGAAATATTTCATATACCTACAATATATCAACAAGAAACAGGAGTTGATATTCTCTTAGAAAATAACTTTTTAAACCTATACCAACATTTTACTCAATACTTAGATAAAATAAGTTTAACAACCTTAGAAGAGGAAATTATATATGTATCAAAGATAAGAAAAGCTTTAACTGTTTCCTCACCCACTTTTATGTCATAACATAAAAAGCGAAAATGTGGTGAGAATTTAGGGCACCAAAACCAAAAACCATATTTACAAAATATTTCGTTAGATATAGAGGTTAACCAAAATTTCTTTCTAAATGAAATTCAAGAAGATAAAGCTTTAACAGGAGTAAGAACACTACTAAAAACAGTATGTTTAGAAAACCATTTATACCCAAATATTAATAAATCAAATGAAATGGCAACTATAAAATTAAAAGAATATTTAAAAGTTATTAGAGTAAAACTTATGATTTATACTCCAGAAGATATAAAATAATTTGAAAAACAAATTCAAGAACTTTTGAAATTAAAACTCATTATTCTCAGTAATTCATCTCATTCTAATCTAACCTTTTTGGTAGAAAAAAAAAAAGCTAAAAAACGTAAAGGAAAGAAAAGAATGGTCATAAATTTCAAAGCTTTAAATAAAGAAACCATAGATGATGATTATTTCATTCCAAAAAAAGAACTTTTATCACTTATTAAAAAAAAATATTTTTCAAGTTTTGATTGTAAAAATAGATTTTAAAAAATAAGACTAAATGAAGAATCTCAAAAATTAACAGCTTTTAGTTGTCTACAAGGTCAATTTCAATGGACGATTGTTCCATTTGATCTAAAACAAGCACCATAAATTTTTCAAAGATATATGGATAATGTATTTAAAAAATTTCATAATTTTTGTTGTGTTTATATAGATAATATATTGATATTTAATGATAATTTACAAAGACATTATTTAGACATTGTCAATATTTTACAAGAATATAGGAAATCAGGGGTAGTATTATCTGAGAAGAAGACAGTAATTGCTCAATAAAAAATAAAATATTTAGGATTAGAAATTAAAAATAGAAAACACCACCTACAACCTCATATTTTAAACAATATACAAAGTTTTCCTAATACAATTAAAGATAAAAATCAACTACAAAAATTTTTAGAATGTTTAACATATGCAAAAATTTATATAAAAATGTTAGCAAAAATAAGAAAACTATTACAAACAAATCTTAAAAAAGATTATGTTTGTTAATAGACTGATCAAAATACTAAATATATAGAAAAAGTAAAACCACAAGTAAAAGATTTACCAGGCCTATATCATCCAGGACCATATGATAAAATGATAATCGAAACAGATGTTTCACATGAATATTGAGGAGCAATATTAAAAGCAAAAGTCGATGATAAAGATGAATATCTTTGTAAATTTACTTCAGGATCCTTTCATGGTCTTGAGTTAAATTACCATAGTAATGAAAAAGAATATTTAGCTATAAAAAAGACTATTAAAAAATTCACAATATATGTTATAAGTTCAAGGTTTGTAGTTAGAACTGATAATAAAAATTTTAAACATTTTTTAAGAACTAATATTGCAGGAGATTATAAACAAGGGAAGCTCATCAGATGACAACAATGATTTAATTATTATAAGTTTGGCATAGAACATTTGCCACGAACTAAAAATAATTTAGCAAACGCATTGACTAGAGAATTAGCACCATTAACTATTTATATAATTTCAAGAATGGAACAAATTGATATAAAGATCAAAATAAAAAAGAAGGATATAAAAATCCTTGAGGAACAACTTGCACTTTTAAACCTTAAAAAAACTCTTATAGAGACAGGTAATGTAAAGAAAGAACTGAATTATTCAAAACAATTCTCAAAACTAAAAAATTCTGAAAAAACTTCTGAGAAAAAAATCTATATCAAAATGGAAAAACCTAACAGTTCAAAAGAATGAAAAAATTCTGATAAAGGAAAAGGAAAGTTTAATTTGATTGATGAAGCTGAAAAATCAGAGTAAAAGAAAGTTTATGTAGTTTACAATGGCCCAAACCCTGAAATTTATAATAATTGGGCGGATGCAAGCAAAGTTATTATTGGAATTAGTGTAGTAACTCACAGAGCCTTTACCAATCGAATAGAAGCTGAGGGAAGCTATGCCAATTATAAGACACCAAAGCTTATAAATCCAAAAAAAGTTGTAAAGAATTATTTCACAACATTATAACAACAACCAGCTTCAAACAGCAGATTAAGAGCCTTAGGAAAAGTGGTCAGACTACTAGTTTTATTTAGATAGACATCTCCTAGACAAATTTCAGCATTTGAAGAAGAAAATGATCAGTACAGAAATCTCAGCAAAGTTCAATAGTTTAGACTATATAATTTGGCTAGAAAGTCTACCCAAGAGCATATAGAAGATATGAACTTTTATACTGTAGAAAAGGATTATCCAGCTAGAAGCAAATTTAACATCATCGAAGGAGCAGATCTTATCTTTGTATACAGGTCATACAATGCAAGATTAATCAAAAATCTTTACCCAAGAATTAATTTAAGTGTAGTAAATTATTTTCCTGAAAACTTTAAAAAAGCCATAAAGAATTTTAGAAAGAAAATTAGGGAAGGTGATAAGCCTGATTATCTTAAATTCTTTAGTTCTTTAATGGATTGGAATGATGAGGGTTGTATCAATCCTTATCATTTTATCAAAATAGGTATTGCCAATTCTAATAGAGTAGTTCCCAAGCCAAGGGCACTACCAGAAAAAGAGTTCAATTCAGAAGAAGTATGTATGATAAGAGGACAAATGCTAGGACAAATCTATTATGAAATCAGAAGAATTGATAATTCTACTGAAGTAAAAGTAAATTATTCAACAAATAAGGTCATTATTATTTCTCACAACAATATGGCCTTAACAGAAGAAGATGCAGAGAAGATCACCAAGTTTAAGGCAAATTTTAACAACAGTTTGGAAGCTTGCCAAGAAACAAGAAAAGTGTTTTGTTACTATGCAAGTGATGAGTGCTCGAAAAGCACTAATATTTCGTGATTAATTGTGCTTAATTGTTTGATATATAGATTTATTATTATTGTTTATTCAATTAATTTCATAAATATATCCATTCGGAGTCACGAGTATATTTTAGTGTATTTCAGGTGTTTTTAGCGTCAAATGAGTCAAATAATGAAAACACGCAAAGACGGAACACTTACGGCTCTCGGATCACGAGTTACGGGCTAAACGAGACAAATATGTAAACCTTACATAACGAGCCATCACATATGTAAGGGGGTACATGTGAAGAAACTGAAGACAAAGCGCGCCGCGGCGAGGAAGAGTCATGCCGCGGCGGGGAGCTCTCGGGTTTTTACACAATTTCCAGAATTTGTGTTGCGCCGCGGCGGTAAAAATGCATGCCGCGGCGCGCCTATTCCTAATGCAATCAGGAATCCCTTACATTTATAAATACCCCCTTAGACCCCCTTTACAACCGAACTCGACCAATTCGTACACAACTCTTATTTTTCACAATTTTGCGATCCAAACACTACATTCAATCAGTTTTGAGAGCGTTGCCACACTCTAACGAAGCGAGAGACACTATTCTAAGGATTCAAGGAAGCCAACGACGATCGAAGATAAAGCTTACGGAGAAGAACGCTATCCAATCCATAAGCGGTATTTAGATCTAGGATTTTCTTGTTGTTATAGAATTAATTCCTCTTCTCTTTTTGTTAAAGTGTATGATCATATTTTATTTGTCTATGAATATTAATATGAACATGTCTGGCTAATTTTATTATGGATGTTTAGTTTGTGTTGCCATGTTTGCTAGAATTGTGTATGGTGTATTTTATTGATTTGGAATAAACGAATTACTTTTTGATTAAGAGCATGTTTAAATATTTAATTATGAATTATCATGGGCCCATTTGATGTTCGTAGTTAGGTTGAAAAATCTGAGAATTTAGTTATAGGAACGTCACCTTAACTTTATTCCGAAACACTTAATCGAAACTTCAAGTTAGTGACTTAGTCATAGCATTAATTTGATTGGCATGTTTTCCTTGCGCATAATTTGATTACTATTTGATTTACCCCCGCCAAAGGCAATTAATTAGTTAATCAATAAAGAGACCTACCCTCGCCAAAAGGAGTCTCATAATTAAAAGGAAAGCCGGTAGTTTAGTTTATATAGGACGTTCATGTTATCTCACCATACCTTTTCGATGCAAGCATGGTCAACCAAGCTAAACGTCCATACATCCTCCATTGATATTTGAATTGATTGTTTGCTTGCGATCTTGTTTTCGTTTGATTGTCGTATGATTGTTCTCGTTACAAAAACAAACAACATTTTTACAGTTTTAGTAGCTTTAGGATTCTAGTTACTTAGAGTTTTAGTTTCACTAGAACTCTATTTAATTAGTGTTTTATTTTCATTAGAACTCTATTTAGATTAAAAAGTTAGTTATTTAAGACCATTGCAATTCCTTGAGAGACCGACCTTGGAAGTTGCTTATCACTTTACTACGAGTGATTCGTACACTTGCGAGCACACATTTTAACACATCAGCAAGAAAGGTAACACAATACCACAAATGTATATATTGTATCAGAGATCGAGAAGATGAAGATACGTCATCATCTACATCATCAAAAGTGTCGGCAAAAACGACAAAGAAAATTAAAACAAAGACCGTCGACAGGAAGAAACAAATAAGATAAAGATGTAGGACCCATACCTTGTCATCAACACATGCCAAGGAACAGTAGGATAATTATTGTAAAAGAGATTCCTTCGTCTATAAAAGGAACTCTTATCTCTTATCTACACACACAGAACACACATATCTCTCAGTTTACAGAACCCTCCAAACACCTTAGGAAAATTCTGCAAGAATTTTTAGTCATTCTATGTATTATTTAGAAATTATGTGTATTTTAGAAATGAGTAACTAATGATCTTTTTGAGGTTCTTAGTTAGCCTTAAGTTGTAAAATTATTTTATCTTAAATAAATGGAGTACAATCACTCTTTTCCTATTTTCTTTGTAAGTTAAGTTTTGAACACTATAATATGTACGGATGCAAGAGCTTCTCCATAATTAGGTAGGTATTGAGGATTGAAACAAGCTGAGGCATAGTAGGTATTACAAAAAAAGACGAACAGAGGAAAGGAAGATCGTGATGGACCCATCACATTCAGGTATAATAATTGTAAACTTCAGCTAGTTAAAAATCTTGAATGTTTAACATTTGTTTGTAGCTTATTTAAAAATTCATAAAAGAAAATCATGGCTTATATAGAATTATTTGAAAGAAATTTTATGAAAAATTTAGAACAATAGTTTGATGGTGAATGTTATGAAACCTGTTTAAAAAATTTCAAAAGATTTGATACTATATTATATTTTTATACTGATTATATCTCTAGTATTTTATATTTAATAAATCACCCTATAGGAATAATTTTAAGAAATTATTTTATGCAATATTTTGTTCGAATAAATGATACTGAATTTGATAACTTAATCTTCAGATTTTATTTATTTAAAGAACATATAGGTAGATAAAAGTTAATTAATAATGATGAGAGACAATATTCAGAAACTTATAACAAGATTATAATTAATAGATATAACAAATCAAAGAAAAGTCCAATATTTTAAAGAACAATTTTTATCTTCAGAATTTGAATAAAGTAATTTACATAATGAATATCATGATCAAAATTATAATTGTTTAGAATATATATATAAAATAAATTTATTTATCAAAATAATACAATATTTAGAGACACTTACTTAAAAATAAAAATTTAATTAAAAACGTCTAAACTGCTCAGAAATTGATATCAAAGCCATAAATATAAATATAATTTAATTAATTAAATCACCTAAATAATTAACATAGTCATATAAAAATTAAATTACCATGAATTTTGTAAGCCTTACAAAATTAACAGAAAAATATTGTAAGCTTTACATACTTATAAATTAAAAAAATGAATAAAATGACATTTTGATAAAAATTGTATCTACTACCTAATTGAAACTCACCATTTTACTATAAAAATTTTCTATTTAAGTAAAAATGTCACTTTTTGTCATATCCCTACTATATAGGTAAAAAAAACTCGTTAGAGCGTCGTTCTGCATAGGCCATTTTCATTTTGCTTCTTGAAAGCCTGTTCTATATATATATATATATATTGTTGGGCCCGTCGATAATAATTTTTAAGCTTATTTATTATATTGGGCATACATTCATTTAATTTTTAGTGAATTACTTAAATAAACAATTTTTATCAGTTTAGTGCCTTTATACGTAAATAGAAAATATATAAATCCAAACGCACAGTTTGAATATTAGTTACATTTTAAAATTACAGTTTTACCCTTGCCTACAACTACAATATGAGTCCATTTTTTGTCGTGCTCACGCCTCACATTCAGCTTCTTCTCTAGCGCCTCCCTCACGTTCAACTTCTTCTCTCATACTCACGCCTCACGTTCAGCCAAACTCGTCCCTCTCACAAAAACCTTAATCAGCGCAAACCAAAATTGTCTCCATTAATATGTACATCAGCATAATCAGAATATAATTTTATAATTGAATTTGGATGTATAGCTTACATGAAAAATATATGTAAATGTATGCATTATATTAAAATATGTCAATACATGAATATTCTAATTTAATATAAGAGACAAAAATATACTACAATGTGATTCTTGATCAACTCCAATGTACATTCTAATCTAAGGTAAAGAATACATAAAACATCAAAGTAATCAAAATAAAAAAAAAATACAGCAAAATTTAAATGTACAGTTTACATGCAAAAATAAATATGAATGTACGCATTATATTAAGAAATTTTAAGTCAACCTACTGTAAAAACAGCAGCAGTAATCATAATAAAAAATTTGAATATACAACTTACATGCAAAAATAAATGTGAATGTAAGCATTACATTAAGAAATTTTAAGTCAACCTACTATAAAAACAGCAGCAGTAATCAGTACTCATAATAAAAAAATTGAATGTACAGCTTACATAAAAAATAAATTTGAATATACGCATTACATTAAGAAATTTTAAGTCAACCTACTATAATAACAGCAGCAGTAATCAATAATCAGTAACTCAATGCGCGAGAGGATGAAACAAGACAAGCTGAAGGAGAAATAACCTAGCGCAAGCTGATGAAAATACTGGTTCACGAAGCTAAGGGAATAGCAAAGTGATATAAATGACCTAGGGACAAAATTATAAAATTGGTATTGGCAAAACTCTGCAGTTTAGTTATATAAGTTAAAAAACTAATTTGCCCCAAAACCAAGCTAATTCGAGTAAATAATACTTTAATTTTGGACCTCGAATAATTCTCGGCTGGCACATTAGAATTTTGAAATATTGTCATGTTATTGCAAGTTTTTCAGCCTAATATCACTTTTTTTCTTTTTTGGCACGATGTTGTCATTTTTGTATTGAGAAATTACAAATTTATCTATTATTAATATATGGGTTCTTCTACTGTCTATGGCCTCTTCCTCTGCCTTGGAGACGTCGATGCCAAAGTTTGTATTCGCCACAAAAGACATCATTAAAAGATGCCTCGGAGACAAAGAGGCTATTATTTGGTAGGGTGAGTGCTTCTTATGCTTCTCCAACCATTATTTCTTTGGTACGAGATGAACATCAAGATTTTGCTTTTTAAACATTGGGAACATGAAAGAGAAAACCCAAAAAATAAAAAATAAAATTGCTACATAGAGCTTTGACAAATGTGTATTTGTTTGTTATCCCTTAAGGACATTTTAGTAATTTGTATGATTTTTATATGTTCAAAATTTATAATTTTGAACATACTTTTGGTTGATTTATAAAATGTTAACTTACAATTTAAATACAAGTTATTTAGGTTTATAACTCTAGAATTTTAATAAGAGTTCTTTCTTTTATGTACTCTTTTTACTCTTGAATGGTTTAGTACCAATTATTTGATCTTTAAAAAGAAAATTTACTTCCGATAAATAAATAATCTAGTTATTTAAATTACAGCATGCACAATTGGTTAACTAGGTAAGAGCTTAACAACAATTTCAGTAAAGGGAAAAAAAATGTTTCAAACAATTAGGATGTTTTAGACATTGGACTTGGATTATCTCTGACTTTTCATCACAACATTTTATTTCATAGCTAAAAAATTTGTGATTATTAATATACTATATTTTTCAGATGTCTAATGATTAAGGGTGTCAATTGTGTTGTATTAACCGTGTTCGTGTCATGTTTGTTCGTGTTATTCGTGTCATATTTTCGTATTGGTTGACACATTAAAAAATTTACTTGAATTTTTTGTGTTACTTATTTATAATAGTAAGAAATAACAAAACCTTTAAAAACACAAAAAAATTATCGATCAATTCTTACTAAAATAAAATTCGCATCGTGTCGTGTTCGAACCGTACTATCGTATCGTGTCAGAAATTGAATTGTATATATATACCGGTAAGAAAAAAAAAGGAGATGAAAGAACAATGAGAGAATCATAGACATATTATCACTGATTACACAAATATAGTCCCTTTTTTGCTAAATAAATATCGTCGGTCGAAGTATGCAATTCTCCTATTTTTACCCATTAAACAACTAATAAGCTCAAATTTGTCTTTAAGTGTATTTGACATCATATCGGGAAAATGCAGATGTGATATAACTCTGGTCATAGTTTGCATCTCTCTCCGATTGATTCTATACACATCCCTGTCTTTGGAAACTTTCAATGGTATAAGGAACAAGCTATCGTAGAAGCTGCTTTACCAACCAAAGGCAAAACTTGTTTCATGACAACCAATATCATAGCTGTTTCAATTGCAAAGCACATCTCCTTCATTTTATCAATTATTCCGGTTCTGTTCTAACGAAAATTATAGGCTCAATCACAATTAGTGAAATACTATGTCCATGTGTAGATGTGATCACAATTAACTTGCAGTTTCAGAAATCACAATTATAGCATTCCAAAAAAAAACTAATACAAATTAAGACTTAGAGCCGGAGAGAATACGATTTAGAGATCCAAAAGTAAGTTCAGAGGGTACATGACTTTCGCGGGAACTAGCAGCACATAAAACAGATAGATCATGTCTCCTTTGACGGGGCTTTCTTTGCAGCTTCTGCAGCAGCTTTCTCTGCTTCAATTTCGGCCACAATGGCATCAATCTCGTCTTCTTCAAGTTGTTTTAGACCATGCTCTCTCGTCATGACAGCAACTTCTATGTTCTTTCCTCCACTCTCAACAACCTAAGATACAAAATATACATAATGCATATGGAAAATTGTTACATGCATAAGATTAGACACCTGACTTGCTATATCAGGCTTCAATATGGAGATTCTTTTCAAGGGACAAGACCAAATCTCTAAAGTTGGAAAGCTACCTATGTACAATATTCAGTTATAATTATTAGGTCTTGCTATCATTTTTAAAGTAACATGTGATATGGTTTACTTCACACACCATGTAACCCATCTGGATCTAATTTCAGAAATAAGATTTTGGCCCTTACCTTAAAATTTTAATGAGTTTGAATTTTTAGATCCATGATAAAATTAAAAGACATAATTCATTATCTGACAAGTAAGAGACAACATTGTAACCCACACAAAAATATCCCTTATATTACCACAACAATCTATCCTCATAATACCATAAATCAAAAACAAGGCATCCCGCTGAGTTTCCCATTTGAATTCCAATAATTAGGATTTACATAAGACACTATTCCTACTACAATTTACACTAAATAAAGATAAGGCCCTAATCATGCTGGTACCAAATCGTCTATTGTACATTGCACAAAAGTGAGACAGTTTCAATCAAGTAGTCAACACTCAACAGCATCAATCAGGGGAACATCACTGGCAGATTGGCATTATGAAGTTACAAGTCCAAAACAAGAGAAGCAGGTCAAATATATATTTGCACTGAATTGAAAGGACACATTTGATAAATCAGTTTCCTCTAAAGTAGCCTAAAAGAATGCAATCATGACCTTCCTTTTTGTCAAAACTTCACAAAAAAATCCAAGAGTTGCATATTGTCTGTAAGATAGACAAAGTGAGAGCATAACCAAGTGAACTTTTTACAAGCAAGCCGTAAGAAATTTCCCTAGTTCAAGTCCCCTCCCCATAAGATTTATAAAAAAGCGAACATTTTACAAGAAGCAAGTTTTGCCGGATGTCCAGAAATAAATACTTTAAAACAGTTGTGTATGAATTTGACTAACCACATCATTAAAGTTATAAAACTAGCTCTACATGCCTAAACATCATTAGCAGCAAATAAGAATAACTGAACAGATACAATTACCTCAAGCAAAGCACGGATAGCAAGTTTAACAGTTTCTTTCCCGGAAGTCTCTTTGTAGTTTTTCTCAAGAAACTCCCTTATGGAATTGGAGTTTCTCCCAGTTGCATTAGCTTTCCAAGCTGAGAATGTCCCAGAAGGATCTGTCTGATAGAGTGCAGGTGCACTTGTGTACGGATCGAAGCCAATAATCAAAGTTGAAAGACCAAATGGTCTAACACCACCACTTTGTGTATACTTTTGCTGAAGTCCAGCAATGTAGCGGGTTATATACTCAACAGTTACAGGATCTTCTACAGTAAGTCTGTGGCTTTGACATTCAATCCTTGCCCTGTTTATCAGGACTCGAGCATCTGCCTTAAGTCCAGCACAGGCTAGAGCAATGTGATTGTCCAGGTTCACAATCTTCTTTGCTGACCTAAATAAAACGATACAGGAAACATGGGGGAAAAAATTCAAGAGCCTATATAACAAATGCAAAGGAAAATGTAGTTTTTAAATTGATTTTTTGCAAAGAATATTCAATGAATGAGATTAATTTACATAAGTCTAGAGGGTTCAAGAACACAGAATGTACCTTACATCAGAATGACCCCCAAATGGAAATAATAGTGATTCTCAGCGAAATTGTAGCATATAAGCATAAACTATGATTAATAAAACTTAACTAATTCTGTTCTAAAACTAGTGACCTTTGCAAAATATATATATATATATATATATATATATATATAACTGGGAATATGATAACAAAGGGAAGATAATAGTGATTCTCAGCGAAGTTGTAACATATAGATCAGAGATGACGATTACGATTATTAGTTATCGACTGATAAAACTTAACTATTTAGTATTTTCTAAGAAAAAATCTCCAGAATTTCTAATACAAGTATAAACAAAGACAGGAATTAGTTTACTTCTGGATAAAACATCTCAACCAGCTCAGAAATTCATATAAACCCTATATTCAATAAAATAAATGCATCTCCGTTATTAAAAGGTCAAACAAAACCCTAATTCAAGCATTGACAAATTTGAAAACTAGATCAGTTAGAAAAGACAGGATCGAGTAAGAAATAGAGAAACCTGGAGTCTTGAAGCTTAGCGGTGGACTTCTTTTCGACGCCTAGGACGATGGTGTCAGTACCCCGGACGCCGACGGCGGCGTTTCCTTTACGGACGGCTTCAAGTGCGTATTCGACTTGAAATAGATGGCCGTCTGGAGAGAACACTGTTATCGCACGATCGTACCTTGCCATGTTTCGATGCTTTGATCTGAGGCCGTCTGGTGAGTTCTTTTTTAGCTTTCGTTGTTTGTTTTCTTTATGAAATCAACCGCTTCAAAACTTAAATTGTGCACCAAGCCAACCATAGTTTTTTTTTTTTTTTTAAAACAATTATAGAGATATCCCACTATTTGCTTGGTACATCCATTTATTATAAAATATTTTAAAATCATATTATTAAATATCAGTATAATGATGGAATATCTCGTCTCCCTAAAATCATTAGATATCTCTTCTTACTTCCTAATCTCAACTAAGAAAATGCCTCTCCTCTACCCCTAAGTGGCTATGCCATATATATATATATATATATATAATAAATAACATATGAGTCACCCAAATTTTTTCCTGCAAGTCTCCAATAAGTTCGTTAGGCCTTAAAGAATTTCTTTTAGTAAGTTCGATAGGCCATCGAACCTCCTTTATAAGGCCTTTAGTATGTCCTATCGAACTTCTTATAAGTAGGATGTTTAGAAGGTTTGATAAATTTTAATGAACATCTTATAAGTGGAATTTTTAAGGTATATGATTTAAGGACAGATCATTAAATTCATCAATTTTTTATATATATTTTTGAAACTAACGAAAATTTTCAAATAAATTATGGAATCTCTGTAGTATTTTTTTCCTTCAAATTCTCTGTTATGCATTTTTTTTTTTATCAAGAATAATATCTAATATTCATTTTAGTCATTTTATTTTAAAGGCACAAAATAAATTTTTTTTTTTAATAACTATATTACTTACGCACCTATAACTTACCTATAGGGCTAGAAAATCGTGTAAAATGAATCACGTTTGAGTCAATATGATATTAATCTAACCTGATAAATATCAACCAAAACACGACATGATATTATATCAGGTTAAATTTATTAACCCTAACATGATCCAATAAATTAACTTATTGATATAATAATTTGTTAAGACACTATTAAGTCTAACTCGTGTTCCAATAAGGTTTGCTTGGTTGCTAAGAATATATAAATCAAAAAAAATAAAATAAATATAACATCATCCTAAAGATGAAGAAATAAAAATATACATGATGACAAATGAGACAGATCACGAGTGAAAAAGATACTAACAAATGATAAATGACAAAATTAAAAAATAAGTGGGCAACGTAGGACGAAAGATAAATAAATATTTAAGGGAGAGGATGAGAAGCGATTAAGTGGTTAGAACTTAGGCATAGGAATTGGTTTTTGAGCTTTTAGTATTTTATTATTAGCTCTATGTTTTTTTCCTTCCTATTTTCAAACCTCTAAATTTTTAAATAACGGCTCTAATAGGTTGAATCCCTAATAACTCAAATTTAACCAGTTTTTTATCGTGTCTAAATTAATTGACCCAAAATCATATCAAAATAATAGTTAATATAGTTCGAATATGCAATATTCTATATTTTTTTTATTTCAATCTATATTATTTGTCAAACGTGTAAAGCAGAGGGGTGAAAGTACCTAAATTGCGGTTGACAATCATTGATGTTTACTTGCTGATTAACACAATAATTTTTTAAAAATTATTGTCAAAATAAATTATTTATAATAATAAGTAATAAACTTTTAAATTTAATAATAAAATACAACTTTAATAATGCACTTTTCCTCGATCCTTTTTTTGTTTTTGTAGTGTTCTCTTGAATCATCTTCTTCTTATACATGGAGGAGTATTTGAGGCAAATAGTATTTTGGCAAAGGCTTAAGGTGGAAAATTGGAGATGGTACTCCTATATGAATATGGGAAGATCCTTAGTTACTAAGTTCAGGTTTTAAAATGATAATATCAAGGAATAACTCAAATTTAGTATGGGTATCAAATTTGATTGACCCTTTAACTCGATCTTGGAATGTTAAAAAAGTCACTAACTCTTTCATTCCTCTGAAAGCTTCAAAAATTCTTTCTATCCCTTTGGGGCATTTACATCATCCTAATGAGTTATTTTGACATTTTGAAAAGAATGGTTGGTTCTTTGTGAAGAGTGCATATAATTTTTTGATAAAACCTCATGTTTTGTCACATGTAGGTTCTTCTAAAGTGGATGCCTTATTGAATCCTCAACCAAGTGCTTCTTGGAATCGCATTTTGAACTCAAAAAGTATTAAACAAAGTGAAATGCTTTACTTAGAGGGCAGAACATGATATTCTCCCAACTTTTGGAAATCTGGTGCATAGGAAGGTACCTATCTCACCGTCCTTTTTTTCATAGTGTAGTTGAATGTGGACTACATGCCATAGTTACTTGTGAGAAAAGTAAGCAAATTTGGGTTGATTCAACATTAAAGATTCACTCAAATATGACCTCAGATATATCACTCGGTGAAAAGATATTTTATCACTTTTTGAATCTAAATAAAGAGAATATCAATAATTTCTTAATCATTTGTGGGCAATGTGAAAGTCCAAAAATGTATTTGTTCATGGCATAGGAACATGCAAATTTTAGATGTCTTGCGAATGGCTTCAAACTTGCTAAGCTCTTTTAAATTAAGTTGTGTTTTACTTTGAAAATCTTATTTGCTTTGTGGCAAAAACCATCACCAAATGTTTTTAAAATTAATGTTGATGCAACATGGGAAGAAAATACTTTCAAATCAAGATTGAGTGTTATTGTGTGTAATTGCAATGGAAAGTTTATTAAGGCTTGGGCTATACAGGTCTCAAATGTGCAAAGTGCATTGATTGCTTGCTGAGATCATGGCTTTATGACCTGGCACTCAACTTACACTCGAACTTGGGTATGATAATATTATCTTGGAAAACGATTCCTTAAAAATCATTAAAAGTGCCAATGCTAATGAAAAAGATATCACACAAAGAGGTTTTCTAATTTATGATGTGAGGAGATATTTGAAGTTGATAGCTAATTCTACCTTAAAGCATTATTTTAAGAGTACAAATATTGTTGCACACTGTCTAGCTATTTGAGCTAAATTTCATTGTACTTTATCTTTCGTTGATTTTCCTTTATGTCCTTCTTTTCTTGATAGGGTGATTCCTTTTGATTTGAATGATTGTATGAACTAATAAATTTATTTAATACATTGATATATTTTTTTGTTTCAAAATAATAATAATAATAAAGTCCAACTTAATTGTGTTTTGATGGTATTAATATTTGTATTCTGTCCATTGCATGCTGACATATCATACTAGTATTACCACCCCTATCAGAGATGATTTATTCTATTTTATTATGTCTAGATTAACTATTGGTCAAGAAAAAAAATATTTAAAAATTACTTGAAATAATATCCAAAATTAGTAACAATAAAAATAATATCATTTCTTTTTAAGATTTGTTATTTTCTCAAAAATAATTCACTTATAATTTTTTATTCCAATCAAAAATTTATGAACGTAAATTTAAGGCCCGTCTACAAACGAAATTGATTTGGTTTCTATAGGTCCAAACTGTTTGGATTTTGAACATTATGATTCAAATCACGATCTTTTTGAAACCTAACCATCCCACTCAAATATGTAATCCCTTCTTTCAAATCAAGTCCCAATTATCGTTTGCAAAAAACAAACAGTTGTGATTATACAATATCATTTAGGCTGCACTATTGAGTATTTTGACTATTGAAAATTTTACTCAACACAATTTTTGATGAATTAGAAATGATAGCACTATTTTATTGGTAAATATGACTTATTCACAGTTAAATATAATGAGAATAAATTATTGTCTTGTTATTATTTACACATCTTATAGTGGAAGTATATATAAAAAATTACAAAAGTCATGTATTAACTAGAGTTCTATTACATATAGGCAAGTACTAATTACAACATATCACATATTAATTACATGACTTATGCTAACACTCTCCCTCAAGTTGGAGCATACATATTTATCATGCCCAAGTTGCTTAGTGAGTCATAATACTCATTCCTGAAAACTCCTTTGGTGAACACATCTGTAAGTTGTTTTTCAGTGGGAACAAAAGAGAAGCTAATTAGTTTGGCATCTAGCTTTTCTTTTATAAAGTAACGCTCAACCTCTACATGCTTAGTGCGATCATGTTGTACTGAATTTTGTGATATATCAATGGTTGCCCGATTGTCGCAATACAACTTTATAGTACTTTTGGGTTCGAAACCCAAATCAAATAGCAAATTTCTTATTCACAGCAATTCACATACCCCATGAGCCATATCTCTATACTCAGACTCAGCACTAGATCCCGCCACAACTTTCTGCTTGTTACTTTTCTATGTAACCAAATTACCTCTCACAAAAGTGAAATAACCTTTTGTCTGTAATATTTCTTGTCCAATCTGCATCATGAAGCCACAAACTTCAAGAGGGTTGTTGTGTTTAGAGAACATTACACTTCTCCTTGGATCTAACTTCAAGTACCTTAAAATTCTCACTACTGCATCCATGTGACTCTCACTCAGGTTATGCATGAACTGACTTACTACACTTACCGTATATGCAACATCTGGTCTAGTATGTGCCAAATAAATTAAGCGCCCAACGAACCTCTGATAACGAGCTCGATCAATTGGTACCTGATCTAGATACTCTACTAAACAATGGTTTTGCTCAATATGAGTGTCAATAGGTTTGCAATCCAACATATCTGTCTCAGTTAGCAGGTCAAGGATGTACTTTCTCTAACACATAAAAAAAATCCTTCTCTCCCTCTAGCTACCTCAATTCCTAAGAAGTATTTCAGTTCACCCAAATCCTTCCTCTCAAATTTAGAGGCTAGTTGTCTTTGTAATCTATCCATCTTAATAATATCATTGCTAGTAATTACCATATGATCAATATAAATAATTAGAGTTCTACCTTCCCTTGTTAATATTTGAGAAACAATGTATGGTCTGAATTATTCTGTCTGTAACCAACCTTTTGCATGAACTGTGAAAACCTTCCAAACTAGACATGAGGGGACTACTTGAGATCATATAGAGACTTCTTCAATTTGCATACAAAATTACCAAGAGAAACAGCTACATATCCTGGTGAAAGACTCATGTACACCTTCTCGACTAACTCTCCATGAAGAAATACATTCTTAACATCAAACTGCCGAAGTGGCCAATCTAAGCTAGCGACAAGCAAAGCATAACATAAATATTATTTATTTTGGCAACAGGGGCAAAAGTCTTATCGTAGTCTACACCATACTTCTGCATGAACCCTTTTGCTACAAGACGAGCTTTATACCAATTCACAGATCCATCAGCATTATGTTTCACAGTAAACACCCAGCGACAACCAACTACCTTCTTGTCCTGTGGTGGAGGCACAAGTTGCCAAGTATTGTTCTTTTGCAATACCTCCATCTCTTCATCCATTGCCTTCCTCCACTTTGGATCTCCAAACACATCCTGCACTTTGTTTGGTACTAATATAACAAATATTTGATTTATAAATAATTTATATAATTTAGAAAATCTTTTAGTGGACATGTAGTCAGGTACTAGATATTTTGATCTTGTATGAATATTTAGTTCATACCTTTTAGCTAGTTGACCCCGAGTAGATCTATTTGGTAACACGTATTGTCCAACACTAGACTCAATGCTATTAGTATCAATGGGTGTACATATCTCAGATGAGTGACCTTCAGTACCATGGAGGTGTTGATCAGGGGTAGGAGTGATGTTTGAGGGAACAGTTGTGTCTTCATTTTTATTTTCAGTTTTAGTGATCGGAACTAGTGCTTGGATACTTGAAGCACTTGTACCCTTTCTGATAACCTCCATAACCAAAAAACACACACTTAATTACCCAACATTTAATTTAGACCTCTAATTTTTAGGAACATGTACAAAAGCAACACAACCAAATACACGGGCAGGAAGATTATGAAATGATGGCAAGGATACATGAGATGTGAGAACCTCGAATGGGATGTGTCCTTGAAGGACATTAGACGGGAGATGATTGATGAGATGGGCGAAAGCTTATACAGCATCGTCCCAAAAATATTTTGGCATATGAGCACTAAATAGGAGCACATGAGCCATATCAAGTAAGTAACGATTTTTTCTTTTGAAAATCCCATTTTATTCTGGTGTTTGTGGGTAAGTAATTTGGTGAACAATCTCATATGTTTGGAAAAAATCTTGGAAAACATGATTGACATATTTTATCCCATTGTCAGAACGTAGAACTCTAATAATGCTATTGTATTGTGTTTGAACAAAAGTACGAAAATTTTGAAAAGTTGGAAAAACTTCATCTTTGGTTTTAAGTAGAGCAACCCATGACAATCTTGTACAATCATCAATAAACAACACAAAATACCTCACATCCGATATAGTAGGCTCTCTAGACAGTTCCCAAACATCAAAATGAATTAATTCAAAAGGAATAGTACTACTATTAGAAATACTGCGAGAATAAGTAGTACGATGACTCTTGGATAAGACACATGTCTCACAACGTAAAGCAAACTCATTCACACCAATAAAAAGAATAGGCATAGATTTTTTCATAAGATTAAAAGACGGATGCCCTAAGCGGCGATGCTATAACCAAATTCCACTTCGCTGGTCTGAACTTGAAGTCAAAGCGGTGCGGGGCTTTGCTCCTAGTTTCTTCCCTACGTAGGTATGATCCAAACTAAACAATCTGTCCTTTAAATACCCTCGACCAATTATTTCCCTAGTAAGAAGATCCTAAAAAATTACATACAGAGGATAAAAAGTTACATAATATTTAGACTCAGTATTCAAATGTGGAATAGATATTAAGTGATGAGATAAATCCAGTACATATAAAACGTTATGGAGCTGTAAGGTTGGGGTGATACGAACTGACCTCATTCCTAACACAGGAAAAGCTTCACTATTAGTATTCGTAACATAAAATACTGGTGGGAAAGACAAGTTAGTAAAATAAGATTTATCATAGGTCATATGATCAGATGCACCAGAATTAATAATCCAAGTATTAGATCCAACAAAGTGAGAAATGTTTGAAACATATCAATCTTACCACAACCAATTATAGAAGCTATAGGGGTACCTTTACATGTCGCATGATAATTATATCCAGCTACTCTATAGAAATATGGTACTGGTGACTTTGCTTGAATGGCTAGGCTAGATACTTCGTTAGTCTTAAAATCCTGATTTTCTTTCAAATTTTTCATTGAAACATACAATAATAATATACAGCGGAAAAAAAAAATTTTAATTAATTGGGCCTTGATTGTTGACCATTGATCGTTAACTAGGCTTGACTTTTGAATGGATTTATCCCTTGAATGGGCCTTTACTATTCACCTGGGCTGGTGATATAGACTTCTAGCCAGATGATGCACCCAACGTAACAGATGAAGGAGCGTGGGAAGCTATGACTGGTGCACCAAATGGTGAAAGGTGACGATGAAAAGAACGGCTATAAAGATGGAAGCCGATGAAGGTGTGTCGGCACTAACTAAATACTAAGTGTTGGAGACTGGTTCAATGTTAGAAAACCTATGATGGAGAGATGCGGCCTGATGAGGATGTGTTGCAAACCTGCGGCAACGGAGACATGCAGACCTGTGACAGGGAGAGGTGCGAGGACAAAGACAGAGATTGCAGCGACGAAGCGACGATTGGAAAACCTCGCCATGGTAGATTGTGATGGCAGATCTGACGGATCAGTAGAATGACATGATGACAGAGGCTCAAAGGTGGTGGACGGCGCTGCTAATGGCAACACACGAGGTGATTGCATGCTGGGTAGTGAATCTGTCTTGGAGAGCAACGACAAAGGTGTGTGTTTTTTTTTTTGCTCTGATACCAAGTCAAATATAATGAGAATAAATTATTTTCTTGTTATTATTTATACATCTTATAGTGGAAGTATATATAAAAAAACACAAGAGTCTTGTATTAACTAGAGTCATGTATGAACTAGAGTTCTATTACAGATAGACAAATATTAATTACAACATAACACATATTAATTACATAACTCACGTTAATACTCACAAAACTATATCCAATGATGTGCTGCTATGTCATTTGTGAATTTTATAATTTTGTGATCTATAGCATTTCTTAAAAAAAAAAAAAAAAAAAAAGGGGAGAATAACAAAACTAACACCCCTCAAAACTTCTAATAACAAAACTAGCACCCCTTGTGTTCAAATTTATATTTTCACAATTAAAAAAATGACTAATATGTCATTTTTCTTTGAACATCCATTCAATTAAAATTGAACGACGATAATTTAGACTCGTTTAATATTGAACGTTCAATATTTTACATTCAAATTGAATATTGAACGTTCAATATTATTGGGGTGTTAGTTTTATTACTATAAGTTTTAGGGGTGCTACTTTTGGTAATTTTCCAAAAAAAAAAAAAAAATCATTTACAAATAGACAGAGTATATTCACGCATCACAATTCTGACTATTTAGAAGAAACCAAAACAAAAAACAAATTTACACTTGGGAAAACCCCAACTCTTCTCAACCGCTTCTCCTACCAATCTTCTTCTTTTCTTTCCCATTAATAAAGCCCCCTTTCTTTCTTTCTGATATCTCTTCTACTAGAGGGAGATTTTCTCTTTAGAGAATTTCTCTATCCGGTAGATTTCTTTATCTTTTTATTTTTTTTGCCTTCAATTTCTTCTTTGTTTTGTGTTAGTGAACTAGAAATGTAATCTCTAGTGGGGTTTTTTGTGCACCATTTGTGTGCTTTTGTTTGTGTGAGAGTTAGTTTGTTGGGTTTTCAAGGAAGTTATGAACCGATTTTACCGCAATCATTTTCTGTCTTGTGAACTTTGGTCTCTAATGATGCAAATAAGAGTTAGATTAATACACCTCTCAAGTACTCAAAATGAAGGTCTTTTTCTTGTTCCTTTAAGCTTTATTGTTTAATTTGAAAGGTTGATTTTTATCTAATTCTTTTAATTTTCATTTTAGAGGGTTGAAAGCGACAACGGTTAAGGTATCTTTTTTGTCTACATTTGTCTTTTTAGGAGCATGATAATTGTTGCTTTATACTGGGTTATGCCCTTGGTTGTTTGTCAAGAGTTTTTCTCTTGGCTTTGATTTGTAACCTTTTTAGTTAATGTTAATAAAGCTTTTTTATTTATGTCAAAAAAATAAAATAAAAACACCAGGAACCAAAATACCCATGAACAAATGAATTAGTTAATTCCCAGTTAACACTATATAAATGTTGCATGATGCTGAGACACATTTCGTTCTGACAAGTTTTTTCAAGAATTATGTCTCTGCTTGCATAGCCCCTCTAACGGACAAACGCAGATGGCCGATCAGCAATTTAATGATAATTTGATGACGCCCCATCAGAGAGCTTCAACCTACAAGAGAAGACATCCAAATGTTCAATCTAGATTATGAAAGAATAGACCATCACTAGAGCAAGTAGCAAGCATCTCAATATTAGGGATATAGCCTCCTCCTAAACATAATTCAAGTGTCAACAATGTGAAGTGGATGAGTTTCTGACCTGATGTCTTTCCTAACTCCAATCACAAAATCATTTCTCCTCCTCTTCCGGCGGGTTGTCTTCATCTTTCTTTTGATCAGGCTAAAACATTAATAGGAAAAAAAAATTAAAATAATTAGATCATAATTAGTAACATGATTGCCTGTAGGGTACATCGTATTTGGCACACAAGATATAATATATTTTGAGGAGCCATGGTCATTAAAAGAACATCACAGACAAAATCATGGTAATAGCAACATACAAGTTTATGACAGACATAGAAGCTCAATCAGCAGAGGGTAGGAGACAAGGTGGGAAGGAACCGACGAAAGACCATTCGCTCAATTTTTATTTTGGATGCATACGGGTGTCTTAGAAAGAAAACCTTTATGTCGTATACCAACCATAATTATAGGCGACTTTTATAGAAGTCAACCACTTTGGCACTTCAAACTACTGCTCTGTGGATTACTTTTAAACCACATGCAAGCAAGTGCAAATGGAAAAAAACAGAAGTTAAATTCTAGAATAGCCAAAAATAAACAACAGGAGGAGTTGATAAAAACGGAAAAAGGTCAAAATAAGGAGCTTGTTATATATTCTGAATAGAAACATACTCAAAAACCTTCACGGAAATCGTAGTAGTAGAATACTTGATAAAAAAGTTTGGTCGGATGAAGTGTAAAGGGTTTAGCATAATACAACACAGTAGACCCTCTATTTTAAGAAATCACAAGTCGATCATGCTTATAATATGGTTCACAAAAATCAAAATATGCTAGTTATGGAATTTCCTTCAAAGTTCTATAATTCAACTTGAAGTTCTGTTATTTCAATTATAGCTCACCTCTGACTGACTTTGCATGGAAGCAAGCAAATCTTTAACTGAAGGATCATTTGGATCAATCCCAGGAAGCTGCAAAAGCATAAAATTTCACCAACAGCTTGAGGAGACGGCTTAATAATTTGCTAAAGATGCTGAGGGGCCAAAGGTAAAAGAAAACATGTTGGCAGATGTAAGCTGTGCAAAATTTACCGAGGAGAGGATAGAAGACACAAAAGACTGGTCCGCCAACAGTTTAACAATATCCGTCTGACTTCCAGAATCTTTTGAGCCGTCTTGGGCAGACATTTGAAGAGCTGCAAATGCCAAATGAAGAATTAAACTAAGTTATTTGAATCATCTGAACATTGAAAAGACTCAATTCACTACAGACATCCATCATTTTATAGAGGCCAAAAGATGGCAAACATGAAATCACGACCAATAACAAGTTACTCTATACGAGAAGGGAATAGACCAAAAGAGTACAACCTAGCTATATAACTGCACTCACCTAGAGCTAATTCTGGATCTGCTGCTGCCTCTGACATATCTGTGTCTCGCATGTCCTGGCTAGAGGCAGGTTCATCCATTGACATCGCAAGGGCCTGTTGGAGAAGAGCATTTTCATCGTCCTATTGGGAAACTATGTTCAGTTTATCAGTAAAAGAAACTTAAATAGCTTTAATCCTCTGATAAAACAAACTCGCAAGCAGAATCCTCCTTTCCCAGGTACAGAACCCGAAAGATAATTCATTGTTCACCAAACAAAAATAATTGATTACCACCATACTGGCGAGTGCAAAAGACAAAGTTATTACTGCTGAAAAGCATAGATGGCACAAACCGTTAGATCAGTTGTTTTATTTTCAGCCTCAGAAGTTGCAGCACTGGCGCGCTCAGTCATGGCTGCATCCTGTGAGCTGGATGGTTGTTCCCCTCCCTTTTCCTGTTTAGAAGCCTCCTCCGCAGCCTTTTTAGCAGCAGCTTCTTGTCTGGCCCTCTCCTCTTCCATTGAAACTCTAAGAGCAAGAGCCAACTCAGGGTCTAGGTTGGGATCCACACCAAATTCAAATCCAGGAACACCACCAGCTGAAGCTGCAGAACCACTTCCACCTTCACCATCCCCAGTGAAGATTGGAGTACTGCCAAAAAAACATTACAGCTTCAGTCAAAAATTCTAAAGAATGCAAATAGTTACAGTAATTCTAAAAGATATAAGGTCCATCAAACCTTATGAGTATGTCAGGAAGAGCATTTGGACCAGGTGGAACATGAACAATGTGACTGGTGTCATTGTTGTTCACAGCATTAAGAAGAGCTTCTAGCTTTTCCGGCTTTCCATCCTCCTCTTCACCAAAATCAACAATGTCAAGTGCTACACTATTCTTTTTCAATTTCCTTCCAATCATCTCCAACATTTTTTTGTCATGTTTAATGGGACTAAGAACACAAAACATGAAGTAACAAATTTCTAAGAACAAGGCTATGGTTCGTAACGAAAATAATCAAATATGACACGTTCAAGAATAATACTTGCCTTCCCGCAAAAACGATAACTCTTTGCTGTTGCTTCTTATTTTGGCGATGCTTTAGAGCCAATTGAGCCACCTGGATACCAGCTGCCAAGTTCATCTCACCACCCATTTCTAGACCTAAAATGAAGGATGAAGACAACTATAAGGCATAGTGAACAAAATCTATAGTCTAAACAAATCCATTGATCAAGCAACTCAAAAGTAAAGTTTGAAGATTCATATCAGCTCATTATCAATAAGAAAAGTATCTTTCTTGTGGTTGGTGGCTCTTTCTCCCAAGGCACTCACCTCCAATGCAAATAAATACCAGTGCAAATATCAACCCTGCCCCTTTCAAGATGTCAATCGGATGAATCAAACAATACAACCCTATTAATATAATTCTTAATTCATGTGGAACAGATATCAGGTACAACTCCAATGTTATTAAGCCAATGAACTTCTATATTCAACTAGGAAAGCAAGAAACAAAATCATATAGGAAAAAAGGAAGAGGATCTAATAAACTAGATATGGGAAATTCTTAATATATCCATCACCATGATTAATATTGAAGAAGTTGCAAAGCCAAATAATGCAGTACATCTAACTAAAAGGACTAACCATGCATGCATGCCAGAATCCTGCCGAGATCGCTAGTAGGAGTGACTAAAACCCGAACTCCTTTTCCTGCCATCGTGAGAACTCCTACTGTGTTCTCCGGATTAGACTACACAAGTTACGGACACATTCAATGATTAGTAAATTAACTAAGGTTTTCTGTACCACTCATTCTTGTCTATCATACAGCATCACACAATGATGTAAATAGAACATTGGGCAGAACCAATTAAGTCTAAAGCTCAACTACCATACACAGAAAAACAAAACAATTCTTAGTAAACAAAATCCCAATAAAACAACCAACATGCATGTGAATAACTGAATACTAAACTAGTTAAAAGCTTCCAGTGACTGTAATCTTGCTAAATGTTTGTTCAACAGTCGAAATAAAATATAAGATAAACAAATAAGAACATAAGAGTGAACCTGAGTTTTAGCTCCACAGATGAGATTAACAGCGTCAGCCAAAGCCTGAAACCTACAAGGATCATAGTCTCCATTTCGCATCCATTCCGAATTATCAATACAGATCATTGTCGCCTGAGAATAGATACATATAAATATATTCAAATATTCGAAAGAAAACAGAAATACCCAAATTAATAAACAAAATGAAATATATTGGACTATTGAAATTACTCAAATTAGGGCTTGAGAAAAACCACACACACAAAAAAAGACAGGAAGGATTTACCTCGAGCACCATGGTTAAGGATTGGAGATACAGCTGAAAGATCGCGAAGGAGAGCTCTATAAGAAGAGAGAGACAGAAGTAATGGGGTTTTAGTTTTCTTGCAGAGGAGGATTGCTGCTAACTATCATATGATCAAAAAAAGGCACCTTCTGCAGTTTTGCTAATCAAAAACTAGACAAATCAAATTTCGTTACGTTATTCATATTTACGATTTTTAATTCGAGAATTAATTACGTTTTAGGCTCTAATATATTGAGTTAGTTATAAATATGTTTATAATATTTATAAAGTTTTAAAGCGATAACGTATTTAAAATTTTATGATACAAGGCTTACATTTTATAAAGTTGTAAAAAGAATTAATTATGTTTATAACATTATTCGTTTTTTTTTATCAATTAAGGCTTATATATTTTTGTTAGATTTTTGTAAAATTTTATAAAATATATTTTTTAATATTTTAATTTAATTTATTATATTTTATATTAATTACTTAATTATTTTTTAAACTAAAATATTAATTTTTTTAATAAAATATTACTGGTTTTAGTACTAATATTTTATGTAATATTTTAAACTTGTATTGACATACAAACTTTTATTAACATAAAAATTTCATATAAGGTTTCAAACAATATTTACAGTGATAAAGATATTTTTGATATTTTCTTAAAAGAAAGATTTGTGCTATCTTTTTTTTATAAAAGGAAAACTTTTGTTGTCTTTTTTCATTAAAAAAAAAAAAAAAACTTAAATATTATAAAAAATAAATAGATAACTTTAACTGTTTACTTTTTATAAAAATAAAGAGGTTTTTTTCTTAAAATTTATTGTCAAAATACTATATAAAGTAAAGAAATTAAGTAGAAAAGGATGGAATTTTTATTTTAAAATAAGAAATACTTATTTTTTAAAAAAATAGAAGAGGAATTTATTTAAAGAATATTAGCTACCTTCTTTTCTTCATCAAAATAACGAAAAGTCCATGTTTTGTTAATATATGAGGGGCAATTTTTGACAGAGCATAATAATTTGATACAGGTAGACTAAAATTTGAAGTGATCAGATACTATATAACATAACTCATTTTAACATATTTGTTAAAAGTTAAATAAAACACGATAAATTAAAATTAATATTTTAATATTATTTTATTTATCAAACATAATATAAATATAACAGATTCAAATAAATTTAAAAAATTATATTTTATTAAATAATATATTATGTTAAATATTTTTTTTAGTCGACGATCTAATAACTCAATTAAAACGCAGAAATAACTCAAATCAATAAAAATGTATCAAATAATTTTAAATTAAAATCAAATAATTTTTATCCTGATAATAAGCATACGACTTGCCCAAAAAAAGAAGAAGAAAGTTACAAGTTTTGATCATTAGAGATCGTCAATTAATTATATTTTTTAAAGTCACCTACTCTTAAAGAGCGTCTGATGAAACATTCTCCTTATTTTCTTTGTATGTGTTGTGTTTATGGTTATTAAAACATATTTTATTTTTTATTTTTAAAAATTAGTTTAATATCTTTTTGTAAATATTGGAATTTAATCACAACTTATTTATTATTTTAAACTTTAGGCCTTGATTACGTTTCCAGCATTTGAGATTGACCCATAAAATTTGATAGCCTTATTTAGAGCCAAAAATTCGATTATAAATAACTTGCTTCTTGAATTGAGTCAATAACTTTTCCAGCTGATAATGAATAACACAGGTTTATTAAGGATAAATTTTAAAATATATCATTTCAATTTACATTTTTATTTTATTTTATTTTAATAATTTCAAAAAACAAAAAATATTCAGTAAGCCTTATATCCAACCAATGTAAACTCTATTTGAATTGTAATAGGTTTGGTAAGAAATCGAAGAGATTTTGTAGTACGTCCCCGGCCAATTCTATTTGTGGTGATTTGATACTCTTTATTTGAAATAGTTTAATTACAAGACATTTTTTTATTATTATTAAATTTTATTTTTAAATCCTAAAAAAAATATTATTTTATGTTTTAACAAAAAATAATACATTTTTTTTTCCTAAAAATATTAAATATGAAACAATGTGGATAAACATATCATATATGCATCCGAAGAATTTGAAATTTTGGTATAATCTATCAAACCACTAGTTAAAAAAATGGTTGTGAGGGCATTTTATGACATTTTAAAAAGATTGAATTAAATAAAAAAGAGAATACTACATGAAATGATATTTTTTTAAGAGGTGATTTCATTTTTGACCTCCTCGTTATTTTAAATACATGTTCATAATTTTTTTTCTTTTTGCATATATGTTTAAATATACAAATATTATCTAACTTCAGCTACGAGTGATCATCAAAGTACTAACAAATATGAGTAAGCACAGTTCAATTTTAATTAGTTATTACCTAAAATGCTAACTGAACTAACATATATTAGTTTGCTAAATCAAGAATTAAAATTAACTAATAAAATGTTAGTTAGTTAGTGAACATTTGACCATAATTATAAACATATATGATATATCTACTATACTTATATAAAATTTGTTAGAAATATAAAGTTCGGTTAATTATCGATTTGCAAAAATTTAAAATTTTAATCTACCTGATACAAATTAATTTTTACATTTCTAAAATCAAAATCAACTTATTTAGATATATAAAATATAAAACTCGATTCAACTCTACTTTGTTTCAGTCGGATAAATTGATTTATTAGTTATTATGTCCACATCTATCAATAAATAAGGTCATATATTAAAAAAAAAAAAAAAAAAAATTTGTAGACTACATATACTATGATTGAACATAAGTTCAAATAAATTTTATTTTTCAACATATATATTCAGTTTATGAATAAATTAACCAAGGGTAAAAAAAAATTAGTGTACAAATTGGTTAAAACTACTCTAAAAAAAAAAATATGCATGTTAAGTTATAAGAATTGGCTATAGATAGTTCAGTTGGTTGGGCGATTGTATATAAGGTCATGATTTTACTGAACAGTAAGATGTGAATTCTGAGACTTAAAACTAGCATCCTAATGTTGAACTTTAATATGATTTTAGACACTTCTATAGTTAGCAAATCTCAACCTAATTTTAATGATCCGAAGATGTGATAGTAGCTCTAATCAATGAGACTTTTTTGTCCCAAGAAAAAAAAAAAAAAAAAAAAAAAAAAATATATATATATATATATATATATATATATATATATATATATATTGATTTATTTTGTATTAAAGACTTGAGATTACAATATGTTAGGTCCAATATAATTCATTGAAGCATGATAAATATTTCGTCTTGAAATTAGATTCTACTAAATTTTAATTTGAATATCAAAATTATTGAAAAATTGGGTGAAAATTGACATTACTTACAAATTCAAAAATCACCATAACACAATGTAAAAAGAGTATTAATATAAAAACTATTCGCCCATATTCTCAATTTGTTTAAATCTATACCATATATATAAATGTCTAAATTTTGAATCATATTTAATATTATTTTAGATAAATTTATTCTTATATTTTAAACTTTTGATATTAGTTATCTTTTTTTATGATATATTATCACATTAAAAAAGACTTTAAAAATGACAATAAAATAAGGATTACATCCAATAAAGACTTTAATAATATAATAATTACTACATCTAATAAATATTCTAAATATTATTTTACTTTTATAATTAATTTAATAGCATAAGATTAAATATAATAATTATCATATCTAATAGAGACTTTAAATATTATTTTACTTAGAAAATTAATTTCGTATTTATTTTAAATATGTTACAAAAATTAATTAAAGAAAAATTAAAACAAGTAAAATAAATTATGTGCAAAACACGTATCTTTAACTAGTTTTAATAAATTTTACAAAAATTTACATCAAGAAAATTCTAAAAGCACGTACAATTCATCTCAAGGCACACTACTTCTCATTGCAATGCTAATTCATCTTAAGGCACATTAAAAATTATTATCCAACTTCTAAAATGCCCTTGGTAAACAAAAATTATTAATCTTAAATTTTTTTTTAGAGTAAAGAGGATATTTTATTATAATCAAATTGTCACTACATCTTTAGTAGTAATTTTTCTTAGCCAATTCTACACCGAACCTAACCAATTGTATAATTTATTTTATTTTATTTTTTTAAAATGGGCTCTAAAATTTTCTTCTTTTTTTATTAATAAAGAAAAAATATATTTATACACTCAAGTGAGATTTGAACTTAGGTTCTTGGTAGGAGAATTGAGAGTCTTACCACCTGAATCACAAAAAATTCACATTCTAAATGGTCTTGATTTTTGTAGTTTGTACCTAACCAATTGTACAACACTCTATATTTAGCTACAGAGTGGGCAACAAAGTTTACCATCGTAGGACAATAACAACAAGAAAAAGAAATAGATGACATACTCAAAAATAGAATATCAGCAGTAATGACACCTTCAATTGAGAGAACTAATTTTTTTATAATCATTTGTATCCTTGGAAGGGAATCTATATCCTCCATTAAATAATGAAAGCCAAAGTCCATACTGAATCGAATCCCATACCAAATTTTCCAAAGTTTTGCAGCCAGAGGCGACATCATGGAAAGCATTCGTAGAGCAAAAACACCCAACACATTCCCACAAGCACTCCTAATCATGCCACCCACACCAATCCACCCAACCTCCAATCTCACAGCAGCATCTACATTCACCTTTATCTTTCCCATTGGAGGCGGCTCCCAATACCTAGAACTGGTACATCAAGTTAGCAACAAGTTTTGGGTGGCATTGATGGAAAAATTCAACATGTTGTGCTGCCCATGCTAGAGTCTACTCTGGTCTCTAACCACGCCCCTCAAAAATCGTGGCACACCTCCTCCTCCATAACCAATACACTACATTGGATTAAATAGCCCTCCAGTCATATCCAGTTTTAAAACCACTCTTCCCAACTTGTGTTTTGATCTTCTTATTGAAGTGTATTATTTCATATGCCATAATAGCATTATCAATAATCTGTCGGTCTGAGCTTCATCAATGAAAATCGAGAGAACCTATTTAAGTTGATTGGCTATCACCTTTGAAATAATCTTATAAAGAACAATAATTGGCCTAGACCTTCTTTAGGGAATACACTTTCGGGATAAGAGAAATTATTGTCTTACTAATATTAATGATATCAACATTACCATTAAGAAAGTTTAAACAAGCAGCAGTTACATCATTACCTACAATATCCCAATAGTATATATCATCACAGCCCGGGGCCTTACGTGGGTACATGAAAAATATAGTTCTCTTTACCTCAGCCAAGAAAGGAGCAGACAGATTGTTTCGTTATTGACTTATTGTCGTGATAGACCAAACTACAGCACACCAATTACAGGTTCAGTTTCTGATGCAGCAATCAGTGCCACAATTTGTGCCTGTAATTGCTGCAACTAATAAATTAGCATAGTAAATTGGTACAAAGTCTTCACCGACAAACCTACCCAATGACTTTGGGAGATTTGCTGAAGATTTTATGTTTTCTAATTTGTTTGTTCTTGCTTCGTTTTTATTATAAATAGGATGTAAGCTGAAGTTCTCAGCATCCACCCAATTACAAAACAATTTCAATATTACTTAAGAATTCTCTCTGAGAGTTTTACCTATTTCTCTAATTTGAGACGTAAGCTAGAACGAATCTAGCCACCCGCTGCGTCAAGTGGTATCAGAGCCTTCCTCTGTATCAGGCGGAGCTTTCCTGATTATCACCATTCTTCAACACCTTTCCTGATTATCACCATTCTTCAACACCATTCCTGCACATCCAAATCATCCTATCTCCATTTATTATAAAAAAAAAAAATCCAAAAAAAAATTATTAAACCCATATTATTACCTATATACGTACCAAACACCCACAAAAAAAAAAAAAAAATTTCTTACCATAGTTGCTCCACCTGTTGCTTCCATCACAAAAAAAAAAAAAAAATTTCCATCACAAATATTTTAGTATCTTCATATCCTATCTTCTTTATATAAAAAAAAACAGCAGAGCAGAGAAGAAGAGAAAGCAGAGCAGAGAAGAAGTGAAGAAATTAAAGAAAGAAGAAGTGAAGAAGAGTGAAAAAAAAAAAAAAGAAGAAGAAGAAGAAGAGAAGTTTGAAGAAGTGAGAGAAAAAAAAAATAGAGTGAAGAAGAGAAGTGAAGCGTGGGAAGAGAAGAAGAAAGAAAGAGAAGAAAAAAAGGAAAAAGAGAAAAGGAAGAAAAGTAAAAAGAGAAAAGAGAAAAAAAAAAAAAAAGAGGAGGAGTGTCGGCAAGAGAAAAGGAAAAGAAAGAAAGAAAAAAAAAAAAAAGTTGATATTTTTTTTTACTATATAAAAAAAAAATGTCTGATAGTGAGTCTACACGTCAAGCTCCAATAGTAGAGAAATATGCAGCAAAAGAGTCAATCGATGTTCTTGCAAGACAAATGCAAAATTTGGAAGCATCATTTGAAAGACGTTTTCAAGCTTTGGAAGCAATTTTGACTCAACGTTTTGGTGGACCAAACACCAATAATGAACTTCCAGTTCGTAGACCAGCTGAAGTCAATATGCAGAGACATGATAATTTTCGAGGTAATTGTAGAAACCTCAGACAAAACATTATTCTAGATGAAAACTCCAGTGATGATGATGAATTACCAGTTCCACTAGAAGATAACCATGGACCTCGACAAAATGACTATCGCATGAAGATAGAGATACCACAGTTCGATGGTTTGTTTGTAATTGAAGAATTCCTTGATTGGTTAGCCGAAGTAGAAAAGTTCTTTGACTATTGGGGAACTGAAGAACACATGAAGGTAAAATTGGTGGCCTATCGACTTAAGGGAGGTGCATTAGCTTGGTGGGATAAATTACAAATGACACGCATTCGGCAAAACAAAGACAAAGTTCGAAGTTGGCGACGAATGAAAAAGTTTATGATTGAACATTTTCTACCTCCAGATTATGAGCAAACACTTTTCAGTCGTTATCAACATTGTCGACAAGGATTCCGCACAGTGCAAGATTATGTTACTGAATTTCACAAGCTTGCAGCTCGAGTTGATATCCGTGAATCTGAAAATCAAAGAATTTCAAGATTCATTGATGGTTTGCGTGCCAACATACAAGATGAGGTCTACAAGCAATCTCATAATACACTTGCCAGTGCCATTCAACTTGCCTTAAAAATAGAGGCACAATTCAATAGAAGAGTAGCACGTGGCCCTACATCTTCACAGTCTTCAGCCTTTGTACCAAGATCCGTACCCAATAAAGGAAAGATAGTGAAAGGAGCACGTGATGATACACCAAGGCCGAAACCACCCACTGGTCAACTAGTTACACGTCCGCAACGAGAATCAACCGCTAACCAAGCTTCTTCTAGCAACCCTTATGCGGTACCTAGGGGAAATAAGTGTTATCGATGTGGACAAACAGGGCACAACTCTCACCAATGCCGTCAAAATAGGCCAGTCAACTTAACCATTCATGATGATAACTTTGAAGGAGAAGAAGATTACCATGAAGAAGAAGATTTTGCAAAACAAGAAGAAGAAGATCCAGAAGACATTATTCATGAGGATGAAGGAGTGTCTTTAGTAATAAGAAGGTTAATGTATACTCCAAAGAAAGAAGAAGACCCACAACGACACAACATCTTTAAAACAAGGTGTACAGTTAATCAACGAGTGTGTGATCTCATCATTGATAGCGGCAGCAGTGAGAACATTGTTTCGAAAACCATGGTTGACAAGCTACAATTGAAGACACACAAACATCCATCTCCATACCGTATTGGATGGATTAAAGATGTTGGTGAAACAAGGGTAACAGAACAATGCCTTATTCCTTTTTCAATTGGCAAATATAAGGATGAGGTTCTGTGTGATGTTGTTAACATGGATGCCTGTCACATGCTACTCGGAAGACCATGGCAGTTTGATCGAAGAACAATGCATGATGGTAGGAAGAACTATTACACCTTTTATAAAGATGAAGTGAAATTCACCTTGGCACCAATGAAACAACAACACCACCCAACAAGCTTGGAAACAAAAACTCTCCTTTTGGTTCCAAAAGAAAGAGTTGTACCGCAACAACTGCCGGATCAAGTTCAACACCTCTTATCAGAATTTAGAGATGTTGTCCCAGAAGAGTTACCTACAGGTTTACCTCCCCTTCGAGACATTCAACATCATATTGATCTTGTTCCAGGTGCTAGTCTACCAAATTTGTCTCACTATCGCATGAGCCCTAAAGAATATGAGATTTTGCAGTCTCAAGTTGAAGAACTTCTTCAGAAAGGAATGCTTCGAGAAAGCATGAGTCCTTGTGCTGTACCGGCTCTTTTGACACACGAAGAAAGATGGAAGTTGGAGAATGTGTGTGGATAGTCGAGCCATCAATAAAATTACAGTACGCTATCGTTTTCCGATTCCTCGGTTAGACGATATGCTTGATAGGTTGGCAGGATCAAAAGTATTCTCCAAGATTGATCTTCGAAGTGGATACCATCAAATTCGTATCCGACCTGGTGATGAATGGAAGACAGCTTTCAAGACTCATGAAGGGCTATATGAATGGTTAGTCATGCCTTTTGGACTATCAAATGCACCAAGTACTTTCATGAGACTGATGAACCAGGTATTCCAACCATTCATTGGAAAGTTTGTTGTTGTTTATTTCGATGACATTCTAATTTATAGTCGAAGTGAGGAAGAACACTTACAACATATTCATGAAGTTTTCAACGCATTAAGGGTGAACAAGTTGTATGCAAATCTAAAGAAATGCAGCTTTATGGCCGACTCTCTTATTTTCTTGGGCTTTGTCATAAGCTCCGATGGAATAAAAGTCGATCAGGAAAAAGTGAAAGCCATTAAAGAATGGCCTACACCAAAGACAATTACAGAAGTGCGAAGTTTTCATGGCCTAGCAACATTTTACAGACAATTTGTGAAAAACTTTAGTACTATTGCTGCACCTCTTACCGACTGTTTGAAGCAAAGGCAACTTGTTTGGACAGACCAAGCCGAGAAGAGTTTCACAACCCTGAAAGAGAAATTGACAAATACACCAGTCTTGGCACTTCCAGATTTTGGGAAGATTTTTGAAGTTGATTGTGATGCCTCGGGAGTAGGAATTGGAGCTGTTTTGTCTCAAGAAACGAAACCAATAGCTTTCTTTAGTGAAAAGCTCAGTGAACCAAGACAGAAGTGGTCTACCTATGAACAAGAGTTGTATGCAGTTGTTCGAACATTACAACAGTGGGAGCCATACTTAGTACAAAAGGAGTTCATTCTTAATACAGATCATCAAGCTCTCAAGTACCTCAACAACTCTTCAAAATTGAATCGTATGCATGCTCGATGGATTGCCTATATTCAAAAGTTTACCTTTTCACTTCGACACAAGTCAGGCCAATTGAACAAAGTTGCTGATGCTTTGAGTCGTCGAGTTATCATACTAACTTCTGTTAGGAGTGAAATAATTGGTTTTGATTACTTGAAAGAGTTATATGCAAATGATGAAGATTTCAAAGAAGAATGGCACAACTGTAGCAATGGAGTTACAAGCAAACATCAAATTCATGATGGTTTTCTATTCTATGAGAGTCGTTTGTGTATTCCTCGAGGTTCACTTAGGGAACAAATCATCCGGGAGCTACATGATGGAGGATTGAGAGGACATATGGGTCGAGATAAAACCATCTCCTTGGTAGAGACTCGATATTTTTGGCCTCATCTCAGACGAGACGTTGAGAAGTTTGTAAAGCGCTGTTATACTTGCCAAACTGCAAAGGGACAAGTCCAGAACACAGGCCTTTACACAACTTTACCAATTCCTGATGCTCCTTGGGAAGATTTATCCATGGATTTTGTTTTGGGATTGCCAAGAACACAAAGAGGTTCAGATTCTATTTTTGTTGTGGTTGATCGCTTTTCCAAAATGGCTCATTTTATTCCTTGCAAGAAGACATCTGATGCTACACATATTGCTCAATTGTTCTTTCGAGAAGTTGTTCGCTTACATGGTTTGCCCAAGACAATTGTCTCTGATCGTGACAGTAAATTTCTTAGTCACTTTTGGCGAACTTTATGGAAGAGACTTGATACATCATTACATTATAGTAGCACATGTCATCCACAAACAGATGGTCAAACAGAGGTCACAAATCGATCTGTGGGTAACATCCTTCGATGTTTAGTTCAAGAAAATCCAAGACAATGGGAGAATGTCTTACCTCAAGCAGAGTTTGCTTACAATAATGTACCAAATCGGTCCAGCGGCGAATCTCCTTTTGAGATTGTCTATATACGTCCTCCATTGCATACTTTAGATCTAGTTCCTTTACCCAAACTTCCAGGAATGAACATTGTTGCTGATCACATGATAGATAAGGTCACCGATATTCATGGAGATGTCAAGAGAAAATTACAAGAGTCTGCTACAAAGTACAAACTTGCTGCTGATAAACACAGGCGATTTAAGTCATTCAATGAAGGAGATCTCGTGATGGTTTATCTTCGTAAGGAACGAGTTCCAGTTGGAGAGTATAGCAAACTCAAACAAAAGAAGATCGGACCATTTCACATTCTTCAAAAGATCAATGATAATGCTTATGTGGTCGATCTCCCTGAAGCTTTCGCAATTTCCAAGACATTCAACATCCAGGATCTACATGAGTATCATGGACCTGAACCATTGCCATAGTCAACTCGAGGACGAGTTTCTTTTAAAGTAGGGGAGAACTGATGCAGCAATCAGTGCCACAATTTGTGCCTGTAATTGCTGCAACTAATAAATTAGCATAGTAAATTGGTACAAAGTCTTCACCGACAAACCTACCCAATGACTTTGGAAGATTTGCTGAAGATTTTATGTTTTCTAATTTGTTTGTTCTTGCTTCGTTTTTATTATAAATAGGATGTAAGCTGAAGTTCTCAGCATCCACCCAATTACAAAACAATTTCAATATTACTTAAGAATTCTCTCTGAGAGTTTTACCTATTTCTCTAATTTGAGACGTAAGCTAGAACGAATCTAGCCACCCGCTGCGTCAGTTTCCGGCTGACCAAAAGTAGAAAATAAATTATGGAACAAGTCACAAAAAGTTGTTTCAATACCCTGTTGTGAGTTTGTAATTAAACCAGAAGGCAAAAATTACTTCTTTCACCTCATTCCAGCATTTTTGTTGATTGGCATATGCATAATCTCCATATTTATCCAATTAACTTTTGATCATTGTGTCCATATTTTCTCCTTCATATCTCATAGTAAAATTGATCTCAATTAAGATTATAGAACCAGCACCCAAATTTTTAACCAAATTATGAAATTGATCTCTTCTCGGAAGCGTTCTGAAGCATTCAAAGCAAATATTTAAACATCAATTATTATAAAAATGAATCAACTAAGCATCTTAATTTGAATGGATTTATTTTAATTGGGGTTCAAGGGAGATTCCAATAAATTTCATGAAAAACAACAAGTTTAAGAGATAATTTAATTTTCAGTCTAATTAAAGGTTAAAAATAATTGGTTTTATACAATGAATGAGACATGTAAAGTCCAAAAATAAAAATAGAAATAACTAGAGAGAGGAACGTTTGTTCATTATCAACTTGTCATGTATAACATCTGAAACAAAGAAAAAATGAAAGAAATTTAGTTATTGTGTATTTGGTGCCTTAACAATTTTTTAAAGCATATTTGAATTAAAAAAAATTACTCGGAACATTATATTTATTTGTTAGGTCAAGGTCATAATTGTATTTTATAATAATTATTTAAAATTTAAAATATTTATTTTAAAACGTGTGTCATGAGACAAATAGTGTGTACTTTTAGAATCTCTCTTTTCATTAATTCGATACTTCATTTTCATTCATCTTTTATATTTTTATAGATATCAATATTTTTATTTTTAGACTATCATGTAAAATAATCCCAAATTTCCAACAATATTTCCCAAGACCCATTTATTAATTTTATTTTGTTTAGAAAAAATGATAGTTTGTCTTTGGTAAATAAGAGTATAGATCCCGTTACTTATTGCATTTTATAAGAAATTAACAAAAGTAAATTCATTACACCTATGTTCCTTAATTAATACATTGGAAAATTATGGAAAAGGTGCGCAGGAGGTCTTGTAACTTTAGTATAAATATTTGCATTGTAATGCAATTTTTACACTAATGTATGAGATTAAGGACATATTTGATTGATAGTAATCATAATCGTAATAAAATTTATTTAAGATATTATTGTATTTAATTTGACTCTATTCTGTAATAAAATATAAATAGATTATAGCATTAGCAGTAATCCTTAATATGCTTGCAGCCCTCTGTAATCTTTATTACACCTTTAGCCTTCTTTATTTTTCTTACAATTTGTATAATCATTTATGATTTTTTTGTTGATTTTATCTCTTTTAGTATTAAATTTTTTTTTTTAATTTTACTTCATTTAAAATTTTATAATTTTTATTTTAATATTATTATTTATTTTGATTACACTGTTTAAAATTATTGTACTAAAACCTTTAATTAAAAATTATAAGAATAAAACATTCGTTTACAAAAATTACAAGAATACTAACGCCCTCCTCCATCAAATCATTTGTACATCTTAATCCAAAAAGACGAAGAAATTGGTTTATTGCTTAATTTATAACATGTTACATCGGATAGTGAAAATAATTAGAGTTCCTCTTTTGGCTTCTTAACAGAAAATCCATTTTCAACCCAAGAAAGATAACCTCCTCCCATGTTGCTTACATGCTTGAAACCCTGCCATTTCATAGTGCACTTATGTTATTTCATTCAGATTTCCACACCAATAAACAAGCTTGGTTAAAAACAAAAAATTTGTTCGAATTCACCGAAAAATCTTAACCAATCTTTTTTTTTTTTTTAAATATCCAAAAAAAAATTTAAAAACTTTCATCATATACGGATTACTATTACAATTTCATACAACAACTACACTATTAAATACATAACAAATTTTAACTCAAAGCCGAGGCTTGAATTAGTGATTTCTTAATAGTAACATAAATTGTAACCCAATTATAGTAGCTCAACACATAAACAAACACAGAAAAACTATCACCTGTAAATTTTAAAATACACCAAAAAATGTAGAAAACACTAATACATACAGTTAAACAATAGAACCTACTTACCAGTACACCTAATCAGCCATATACCTAACCGAGAAAAAAGACTCGTTGGCAAACAGCCACAACATTGACCAACCAGGAAACCTAAATAATGGCAAATTGGTTGGAGTAAGTGAAATGACATCACCACCATGACTTGAGAAAAATCATCAGATTGGAATGGTAAAAGCCAAATGATTGACCAAACACGACAAGAAAAATTGCAAAAAAATGGGCATTAAAAACAAAAGTAGAGTTCAGGAGACCACCCTAAACAACCGTAGAAACACTATGTGTGACACATCAGTGTCATTCCACAAATAGGTTCAAAGAAACACCAGTGCCACCCCAGGAAACACGATGGTGACCAAAGACTTTACTAGAATACAAAACGGTTGATGAAAGGTAGAAAAGAAAAACCAAAAGGCCAAGGAAGGAGGGATTTTTGTATAAAATGGGCAATTTTAAATGCATAGTTTAAAAAAAGGCTGTTTTATGTTAAATTTTAAAAAGATACAATTTTTTCCTTTCTCAACAAGTTGTCGGTTCTTCTTCTTTCTCTTCCTCTTCCTCTTCCTCTTTCTTCATTTTCTTCCTCTTCCTCTTCCTCTTCCTCTTCCTCTTCCCTTTTCTTCAACAACCACTATTTTTTTAAATAGAAACTAAACCTCATTTCTTCAACTGCTCTATTTCTTCCTCTTCCTTTTTCTTCAACAGTCATATTTCTTCTTCTTCCTTTTTCTTCAACAACCTCATTTCTTTTTTCTTTTTTATATCTGGGGTATATCTTGATATATCTTATGTATATTTGGAGTATATCTAAGGTATATCTGAGGTATATTTGGGATATATCTTGATATATCTGAGTATATCTTGGTATATCTGAGTTATATTTGGGATATATCTTAGTATATCTGAGTATATCTTGGTATATATAGGGTATATCTTGGTATATTTCGGTATATTTTGATATATTTCGTATATCTTGATATATCTGGGGTATATCTTAGTATATCTCGGTATATATGGGATATATCTTGATATATTTCAGTATATTTGGATATATTTCGGTATATCGAACCAAAGATCTAACAATACGTTTCCTTTTTTATTAGTGTTCTTTTTTTTATTTCTTAATATTTGGAAATGAAATTAGATATCATATTAAAAAGTTGTTGACTTTTAGAATTTTTGTAAAACGATAAACATATTTTCCAGTCCAATTTTATTGCTGTTGCAGATTAGACAATAAAATTTTATTTATGGCACTTGGGATTATCCATGCAATAGCAATTAAAGCACTAAATAAATTAAACTTTAAATTTGTCACTGTAGCTACTGCTACACGTGCTGAAACGAAAACAAGAGCCAATTGCAGAGCTCAAGAATAATCTAAAGTAGCAAGTGAGGTACGAGCTAAATAATGCAGAGGTCTATGAGAGCAAATTACGAGAAAAAAAGAAAGGAGCAATGATATTTGAAATAAAATGAAATGGGTTGTTAAAAACAATGAGAGAATTGAGGAAGAGGAAGATGAGAGAAGAGAAAAAGAAGAGAGAAGAGTAGAAAATAAAAAGAGGAAAATAAATATAACCTGCTAACTTAAAAGTTTTAAGTTTAAAGTCAAAAATTGTTCATTTTTAAACTAAAACATAAATTTTAAACTATTATATAAAATTTGTCCATTTTAGATAAAAGTCCAAGAAGGAGGCCTATCGGCAAACAAACACAAACCAACTCAAAACCCTAAATCATCGTTTGCCCAATTTACTTTAACATATTTCATTTGATTATACTCATCGATAAAAGTACCAACAAATCTATTTAATTTAACTGATTTCAAAAATACAGATTTAATTTTTTTTCCTAGCTTTTAAAACCGGCTAAAACTTTCATTTTCGTTTATTTAAAACTATTGAAACAACCTATTATAGTTCCAATCAATTTCGTTAAAATAAGTGAAAAGTTTTAGCGACTTAGCTGTATTCAAAAATCAACTATATAACTTTTTATTAGTTTTAAAAATTGGTTAAAATTATTGTTTTTGCATGTTTAAAAATGACAAAATTATTAATTATTTTATAAGTGTAATAATATATATTAATTATGGGCATTGTGAGAGTGTGAATTTGAATCCTGTCTGTGTATATATAGTCATTTAAAAAAAAATATCCCTCATTACGTAGCCAACTATTGTTTCTGTTTATTCATGATATTAAAGAGGTGACAAATCAATTTAAAGAAAAAGAAAAAGAATAAGAATTTTGGTAACATAGACTTTAATTTACTTACTGCATTCAGTAGATCAGCAGTTGCACTCAAGGATCTCACTCCACTTTGACAACCCTATGAATTATAATATCATAGTTAAAATTAAAAAAAAAAAAAAAAAAAAACATAAATTTTGCTAATTAGAGCTAATATGGCAACAAATATTCCTTAACTAGTAAAGCTAGCATTGCAAAATTGGTACTTAAGTCATATATATATTGTATTAGTCATGGGTCATTCTGACTTAAATGATATCAGTTGAAAAATTAAATAAAAATAAAAAAATACATAACCTTTTTTACAAGTTGTTCTTTGTCACGTTTTAATAACAATAAAATTAAGTTATAATAAAAATTAAATATAAAAACTAAATGTATCTTTCACATTAAGTAAACACATGTCTGTCTCCCATAATATAAATAGATACACAATACATACCACTATGACATGGTCTTCTTTCTTACAAGCAGATGAAACCTGCTTCAAAAACTCAGGGTTTTTCACCCTACCTGAAGGTCCAAATAACATCGATCATCCATTAATATTTTTAATAATAATTAGTAAATATTAAATAGCTCATTAAATATCAATTTAAAAAATAATAATATGGAAGGGTAAGTCACCTTCTGGAGTATTGAACATGTAAGGAATGTTGAAAACATTTGCTGCCTCCACGTGACCTTTTTTGAACTCCTCCACTGTCCTGTTACAAAAATTGCATAAGAAGTTATTAAAATGCCTTTTTAAATTCACTAAAATTGATATTTAAAAAAAAAAAAAAAAAGTTAGTGACTAATATAATAAATAATAAATAATAAATAAAACCCATAAATATTATGTAGCCCAACACGAAGTTACAAGTACTTTTAAGTAAAAGATAAATAAATGTTTGGCAAGAGTAGGGATGTCAATGACAACTTGTTCCATTGAAATCAAAATTTGTGAATAAATTTTCACTTCAACATTGATGGATAATGCTCCCGTGAGGACAGGTGGTACTAAGAATTACCCTTTCTCGTTTTGCTTATTCTCCTATCATTGTTTCAATATATTTTTTTAAAAAATAATATATTATATATTCATAACATTTTAGAGTTAAATTAAATAAAATTTTAATTTAAATACTATTTTTAAAAATAAATTAATATTAATTATGAAAATTTAATATTAAGATATATGAAGCAAAAATTATTATAATGATACTTAAAACTAATATTATAAAAATTTCTTTAAATTTAAACTTATTATATTTAATTACATAAACAAATATACTTAAAATTTTATATGTATTTATGTCATTGAATATTCAATTTATCTTAATTTATTTTTCATTAAAGAATTCCAATTCTATAAGATATCCAAAATTTTGCCCAACTTTCAAAATACTTAAATAAGGGATGAAATAGCCTCCTTGACCCACCTTGTTAGCTTCCATAAGTAATAGCCGTTAAAAATATGTTCAAATTTTTATGACTTTATGAATACACGTGTCCAATCCATGTACATAAATACATTGAACATATTTTAAAATTTTGGTAAAAGTATTTTTAAAAATTCATATTTGGACCTACCTTTTAGCCTTTCCAAAAGTAAATTTAAGAAAAGCGATTAAAAACAAAATTGCTTGGTTAAAAAATGATTTTAAATTTATATTTAGATATTTAACTCGAAAAATTAAAAAATAATAATTCTGAATGCTAGTTTAATAATTATTGTAAGAACGAGTCATGCATCCATTATTTCCACCAAAATTAAGTATTTAATTCTACTAAAAAGACAAACAATAGTTGAAGCCCTTGTATTAAAAATTAACAAATATTATTAAAAACCGTTTTATCTATTGCATATTTGATTGATGGTAATATGAGAATTATTTAAAATAATATTGTATTTTGTTTGACTACTAATCTGTAATAGAAAATAAAAATACGCCGTAATATTTTATTTGCTCATTTTATGTCATTAGAAATAAAATAAATTTATTTTTTAATTTAAGTTTATTTATAATTTTATAAATTTTATTCTAATATTATTATTTATTTTAATTATAAATTAAATAAATATAACACTATTTTTATTATTTATATTTAATTCAATTTTTATGATAATTCATGTTACGTCCTCTTACATTACTATTTCAAACTACTTTTAGCACAGCAAATACGCAAAGAGCCGCAGAATGCTTTTTTATTTTATTTTATTTTTTTTTAATGTTTATGTTATAAGTGATTTATTCAATAAAAAGAATTGCAAAATTATAAAATACTCTTTTTAATCATGAAAGCACTCATGTTGCTTTTTTTTTTTTTTTTTACAATGCAAAAGCGCTTTATTGTTATAAAAAGCACTTTTTGCATGTATGATGTGTTAATTTTTAATTAAATTAAAAATTAAATATAAATAATGATAAAATAATCGTGGAATTTGAATCGATTAAATTATATTATGTATATTAATATATGCATTAAATTATGACGAATAATATTTTAAAAACAAAAATACACTAAATTTCGTATTGAAACTTTTTATTTTTTTTTTAATTTATAAAATGACCGCCTACCCCCTACTGGTTGAATGATATGTTTAGATTAAATCTCAAACCAAAAGTTCGAGTCTCTCACTACACATTTTAGTAACTTTAATCACATGACTTTCCTTTTTTTTTTTTTTTTTTTATAAAAGGCTCTAAAGTCTTATTCTTTTTTATTAATATAAAGAAAACACACTCACGCACCCGATGGGATTCGAACTTGGATTCCAGGTAGGAGAATTGAAAGTCTTACCACCTGGACCATAAGAGATTCCCTTAAAATCAAGGTAGACATGTGATTAGAAAACAGTTTGTATAAAGTGTTTGGCATTAAACAAATCAATAGAGGCCAGGAACAGGGGACTAGGGGAGTGAGTAGTACCTAACATCCATATAGCCATGGCCAGATTTGATTAGATCCTTGGCTGTGTGAACATCAACAGTGATAACTTCTGAACCTGAGCTACATATTAGTAGTAAAAGAAGAACAGCAACAACAAATATTCCACCAGAGAAATCAAATCGACAAAAACTCATCGTCACCAAATACGAAATGAAATTGCAAATCAGAAGTCACCTTTCTGTAGAACCCATGAAAGAAAATTGGTGTTATATTTATATTGTAAACTGGCTGCTGGGTTTTTCTCGAAAAAGATGGCAAAACCAGCTGAGAGCGTAGTTTGTATTTTGGCACACTGCTTTTGCAGTTAGTTGGAAATTGGAGCGCTGCGGGAATAAATAGTGTAAGATTAAGCTACATATCTACAATTCTCAGATGCCAAAGGGCCAATAACATTGTGTAACGTAATCAAATTATCAAGCTTTATGGGACACGTGCCACGTTTGGGCATATCTTCTTAAATTTGTCATAATTTCAATTACTAAGTTAATTTTCGAAACCCACGAATCTAACACCAATTCAAAACTCAAATTGGAGTTATGATGGTTGAGTCGTGTTTAATGTCTATTTTTGTTAACATATCTTAAAATTTCGGACCATCATAAATAAGGTAGTTTTTGATATTTTAATATTTAAATTAATTTAAAAAATTGACGATAAATAAGAAGATCAAAATCATTTATTGTAATTTAGGGATGAGAAGTAAAGATTGAGATATTAGGCGTATATTGTGGATTTATAGTGTTTGTGAGATTTGAGTATCTTTATATAATTATTAAAAAATTACCAAAAATAATATATTTAAAACTTATAACAATAAAAATAGTATTTAATAACATTAAATGATATTTAATTAGATGACGTTCAATATTAAACAGAATCCAATTAAACTTGAATGTTATCTAATTAAAAGGCGTTAAAAAAATAATATATCATTTTTTTAATAATAAAAATATATAATTTGAATACAAATAATATTATTTTTATTGCTATAAATTTTAAAAAATATTATTTTTTTATAGTGCATATAATTAAATATTTATTAAGAAATAGAGTTATCTTATAGGAAAATAAGGTGAATATATATTATAATTAAAATATGGATAAAATTGTGCAAAATTATAGTTATCTTATTATAAAAAGAATAACTTGTATATTGAAACGATTTTATTTTAATTAAACTTATTATTAATTAGGATAAATATTATAATTAAAATAAATAATTAGATAAAATTGTGCAAAATAAAATTACTCATGATAAAGATAAAGTTGTCTAAACTAAAAATATTAAGGATAAATCGTCGAAATATATATATTATAATTAAAATATGGATAAAATTGTGCAAAATTATAGTTATCTTATTATAAAAAGAATAAAGTGTATTAAAACGATTTTATTTTAATTAAACTTATTATTAATTAGGATAAATATTATAATTAAAGTAAATAATTAGATAAAATTGTGCAAAATAAAATTACTAATGATAAGGATAAAGTTGTCTAAAACTAAAATTATTAAGGATAAATCGTCGAAAGTGACAAATAATACATAAAATATATATATTATAATAACATATTATAATTAAAGTAAATAATTTTATAAAATTATGCAAAATAAAACTTACGAAAAATAAGGATAAAAATGTCTAAAATTAAAAATAAAATTATCAAAAATAATAAATAATACATAAACAAATATATATAATAATAATATAATAAGACATATATAATCTGGCCCAATGAGAGATCGACACATCATGACATAGTTTGCATGCAAAAAATAAATGTTTAATTATATTATATAATTTTTATTTATATATATAATTTTATTTTTAATTTTATAAAAAAATGTATGTTTATTTTTTTCATAATGTAAATAAATATATATATTTTTAATTTTAATAAAAATTAATTTAAAAATTAAAAATAAAAGTAATTAAATAACTAATTTGCGTATTATGACCAAAAATAAATCACAGCACGGTTCACTAATTGGCGTATAATGACCCGTGAGCTGGCGGCCTCTTTGACACTCTTTGCTAGGACCCTAATAATTAATACTTGTAATAGTGGTTTTTTTTAAGAGAAAAATTCTTATAAAGAGTGCTAAAAATTATGATATGGCTATCTAATCAGATTGAACCCACTCATTTTAGTTAGATCATTTCTCAACACTGAGTCAATTAATTGGATTAATAATGATAATCCACCTTTTATACTTTACGAATACATTTTAGAACATTACTACATTATTCAATATTATTTACATTCATAAATTTATTGGTTCTTTAATAATAGATTAATATTAATTTATTACTACATTTTCAAGCTCACTAGTGACACCAAGAGTGTATTTTCTTTTCAAAAAAAAAAAAAAAAGAATATATAAAATCAAGTGTATATTCTTAAACAAGTATGTAATGTAAATAAAGGAAGAAACAAAAGGCTTGAGAGAGTCAAAATGAAGGAATAATATATTTGGTCCACTCATACAATATCTAATTACGAAAAATTTTAATAGTAGTATTGTTATCACAGTACAAGAGTATGGATTGAAAGATAAATACTTATATCAATAATTCAGTTGATAATACAATTAAATTATAAATATAAGATTATGAGATCGAAATTGATAATAAAATACGTAATTTTTATTAAAATTTATTAATAACAGTCTCTAATAATACCTTATTTTGTTACTTTAAATTATAGTTATTAATTCGAATAAATTAAAAAATATCGGTATTATACATATATATAAAAAGACAGCATACAATTACACAGTAATCATACAATTTTTTAAAGAGGCACAGGTCATAGCACCCCACCGTGGGTCTAAATGCAGTATATTGCCTAATCTCTTTATATATAAAAGAGCGGTAATTATAGTTTTTTTTTTTTTATTTCCTTTTATCTTATTTTACACTTTTTTTAAGTTTTTTTTTTTTAAATCCCAAATTATTAATTTAATTGCTAATTTTATTTTTATCTATAGACACTTATATTCTATAAATTACTCATTTTTATGCTTTTATATTTTTTACTATTATTTTTATTTTATTTCTTATATATCTATCTATTATTATTATTAATCAGTGATTATATATTTATTTGACAAATTTTTATTTAATAATTTATAAAAAGAGTGGTAATTATAGCATATATTTTTTTCTTTTACTATTTTTTTTTTGTATTATTTCTCTCTCTCTCTCTCTCTCTTTTATCTTCTTGTACTCTATTCTCAAGTATTTTTTTAAATTCCAAACTATTAATTTATTTGCTCATTTTATTTTTATCTATAAAAACTTATATTCTTTAAATTGCTAATTTTTTAAGCTTTTATATTTTTTACTATTATTTTTATTTTATTTCTTATTTATTATTATTAATATATATAAAGGAGAGTTAGTGATTATGCATTTATTTAATAAATTGTATTTAACAATTTATATATTTTTTATTTTTATTCATTTGATATATTTTGTTGGATAATTTATATTTATTTTAGTAAATAATTGGTGTATTTATATTTATTTCATATTTTAAATTTGTTTGATAATTTTATATTTATTTAAGATAAATATTTTTTTTTTACTAATTTTTATTTATGACTATATGATATAAAAAATTATCACTCTCATGTCAATGTTACTTTGTATAAATGTATTTTCTTTTAAACACAGGAAGTTTTCATACAATAAATTCAAATACAAATATAAGTTAATTTTTTTAGTGTTGAAATTAAACTTAAATAATTATAAACTATTATGCTAAATTATTAAAAAATTTTGGTAAATAACTTTTGCTTATATTAATGTGATATTACATATATTATTTGTAGTGGCTCCAAAAGTTTTTATTTGAGTTTGAAGTATTTCTTTTGATAGAAAACTTATTTTTTATTTATTTTTTAGATTATATAATGAAGATTTTATTTTATAAATCTTTAAAAATTGTTTAAAAATATAATTTTATTATTACTTGCAAGTTGTAGGATAGTGACACCGAACTTGATCTAAATCTTGTAATATTATTTTTAAAAAATCTATTAATATCAAAAATAAAAATATTTTTTTAATTTTAAATTAACCATTTTAATTTGTGGTTGATATTGAGATACAATTCAGTGCGATGCACGTGATCAAAACTTAATTTTTTTAAATTTTTAATTATTATTAATTTATAATTATTATTAAGTATAATGTAAGTGATTAAAATTAGTATTAAAAAAAAGAAAGAATTAAAAAAAATTATTGTAAAACAAAAAGAACAAAACTAAAATAGCCAACAATTCAACAAACATTAGTGGAGCTCTGAAGGTGACTCATTATCTCCGGTAAGCAAAAATGCGTCTAGGTGCAAATTCCTATCTTTTTAAAAGTGAGAAAATAAAAGTACTACATGACATATTATTTAGATATTTTAATAAAAAAATTGCAACTCTCATTCAACTTATTATATTGCAGTGTTGGTTCGCAATTCTTGCGTATTGGGTCAATTGAGTCGACCTAACATGAGTGTAGTTTAAATTAATAAAAATGTGTTTAAATATAAATTAATTTAAATTAAGTTAAAGTAATATAAATTATTAATTACATATTTTTTTAATAATTAATAAGACTTTTTATTTAAAAATATATATTTAATGATAAAATCTTAAACAATAATACATAAAAAAATAAAAAAAATAAATGATAAGTATAAGAAAAAAATTAATTCTTAAAACAAAAATTTCATTTCTAAATTAATTAGTTAAAGAGTAAAAGACATCAAATCTCACTCATGCAAAAGTCAAAAACTATCGTGTATTTATAAAAATTCACATTTAAAATAAAGAATTTCAAAGTCTCAATAAAATTTATTCTATCAACTAAAAAAATAAAAATAAGTTAGATTAAATAAATATATTTATTGAAAAATAAAGAGTTTAAGTAAGATTAAACAAATATACTTGTTGAAAAATGAAGAGTTTAAGTAACTTAAAATATCACACAAGAATAAAACTTTTAACTATTACATAATACATGATTCTCAGGACAATAGACTAGTTAAAATTAAAATAGTACAACACATACTGATAAAATATTTAAAATTTTACTATAAAAGCTAATACTTAATCAATTTAAAATTAAAAATTTTACAATATTAATTGAAATTAAACACGAGTGTGTGTGTGTGTGTTATATATATATAAAATCATTAACATAAAAAATGTAACAAAATCAATAAATTATAACTATTTATTTATTATCAATATTTTTAAAAGAAAATTGAAGAAAAAGAACTAATATATCATAAAAAATAAATATTGAAAGAGATATAATATTATTTTAATTTTAACATAGTTTTTTCATTTCTTTTCTTCTTTATTATTATTTTTTATTTTAGGCTAATGGTCCTAACCCAACTCATATTTTTTAAATCATTTGAGCTAATATAAAATTAGCATAAATTTAATTTAATTCATATTTAATTCGATTAATAAAACTATAACATAAATTAATATTCTTACTGTGGGCAAAAATAAATAATTTATAGGTGACACTCACAGAAAGTAGAGATTATGTTTTTGTTGAAATAGGCGGGAAATGCATTAAAGTTTTAAGGGATGTGAAAATTTTTATGAAAAATGCATTTTAAATTTAAGAAATATTATTTATATTTTTTAAAAAAATTAATTTTTTTTAAATATACTCTCATTTTAAATAATTATTTTAAAATTACCTTCAATTAAATTATTTTATTTTAAATTAATTATCATAATTGTTCCAATTGTCCTCCTCCATAGCCTTCACTAAGAGAGACAATTCATGCAAGTTGCGCTAATTTAAATTGACCTGAATTTAATTCATGTTATGGACTATCAATCTTAACAAAAATAAAATAAAATTTAGTTGGTCCAAATTAGTCTAAATTGACTCAAATTTTTATTTACATGTATTAATTAATCTTTTTTTTTTTACTTTATTTAATCTTATATTAATTGAAAATATTAAAAAAAATTATAAATTATAATTTAATTAGAATAATAAAAAATTTAAACCTAAATTTAATGCATTATAATAATATTAAATATACAAATAAAACTTTTATTACAAGTTTTTACAAAATTAAAAATTAAATGTTTCAAAGTCATAATTATATTACAAAATAACTCAATGAATAACTATCTAAATTAAATTAAATGAACAATTTAGACTTAAATTTTATATAATTGTGATTAGTGATAACATCATATATTTGCACATTATTAGTAAGAAAAATATAGTAAATTTTCTATAACATGAATTAACTAATTCAACTTGTTAAACATATATATATATATATATATATATATATATTCGTGTTATTTGTGCTATCCCAAATTAAACTTACATTTAATTCTTTCGTGTTCGATTCGTATTTTTCAATTCATGTTCGATTTAGACAATCATGCTACTACACAAATTACCATCCTTAATTTACCCACCCTTTTTTATGAGAAAAATTAAATTTTATTTATTTAAATAAAAAGTATAAGAATAATTAAATTAATAAAATAAAATACATTAAATTATCATAAAAATTAATAAAAATTATTGGCCTTTCTTCTTTGGCCTTTTGAGTTAACTAATAATGTATAACTTTTTCTATTAATCAGATTAAGGATATTTAAAAATTGAACCAAAATTGGATTAAATTAAAAAATTGAATTGGTTTGAGCCAATCCAAACAATTTTATAAGACACGGTCTTATCCGGTGTATATTTTTTCAAACTATTTGATTCAATTATAGAAATTTTTAAATCGCCGTTATTTATAATATATATAAAATTTATTCTAAAAATATATTATATTTTAGGGAAATTCTGGAGAAATTTCGAAATATATTACGAGACATCCCAATAAATATAAGAATATAATAAAAAATAGAATAATACATAAAATACCAAAATTATCCTAAAATATTACTATTATACATCCCACTGTTACTTGAAATACATCTCCCGAACTGCCTACCGAACCTTGCCGTTGCCCATCCACCGCCTGGCCACCACCACTGTTCGAGCACCACCATCGTCCGTACACCACGCCAACGTCGATAACCCAGCCACCGTTCGAGCTCTAGCGCCACCACATCACGCGTCTGATTTCAGAAATTGTCCAATCTGATTTTAGAAATTGTCCAACTATAAACGCACCGGATTTCAAATCTTAGGTATGATTTTAATTTGTTTAATTTATATTCATATTTAATTGTTCATTATGGCTGTATTTTGGTGATTAAATGGGGAGGAGAGTGAAAATATGGTGTTTTGGGCATTCGGAGTTCGCGAGTGGGGGGGGGGAAGATGATGAACAGTAGGTTCGGTAGGGGGTACCGAACCAAATTGGTATGTTCGGTAAGAGTGGCCGAACAAAACTGTGAGGTTCAGTAGGGGCTTACCGAACATACATGTTTTGTTCGGTAGTGTCTTACCGAACCTTACTGTTTTGTTCGGCCACCCTTACTGAATATACCAATTTGGTTCGGTACCCCCTACCGAACCTACCTATTTGAATTTTTTTTTTGTGATTTCTTTATTTATATTTAACAACTAATTTGTTATTGTAGGTATGAGTAAACAACCTCAAACTGCTTTACATAGAAAAAAAAAATGAAGAATTGTATGAAATCGAAGGACTGGTATATAGAAGAAGAAAACATAGACAAATGTCTACAAGTGGGCCATCAAATGTTCAAACTACTGTAGATCATGCTACAGAGATTACAGAGGATCAGACTGAATTTGTGGACGACATTTTACTTGAGCCAAATGACCGTACCTTTGAGACGTTAGTAGAGTATGGGGTGGAACATGATGAAGTTCACAAAGACACCTCATCATCTCAAATTGGTCCAAAGAATTTGTCAGTGCTGAAGAGTTTTAAAACTCACATAGCATATAAAATCTGGAATAAGACTGTAAGTATTTCATTTGTTAAATGTTATTATCGATTTAAAATTAATTAATTTTATTTAACTGTTTGTAATTTTGTTTATTTTTAGGTTGATCGTGAATTGTTACGACCTATTGGTTATTCCGTGGGACAAAGTGACTGGGATCTCAATCAACCTCATAATCAACATTTTGTGCATCACATATATCAGTCAGGCCTAGCTTCGTTATGTCATACCACATACAAACATGAAGACAAGATATTGGTATCGACATTTGTTGAGAGATGGCATCTAGAAACCAACACATTTCACATGCCATTTGGTGAGATGACTATAACTTTATATGATGTACAACAACTGTTGGGCCTTCAGATTACGGGAACAGCTTGTACCGGAAGGAAATTAAGTAGGAGTGATGCTATTTCACTTATTGTGGAGGCATTAGGAGTTAGTACAGATGTAGCAAAGTCTCAACTGAGTCAAAAAGGATTATATGTCAAACTAAGTTGGTTAAGGACTCTGTTTACTTCTTCTAGTGATCAACCAGATGACCAGGTGGCTAGGGCATTCTTGCTACATCATTTATTAGGATGTACACTTTTTGTTGATAAAACTGGAAACAGTGTCCCAGTTTCGTACTTGACATTATTGGAAGATATAGACACTATACATGAGTATGCTTGGGGTGCAGCTACATTGGCTTATTTGTACCGACAGTTGGGAACAGCCAGTCGATATGATGCCAAGCAATTATCTGGATATTTAACTTTGCTACAAGCATGGATTTACGAACATATTCCCATATGCGCTCCATCGCTAAACCCAAACTACAAATAGTTGCAATCCAAGTTTAAATCATCATCTTGTGATGTGGGTGCAAAACTGAGTTTCTTTCGATGAGAATGAAGTGAAGATAGGACGACTCAATCGTTTGTATTCATCAATGACATGAGCACATGGTAGTCCATAAGTTCAAAGTTTCGCACACCCACAAGTTGTAGCATCAAATGATACCTGATCTGCTCTCTGAGATTCATTAAAAATAATACATTTAAATTACGTAATACATAGTATTTATTAAAAATTTATAACATATCTCTCTCTATCTGTATTGAACAATTTGGTGCAGTCGATAGTTTGTCTATCTTGTAACTAGTACGTTAAATCCTGTAAAAAAATTGAATTTTTTTACTTCTTCTCACATAGGTTCGGTAGGAAAATGTGAGAATTTATAAAAGGTTCGGTAGTACAATATGAAAATTTTATAAAAGGTTCGGTAGAACAATATGGGAATTTTATAAAAGGTTCGGTAGGGGGTACCGAACCTCATGAAAATTGTTAGCGCCATTTTCAAACTGGTTCGGTAAGAATTATCGAACATTTCATATATGTTTGGTAGGGGTTACCGAACCTATATGATATGTTCGGTAATCCTTATCGAACCACTGCACAATTTGCAGAAAAAAAAAATTGTACCTGTTTTAATTGCTTTTTGTCTCCATTTTCTTCAAAAACTTTCATCTCTTTTGTATCATTCATATATGTATTCTCCATTTTTAATATTTTGTGTTAGGATTTAAAGTTAATAATGAATATGGAGGTGGAGGTGGAGGTGGAGTTGGAGGTGAGTGAGCAGGGACGAACTCAGAAATATTTTTCTAGGGGAGCTAATATATATTAAAAAATTTCTCTAATTTTTTTTATATTTATAATATCAAGATTTATAGTTAACATTGAAAAAATAATATAAACTTAAAAAGTAAATAAAAAAATTATTTAATTTGTGTCATGCTTTAGAACATAAAATTCATCAATTATCAAATTATATTCAATTTCACCTATTAATAGTAATTGATAAGTATAGAAATTTAAAATAAATTTCATGTTTTAATATAACAATGGAATAATATATATTTTGAAATAAAGAACTCTAATTAATAATTTAAAGAAGGAAAAAAAAATGTAAAAACGGTGAATTATTATAAAAAAATGAGTTTTAAATACATATAAATTTATATTTAAATAAGCACTTAAATTAATAATTATACAATATTTATCGATCAAATATTTAAAAGTTATAATTTTTAAGAATATATAATACATAATTATTAATATGAGTGTAAATTAAAATATAAATATTTTAAATATATAATATTTTTAAAGAAGAATAAATAATTATAATAATTTTATTTTATTTTTTTAAAAAAGAAAGATACTAGACAAGAGTAATAAAATGTGGTAAAAAAAGAAACAGTACAAAATAATATTGAATTTTATGGTTAAAATTTTAATTAATATAATATATTAAATTATATTTATATTACTAATATTTATTAAAAAAAATTAAAAAAACTGTCCGGGCTCAAGTACAGCCCACCACATAGTTCCGTCGTTGTGAGTGAGGAAGAAGAGGTAGGATGTATGAAATTAGTTTAAGAAGGTGGGATGTGAGGGATGTGCGGTATGAGTGTGAGTGTGAGGGATGTGGGGTGTGGGGTGTGGGTGTGGGAGATGGGATGTATTTTTTAAGTTTTTAGTAAAATGGATAAATTTGACATTTTAATATATTTAAAATATTAAATAATTTATTAGTTTCAGCTCTTTTAGTTCAAAACAAAAAAAAAATCCTAACTGGTCCAAAAATTTCTTCTATACAATCCACCACCTCCTCCCAGCCGGCAGCTCCCACACCCAAATCGCCACTGCCGTCTGCCGCCGCTGTCCATAATTCATATCCCCCATATCTTCCGTCGATCGGTCGCTGTCCATATCTGCCGTCGATAGCTCCCAGCCATATCTGCACGCCGTTGTGGTCCCGTCGCTGCTCATGGAAGGAATAGGTAAGAAACAAAATTAGGGAAATTTTTTTTTTTTTAATATAAAACTGATTTTACGAGTTTGCTTGGATATACCTCGAAAGTGTTTTGACGGCAGTTGAATGGAAGAAGCAGCCAAGAGCCAGGTGCTCCAACTTATTCTTACGTGCCCAAGAAATTTACAAAAACAAAAATAAAATTCAAATTAAAAAATAAAGAGAGTCTCAGTTATTATATCCTAGTTGCTTCTATTTCTATGTATTATAAACAAGGAAGCAATTGTTTTGTCTTCCAAATTAATTTGTGTCTAATAGCTACTCGCCGTACTGTAATAAACTATAAATTAAGCTGTACAAATTTAGTACTAGTGAAAGGAATCTGATTTAATTCCCACTTTTTCAATTATATCCATCTCCCATGTCTCAAATCCTAGCTTACGTAGAATTACCTAAAAATAAGTCTGCTCACTGGTGTATTAGTGGCTGTACTGTTACCAATATTGGGAAGGAAAAAAAAAGTTATATTGCAAAAGTGAATTTTTTCAATACTACGTTTTCAAATGTGACTTATTGAGAGTGAAATATGAGTATTATGTGGGCATTTAGAGTAGAAACAAAATAGTCCTAATAAACACTATTTTTGCAAAATAGTACTCTAAAGATGTAAGGCTCAAACTACTACTGAATTCATAAATGGTTTCACTTAATAATACAATTTGTGAGTTTTTTTATTTAATCATTAGTGAATTTAGGGTTATATTACTTTCCTCCCTGATATTTAATCATTAGTGGGTTTAGGCTTATTTAATTGCAAGTTCTTTGAAAGGGAGCAGAGTATTATAGTGGGTTTAGGCTTGAGTTTAGTTTTAGTTGTATTCTATAGACTATTTTAATTCAATGACTTGAGCTCAACATATAGGCATTTTTCAAAAAATTGATTGGTTCAACATTTTGAATGAATCACATGATTGCTTGTAGAGAAGTTTGTCATAGTCATATCATAAGTAAGAATAATTTTTTAAGTATTTATAGCTGTTGCTTTTGATGGATTCAGTGTAAACAATTAGCATAAACTGGTGTTTGATTTGATTTTAGTCTGAATGCATGAGAATGATATGCATTTATTTAATTTATGATTAAAAGAAAATAAAATTAAAAAAAAAATGAAAACCTTATAAAACCGTTAACCACACCGGACTGGACCGTTCGATTACTACAATTTTATTAGCCAAACGGTTCAATTTTGTTAAAGTCATATAAGTGGTTTTATTTTATTTTTTATTGCTAAAAACAGGATTAGACCGGACCATGGACACTCCTAGATGAGATGTAAGTTGACAGATTTTCAATCCAATCCGACCATTCATAACTTGAGATCTTTATGTTTTGAATTGTAGAAATAACTGATTGAAAAATATAAGATCTAGATCACAAATTCAATCTTATGGATTTTTTTTATTGTTAGAGGGCAACTCCAATTCAGACCAAAAAGACCTCGAATAGTACCAATCAATGGCGTTTGCTTTGCTTTCTACTTATGAAAACGTCTACAAAAGGCATGCTGTTTGTATAAAGCAACTTAGATGAATCAAAAACATTGTCGTACATAAGAAAAAGAGGGAAAATTTACTGGAGCAGAAGGGTTGTCGTTGCACCAGTTAGGGTTTAACAGGGGAAACCAGTTCACTCTATTTAAGTGTGTTTGATCTGCACTGATTATTGAATATCTTGATTGAATCATTTCATTAGTTAAGCGAAATAGAAATCTCTAACTAGATATTCATTTAATGGAAGGAGAAGCTTCAAAGTTACATTTGCCTGAGGCATTCATTGAATTTCTGGAGGCAAATGGATTGGATCCTTCTATATATTCAACCACAGATTCCACCCCTCGTTATATAAGGTAGCTCTGTTCTCAAAATTGCAAAATTTATCTTTTTTTATTTGTTTTGGTTTAGCAGAAATTTTTTTGTTGTTGCAAAATAGCTACTGTTCAAATTAATACTTCTAGATTCTGCTTTTATGATAATGTACTTTTTTCTGTTGATTTTTTTTAATGGTGTTTGTGATGGAAAGGTTGAAACCTGGTTGTGAAGACCAACTTGAAGAGATTCAACATGAGATGCGGTGTAAGCTTGAGAAAATTGGTTGGTTGACCGGTTTTTATTCTCTTCTGCCAAATATTCAGATTGCTAGTTCAAAGCCATATCGAGAAGGGAAGGTGTGGGCTCGTAGTATATTTTAAAGATATTTATCTGTTTATTAGTTCTCAGCAGTGCTTAAGAAGGCTGGGAAAATAATTTTCCTTTTTTATGATGTTTTCTTTCAATGATTATGCATTTTCAGGTATATGGGATTGATGCAGCTTCTGGAGCTGCTGTTGCAGCCTTGAATATATCAGCTGGAGATCATGTCCTTGATCTTTGTGCTGCACCCGGTGAGTATATTGATGTTATTATTTGTTCTGACGGTCGTATTGTGCATATTTTGAAGTCTTTTTACTGAATTCAAATACCCTCTTCCGTTTAGAATGTGCTTATTTCTGCATATTATTTCTGCATATTGAGCATAAATTGTCAATATAATATTTGGTTCAGGTTTTCTTAACAAATTGCTTGCTTTTTATGCATCTCATAATCATTTTTTTTTCCTTAGGAGCAAAACTTTGTATGATGTTAGACATTCTTGGTGAATTTGGTTCTGTAACTGGTGTCGATGTGTCAAGAGAACGTCTAGCATCTTGTCGGACAATGCTGCTGAAATATGAATTGGGCAAACATTGCCGTCTTTTTGTTGCTGATGGAACAACATTTTCTCTCATTCCTGTCAGAGTTCATCCAGATTCTAAATCATGTAATTTATCCGGACTAGTTAAAAAACGTGCCTTGCACGTGAATTGTTTTACCTATTTTTTTTTTTCTTCTGTTAATTTCTACGATATATTTGTTAGGCTTTTAAATTAATTGTGAAAGTTGATTAAAAAAATAATTGTAAAAGTAAAATAATATATAGAGTTCTTATTGAATATAGTAATCATCATATGATTAGAGTTTTTATTAGATGTGATATATGTTTAGAGTCCTTGTTAATGTATATATACTAAAAAGGCAACTAATGTAAATAGTATAAAATATTGGGATAATTTTGTTTAAAAAAAATATTTAGCGTGATTCAAACTTTTATATATATTATAGATAAAAGTGGTGTAAACTTAATGATAGTATATTATGCTCTTTGCCTCTTTTCTGCCCATTTTGATGTTTATCATTATATCTAGAATGATGCAGGTGAATCTTTATCATTAGAAGATGCGGAGATATTCAAGGAGTGGACATCTAAGAGAACATGGAAAGAAAGGAAAAAAGCAGCTAGGGCAAGAGAGATTTCTAAGTCTCAAAATCCGGAACTTATTTTCTATGGCAGAAACTCTTGTGTGGTTGGTCTCAGCAAAGTTGAATTATATCAAACTGTTAGTGACACTGAGATTTTGCGTTGTGGATATGATAAGGTAAAGGGCTTCATACTTTTTTCAGCTGTACTGCAATTCAATGTTTCCTCCTCCATTAAGGTTTGAATTTCTGTGCTGAGTGTTTCTCCATTTGTATAGTTGTGTAATGACCTAGTTGAGTATTTGTTCAGGTTCTGGTGGATGCAGAGTGCACTCATGATGGATCAATCAAACATATCCAAAAATTTGAACATTGGGGCTGGAAAACTCTTCAGCGTCGCCTACTGGATGCAGAGAGAACTGATAGCTTGACTGTGCTTCAGGTGGTCTATACTTATTTTCTTAAAGAGTATGATGAATTTATATCATTTTAGATGAAGTGTGGGTTGAATTTTGCTTCCTAATTTACATTTTGACTTTGCTTGCAGTTAAAACTTCTAACCAATGGTTTTAGATTGCTGAAAGCTGGAGGGTTGCTTGTCTATAGCACTTGCAGGTGCCTCCTTTTATTTTTGCCTAGCTTTTTGAAAGGCACGCGTGCACCATACATACATTTGTACTAAACTTTATCCTTTGAATCAGTTTGACGGTTGCTCAGAATGAGGATGTGGTGGAGCAATTTCTTAAGGAGAACTCATCAGCTGGTAAGGTCCTTGGTACATTCAACTATGTAAAAGACCATGTTGCTTTGAATTACTATATGATGTTTGAGAGGGTCTGTTTTGGCAGTTGACATATACTTAAATTAAAATTATGGGTTTGAATTTTTACCCAACTTTAAATCTGAATTTCCATAGTAGTTTTGCTGGATTGTTTTTGGGAATCATCATAGAACTCTCAGTTTTCACTTCCTAGCTTTAGTCTCATTTTTGTAGCCTTGCCTCACAAATGGCTCTCTTCCTGTGGATGTGTGTGTGTTTTGGTGTTATTGTAATCTAGTTATTTTGTTTACTTTTACAGAGCTGCAGGAGATAGAAGCTGCCGTAAGTTGGCCTTGCCGGAGTGGACGCATGCCAAAGACCCTGCGCTTTGATCCTTTGACTTCTCAGACTAGTGGTCTCTTTGTTGCCAGATTCACAAAATTGAGGACTCGGTGAACTTATCGACCTACACAATAGCATAGGATTGAAGAATAATATTATGAACCATATTTTGTTCAAGTTATTATGAGCTTCGGAACGGTTACACAAGGATGATGATAAATCTGAAAACTGAACTTCTGATTATTATTTTGATTGAATTGGGTTCCTGTGATTGGTGTGGTAATTGGTATGATTCATTGAAGCATGCACAGTGCGAGATTTGGGCTTATTAAATAGGGATTATGATATTAAGTCGCTTTGCTTTGCTTTGCCTTTTTTTTTTTTTTTTTCTTTTCAAATTGAACATAATTTTTTTTTTAAATTGGTGCATAATGGCTTCACTATAGTTATTTTTTGTCAATTTTGATTTTTTTTTTTTTAAATTTAAGTTAAATTAAATTAAATTTTACTAATAGGGATTGGTAAATGTTTGAAGATAAAATTGTCTAAAAAAGTAAAAAAAAATAATAATTAAAATGACAAAAATTGATTTAAAATAATTAAAGTATTTATATTTATAATAATTAGGGTATTAAAATGTTTTAATTTAAATAAATGTGGTTAATGTGAGAGTCAAATGCAATGTTTTCATTTAAATATTATGAGTTCAAATTTGGAGGGAAAAAAAAAAAAATTTCGGTGAAGTGAATTTGTAAAAAACAGAAAAACTCCCGTTAAAACTAAACCTTGAAACCAACCGATCTAATCTACTTGAGACTCCAGTGAGTTTCTTTAATAAAAATAGGCAATCGTTTGGTAATAATCAATTTAGAGAATACGGGCATGAAGGGATGGGGCATTTCAACTATAGGTCATTGAAATTCTAATTATTTGTAAAATTTGACGATTTTTTTCTGAAAAATAATCGTAACGTGGGGCATAATAGTTATTAAAATATCAAAATTGTAGTTGACTGTGAACAAAAATATGTTAATATTATATATTTTGTATACGTCTAATTATATATATATATATATATATAAACCTAATATTAATAAAACACAATACTTTAAATAGTTAAATTAAAATTTTATCTACTTTTACATATATATTTTGTATTTTACTTTAAAACATGTGCAAATAGCTAAAGAATGAAAATTAATATCAATATTTTATATAATATAGTAGAGTAATTATTATGTTTGTACTTTAATTTTTTTTTTAAATTAAATATATTTTTGAATGAATGTTAAAAAAAAAAAATGATTGAATCGTAAAAAAATTACTATCTACTCATAACCAACAATTATTACTTAATTTTATTTGAAATTAGTTGCGAGCTGGTTATATTTATTAAGATAATCATCTCATGCCCATTGTTGGATAATGGATATGATATTGACAACTTAATTTTTATTTATATTGTTAAAATTTAATTTAAAATTTGAACAATTTCAATAATAATTTTATATTAATTCGAATTTATATAAAACTCATTATCTTTATATATATATATATATATATATATTAAAATTTCAAACATTGTCTTCACATTCGTTTTTTTAATACGATGTTGGTTGCACATTATGATAATAATTTGGTAGTAAATATGATGTTATACCTTTTTAGATGTAGGGTTTTAGTCTTCATTCTTGAAGTTGCTACTTGCAAGTAAGTACATGTTGTGTATTCTAAAATAAATTGTATCAATCGACAAATATATATATATATATAAATCCCGGTTTGTTAGAATCTAGTGAATCTCAATGAATAGTTTCGATATTTCCTTACAGTTTATATTCCAAACAAAATATACGGGAATTTCATAATTATTTTTTTCCTTGTGATTTTTTACATGACTCAATTATTCATTTGGTTTCACTTTTTTTCTTTTCTTAAAACATTTACTTTATAAAAAAACATATATGTATAATATTTTTTAATATGTCAAAAAAAATATTTTTATATTATAAAAAAATGTGTACTGCGTGATTGGGTGGGGGGTAATGCAATCAAATCATTTTTTTTTTTTATCAATATAGATGTCAGGATTATTTTTAACGTTATAAAAATATTTAATTAAAAATTTAAATGTGTAATAAAAAAATTGATTTTTTTATTTCTAAATTTCCTAGCCCAATAAAATAAAGTTTGGGCCATTGCTTGATCAAATTTTGGCCACATTTTAGCCTCTGTGAAAGTCTCGCTACTGATTTTCATTTGTTTGTTGGCCATTTCCGGCAGTGAGGAAGTAGCAGCTACCTCCGAAGTCCAATCAGATCAACCGCAGCAGTAAGCGAGTACATATGGAAAGTGGGACTGTCAAAGCTTCGTCTCTGAGATGGCGAATTCTTCGTCAAGCTCTTCTTCGCCGGTCTCGATCTTCAGGTTCTTAGCTTCAATATCTCGTTCTCACTATATCTTCCTCGAATTAGTTTATCCGAACTGTGATTTGTGCTGTGCATGTTATTTATGTGTGAATGTTAATTGCGTAGATGAGCAATCAGAGTTTGATATTAAGCGTATTTCTAGAAAGTCGATGAATGGCTTTAATTTGATACCCTTTCATTTGGTGAGCGACGATGTTGACAATAAACAATCGAGGGATGTTACTCACTGCTACAACTTGCCTATTCATGGTTCTTCCAAACTTTTCCTGACGTGAGTTCTCGGCCTTTTCTCTTTCATTTTGTTTTTTGTTTTTGTTTTTTCTAGTTTTGAATTTTAATTTAATTTAATTATCAAACAACACTAAAAACCCAATTTCTTTTTCCCTAAAATTAGTTGCTTGTTTCTCTCTAGATTAATTTTGAATGGTGCTTTACTTGAGTTTGCATTATTTGGTTGCTTCTAATTGCAAAAACTGTGCGGTTGCATTTTAGGGATAAATTGGTGCATTTTGTTGATATTGAAGCATTGTTTTTAGTAAAATATTCTTATTTTTCTATTGATGATCATAAAAGTTATGTAAAAGATCTTCTCGTAATGACATTCTTCTTAGTCCAACTTGAGATGTGTGTACTTTCAGCTTGATGTTTACTGTTCTATGCAGCCAAAGAGGGGATGACCATGCTAACGTCAATGATTTTGAGATTTGTAATAAATATGATATTGATAACACTGGGCTTGTGTGTAAGTTTCCCGCTACGAACTTCCTAAATTTCTTTGTTCATACATGCCATGTTTATGAAATATCAGTCTTTCCCCCCCCCTAGTATATGTCACTGTAAGTGCTATGTTTAAGCTGTTATTCTCCTTTTTTATTTCGTTATTTTATTTACTTGAAGTAAGAATCAACAGTTTATCCTTATTGGTTCTCATCTTTCTGTGAAAATCATGGAGTATTTTCTATTGCTCTTACACTTATGGTTGAATATTTTAAACCTTTTGCAGATAGACCATAGCTGATATCGATGATATATCAACACCATAAGTTTTACAATGCTTCATATCTATGCTGTAAATTACTTGCCTTTCATGTTTTGTACACCTTCACAATTTTCTTCTCTATGAGCGTGATGAATACAACCATTGGTATAGCAAAATCTAATGGATCAAGTCAAATCCATGGCAAACAAGGGATAAACCCGGAAAGGGAGAAAAACTTTTTCTATTATAAAATATGATATTCAAAGTTTTTCTATTATATGCTATCCATTACTTATATATATATCCTATTATTAATTATGACATCATAATAAAAATAATAATAAAATAAGAAATAGCCAACTAGACTATTATATACTATTAATATGTGTTATTTGGCTTACATCAGTTCACCATTCTTTGAAAAGAACTCGTCCTCGAGTCCTTGTGAGAATGGTGGGCTCCAATCAAAAAATTTCTTCGAACCTCGTTTCAGTAGTAACATAATCTTCCAAATGAGTGCAACAAATTTTCACATAAATTTTCTTTGTTCTTGTCTTGACTTTTTGCTTTAAAATCTTTTCACACTAATTTTCAGCAAATCAACTCCTTGTAAATTAGTGGGAACTTGTATCTTCATTTCAAGCTTTTGAGATAAAATTTGCTTGCATTTGGAATTAAAACTAGGTTGGACTTCATGAAACAAATGGGCTTGTTTTAGGTTCAATTTCTGTTGGGCTTAGTCCAAATTTTCTTGGCCAGTTCATTGCCAAGCTTTCACTTGACCAGAGGCAGTTTCGAGAAAGATGTGAGATGAACAAGCCTCCACCGCTAGTACCTTTTGGGAAGGATGGCCGACAACACCTCCATCATTTGTGATGTTTGCCGTCGGTTGCTTGGTTCTCCAGTGACTGTTGATGTTGTTGCCATCTCCTAAAGGAAAGTCTTGTTCATCCGACGATGGAGATCCCACGAGGACTTGCCTCATATTCACGTCGTTAGCCTTGCCAACACAGATGAGGACTTCTACCACCACCGACTGTCGAGAAGTCGCCGCCACCTGTGGTTTATCCTCAGTAGCTTTTGAGGATGCCTTGGCTGCTGCTGTTGGTGGTGTCCGAGCACCCAAACCTCGAACATTGAAGCTCGAAGTTGGTGTTTCTGATACTCGTTGCTGCTCATGTTGGAATTGAGTAGTGGGAATTTGTGGTTGGGTTATGTTTTTCGGTACTTCATTTCCACTACAAATATGTTCCAGATTGTGCTTTGATTTTCTAGAAAACTAATTGAATTTTTCATCAAATTTTTGTTCATGCTCTAGGAACATATTTTGCATCACCTGAATAATGAATTCTTCTCTGTGTGTAAGCTGATTTTTCTATGTAGATATTTTGGGTGTGGGTTTGAAAATGCTGGTATAGATGTTGGGGGGATGATGGTTGTTATGGGTACTTTGGGTGAGTGGGTTGAGGAACTCATGGATTGGATGGGTGCTGACTGATAATGATATGGAGAAGAAGGTGGGTAATGGATGTAGGTGTGGTAGGGTGGAGAAGACAGTCGTTGGTGGGCATTCCACCGTACATAATCATTCCTTCATCAAATGAATCTCTAGCTCCATTTTCATGAAGCTTTTAATCCACTTTAAAGCCTTGCACTTTATGTTCTTTGACAATGAAGCTGCTCCAAATGCCATCCATGGTTATCGCACCTTTAAGAACGACCGAGGGTTTTGATACCAAATTGGTGCAACGGAATGGAATGGATTAAGCCAAATCCATGGAAAACAAGAGACAAACCCAAAAAGGGAGAAAAACTTTCTCTATTATAAAATATGATATTCAAAGTCTCTCTATTACATGTTATCTATCATTTATATATAACTTACTGTTAATTATGACATCATAATAAAAATAATAAAATAAGAAATAGCCAATTAGACTATTCTAAACTATTCTATACTGTTTATATGTGTTATTTGGCCTACATCAACCATACTTTGCATGTTATTGTGCTTATAACTTCAAGATGTCTTTTTAGGTCAGTGGCCATCAGAAGATGTTCTTGCTTACTTTTGCCTGTCACATGCCAGCCTGTTCAGGTTTGTACTTCTAGCTATGACTTCCCTTTCAAATTTTTAGCTTCATTGTGACAACGTAAGGTCTGCATTCTCTTTTGATCATTATTTTCATTTATGTATTTTCTCTGCTTTCCCTCTATTGTTTTTCCAGGTCCAAAAGGGTTATTGAACTTGGGTCTGGCTATGGGTTAGCTGGTTTAGTTATAGCAGCAGTTACTGAGGCATCAGAAGTTATTATCTCAGATGGAAATCCTCAAGTAGTTGAGTGTATCCGTTTTATTCAATTGGGGATAGCAGTCAGCTTTAATAAGAGATTAGATGTTGCATTTCTTTTTTCTGCTTTATAATTTAATGTTATGTTGATATTTTCTTCCGGATAATCTAAACCTTCTATCTACCCAAGAAAAAAAATTTATACCTTGCAGTTCCTTAGTGTCTAAGATATTGAGCGTAATATCAATTTCAACTCTGGAGCATTTGGCAATACAAGAGTGAAGTCCATGATGCTGCATTGGAATCAGGATGAAAACTCAACTCTTTCCAACTGTTTTGATCTAATTGTCTCAAGCGATTGGTGTGTTCTATTGGTTTTGACTACATATTTGTTCAGCATTCATCATGGTTATTTCTTTTTCATTAATCATCTGAAAGAAAAGATACCATATGACATTTTCCAATTGTTGTCCTACCACTTTTTCTTCTTTAATGAAAAGAGCAAGGAATTGTCTTATTTTGACAGTATGGTGATACTTGTGATGGACTCCAATCTGTACAATTCCACGGCATTTAAATTCTCAAATAAATGCTTCTTTCTTATGTCACTAGTGTGTTTGTTGCTAACATTTTTAATGACTAGGAAATTCATAGATCCCTAAGTTATCTTCAACGGTTCATAAAAGGGTACTTACATAATGCATGAAAAAACACCGCACACGCTTGCATGCACAAAGAAATGTTCACATTAAATCTTTATACCCTATTATCTTCTTTATTCTTTAACTTGATGTGATTTTATTGCAGCACCTTCTTTAAGGAATTCCATAAAGGGCTTGCTCAAATTGTCAAACTCTTGCTAAAAGGGGTGGGGCCATCTGAAGCTATTTTTTTCAGTCCTAAAAGAGGCAATTCATTGGACAGGTTCCTTGTGGAAATCAAAGACAATGACTTGCAGTTCACAATAACAGAGAACTATGATTCAGAAGTTTGGAAGCGTCATCTGAGGTTTATGAATGGTGAGGACTCCTGGCCGAGCTATGAGAAGGATCATTGCTATCCATTACTGGTCAGAATCACTCTATGAACTCTTGGAATCCATTCCTTTGTTATTTGTAAATATTTCTGACAATCTAAAAACAGTGAAAAGAAGAATTATTTAATGTCAATAGTCCTTGTCATTGTATTTATTTAGTGAAATTGAGAGATATCTGGACGTGTAAAAACTAATTTGGTGCTACTGTTCTCGCTATTGGTGGATCCCATGGTCACTAAAACTACATTATCTTCAAAGCATCATCTTGTAGGACCTTAATGATCAATGGTTCACCAATTGCAATGGAAAGTATGAATTTAGTATTTTTCGTTTTTAGTATTGTTTGGACACTAGACTGAAACTTTTGACTGAAGATTCCTAATCTTTTTTTGGCCATGTAGGCATTGAAGTTTTAAATTATTCCTCTATTTGTATTGCACGTTGCATACATTTGGATTTCACAAACTCTGACTTTTCGAGATTATGATGCCATATATCATTCAAAGAGTGGGTGTAAGTGCAAACATGTGAGCTAACATTCCTCGTCAAATGTGACCCTTGTTGCTCCAAGCTCTTTCAGGTGGTAAATAAGAGTGCTTCATAACTCAAAGTCCCTACAGAGGCATTAATTTCCCTCTCCGATGTGTGCTTATCAATTGATAAAAAAAAAGAAAAAGAAGAGTTATGCTCGGGTTTTATGTTAATGGACTCTTTTATGATATTGAGTGTCCTAAATTTTTGGATATGTATCGGACACCTTTTTTTTTCTTCATTTTTCGTTATAGTGTTAGTACCTACACCATTTTTATATCGTGTCTGTTGTCCGTTAAATACGGATATATCTTGAAAATTGTAGAGTTCATGGAACATAGGTGAGGGATTATGTGTCCATAGGAAGGTGGTATTTATTAGCATCTGTGGAGCAGCTGAAAAGAGTAACTTGACAACAAATCAACAATATGCTTACGAAGGCGGTCACTTTTGAAAGAGGTACTATGATATTACCATTCTCTACTTCTAAAGCTTCTTTGTTAGTAGTAATATATTAGTTTATGGATTTGTTTAATTTCGAGTATGTTTCCTTCTTTTTGTTGGCCAAATTTTGTTGCTTAATTATTTGCACAATACTTTTACGTTCCATATCACCATTTTTTTTGTTCTTTTTCTTTCGTATACTTTTCGCGTTTGATACTTTTTTTTCCAGGGCCTACAATCAACTAATATTCTGTTCACATAGCTTTCTGAGTTGGGTGCAATGTGAAAAAGTTGGAAATGCAAAGCACCACAGTCATCATGTTATCTTCAAGAGAAAAGTTGGAAAGGTCTAATTTTGCTTTCTTTTCTGATCTTTTTGTTATTCTCTTTTTAGCATTATTTGCTTCTCTATTAATAACGATCGTTCACATATTTGTTTGTGGAGATTAATGCACATTTGCCGACTATCAATAGTCACATACTTCTCTTCAGCTTTTAGGTCAAATTATATTAAAATTGTGGTTGACCTAGTGGTTTTTATAAGACTCGTCATTAAAATCATATGTTCGAAGCACTTGTGTATTTTTTTATCTAATAAATACTATATAATTAAACAATTGTCAGTTCTGACTATGAAGACACTGCTACAAGCAAGAACAACCGCCAACCATTTTCTAGTGGACACTGGACACGACTCACAAGTAGATTGATGAGCCTTTAGAAATGCCACTTTGTTTTGGCTATGAATATATAATAAATTAAAAAGAATCATTATTTTATATTATTTAATTATTTATAATGTCATCCATTGTCTTTATCTGAGGTTAAAAAATTATGCCAAAATAGTCCAATATTGTTTGGCATGTCACTCTAGTGGGTCAGATGAGGTGAAACAATTAAAGTGGCATCTTGATATGTTGTGTTGGCAATTTTTGACATGAATTACAAACTTGACATAAATTTAAAGATTTTAAATAAATTTGAGTGAAGGTTAAATGGGTTGGATTGTAAATAAATTAACTCATTTTAATATATTTATTAAATAGGTTGTATTTCGAGTAAAATGAGTTATATTTGAACGTGTTAGCTCAACAAAAATTGCACTATAACATTTGAATTCAGCATACATTCGAGGTTTTTAAATATGTTATGTTTGAGTTAAGATTAAATAAATGGGTCATAGGTGGATCTGTCTTAACTTATTTGTTAAATTATTTAGGATTAAACATGTCTAGTCATAATCGAATAGACTTGAAACCTATCCTAAACCTAAATTATCCATTTATTAGCTTCGTCTATTTCCTAGAAGAAAAAAAATCGAATATCAATCCACGTCATGATCTATAATAGAAGTGTGGATTGCTACCATTGGATCTTGGGAAAGTTTGGGGATAAATTAAAAACACCTCCACTATGTTAGTTATCCCTAGTTTAATAATTTAAGCCAGATTGGTCTTATTCACAAGATATTATCATCCATTATTTATAGAGTGAATGACGCAAATGGTCTATCAAACCATCACCAATTTTTGCTTTATTCGGACTCTTTGTTGCTGCCTTTTTGACATGCAATGACTATAACGTGATATTCTCTCAATAGTTCAATTCAACGTAGATTTGATTTCACGAGAGTAAAACATCTATGTCCTCTTTAAATTTCTCTAAATATCTCCAAATAATATAATTTTTTTTTTGAAAATAAAAAAATAAATAAAAGAAAAGAAAGTATTACCGTTAATGGACTAACTGCTAGAATTCTTAAGAAAATAAATTGTTGAATGTAATGTGTATATTACAAACGTTACATAGTATAATATATATACAAAGAATAGCTAGCTCTACTATTAAGGCTGAAGATGTGATCTACTCTAATTTAGTAAGTAAAGATATTATGAATATTTACAAAGATATTATGGCAAGTAAAGATATTATAAATATTTACAAAGATATTTCTTAATACTCCCCCTCAAGTTGGAGAGTGAATATCATGAAATCCCAACTTGTCACGCAATGTCTGATAGGAACACTTTGGGTGATATTTTTAATGTATTTCCTTACTTATTTGGTTACACTTTGATCTTAATTGTGTTACTTTTAACTTAGTCATTGGTATGTAAAAATGAGCAAAAATGAAGTTTTTGAGTTTTGCTTTTCTTATAAATTCTTAATTCTTTTGTAAGGAATCTGCATTATCATCATCAAATTGGAGAGTTTAGGGCTTGTTATACTTGAAAAGGAAGGAGTGGAGGCCAAGAGACAATCAAATAAAACTCAAATTTGAAGGAAATCAGAATTTTGACAGATTTCGTAGTCCAACTTCGCGGGGCTCTACCAGACAATTCAGAAGTCCAAAAATCATGAATGAGGTGTCATTGGAAAGCCCTACATGTCAAGTTTCCAGAACCTCCAAGAACTTGATCATATCTATTTTGATGGCTGAGATATTCCCGTTTAGTAATCGAGAGTCAATCTGTCTAAAAACTTGGATTTTGAATTCAACTCAAAAGAGCACACCAAGTCTCACATCAAAATTAAAGCAAAGATTAGTAGAAAATTATCCTATAAATGAGGTATAATGAGTCCCACATTGGAAAAAGAAGAGAAGATAGCCAACCAATTCTCCTATATAAGGAGCAAGGCTCCATTTCTCAAAATCATCTCTTCATTTGCATTAACCTTAGAGTAAAAGATTATTATCAAGATTTCTCAAGAATGTAAGGATCATCATCAAGACTTCTCAAGCTTCAAAAGTGTAATATTTATGTTTATTGTTTTTAATTATTTTTGTTATTGTATTGAAGTTATTTGTTTTGGATTCTTTTATTGAAAATATGATTTATTTGCTATATGTCTTGTTTATTTTCATATTTGATTAAAGCATTAAATTTGATTGTTAATGATATGTAGTTATGAATTCATGAACTATGATTATGTGTAAGAATTTTCACTCTAATTTAGATATGTAGTCTTATATGGTTCAAAACATATAGGGTTTATATATCATTGGTAGTTAGTAGTACTACATATGAACGTTTTCTATGTAGTGATGAAAAGTATCATATTACCTATTAGGATTCTCATAGGGCAATTCTTATGAGGTTCTAATCAAAAGGTGAGACTTGTAAAAGTATGTGTGAGGATTGCAAGGTAATTATTTATGGTTTGACACCCATAGTCTTAGCTTGTATTTGAACTATATTCATGAAAGCATAATGATCTACTTTGATTTTCACATGGTTAGACGTTTCTGCTATGTTTAAGTCGGGTAAAATATATAGGTAATGGACGTTTCCTATATCTTAGAAAATTTAGAAAAATATGTTGGGCATTTGAGGTCGTTGCCCTTATAATCAAGGGTTCGCTTCTTATGCATGCTTATGGGATTGAATTTGTTGCTATTAGTCATGACAATCTGATTGAATGCTTGGTTATCTATGGTTGTGTGAATGGAGATGATCACTTGTATATAATTTTTGTTTTGTTTTTAGTTAAAAACCTATTCCAAAACCCTATAAATTCTTGTACACATTATATATTTGTGAATATTTATTATGCTAACACTTATTGTAGGTGTCCCTTCAGTCCCCGGTCCCTAACGATCTCTTATTTGTCCATTACTACATTGATAGGGTTATTGATATGTAAGTAATTGCAGGTTTATCAAATGGTGTCGTTGCCGGGGATTGAAAAATCTCTAACTTTAAGTGTAAATGATTTTTGTGTTGTTATTAGAGTTTTTGTTTTGTGTGTTGCATGGTTGTTTCAAATTTTGTATCATGCTTGCCTAAATTTCGATATCATATGTAAATTGTATCATCTTATTTTTGTTTCTTGTTGTGAGTTTAGATAAATATTTTATTGTTGCAAGTGTGTAAAATCGTATGAGTAGACAAGGGCACTCTTGTTAATATTGGCCTTAACCCTTCATTTGTATCCTACTAAGGACTCTTGAGGTTGAGGGCAGCCTTTATTAACACTTGGAGAACTGTCTAACACATAAGTTGATTTCTTAGCTGAGTAAGGAGCATTTATGGGTGGTGTCTAGAAAAGGACCCTTGGTGACAAGTTTTAAATTGGATCTCAGAGATGCTATAGACCGTGCAAAACCACTATGTGGGAGTAGCCAATCGGGGCTTTGACCTCAATTAATTGAGTAGCCTCCGTAGCATAATGAGTCCTCCCTCTCGCTTATTCCTAATCTGGCCATTCATGCTCTCTAAAACAAAGGAAAGAAACTTATGTCTAGGCAACTATCCCTATATCGTAGCTCACCAATAGTAGTGGATTCTATTGGGATCGACTTACAACTTGGAATCAATAGAGATATTAACTAAGTTCATTTCATGTAAAAATTATTGTTTGTATACTTAAGTTATATCAAATTAAACATGACCTTGTCAAGGGTAGTTGTTCTGTAGTCCCATTGCACAATGAAGTTCTCTATTCTAGTACCTAAGTGTTAAAGTTAAAACTAAAATAGACATAGGAGCAAAGATCCTTCATCTCATTTCAAAACTGGTTTAAATGTCTAAATAAGGGATCATTGTTTGCTTTTCTTAGTGATTTTCGTTACTAACTTATCTAGTTTTGTAGGTATAACTCTCCATGCCTTATTAGAAGAAGAGGAAGAATCCCTGAACCAGAAGGTATAACTTTTCATGCACACAAAAAGGAACTCACAAGGTGAACTAAGGCCTCTGGACAACGAGTTAGAAAGGACAATTCAGAAAATAAGAGCACACAAAGGCGAGTAGTCACATCTCAAGAAGAAAGTGTTTGTGTGGGTGAGTCTGAGAGTTCAAGGGTACATCAAGAAGAGCACGTATTAGTAGAGATTGAAGAAGAAGAAGAGGAGGAATAAGTAGTAATTCAAATTCCAATGGCTCAAACAATTCGAGCTTTATCCAATCCAGTTGTAGGAGGAGCTGCACCTCTTTGTATCACTTATCCTAATCCTGGAAATGGACTTACAGCTGAGATTGAATTGAAGAGTGGATTCTTGCATCATCTACCCAAGTTTCATGGACTCAATAATGAAGATCCAAATTACCATTTGAAAGAGTTTGAGTTCATATGTGGAAGCATGTGCCCTAAGGCAGCTGACCCTAATATTCTAAGGATGAAAGCCTTCCCATTCTCTTTGGAAGGCAAGGCTAGGACATGGTTGTTCGAGCTAGAGTTTAACACTATCAACACTTGGGAGAGGATGAAGGCTGAATTTCTGACCAAGTACTTCCCAGCTTCTAAGGTCACTATCTTGAGGAAGAAAATAAGTGGAATTCAACAAAGTTCTGATGAAACCTTCTGCACTTATTGGGAGAGATTTAAGGCATTGGCAGCAGCATGCCCTAACCATGGATATAGAGAAGATGCTCTCCTAACATATTTCTATGAAGGACTTGACACTTCCGAAAGGAGTCTCTTAGATGCTGCTGCTCAAGGATCTTTCCTAGATAAGACACCAGTAGATGCTAAGGAACTTTTGGCTAAACGTGCTCTAAATTGTCAACAATATGAGGGAGCCAACTCTACTAGGGATGGTATTAAGGTGAACTCTAACTCTGCTCTTGAAAAGAAGGTGAACGAAATATCGACCATGTTAGCCCAAATGATGCAAACAAACCAAGGAGTCCCCATGGCACAAATGTGTGGTGTGTGTTCTATACAAGGGCATCCAACAGATCAATGCCCTCAACTAATTCAGAATGGAGGATGGGAGACCTTAAATGCTATTGGCTTTCAAGGGAATCCAGGAGGACAAAGGTACAATCCCTTCTCAAACACTTACAATCCAGGGCTTAAAGATCACCCCAACTTTAGATGGTCCAACAATGATAATGTTTTGAACCCTCAACAACAAGGGCAACCCTTCTCACGCCCTTCGGGTTTGTATACAAGGCCTCACGTACCTCAAACTTTTGGTCCTATAAATTCTACTAAAGTTAACTATGATGATATCTTAAAGTCTCTTGCTCAAGGGCAACAGAGTCTAATAAATGTCACTGAGGCTTTAGCTACAGGTCAGAAATCCCATTCCATTGAACTTACAGATATCAATAAGCAATTGGGACCAGTAGTGGATTTCATGGGGAAGATTCATGAGACTGGGAAACTACCAAGCCAAACTGAACCCAACCCTATCATAGAACATGCCAAGGTGATGGAAACTCGAAGTGGTAAAGTTTTACAAGATCTTTCAAAAGCCCAGAAGAAATCCCAAGTGACCCTTATTAACGATGAGAACATTGAAGCCCGACAAAATGGACTAGAAGTAGACCCTGCTACTTCAAAGGTCGAAACTCAACCACCCAAGAACTCTGGGGTGTCAAAAGGTAACAATGTTAACTCTGAGAATTCAGTTAACATTAACAAGTTTGCTCGTGTTCCCTTTCCTAACAGATTTGCAAAGACCAAGAAGGATGAGTCTGATCAAGCCATTCTCGAAATTTTTAAAAAGGTGGAAGTGAACATGCCTTTGATTGAATGTCTCAAGCAAGTACCTAAGTATACCATGTTTCTTAAGGATCTATGCATCACAAGGAGGCAAACTCATGATAAAGAGGTAGTAAAAATGAATGAAACAATGTTTGCAATCTTGCAAAGGAAATTGCCTCCTAAGTTGAAGGATCCAGGGAGTTTTTCTGTCCCTTGTGTGATTGGCAACACTAGGTTTGAGAATGTTATGCTAGACTTAGGAGCATCCATCAATGTTATGCCTTATAGTATTTATCAATCTCTAGGTCTAAGAGCATTAAAGAAAGATAAGGTTATCATTCAATTGGCTGATCGATCTAACAAACACCATTGGGGTATGTAGAAGATGTTCTTGTGCAGGTTAATGAACTCATCTTTCCTGCAGATTTCTACATTCTAGACATGGAAGACTCGCCTATGGAATCAACTCCAATGCTCTTAGGGCGACCTTTCATGAGAACAGCAAGAACAAAAATTGATGTATATGAAGGATCACTCACCATGGAGTTTGAGGGAGAAATAATAAACTTCAACATCTTCGAAGCTATGAGGTATCCACTTTATGAGGTTAAACCCCGTTGTTCTGTTGATATGCTAGATGAACTGGCACAAAGGTTCTCTAAAGCCATGAACGAAGATGAGTTGGCAACAATTATCTCTCAAGGAGTTGGATACAATGAGAAAGGCGAAATGACGCCAATAGATGAGTTATTGGAGGACATTGAACCATTTGTGATTGAAACTATAGCCTCCCTTGAGAATCAGCATGTTCGAACTACACCAAGGTATGGCTCTCTATCTTTAGCTATTCCTATTTCTACTAACACGTTGTTACCTTCAATTGAGCAGGCTCTAGAACTTGAACTCAAGCCTCTACCTGACCACTTGAAGTATGCATATTTGGGAGAAAATGAGACCTTACCGGTCATTGTGTCGTCAAAATTGGAGGATAGACAAGAAGCAAAGCTCATGGAAGTGTTAAAGAAGTATAAAACTGCAATTGATTGGACCTTGGCAGATATCAAGGGAATTAGTCCAACAACTTATGTCCACAGAATTTTGCTAGAAGATGGCGCCAAGCCTACCATAGAGGCCCAAGGATGTCTCAATCGCCCTATGATGGAGGTAGTGAAGAAGGAGATTATCAAGCTCTTAGATTGCGGAGTCATTTACCCTATCTCTGACAGCAAATGGGTCTCTCCAATTCAAGTTGTTCCCAAGAAAAGTGGTGTGACTGTTGTAAAGAATGTTGATAATGAGCTTGTACCTCAAAGAGTTGTTACTGGATTTTGTATATGCATTGATTATAGGAAGCTCAATGCCACCACAAGGAAGGACCACTTTCCCTTACCCTTCATTGATCAGATGCTCGAAAGGTTAGCTGGTTATCCTTTCTATTGTTTCTTGGATGGTTATAGTGGTTATAATCAAATTTGTATCTTTCAAGGGATTATTCTAGGCCATATAGTGTCTGCTAGAAGGATTGAGGTAGATAAGGCTAAAGTTGATCTTGTGTGTCACTTACCTTGCCCCACAACTGTGAGGGAAGTTCGTTCCTTTCTTGGTTATGTAGCACTTAAATACCTCATGACAAAGAAGGATTCAAAGCCAAGGCTAATCAGATGGGTGCTTCTACTTTAGGAGTTCGATTTTGAGATCAAGGATAAGAAGGGAAGCGAGAACGTCGTGGCTGATCACTTAAGTAGAATTGCTCATGAGGTTGAAGCCCTACCATTGCAAGAATCATTCCCAGATGAGCAACTCTTTAGGATTGAGGTAATGGATCCTTGGTATGTAGACATTGTTAATTATATTGTAACTAAGGAATTCCCTGCTGATTTACCTCATGCTAGTAGAGAGAGACTTAAGTCTCAAGCTAGGCATTATATGTGGGATGAACCCTATTTGTGGATGATGAATACTATTTTGACCTACTATTTGTTATGTTTTTAAGTATCTATTTTGCATTTAATCTCAATATAATCTTGTTTTGGAGGGTATTTTATTGTTTTGTAGGTCAAAGTAGGTTTGGGAAGAAACGTGGAAAAAGAGAGCAAAAGTGTTTAAAAATGTAAGCATTACATTGAGGGACGTAAGCCTTACATCGAGAATCAGCAAAGCATGTACATACATGTACATACCATGTACACTGTTACATGCAAGGCGCGCCGCGGCGAAGGAATTGTGTGCCGCGGCGAGAGGCTCTTGAGTTGAAACATGAAAATCATCAAAACATTGCGCGCCGCGGCGAGGAAAAGTTATGCCGCGGCGAGGAGGTTTCTGCTTTGGACCCAAAATCATGAACACATTGCGCGCCGCGGCGAGGAAAAGTTATGCCGCGGCGGGGAGGTTTCTGTTTTTATTCGTAAATCAATATCACATGTGCGCCGCGGCATGGAAAAAGGTGGGCCGCGGCGCGCGCGCGCGGATTGGACTCCTCCTGGGCCACGAGATTTACAGATTGATTGGAAACCCTTACAAGAAAAGAAAAAAAACCTAATTGGACACAACATTCTCTCCAGCCTCCAACATTTTTGAGATTATTCAGCCTCCACCAACTCGTGAACAGTAGCATGAATAGTACTTTTCTTCTTCTTCTCCACATTCTTTAGAGAGAAAATTACTCCATTAATGCTCCTCCATTGAAGCTCCATCAACAATCCTGAAGAAGGTGATCATCCAACTTCAAGGGGCTTGTTTTAAAAGTGGAAGTGGGGTAATTTATTGTTTGTAATTTCTCTTCTCTTTAAGAACTCATAGAATGTTATTTGTAATGAAAAATATTGATTTGGATTTCATTATGAGTAGCTAAACTCTTTATGTGTGGGATTTTGGTAATGTAACTATGATTGGATGATTGATTGTGTGGATAATTTTATGATTAAGTAATTTAATTCATGGTCATTGTTCTTAATACGTATGTTCATTCAATTATTTCTGGCCAATTTGATTTGTGAATGTATGAAACATTTTAGGATTGAGTTTTAGAAACGCCATCTGAATTCAATTGAGCACTCTTGAGCATGAGCTTAGTTTAAGTGCATTGATTTGTCTTGAATTAGGGGATTAAACTATTTTCCTAGGTTTAAGGCTAATTAACTAATTAACGATCTGGATCAAAGAAGCTAATTAGTTAATTAAGGGAAAATCACCATTGATTTGGGATTTTCTAGGGTTAGAGAAAATAATCATTAAATTCTACTTTTTCGTGCTTAATTGTCAAAACCACATAAATCAACTCATCCATAATTAGTTTACTAACCAATTTCCCACACTCGTTCATCTCATCGTTTCAACAAAACTTTCACGCATTTACTTTTATTGTTTTAGGATTTTTTTATGATTTTAGAAACCATTTACAAAACCAACCTTCGATTAGAGTGTTTAGAATTTATTTTATTGTTACGTTTTGGATTACATTTGACTCTTTTAAAAACCACCGCAATTCCTTTGAGAGACGATCTCGGGAGTATACTTGTCGCTTACTACAAGTGACTCGTGCACTTGCGAGCTTTTATAAATTACAAAATTTGGTTATCAAGTTTTTGTGCATCAGTGGAAACATTGTGTTGATTAAATAATTAGGAGATGTGTCCCTGATCCTGAACAAAGATCCATACTTGCATTTTGCCGTTCTGAATCTTGTGGTGGCCATTTTGGAGCTCGTAAGACAGCCCTTAAGGTGCTAGATAGTGGATTTTATTGGCCTACCACTTTTAGGGATGCATATAAATATTGCATGACGTGTGCTCGATGTTAAAGGATAGGACACATTAGTCCACGAGATTAAATGCCTCTGCTTAATGTGAGTGCTGTGAAAATTTTTGATATATGGGGAATTGATTTCATGGGACCTTTCCCTTCCTCAATCATGTATATTTTGTTAGCTGTGGATTATGTCTCAAAGTGGGTGGAAGCAAAAGCCACTCAGACTAATGATTCTAAAGTTATTGCAGGATTTTTAAGGACTAACATATTTAGCAGGTTTGGAATGCCTCAAGTGCTCATTAGTGATGGTGGTTCTCACTTTTGCAATCGGACGATTGAAGCTTTGCTTAAGAAATATCACATCACACATAAGGTTGGAACGCCTTATCATCCACAAACTAGTGGACAAGCTGAAGTTTCAAATCGAGAAATCAAGAGAATTTTGGAAAAGACTGTCGGGCCAACACGAAAGGATTAGAGTTTCAGACTTGATGATGCATTATGGACGTATCGGACAGCTTACAAAATACCAATTGGGATGTCTCCATTTAGAGTGGTTTATAGGAAAGCTTGTTATCTACCAGTTGAGCTTGAACATAAAGCATGGTGGGCAGTGAAGAAATTTAATGTGGATATTGATGAAGCAGATCTGCATAGTTCAGCTGAATGAGCTTGAGGAGATAAGAAATGAAGCCTATGACTCTGCATGGTTGTACAAGGAACGGACTAAGGCATTTCATGATAAGATGATTAGAAGAAAGTATTTCACCATAGGACTGAAAGTCCTTCTCTACCATTCCAGACTTAAACTTTTTCCTGGTAAGTTGCATTCTAGATGGATTGGACCGTTTGTTGTTACTAATGTTTTTCCCCATGGAGCAGTGCAGATAAAGAGTACAATAACAGGAAATGAGTTCAAGGTGAATGGCCATCGATTGAAACCTTACTATAAGAGTTTTGAGGAGCAAGCTGTGGAGGAAATGAATCTTAAAAACCCGCCATCTATTTAATAAGTGCGAATGAAGAGTCTAGGCTGAAGACTATAAACATTAACTGCTACTTTGGAGGCAACCCAATTCATTCAGAAGCTGTGGATGAGCCATCAAAAGCAGATTTACAATTCGATCCCTCTACTTCTTTTGACTGAACTATATATGTTATTCAATTATTTTATTTGCTTTTTATTGTGTTTGTTTTATTGTGAATACCTTCACCATTTTTATATTCTATATAACATGCTTTATTCTGTTACATTGAGGACAATGTAGAGTTTAGGTGTGGGGGAGGGATTTACATGTTGGTGTGTTTTTAATTCATCTTTTAACAAAATCTATAAAAAAAAAAAATTATTATTCCTTATTGTTTAGGTTAGTTTTGAGTCTATTTGTTTTGTTTTGAGTCTTAGGATGCCCTTAACTATCTAGGATGAGCATATCTTTGAAATTATGGTTGAAAGATGAACACAAGATCAAAATGATTTCTACATGCTATTCTTTGGTTAATTGGGAATCATATGACTTGTAGTAGATAAGGAGTTGAACTTTGGTACAGATTTTGAGCATGCTAAGACTTGTTTTGATTCATATGGACCCTTATGTGAGCTTTTGAGCCTATATATGCATTCTTTTTTAGAGTTGATATGAAATCATAAATTTTTTGGCTATAATCTATTGTTAAACCTCATTGTTCCTTCAAATTTGATCGATTGCATGTCATAGAATTACAATAGACTAGAGAGTTTACTAGAACTTGTTTCTGTGATTTTCAAAGCTTTGAATCATAATATGCCCTAATTTTGGAAAGGATAAAGGCACCTAGGATATCCACCATTGCTAAATTACCTTGTGTCTCCATTCGTGTTCACAAGATGCACACCTGTTAGTTTTAACTCCATTGAGCTTTACATGTGAATAACCTTTGTTTCATTAACCTTAATATCTCTCTACCATGAGTTTAGTGTAGTATACCTTTACCCTGATCAAGTAGGGCATAACTTTATTATCTTTGTGGGGATGTGTCATAAAACAAGTGTGGAGGTGTTAAAAGAAAAGGCAAAAAGAAAAAGAAAATTCATTGTGAGCCGTGAAGTTTGAAAAAGAAATAGAAAAGAAAAGTATTTGCTATAAAAAAAAATAGTGGGATCAGGTTGTATCATTTAAATGAAAGTCATGTCCTAATTTTTGATGTATGCTTGTTCCCACATTAAAGAATGATGTTTGTGCCTAACATCATGGAATCTTGCCCTTAATGGTGTTATAAGATGGCTTATATGTGCTCTGCTAGATCTTTGAATTCTTTATCTATTCATTTCATAAAACCCTAGCCTAACCCTATTACAACCCTTATCAAGTCCTTTTTGATCCTTAAAATGGGCAACCCTTGATCTGTTGGAGATTATTCACAGAAATGAACATATGGTTAAGGTCTATTTGTGCATGTAATTGATATCCTTCATGAGGTTTATTAAATTTTTTTTTGCTCTCACTAAAGTGCCTTTGTTTCTTATATATGTGAGTTATTTGTTGCCTTACAATTTGTTATCTCACATATCATTGAGTAAAAAGCTTTTAAGCATGGGCCTTACATCTAAGCGAAAATAGAGTGCATACCTTGGTGAGGATAAATCTAAACTTGTCTGAAACATGTTGAGCTCCATTGATTCATCATTGTTCTACCATGTCTTACTTGCTCATATGAGGATTATGCATGTCAATTAAACTCTCGAATTTCTTGTTTTGATTTTTGATTAAGTGTTAAAATCTTGATGCCATAAGAGTACGGATTTTGAGACAAATGTTAAGGGCAATAAAGTTAGTTTATTAGTATTTTTTTGAGTCTGTTAGTAAATGAAGGTCTTGGTTGATGTCTTGCTGAGGGACTAGCAAAAGCTAAGTGTGGGGGAATTTGATAGGAACACTTTTTGTGACATTTTTAATGTATTTCCTTACTTATTTGGTTACACTTTGATCTTAATTGTGTTACTTTTAAGTTAGTTTGTTGAAATGAGTCCCTAGATAGCATTGGTGTGTAAAAATGAGCAAAAATGAAGTTTTTAAGCTTTTCTTGTTTAATGTAACTTTTCTTTTCTTATAAATTCTTAATTCTTTTGTAGGAAATCTGCATTATCATCATCAAATTGGAGAGTTTAAGGCTTGTTACACTTGAAAAGGAAGGAGTGGAGGCCAAGAGACAATCAAATAAAACTCAAATTTGAAGAAAATCGAAATTTTGACAGATTTCGTAGTCCAACTTCGCGGGGCTCTACCAGACAACTCAAAAGTCCAAAAATCATGAATGAGGTGTCATTAGAAATCCCTACATGTCTAGTTTCCAGAACCTCCAAGAACTTGATCATATCTATTTTGATGGCTGAGATGTTCCTGTTTTAGTAATCGAGGGTCAATCTGTCCGAAAACTTGGATTTTGATTTCAACTCAAAAGAGCACACCAAGTCCCACATCGAAATTAAAGCAAAGATTAGCAGAAAATTATCCTATAAAGGAGGTATAATGAGTCCCACATTGGAAAAAAAAGAGAAGATAGCCAACCAATTCTCCTATATAAGGAGCAAGGCTCCACTTCTCAAAATCATCTCTTCATTTGCATTAACCTTAGAGTAAAAGATTATTATCAAGATTTCTCAAGAACGTAAGGATCATCATCAAGACTTCTCAAGCTTCAAAAGTGTAATATTTATGTTTATTTTTTTTAATTATTTTTGTTATTGTATTGAAGTTATTTGTTTTGAATTCTTTTATTGGAAATATGATTTATTTGCTATATGTCTTGTTTATTTTCATATTTGATTAAACCATTAAATTTGATTGTTAATGATATGTAGTTATGAATTCATGCACTATGATTATGTGTAAGAATTTTCACTCTAATTTAAATATGTAGTCTTATATGGTTCAAAACATATAGGGTTTATATATCATTGGTAGTTAGTAGTACTACATATGAACGTTTTCTATGTAGTGATAAAAAGTATCATATTACCTATTAGGATTCTCATAGGGCGATTCTTATGAGGTTCTAATCAAAAGGTGAGACTTGTAAAAGTGTGTGTGAGGATTGCAAGGTAATTATTTATGGTTTGACACCCATAGTCTTAGCTTGTATTCGAACTATATTCATGAAAGCTTAATGATCTACTTTGATTTACATGGTTAGACGTTTCTGCTATGTTTAAGTCGGGTAAAATATATAGGTAATGGACGTTTCCTATATCTTAGAGAATTTAGAAGAATATGTTGGGTCTTTGAGGTTGTTGCCCTTATTCTCAAGGGTTCGATTCTTATGCATGCTTATGGGATTGAATTCGTTGCTATTAGTCATGACAATCTGATTGAATGTTTGGTTATCTATGGTTGTGTGAATGGAGATGATCACTTGTATATAATTTTTGTTTTGCTTTTAGTTAAAAACCTATTCCAAAATCCCATAAATTCTTGTACACATTATATATTTGTGAATATTTATTATACTAACACTTATTGTAGGTGTCCCTTCAGTCCCCAATTCCTAACGATCCCTTATTTGTCCATTACTACATTGATAGGGTTATTGATAAGCAAGTAATTGCAGGTTTATCAATGTCACAAAATGATCCTTCCCTAAGGCCTTTGTAAAAATATCCGCCAATTGGAAGCGTGTAGGTACATACAATGGACTAATTATTCCAGCTTGTAATTTTTCTCGAACTATGTGACAATCAATTTCGATGTGCTTTGTACGCTCATGAAAAACAGGATTAGCAGCAATATACAAAGCTGACTGATTATCACAAAACAATGGTGCAGGAGCTGTCTGTGGTACTTTTAAATCCTGTAGTATAAAGCGTAACCAAGTCAGCTCCAAACATGTGTTGACCATAGCTCGATATTCAGCTTCTGCTGATGATCTTGGAACATTAGTTTGTTTCTTGGATTTCCATGAGATGAGTGAATTTCTAAGAAAAACACAATATCCCGTAACTGATCTTCTTATCGCACGACAACCTCCCCAGTCTGAATCACAAAAAGCCTTTAATGTAAGATTGTTGGTGGCAGAAAATAACAAACCCTGACCTGGAGCCCATTTTAGGTATTTAAGGACCCGTATGGTGGCATCCCAATGAGGTCTACGAGGCTGATGCATGAATTGACTTAGTGTTCGAACAACATAAACTATATCAGGCCTTGTGACAGTAAGGTAGATCAATCGGCCAATCAGTCTCCTGTATTTGGTTAGATCATTCAATAATTCTCTATCTGTGGGAGTGAGTTTCAAATTCTGTTCCATTGGGAACTTGTCTGGGCGTGCGCCTAGAAGTCTTGAATCTTGCAAAATATAAAGTGCGTACTTTCTTTGAAACATGAAAATATCTTTCTTAGAACGAGAGAATTCAATGCCCAGAAAATATTTCAAATCTCCAAGGTCTTTGATGCGGAAGCGATTGAGAAGGAACCTTTTGAGACGTTCCATTTCTTGAAGATTATTTTCAATTAGAAGTATGTCGTCAACATAGATAAGAACTGCAGTAAATGAAGTGCCTTGAGCCTTGGTAAAAAGAGAATAATCAGTTTTAGACTATTGATAACCGGCCTTTTGAATAGTATCTAAAAAAGTGAAAAACCAGTTTCTGGAAGCTTGTTTGAGGCCATAGAGGGACTTGTTGAGCCGACATACAATGTTCTCCCCCTGTCGGCGAAGACCAGGAGGAGGCTCCATATACACCACCTCATGTAAATCGCCATGGAGAAAAGCATTCTGAACGTCTAATTGGTGGATGAACCAATGGCGGGCAGCAACAATAGTAAGAAGACAGAGAAGTGTAGTGAGTTTGGCTGTAGGGGAGAAAGTCTCTTGATAATCAATGCCCTCAATTTGAGTGTAGCCTTTAGCAACAAGCCTAGCCTTGTAACGCTCAATGGTGCCGTCGGACCGGTATTTGATTTTGTATACCCATTTACAGCCAATTGATTTATGACCAATAGGTAATGGAACCAAACTCCAAGTGTTATTGTGCTGTAAAGCCTCTAGTTCTACAGTCATGGCTTGGCACCAATGTGGTATCAAGAATAGTCTGAGCATAGGACCACACACTCTTTCTCAACATAGAGTAGTTGAAAGGAAAAATGGATATGTAGTGAAAAGTGGCTTAGCTATGCTCATGAGATCAGGTGTTCCTATGCCTTATTGGGATTACACATTTAAAACAGTAATTTATATAATTAATAAATTACCCTCACGCATTCTAAGCTCTTTGAGTCTTATGAACTGTTATTTCAAAGCAAGCCAAATTATACACACCTCAAGGTATTTAGTTGCCTTTGTTTCCCTTTCTTGAGAGCTTATAACAACAATAAATTAGAACCAAGATCATTACCTATGTGTTTTTATGGTATGCAACTCAGTACAAAGGTACTAGTGCTTAGAACCTGTTTTTGGGAAAATATATATCTCAAGCCATGTGAATTTAATGAGATGGAATTTCCTTTTTTAACTAAGAATGTGCCAGATGTACCTCTTTCTCAGTCTAATGTTTCACACTCTTTACCTATGATAGCCTCAATACCTATTGGTTCTTCCTATAGACCAGTTTATAATTCTTTTCAAAGTACAACCAGTGAGTCTATTATCTCACATGCTGAGCACAGTACCTATGTCTCCTTTACCTACTGACCACTCTAATTGTTCTAATCCAGATCAAACCAATGTTTAACTTATTATTTCTATAGAACCCATTCCCAAGACACTAATACAAATACTTATACTGTGCAATCTACTATACCGAATGAATTTATCCAATTTGTTCAAACTGATGAACCTAATGACTAGTCACTTACACCTAACTCTACTACTAAACATATTGTTACACCTAAAACACCTTTATTCAGTGATAGTCGTTCTGACACACCCATGCCTTTGTCCTACTCTCATATTGTTTTGGTTCTCTTTCTTTAGCCACATAGATTCCTTTTTCTCCACTACTAGTTAACTCAACACTCTCTGCACCCTCATCCTAGTCCCATTCTCTACTTGCAATGCTCTTATTAATGTTTTTGATCCTTTTGGAGTTTCACTGTTTATTGACTTACCTTTATCTTTTGATGTTGTGCAAGGAATCCATCGACCTCCCACATCCTCTAATACACATAAAATGCTCACACGAGCAAAGCATGGTATATACAAGCCTAAAGCCTTATTAGCTTCTCTTATTCTTCTAGAACCAGATTCAGTAAAATTAGCCTTGCAAACACCAAAATGGAAGTCAGCCACGAAGAGTGAGTATGATTCACTTATTTCCAATGGAACATGAGAGCCTGTTTTGCCACCTAAAGGTAGCATAATTATTTGGAACAAATGGGTATTTAGAACCAAGTTAAAGGCTGATAGGTCCTTAGACAAGTACAAAGCCAGAGTTATAGCAAAAGGTTTTCAACCAACTGAGGGACTTGATTACACAAACACCTTTAGTTCTATAGTAAAGCCTACCACCATTTGAATTGTGATAAGTTTAGCCTTGTTATATTAGTGGCCTCTTAGACAGCTTGATGTCAACACAACATCCCTTAATAGTTATATTGAGGAGAATGTGCTTATGAAACAACCTGAAGGGTCTGAAGATTTATCTTATCCTCGTCATGTGTGCAAGCTTAAAAAGGCCATCTATGGTTTTAAGTAGGCTCCAAGAGCTCGGTATTTAAAGTTGAGTGAGTTCTTGCTTAATTGGGGATTTCATTGCTCTAATTTTGATGCATCTATGATGATATATGATAAGGAAGGTAACTTCATTGTCTTGCTGATCTATGTGGATAATATGTTGATTACATGAAATAACTCTTACCTAATTCAGAATTTCATTGCCAAGTTAAACTCAATTTTTCCTTTAAAAAATCTTGTTGATCTTAGTTATTTTCTAGGAGTTGAAATCATCAAGATTGATGATGGTTTACATCTCAGTCAAAGTAAATACATCACAGACCTCTTGGATAAGGTTCAATTACATGAATCAAAGAGTGTTTCTACCCCAATGATAACAAGTCATAATCTGAGTAAACAAGACGACATTCCACTTGAAAATGCCATACTGTATATGACTATTGTTAGGGCCTTGCAGTATTGTACACTCACACGTCTTGAGATCAATTTTTTTGTTAATAAATTGTGTCAGTTGTTGCATGATTCTTCTAATATTCATTAGCTTGTAGCTAAAAAATTATTAAGATATCTAAGAGGCACTTCAAGTTTTGGTCTTATGCTTTATACGTCCAACAATTTGTCACTCATTAGTTAGATATATGCTGATTGGGCTTCTTGTCATGATGACAGAAGGTCCACGGGAGGCTATTGTATATATCTTGGACACTCGTTGATTTCCTGGAGTTCTAGTAAGCAGAAGGTGGTATCCAAGTCTTCAACAAAAGCTAAATTTAGAGCCTTAGCTCTAATTGTATATGAAGTGATTTGGATACAAAAAGTGCTTACTGAATTGTGAATTGATGTCTCAAAAGCACATATTATTTATTGTGATAATATCTGATGAGAATCAAGGTGCATCACTAAAGGATCCGTGACATTCAATTAGACCTATTACTCAAAGAAACACTTATAGGCTGATTTCTATGTATTTAGGTTTGTGCTATAAGATTTGGACAGTTTGGGCGTGGAACAAGAGTATTTACAAAATAAAACCCTAATTTGGAAAGTATCATTGAGCAGCTGTCACATTTATAAACAGGGGCGGCTCAAGAACTTTTGTGGTCTAAGGCAAAGTATAAAAATAGGCCCTTAATTATATTTTTTAAAATAATTTTAAATATAAATATTTTTTTTTTATTTTTAATAATCTATTTAAACACGTACAAATAGCAAATATATATTTAATTTTATCATCACTAATTAAACTTTCAAATACTATTATGAAAAAAATAAGAAAATAATAAAGCACTTACTTTGATCATCTTGAAGTCAACGCATTGCAATTTTCTTTTCACACTTCAATCTTCTGACTTTAGCTCCAATAAGTATGTGCTTTAAAATTTTATTTTTCTAGCCTTTTGAGAAGAAAAATCATCAATTAAACTTTTATAATCTAGTTTTGAAAGTAAATTTTTTTCAATTGATAAAATAGCTAATCCATTTAATCTTTCTTGTGACATTGTCGAACGTAAATAAGACTTAATTAATTTTAATTTTGAAAAACTTCTTTCAGCAGAAGCAACTGTAACAGGAATAATCAATAATATTCTATATGCAATCCATGAATTAGGAAAAGAATTTAACTTTTTGAGAAAACTTAACACCTCAATTGGTGCACTTATTTCTTTTGGCATAACTTCCTTCAAAACTTTTAATTCTAAAAATAAATCTAAACCATCAATATCAGAAATTTGATCGTGTTTCAAAAACAATTCAAGATTGTAACAACTTTTTTTCAAATCATCATCACCTAATAAACTTAATTTTTCTAAATCATACAAAAAATCAAAAATTCTTCATAAATTTGAAATTGGTTGAATCTATTGTGAAAAGAAGAAATAGCTTTATCTACTATATATAAAAAATAGTTAACTCTAAAAGATTCTTCAGCAGATATTCTTACCTCGTTGTTGACGTTCTCATCAAATTTTTTATTTCTACGAATCTCACGTCTTTCACGAAATATTGCTTCTATATTCATTTCAGCTGCAACATCTTTAGTAAAATTTATAGCAGATTCAAATCCATTATTTCTATATTTTTCAAAGAAAGAAATAAGACCTTTGATACAAACTATAGCAGAAGCAATATGCATATTTTCAGATTGTAAATATTTGCTAACTGAGTTAACTGCATGTAATATGTCATACCAAATAGTCATGCCTAGCAAAAATTCAAAATTTTCAATTTCATATGTTGCTAAAGAAAAAGCTTCACTTTTTGTTTTCGGGTCGTCACAATTTTCTGCTAAATAAAATAAAGCATCTCTTACCTGTGGAGCTTGAAATTTTATCGCTCTAACACTTTCGACACGACTTTCCCAACGTGTTTGTGATTTACCTTCTTTTTTTTAATTATTTATTTTTTTTTTTTTTTTGGGTATTATCTAACTAAATTTTTTTTTATTATGTATTAATAATATGTAAAATAATATTAAATTATTTACATAATATTTATTAAAATTAATTTTTTAAATATAAAATACGTATTATAAAAAAATGGGGCCCTATTTAATTAGGGGGCCTAAGGCGACCGCCTCATTAGCCTAAAGGACGAACCACCCTATAAGCATATCTTTTCCATCTAATACCCAATTGAGATGATTCAAAATGCATTGGAAATCGGACTCAAAGGTTTATATATGTTATGAAGAACATATTTTTCAATTCTGAAGTTTACCATAGAAAAATGGCTTACAAACAACATCCAAAATTCTGCCAAATTATTTCCTTATTAGTTTAGTATTTTATTTGGTAGGATTTGATATTTACTTTATTTTATAGGATTTAATGTTTAATTTTCATCAATTATATTTATGATTTTTAAATTTAAATTGTTATCTTGGGTTTTATGTTTAGCCTATAAATACATAAAGGTTGACTATTGTAAAAAGAGAAGATATGATGAATATAACTTATAAGAGTTTTTCTCTTTAGTTCTTTGAGAACTTTTATCCGAATTTATCAAGAGTCATCTTGTAGTGTTCAAAACCCTAAACTTATCACCCACATCTCTCTCCTATTCTTGAGTATTGCGTCTAATCCTTCATTTTTGATACCAAGGTTCATATCTCGTTATAGATAGCAGGTTGCGGTCCTCATTTTCTTTTCAAATTACAATTTGATTTAGAACGGTCATAGTAAAGATCACAACATTGATCTTCGAGTCTCACTTCTCTAAGTGAGGTTCGTATCAATATCAGTACAAATTACTTAGCCAAACACGCAGTGTATTATGCTAGGACAAAGTATATTGAGATAGACTTTCATTTTCTTAGAAAAAAAAAGTTTTATCTGGTCAACTACACATTGAATACACACTTACTCAGGAACAAATAGCAAATATAATGACCAAAGCTTTGGACATAGCAAAGTTTGTAAACTCAAACTAAGCTCTCAGTTATACAAGTGGCTTGAGCTTGTAAGAGGGTGTTAAGAATATTAACAATACTAGTAGTGTATGGTGCACTATACTAGTCAGTTAGAAGTTCATAGCTTTCTGTTATAGCTATATTCTATAAATAGACATATGTAATCAACAGATTAATTACGAATACCAAACTTTCTTGATACACACTTTCTCTCTTCTTCCTTCCTTCTTACTTCTCTTGTTTCTAAACTGTTCTCAATTGTCAATTGCATATACAGATACATGATCAAGATTAAAAGTCAGATAAAAATAAAACCAAGTTGAATATATAATTGTTTTCTTTTTAGTGGCAGACAATCTACTATTCTTGTTATCCTCGCAAAGTGGCCTTACAGTGATAACTACCACAAAGGCACAAACTTTCTTATTATATTCAATCATGTTAGTCATGATATCATACTAATGTCGTGTTATCGTATTAAAAACTTGTGTTCGAAGGTTAGCATGATGCGTTTGAGTGCAACTTAACATAATAAAAGTCTAATTCTTTTCTTAATTATTTATTCATTATATTAATAATAATAAATTCTAATTCAATTATAATTATAATCGATCTAACATAACATTTTATTTCTAATAACAAATAAAATTCTTATACTACTCTACATGATACTATTACCATATACGTAATTCTATGTTGAAATATAAAATAAAATATAAGATTTGGAAGTGGCTTGTTTACATCAACTTAGTCCATTTATTAGGCTAGAGCATCTTTTTTTGGGTCCCGACTCTGAAAGGTGTGATGTGAAGTATTTAAATTTGTAGCAACAAATAATGACAAGAGTACAACTACAAGTGTAAAAGTGATACAATTGAAATAATGACCAAAATCAATGAAGTTTGATGGGGAGGAATTGATCTAATTGAATCCCCAGTTGCCAAATTTGCTAAATATGAACTAGCTAATTCTGCTTGCTGCATCGGGTCGGAATCTGTCCCTGCCCCTGCCGACTTTGGAAGATCCTTTGAAGATTTCACACTACAATATAAAAGAATAAATTTCAAAGCCTAAGTGTCTAATTTCAAGCACAATAATCAAATTTCATAAATTTAGTCAAAAATAAAAACTAAGTATGATGTTAAATACATTTTATGTTTGTTAAAATAAATTAATCAATATAAATGTGTTTTACATTTTTATTTCTAAATAACTTCTTCTACTTGTAATCTCTTTCAAAAAGAAGAGAATATACCCATCAATGTCAAACTCACGTTTCAATATAAACTACACATTTAATAAATATCCATAATATTTATAAAGCTTTATATATGTCTATTTAAAATTCTAATATATTTATACCATTATAAAATATATAAACATGTTTATAATAAATACACTTATAATTTTAAATAAGTTATAAATATATTTGTAATTTTATAACATCTTTATAATTTATAAATTGTGTTTTCTAGCATATGCAATTTTTTTTTTTAATAATAATTTTAGAAGTATTTCAAAAAATAACAACAACAACAACAAAAAAAAAAAAAATCACAAAATGCATAATTTCCATTACCTAGGCTGAGAAGGACAAAATGTGATAGTATAATCAGCATCTGTACACGTAAACGTACTCGTGGCATCATCATAAGCATAGCTATAAGATTTCGGACACGCCGACTTAAAAACCTCCGAATACATGGACGGTTTACAAGTAGCAGGTGAACCATACGCGCCGCTACAACAATACTCTGGACTCCCAAATGCTTCACAAGCACTTTTACACGCGCCACCACCATCAACTCTAAGCTCAGTTGGACACTTCTGATTAAGGTCCGTAATACATCCCGTGGACGCGCATGCACCTGATCCTCCATTCCCTTCAATAAGCATCGGCAAGTTGTAACCGTCGACAAGACTGACATCATAAAAATCTTGTGAACCAGATCCAAGTGTGAACTCTGCTAAAGTAGCCGGAGGAGAAGCTCCGGCACCATTGCATTCAATCTCGCCGGAGCCACAATCACCGGTGGAACATGAACCGTGAGCTGAACCGCCAAAGTTACAACCGGTTCGACCCCAGAACCGACCGGACCAACCGGTTGGAGCTTGGAAAGGGACAGATTTTCCTTTCGAGAGTTCGAAGCCTGTGGTTCCTAATTTTGCACTGCCTGCACTGTCTAGAATTCCAGGCCATACTGTGAAATCACACTTGTTTATTAGTGTGAATTTTGCTCCAGAAACTCCTGCACATATATATATATAAAAACAGAGCTTGATGAATTTCAAAATTTGAAAATATAATTTGATTTATTAAAATGAAAATTGAATAAAGTTTGTGCTTTTATGAATAGAAACAAAGTATGAAAATCCTGTTCGATTTAATAAAATATGAGATAAACCCAGATTCTAAAACGGATTGAAGTTTACAATTTTACATTTAAAATGATTTTAAAGAAATAAGGAAGATGTAATAATAGAAACAGAAATGAAAAATCTAGTTCGATTTTAAAAATGTGAGAAAAACTCAGAATCTAAAATGAAATAAAGTTTGTGAATTTTACCTTTGAAAAGGATCAAGAAAATAATGACGAGGTAAGAAGAGAAGAAGCCCATTCAAAAGTCCAGCTCTGTTTTAATAATTGGGTAGTGTTTTGTGTTTCTGGGTTGTGTATTAAAAATCAAAAGGAATGAGATTTATTGGTAATGATAGAGAATTTGGTAGGCTAATTGAAGAGTGAAAGAATGAAATAAGAAGAGAGAACAATTATTGATTTGTTTATTGCTCTCTCTAATTTTCTTCGTTGAAAACGAGTGGAGTGGAGTGTTGTGGAAGGAGTCTTTTAAGGTGGTGATAGGAGAATCTTAATAATAAACTCTGTAATGTATCGACTATTAATAAAGAACAGGAAATAAAAGAGAAAGCTACCTTTTCTCTTTTGGTTACTGAAGCTGTTTGAGCCATAAGGGTTATACAAAGAATTTCGGCTTAATTACCCCAACTTTAATAGTGGTGCAAACTTGAAATTTATTGGAATGATATGATATTTTACATATGAATAAAGATATTATTTAAATATTTTATTGATTAAAAATTTTAATATAATTAATTATAATTTTAAATAATAAAAAAAAATTACAGTTAAAAATTTTACAAACAAAAACTCGCAAAAAGTTCACTTATTAAAGTTTACAATTTATTACATATAAAAAAAAGAAATTTAAATCCTAAGTAACCAATAACAATTAAATTGCCAAATCTTCATCAGGCTGAGAAAGTGAAAAGCTTAGTGAAAATTACTTGGTAAGTAAATTTATCTTACTTGGAACATTAAGCACACACATACTTAAAAAACCAACAAGTAAATATGACATGCTTAATTACGACATACTTATGCTTATGTTTTTGAAATAGTGCTTGCAATGCACATGTCTTAAAAAAAACATACAAAATTTTATTATAATTATATAACCTGAACTATCCACTTAAAAACTTATCATAGCCTTCCATAAGTCGCTCGTCGGCGACTGACACGTTGTGAAAGACATATGTAAGTAAGACTTAACTTATAACTTATCAAAATTGGAATGTCATACATAATTCTCACATGCACACATACGTCCAAACCAACAGTGATGACTCTTTAGTCCCCGAGTACCCTAACTTACACGAGAGATACTTCCGGCACACGACCCTTAACTTATTATAATGTACTTAACTTATCATATTGCTCCAAAACATAAAATTTCATAATGATGGTTCAAGTATCAATAAAAACATCATATAAAACTTATGGCTTTAAACCTTGCATAAAACTTATCATTTCTCAAAAGCTTGGCATAAAAGAAATACTTTCAAAATTTGTATTTGAAATATCACGATTCAATGATGCATATATCATGCCATTAATGACCATGTAATTGTAAGCACATTTAATCCATTCAGGTAAGCAAAATATCATATATCATATAATCATACAATCGTGGCACAATAATACTTATTTAGCACATACCATATATACATACAAAAGGAAGATCACACAAACTATTTAGTCATACAGCCACCAAACAGGGCAAATACGTAAAAACAACCATGAAAATATTCATACACCAAACAAAACAAACAAAGCAAACAGTACTTAATATTACAAGTAGGGTTAGTCTACTTACATGATACGAGTAACTAGCACAGCTAAAATCACCCACTAGTTCTCTTGAAATTTAACCTAAATACATTATAATTAAATAAATATTAGACTCTCATTTTATTTAAAATTGCCTTCCTTTTTTTTTATTTTTAATAAACTAATATAATAATAACAATGTATTATTTTCATACTTAAGTCTAACCCTCATTTTAGACATAATATTCTTTTTTAAAAATGTCGTATTTTTATCACAAAATTATTAGTTGTTTTCACTGTAACGAAAACTAAATAATTTATTTTAGGCTTAAATAGTGTCATAAAATAACAACATTATACAGAATTTTTATAGAGATATATTAAAATTTTTAGTAAATTTTTTGGGTAAAAATGAATGCTTAATAATTATAAAAACGATTTTTGTTCTCTAACTTTTAAAGCTGTCCGTATAAGAAAATCAGCGACCCTACTAAAGCTAAACATTTTTAAAAAAATATTGATAAACTATCTTAAATTGAAATTTTTACAGTATCTCTATAACTTTTTTTTTATTTAAAAAAAGTGGCACTAAAATTCCATTTTTTTATTAATAAGAGAAAACACACTTACACGCACAGGTGAGATTCGAACTTGGGTTCTTGGTTGGAGAATTAGAAAGCTTACTACCTGAACCACAAGAGATTCCCATATAACTTAAATATAAACATATATATAAATTTTCAAATATTAACAGGTTTTGAATCTAGTTCATAAAATCTATTGTAAACGTTTTTAGCAACGAACACATATAAATAAAAAATTCTTAAAATATTTATATCTGATCTAAAAATCATAAACTTTTACCAAATAATAAATCAGACACTTATAAAATATTATAAAAAATTTCATATATTTTTAACATTTATAACACCATAAATTAATTTCAAACTTTTCGTTTTAATCTGTTAAGTTTCCTGTTTCCAACATAAAATTATATAAAATTAAATACCCAGATTTTTATAACGATTTTAAATTCAAAATTTTTATTTTTCTATCTAGTTTCAAAGATAAAAATTTCACCTTCAAATCAAAATCGGAACCCATGTAAAATAACCCTAAAAATATGAGTTGTTCAGAAATTGACAAATTTAAAATGCAAACTTCAAAAATTCATAATAAATTCATAATAAATTCAATATAAATGATATTTTGACAAATAAATATTCGTTAGACTCGTCAAGAAGTATAGTATTGTTATAAAAATTATTTGACAAATATAAAGGTTTAGAAATAATTTATTTTCTCGTCTCAACATAAATTTTGTAAATAATTACCTTATAAATTTTTATAGAAATTCACAAAGCTAATTTCAAATGTTAATTTTGTGATTAATATCACCCAAAATAATATTCTAAAATTATTGTTCTTAATTAATTGAAATGAAAAATAAATTAAATATAATATTAATACAAATAAAAAATAGACATTATCTTTAATAAAATCTTTTATAGGTATAAGGATTTTCATCTTGATGAATGCTTCTTCTTTTTCTTTTTTTTTGTTGTTGTTTTAGTTTTCTCTATATGTTAAATAAGGTGAGGAAAACGGCTAGAATTCGTAGGTTTAAAAATAAATGCTAAAATCTTATTTAATGACCTAATATTATTTAATATCTAAATAACAAAACTAAACTAACTTTTTTTTTTTTTTTTTTTTCAATCGGTGTTCACCGAATCTCTCTCTCTATTTTTTTTTTAATCTAACATATATATATATATATATATAATTTAAGAATTTTAAATTATATCATTTTAACTTACAAAGAATCATTCTTTAATTATAATTCTTACTTATTTTAATATTTCAATTAAAATATTATTTTATTTTATTTGATAATATTTTTTTGTTCTTTTATAACTGTTTGATGAATATGAAATACACACACACATATATATATATATATTTGAATTCAAAAATATATAAGAGTTTTAATACACGTTAAAGTTCTAATCTATTTTAAAATATATTTTATTTAACAAAATATTACTTTTAAATTTAAGATATTACATTTATACCCTAATATTAGAGATAATATTATTATGATGTTCTTTTATTATTTACCCTTAAAGTTGAAACTAATAATATCATGATAAGCTTTTGTTTAATTTAATTTAGCAATTTAAAAGGAATACTTTTTTTTTAATTCTTATTATTATTGTTAAACTAATATTTCTTCCCCTAAGAAATATTATGACACTAAAATTATTATTTTTTACAGTTTTTTATATGGGTAATATTGTTAATAAAATATTTAAGTATAAATAAGAATTTATCATTTCTAATCTTACTAATTCCAAGAAAATATTCAAATGTTGTATAACTTGATAAGCATAAAATGAATAAAATGTCGAATAAAATGAAATAAACAATAATAAATAAATGTAAAAAAATAAAATTACCAACAAGAAGATGATTACTAATAAATAATGTAGTCTTTATACATTATGTTTCACTTATAAATATGCATGTGTATCAATAATTTTTTTTCTTGTTTGTGATTTTATTTTTATATTTTACAATTATTTATTGCTATTTATTTCATTTTATTCGTCATTGAAATATGTTTAAGTTTCTCAAACAATATAATACTTGAATCTATTGTAGTAATCAGTGAGACTAGAATGATTTTTTTTATTGGTATTTATGCTTATATCTCTTATTAAGAATATTAATTATAAAAAAATTTAAGAAAAGAGAGCAATTTTAGTATCATAATATCTTCTCAGATGAGAAAAAATTGGCAATAATAATACAAAAAAAAAGTGTTTCATTTAGATTATTAAATTAAACTAAGCAAAGACCTACCATAATAACATTACCTTCGACGTTAGGTTATAAATTTTACATATCAAAGGTTAGGTGTATCATAATAACATTACCTCCGATATTAAGGATATAAATTTTACATGTCAAAGATTAGAAATATCATATACGCAACTAATAAAAGTTGAAGATATAATTTGTAATTATGTCAAGGATTTCAGTCATGAAGTATAAAATGTGAATTTTAAAGATAGTTTAATTATACTCACAATTATATTATAACATCATCTCCAAGAAGGTTTTATATTTTTATTTTAGTGATATTTTTGCGATAAAAGTTATTTTGCTTTAAAGAGGCTCTAATTTTGTAATACAATAGTGCGATGATTAATATCATGACACGTTTTTTTTTTATTATAAATATTCTTTCAAATATATTTTTTAATGTGATATGTGTAGTCGATTAGAGATTTAAAAAAAAAAATGCAAATTTTGCATAATTTTAATTCAAAAATTGCATTAAAAGAAAATAAAAAAAAAATACATTGTTTAGTGTGATATTTAGCATAGTGAATTGAAGATGACAAAAAAGATAGTGTACGTTTTGCACTAATATAGTACAAAAGTTATACTAAAATATAATTTTGAGTTAGAGATGATCTAATTAATTTGTATAATAGTTAGTAATAATCTGAATAGTATATTTGAATAAAATAACTAGATATATATTTTAATAAAATAATGTATATTTAAAATAATATGTAATTTTATTATAAAAATTTATTTTTATGTTTTTATTATATTTTATAAATAAAAAATATTATTTTTAATTAATGTAGAAGAAAAATTTAAGATATATAATTTATAATTAAATATTCAAATATATTAAGTTTAGTACTCACTACAGCCCATAATTTTAATGGCATAAAATTTATAAATAATTATATTATTTTTATAATATATGATATGTTTTAATTTTTTAGCAAAAAAAAAAAAAAAATTATTACGTAGAAACTATTGAGTTACTATCTTAAATACTGTTTAGCAGAAACTCTCTTTTAACTAGGGGTGAACATATATGGGTTGGTTTGGGTTTAGAGTAAAATTAGAACCAACCCAATATGATCGATTTTTCAAAAACGAGAACCGAACCGAACCAAAAAATTTGAAAAACCAATCTAATCCGAACCAATTTTATTAGTTTGGTTTGGATTGGTTAAAGGAAATTTCTTTCTATTTTTTCGCTAATGAATTTTATTTATTAATTTTTTTAAACTCTTGTATTATAATTTTTAATGTTAATTTTATTATATTACCTAAATTTAAAAATATAAATATCGATCACTTATCTAATATCATTATCCATATCAAACACATAGTGCAAGAAAAATTTAAAATTAAGACAAACAAGTAATAAGGAATAGTAATCACATACCTGACAAAATTTGCTAATTTTCATATCCAATAATATTGTTGAGTGATGTTTATACAATGAAAACTGTAATGACAAAAATATGAATGACGATGTAATTATAATTTTATAATGGATAAATAATTAAATAATACAAAATTAGTGTCTAATATGGATGAAAAATAAAATGAGTACCTGGTAGAGAAGTGCTTATGTACTCACTGGAGTAGCAGCAGAATCCATAATAAACAACACAGTTCACCTAGTTAAATAAATGAGATTCATCTTCTTCCTTAGTTATATCTTCCAATCACATGTAATATCGATTTGTTGTAAAAATAAATAAAAATTAAATATGATGAACATACTACATACATAGATAATTCATTAATTTGTATGGGAATATTTATTTTCTTTAAACAATATAGATAATAAAAAAAACTCACACCAAATGCGACGAGCAGACGGCGAGCAGAGGCAGCGGCGAGGTAGCGAGGACGAGCAGAGGCGAGGTCGCGAGGACGAGCAGGCAGCAACCAGCAGCGAGCGGCGCGACCAACAGCGACCGGTGAGGACGGTTGTGTGAGTGACAGAGACAGAGTGAGTGAGTGAGGATGTGAGGAGTAAGGTTTAGGTTTATAAATTTAGAATTATTTTATAAAATAATAATATAAATATAAATATTAAAATAATAATAATAATATATTGGGTTGGTTCGGTTTTTTTAAGGTTTTAATAAATGAAAACCAAACCAACTCAATATTAATCGATTTTTTATTTTAAAGAATCAAACTAAACCAAACCAATAAAATTTAAAAACCGATTTTTTTGGGTTGGGTTGGGTTGGGTTGGGTTGGTTCCAATTTTTTTTGTTCACCCCAACTTTTAACTATTGCTAGTTGGAGGAAAATAATTTTAATTTCAGTATAATAATACATACATACTAGTTATCTTATCTTATATAGAGAAAAATAAAAAATTAAATTCATATAAAAATAAGAGAAAAAATAAAAGTTAAAAATATAATTGAACCAGAAAATTTCGAGTTGGAGAGAGGCGCAAAACATCTCTGTTTTTACACCGACGGCGAGCTATGAGGCTTCAGTTTGGCGTAGTGAAATGACTAAAAAATGTCTACCTTTTGTTGAATAATAATCCTCTGTCTGTAAACCAGCTGTAACGTGCAGTCCTTTACACACGTATCAAGTTTTTATTGAATAGCTATTTTAATAATAATATTGTCTAAAAATATTTTAATTAAAAAAAGCCAAGTTGTGGTATTATAACCTGTTTATTAATTATAAGCTAAAAAAAAACTATACTTCATTATTTTAATTAATAATTGTCTGTTATATTAATTATCATTGTATCATAATTTATTATATAAAAAAATATTATTATTTTTTTTAATTATTTTAAATAATATCTTTACTTGTATATAAAAATTTTATTTTTAAACAATATTAATTTATCTTTTTAAAAATTATAAAGATGCATTATATAAATTAAAGTCGTGATTCTACTTAAGAGTGAAACGCGATTTTGAGGCTTGAAGACTTATATAATGTAGTAATATATTTCTTCATCCAATTAGATTAAACTTACTTGACAAAAATAACAAATTCCTTAAAACACTCCAAAATTAAATAATAATAAAAAAATAATATTTATAATATTTAAAACTTATAATAAGAAAAATAACATATTTTATTTTAACTCAAATATTTTTACAACAAAAAATTTCTAGCCCATAAATTTTACATCAAATTTCATTTTAACTGAACTACGATTAATTAGATATATTTGATGTTGAATTACGGTCAATTGAATCCCTTTTAATTTTATTAATATATTATTTTTATTGTTATAAATTTTAAGAGTATTATTTTATATAATATTTCAATAATAATTACTATTTACTTTAAGTTTAACATAAGTGATTTTACCAAAAGATAAACAATTTAGACCATAATTTTAAATCATGAGTTCAAGAATGTAATTTTTTTTGTAAATAAGAAATTCTTCTGTACACCATCCCACAATTGTTTTTTTTGTTGCTAACACTATCCACCAACCATATAATCATAATTAAAAAAAATACCAGAAAAAAAGAAAAGAAAAAGCAGTTAATTGTTTTTTATAATTTGGTCAGCAAGCCACTTAAGAAAGAAAAATCACGAGGGGAGCATAATACGTTTAAAAAATTATCAAAGCATCCAAACAGTTCTCAATTTTATTAAGAACGTTGATAGAAAAAGATACGGAGCTATATATATATATATATATATATATATATAACAATTGCAGGTACATTTATAATAGGTAGAGTTAGAAGTCATATTTTCAATGTGTTTATTGTAAGTAAATATTATATTATAAAGTAATTTAATTATTAAGGTTTTAAAATGTTGAAACCTAAAACAATTTTTTTTTTTTTTTTTTTTTTTGAAGTTTTATAATTAGGCTATAAATTTGAAATCAAATATAACGGAAATGAAAATAGGAAATACAATTCCTTACCAAACAACACTAAATTCAAAAATTTAAATTTGAACATAAAAAGATTGGAATATAGTAATGATGCTTATTATTTATAATTCTACATTTTAATCCCCTTATTATTTTTTATTATTATAATTTAGTCTCCTTTATTATTTTAATTCTAGATGTTAGTCTTTTTTTTATGTTATGTTTTAATTCCTTTATGATTTAATTTTAACAATTTTAGTCCTAATTGATTAAATTTAATATGGTTTAATATTTAAATATCTATCTAAATTTCTTAATGGCAAAAAGAGTCCCTAATAAAAGCCTAACTAAATGGCCTAGAGTCCCTAATACTCCCTAATTTAATATACTATTGACCCAATTATTTAATTAATTTTATTTTTAATCTCTCTCAATGAAAAAAAATATATATTTATTTACGTTATAAGAGGTTAAAAATAAAACTTTATTTATGAAGAAAATTATGTCATATAATTAAACAAAATATTCCGTAGTTAATTTAATCAATTATGACTAAAATCATTAAAATTAAATAAGGGGACTAAATTATTAGGAAAAAAAAAAGTGTAGAATTAAAATATATAATAATCGGACTTAATCATAAAAAAAAATATGAGAAAACTAAAATGTAGAATTAAAATAAAAATTTAACTTTCTCATTATAAGATTGCTTTTTAATAATAATATAATTAAATTGTTATAAAAATAAATATATAATATAATTATTTTTTTTTATAGCAAGTATAGGACGTAATGATATTTTTCTCTATTATTTTTGAATGACAATGAAATGGAGATGGGTAATTACTAAATAGAAATGCTGTAGAGTTTTTCTGTTTGTGTTTGCATTCAGGTGTCATCGTAAGCTAAATATAAGAAAGAAAATATTTGGTAATAAGTTTGTTTCAAATTTAAACAATATATGTCATAATTTAACCAAGTAATATGTTATTTTTTTATTAGATATAATTTTACAAGCTTGATTATATTAATTAATAATATTTTTGCTATATTATTAATTAAAATGCATTTTAAATTTAAAAAAAAAAAAAAAAGTATTTTTTAAAAATCAAAATGGGTCCAATTGCATGTGTGAGTTATTAGAATCAAGAATACATATTTTAAGAAGAAACAAGAAGGCCACATATATTAAGGCGTTTCATGCTTACATTTTAAGAAGACAGTATATAATTATTCACAATAGACTTATGTTTCATCTTCTCTTTTTCTTTCTGTTTGTATGTCTTGTCTCTTCTTATAGCCTTGCGAATTCACATGTTGACACCAACCAAACTAGCCCACAGTTTATATAATTAATTTGCAATAATGGCATGTGATGTGTTTTTAGTTCAATTATTTGTTACTTTTACAATATTCCTACATATAATTTTATAATTAAAGATATTTACTTTAATAAAATTATTTAAAATAATATATAATTTATAAATAATTTTTTAGGTTATACATATAATTTTTTATTTTTTATTTTGTGTTAATATTTTAATTTAAAATTTTGATATTGATTTTAAAAATAACATTTACAATAGTCTATTATTTAAATTTAATAAATATATAATACTGTTGAATAAAGAATCTAATAATGATACTAATTATTGTTGCTCGACGATCAATAATAATAATAATAATAATATTATTATTATTAGATTCTTTCTTTTTAGAAAAAAAAAAAAAATCTTTAATGATTTATAACAGTGACTTAAAATCTAAACACAATGTAAATATGAGTAATTTAATATAATATTGACAAAATTTACATAACAGTGCAATACCCAATCAAACTAAGAAATATAACTATGCATAAAGAGTATGATATATTTGTTATAGGATTATTTTAGCTATTGAAATTAACATGATAAATATAACTTGATTGAATTTAATAAGTATTTTTTTGTGTAAAAATAATATATTAGTTGATTATTTTTTTAATTGTACATTATCATATCATAAAATATATATGATCCATTATAAAATTAAAAATTTAATATTTATATCCATATCAATGCTTTTGATCATGCGTTTGGATCAAGGAAAAAGAAAAAGTCATTTTGAAGCAAAGTACAATGCAAACAAACCCACATGGATGATGTGTGAATAGCATTCACAAAACTCAAAAAATGTCTCCATTTTACGGGGAAGGAAAAAAATAAAAAAAAAAACTTTATCATGTGAAAGGACCATGTTTCTAATTTCCATATGCAATTTCTAGGAAAATTTTTATATGACATTAGATTCATGAATGATGCAAATAATTTTTTTTTTTATTATTTTACATAAATATATTTATTTACATATAAAAATTTTATTTTATATAAATATTAATAATATTTTCTTAAAATTATTAAAATTTATCACATAATTCTACAAAAAATTTCCAATTTCTATGCGAATGCGATTTTGTGGTTGTCCCTAACTTTTCACGTTGTCTGCTTTGTATATGTGTAACTAGGTCCTTCCAAATCACTGTCTGAAATATCTTATCCAAGTACGGTCTTAGGATTTGGTCTCTCATAGCCAATTTGTTACACTGTATAAAATATATTTTTTTTTTTAAGATGTGCGGAACAATTTTTATATTAAATTATTATAAAAATTTTATAATATTATTTTAAACTATACTCTTAATATTTAATTAAGTTGGTATAAGTTTTTTTTTTTTACCATTCTTATGACACATGTAAACTCTATAAAATATAGATGTTTGGGATGCGACTAAACCACTGCATGGAAAAAAAAATATTGATATCACGAAAATAACAAGATTTCATCTATAACAAAATATCAAAGATATTATTAATTTTGATATATATTTGAAGAAAATATTGATATTATGAAAATATCAAGATTTCAACTTTAAAAAATATCGAAGATATTATCAATTTTGATATATATTTGAAAAAAATTTATTAAATTTGTGAAATTATATATTTTTTAAAACTTTTGAATTATAATTGCTAAAACAAATAATATGGACTAATTAATTTTTTTTTTTTTTTATTTTGACATTGTATTTGTGTCTTAATTATACATATTGTTAGCATAGTTTAAATTTATTTTTTAGTAAAGATAAAATGATATTTTTAATATATGATATTTATATAAATCATGTGAAATTAAATAAAAAGTTGAACAGTAATAGTATAAATTGTTTTAAAAATAATAATTATAAAAAGAAATAGTACAAGAAAAACTATTCTAACTAAATATAAATATATACAAATGTTCAATAATTTAATGAGTTATATTAAAATATTAGTATTAAAATAAATATGAAAAATTTGAAGATATTAAAATTAATTATTTTTACATAAATATTGAGTAGTACATAATACAAATAATGAGTTATGTATATTTAATTTGAAAAAATTAAAAAAAAAATTGATAGTTCACGATATATTCATATCGATATTTTTAATATAATCAAAATTTTTATCAAAGTTTAAAAATTACATTACAAATTACAAAAATATTGGAAAATTTTAACATTATTCAATATTTTTATATAAAAATATCGAGAAATATTCTGATATTATGGAAAATATTTTTTAAATAACATATCGATATCTTTACTTTACGAAAATTTTGATAAAAATATTCATCTAGAATGATTGGTCTTTGGTATTAAAGCATGGTTGGAATCTAAGGAGGTAAATCTATTTTAGTTAGAGGGGGATTATTTGGTGTGCAAACAATTTTTACATTAAAAATTATGAAAACTTAAAACGAGCTACTTTTCATAATATATTAATCTTTTGAGTTGAAACCACACTCTCAATATATTTAAAGTGTAATTTATGTACAATTATATATTTATTTAGCCTTGAAATCACACCTATTATATCGAACAAAAATTATACAATTTTTTGACCTATTTAAATTGTTACCTTAAATTATATATTATATTTAATTTTATGTTTATATTTTTAATTATAAAATTATGTGGTTTGACTTTTTTTTTTATATTTTTTTTATCTCAAATTAATTTTATTTATTTTCAAAACATAAGAAAAATATAGAACATAATTTAAATAAATTTTATAATAAAATTATATTAATTAGTAATAAAACTACATAAAATAAATTACATATTATTATAAATATAAAATATTTTATTAAAATATAATAATTTTATATAATTATATTATAAATTTATAGTAGTTGTGTCCAAATATTTATAAAGTTTGGTTCAATTTGTTCATCCTTTTTTGATTTAATATGGTACGCTTAACTGAGGGCTCTATTTTAATGATTGATTTAGATGGGATACGATTTTGTTTTGGAAAAAGATGCGAGCAACTTGTATTAGATAAAAAGGCCTTTGATTAACTTTAGATTTAGTTGGTTAGATATCACTGAGCTACAAACTTATTGGCTAGTTTGGTTACCGTCTTTTAACATTCGAAACGGTGAATGAATTAAAGCAAATCATAATGGTTATCTTGACCAGGGTCATGGTTGTTTATCTTTTCAGTTACTTGTTATAAATAATCAAAATAACACCCTAAAAATTTACAATAATAAAATTAAATATTTTAATAATATTAAATATTTAATTTAAATATATAATATTAAACATTTAATATTAAATGCGTTTAAATTATCATCGTTCAATTTTAATTAAATAAATATTTAAAAAAAATAAATATATAAGTCATTTTTTTACTTATAAAATTTTAAATTTGTATACAATGAATACTATTTTTATTATTAAAAATTTTAAAGAGTATTATTTTAATTATTTTTTTTATAATTAATTATGTTTAATTATGCGATTATGAGATCTTTAGTCTTTTTTTTTTTTAAATTATATTGACGTTGTGTTTGATTCAATACAAAATTTATACTTATTATTATAAGGGTAAAGTATATAAATGGTTTTTGAACTTTTCACCATTTTATAAATTGCTCCTTTTTTTTTTTTTTTTTTTATAATTTAATTCATTTTTTTAACACTTTAGTGTTCTTACTTTCTTGTTAATTTATTTTTTAATTTTAAATATTTAATTCAAAATTTGAGATCAATTTAAAAAAGGACAGAAAAAATTATTTATGAACTAAATTATTTCTCTGTCAAATTAGCTTATCATTATATCCTCTTAAAATTTGTTAACATATCAGTAAGGAGTCTACAGGTTATGGCTACAACACTTTTTTTTCTTCAATTGTATAAAACATAGTTCTTTGAGCAAATAAGCATTAATCGTAAAATGGCGATAACAACAACAAAAATCCAAAAATAAGATTAAAATGTGCATCTTATAATAAATATTAATATTAAAGTGCATTTTTATAATAAAGGCATAAAATTATACCGTATATTTTACGATAAATATATGAAATAAAGTACACTTTTACAATATATATGATACTAAAATACTTTATGTAGTTATGAAACTATAAATTAAAGCAGAGTTACTGTATAAGATAAAAATATTTTAATTAATTATTGGGTAGTTCAGTGGTCGGACTCCTGTAATTATGCATTGGGTTTCTATTTTTATACGACAGAGTGTGAGTTCGAAATTTGTGGAGTGAGCTATTTATCATTTGAAAATGGACGTATTTTTCCACTCTTTGAATACGTTGCTCTGTCAATCGTGCTCTAATCATTTCTGGTGCCTCTAGCTAGCATGCGATTGATAAAAATAACAAATTATCGATGATTTGTTGTATAGGTATGCGACATTTGTCCATTCTTCTTACCTTGATGAGATTTTTAATATATATATAAAGAGATAAAAATATTTAAAATCTAGTTATTTAGATTTTTTTGGGCATACTTTAAAATGTAGACAATCTATGCTACTTTGCCAAATTTTTAATATTTGTTGGATAGGATGTGGCAATTTAGTGAGGGTTAAAAAAAAAATCTTTACTAAAATTAAAAGAGGCAAAACTTCTCATAGAAGGTTTTAAAAGAAGAAAAATGAGATTTAGTTTATAAGAAAATCTATAGCTAAAAGCTTCAAAACTTGGGAAAAAGTTACGAATATTTTAGGATAATGTTATGATAGAGAATGTCGGTATATTTTTGTTAAATTTGAACGATGAAATAGTTTTATTATAGTCTCCATTGAATGGAATGATATTGTTGTGTAATTTGATAAGCTTTTTAAAAAGATAAAAAATGTATAACTTAAAGTTATATAAGTGTCTATTTTTAAAATTTAAAGGACGAGGTAGTTTTGTAATCGTCTCCAAGGTAGTCTCTATTGATGAGCTTTTTGGAGTTATAAACATATATGTCTAATGTAATTCAACCATTGAACCCCATTAAGATTTAGTTTTCTAAAAGCATATCAGCCCAACCTCTTCCATTTTCCAAGCTTCATTTTTTCTTCTTCTGCAAATACTTCAATCTTTATTTTATATGTTTCAATAATATTTTTAAAAGATATTTAAATAAATTAATATAATTTATTAGTCAATATAAAGAAAATGAATAAATTTTATTATCCATTTTCTTTCAATTTTAATTAATTCTCGTTAAGAATCAACAAACACATTCATTTCTCAGGGCATGTGTGCCGTGTAAAGTGGCTATCCAGATAAGATTTTGTTACTTTCAGCATCTTTTTCTCATAAGCATCAGCCCACTTTTTTACTTTTTAGCTACATCTTTTTCCTCTTTTGGATCCGATGGTTCTTTGTGATAGATTCACATCAACCCATTATACGTAGAGTCCACTTATCTAAAATTGTTGTACAGCAAAATCTCACTTTCCGCCAAGTTATTTGAAATTCTCTGTCTCGTTGGCAGTTTGATCATGCAAAAGCGAAATGGAGAAATACGATGTTTATTGTACATCTTTATCAGACATTTCGCGTATAACACTGTCAGAGAGAGTCCAATTCTTCTATTATTATCAATAAATTATAAATGAGTAAAAATAATTAAAAATATAAACTTTTATTATTAAACTTTAATAACACACTTAAAATAATAATACAGATAATCTTCGTTAATTTAAAAGAATATTTTTCTAACCAACCAACCCACTCATTGATCTACTTAAGGTTATGTTCGGTTCGTAAAACAAAAGCGTAATGAAAATAATAATAGGAATGAAATTCAATAAAAATAATAATATTATTATTATGTTTATTTGAGCTGTGAAATCAAAATAATGATAAATATTAAAGTAATATTTATAAAATTATAAAATATTTTTTATTATTTTTAAATAAGATAAAATGAGAAAATAATAATAAATGATTATATAAATATATAAGAAAAAAAAAAAAAAAAAAAGCATTCCAACACATTTTTGAAGGATGTGAAAAGAATGAACATTCCTAATATTGATGAAATATTTTACATTATATTCTAAATTAATAATTAAACTAAATAAAAAATAATCTAAAATATTTTCATTTTTATTTTTTTTATTGTCAATCAAATATGACACAAATTCAAAATTCAAACTTTATAACTCTCATTAACTCTTAAATTAAAAAATATGTTAAATAAATTGCACATACTCATGTCAAAATTTGAATATTTCTTATCTTTAATATATATAAAAAAATATCTTATAAAAAGAATCATTTGAAGAGAGAAAAAGTCACCATTTTTTATTTTCAAGATCATCAATCATATTTAACGTATCAATTATAACTTAGCCCTATAAAATAGAATGGAATAATTTTAATAACTATTACATATTTTTTTATTACTTAAATCCATAATCTTGAAAATATAGGTCATTTTTGGTACCAAATAGATCACATACTGGTAAAGTCTCTTATGGTTTTTCTCCATATTTATTATTTTGTTTGCTTTTTTACTTCATTTTTTGTTCTTTCAAATAATTTTTGTTGGTTTGTCATATATACTAATAAATTTTAAAATAATTTTATAATAAATACATTTCGTATAAAAATTTATTTTTATAATTTTATTGGACAATAACTTTACATTATTACTCTTGTATAATTATTTTAAGTTACAATTTGATAATTGAATCGGGTCTATCATTTTATTTATGAGCAAATTATATTTGTATTGAACTAATTATTTTTGTGTCTCATATCTAATATAAATTAAAAAATTCAACTAATATACAATATTTTTATGCAAAAAATGCCTATAATATGCATATTAAAATTGTTACACCTATTGCTTATAAAATAATTAAACAAATTATATTTGTATTAAATTAATTATTTTTGTGTCTCATATAAATTAAAAAAGTCAACTAATATTCAATATTTTTATGCAAAAAATGCTTATAAAATGCAAATTAAAATTGTCACACCTACTGACTTATAAAATAATTGAGCCAATCATTTGTATTAAACTAATTATTTTTGTGTCTCATATCTCATATAAATTAAAAAAGTCAACTAATATACAACATTTTTATGCAAAAAATGCTTATAAAATGCATATTAAAATTGTCACATCTACTGCTTATAAAATAATTGAGCAAATTATATTTGTATTAAATTAATTATTTTTGTGTCTATCTCATTTAAATTATTAAAAAAAAATCAACTAATATACAATAATTTTATGCAAAAAATCTTATAAAATGCATATTAAAATTATCACACCTATTGCTTATAAAATAATTAAGCAATGTTCTATGCATGAAATTATTAAATGTATTAAGTGATGTATCATTGTTGTATTAGATGCTAAATTTGGAAGATGAGATGCTAAAATAATTGTAAAACTACTTACTAATAAAATTAATTATATTATGCAATATGTACTAATAATATAATTTTTTTTATTAATAAAAATGCTTATTAAGTTTAATTAATTCTTGTCTATAATTAACTTTTTAAATAAAAAAAATATTAATTAAAAAAACTCATATATTATTCATTATATTTAACCTATTTGTTAAATGAAGTTATGAAAATTTTGTTAATATCATGTCAAATAGCTTTATATTGTGATTAAATTATATTGCTCATAAAATAATTATTATTATATATATTTATTATTCATAAAATAATAAATAAATAAATTATTTATTTATTTTATGAATATTTCTTTAAATTACTTTACAAACTTTTTTAACACCAATTTTTCAATTATAATAAAAAAAATCTAAAAATTTATATTTAAAAATATATTTTTCTTTGATTTTATAATTTTTTTTAAAACAATAAAAATAATTACTTTACAATTATTACTACTGTATCCTAATCAAAATTAAATAATCAATACACCCGTCAAAATACTAAGTTGGTGTCTTGTTTAAAAGCAGTCACGGATTTAAAATTTAGACGAGACACTAATTAATAATTAATAATAATAAATTTATAAATTAAATTTAAATTAAATATTAGAGCTAAAAATTTAATGATTAAATTTTTTGAATAAATAAGTATCAAAATATGACATTTGTTATAATTTTATTAGGTTTTAAATAAAAATAACTAATTTTATACGTAAAATTTAAATTTAAAAGATTTTAATATTTAAATTAAAAAATACACTATATATTAATATGACATAATTTTTATAATGTTAAAATATTTTAGGTATAAAATTATATTTTGAATTAAATGCAGGAGGACACGTGACTTTCTAAAATACATACGCATCTCCCTCCGTTTAAAAGTTGTGTTGAAAATTGTCCTGTACTTTTAAGCTAGGTCCTACCTTGACCAGCACGGCTTGAGGCCTTAGGCTTTGAGATTAGCTTACAATGCAGCACACCTCATTAAAGTGGGCTAACATTCAGAACTACAATATTGTTATAATGCGCCCCCTTTTTCCTCAAACCAACCCTAGTAATACTAAAAACGGTAATAAAACGGATATGACTAAGTGACTAGACAAAACATATGGAAAGCCAGTCAAAAGAATCAAATTGTGAGGTGTAAACAAACATGGTGGAAGTAGTTTATAGAGTGGAATATTACATATTGGCTTTAGTTTCCAGTCAAAAGAATCAAATTGTTAGGTGTAAACAATTTTTTTTTCCTTTCTTTCCCTAGCTCGTTATTTTTAAGATTTCTTTGTTTATCCTAACAAAATTGTCCTAAGTTTCTCGTTTTTATTATTTTAATTGTCATTAATACTTTAACTAAATATGTCTTATTCTATGATTCATATATTTGTCCGACGATAATACTCATAATTATTTCATTATAAATCAGTCATTGGTCTGAAGATAATATATACTCACAAGTTCGAAACACATAATATTATGCCCAAGATTGGATAATAATGCGAAAGCAATAAAATAATAATAATGAGCACCCACAAAAAAATATAAGAAAAATAATCAACAAAAATGACACAAAGATTTAAGTGGTTCAATAGTTAATGTGACTATCTAATCTACTGCTGAGACCGACACTGAAAAATTTCACTATATTTGTCAAAGAGGAGTACAATAAGAGTTGTCAACAATTAATTAGCCAAATCACTCAAATACCAAATACCAAATACACCTAAATCAATCTCTCTCACAAAAGCAATAAATAAATAAATCTGTCTTGCTAGTTTAACAACAACAGATAAATCAAAAACAGTAACTATAAATTTGTTACCAAATAATTAAAGAAAGAGATAATATTCTTGAATGAATTCTTCAGAGTGATAAAAAAAAAGGGAGGTCTTCAATGCTATCGCTGACCTCTTCTTGGTGCCGCCTCTGTTCTTGCCACTGATATTATGTTGCTCCTCTATTTTCTTTCTGCTATTCTGTCACTCCTCTTTTTCTTTTTCTCTTATTACTTAACTAATCATTATAGGGTGAAGAGTCATATTAGTTCCTTTATTTACACAAAAAGCGTCATTTAGTCTCATAGTTTAGAAAATGTGTCATTTAGTCATTTTGTTTGTAAAAAAAGTGCGAAAGAAGAAAATTTAATTTTTTTAACATTATTTTATTATTAAAATTTATACGTGATTAGGCAAAAGAGGGCAAAATAGTCATTTTATTTAAATTAAAATTTCTACCCATTCGGAAGCCCCAAAAATATATTCAATCTATTTTTTTAACATCCTAATCTTCACCATTGTTTTCATTCACTCTTCTTTCTCTGTAAAAATTTGTTGATATTTATTTTTATATTTATCTCCAACTCACACAAAATCTCTACCTTCATCATCTCTTTTCTCTCCATCTCTACTTAGTTTTTTTTTTTTTTTTTTCAACAATGGAATAAAATATGGAAATGACCCCGTATTGTATTGCTTTTGTGGGATTGAGACTGAAATGTCAATTTCGTCAACTCTAAAAGACCCTAAGATGCAACTTTTTAGTTGCTCAATGATATGTAATGTTTTTTTACAAACTACTTTAGGTTGCTAGTTAGAGACGAATAAATGTGAATTCTTTATTATTTTTGTATTTTTTAAGATAAATTGATGATAGTAATGGTTCAAATGTAATTAAACTGTTTATTTTGTTGGATTTTATCGAAAAATTATCTATTAAATGACATTAATTTTCTCCTCTATTTAGATAGTTAAACAAGTAATTTATTTTCTGTTTAATTATCCTGTTATAATATATTAATTTTTTTCTTCAATATCCTCTTTGGGAGTCTTTGTCATTTTTTAAGGATTCAATCCTCCTTACAAATATCAAACAGTCTTTGTTTTTTCTCTCTTCATTCAGTTATCTATTTCACTATTAGAAATGAGTGGAGACAGTTCACGAATGGTGGGTTAATAAGGTTTTAGAATTTTTGTTTAGGTCTAGGGGACGAATCAGTTAGTTGGTATTAGGGATGTTAGATTATTAGATATTGCAAATTTTTATTTTTTTAATATGCATGAAATGACAAATTTATTCTCTTCAATATTTTAACTGGGAATATTTTAATAGTAAAATATTAATCACAAATACAAAAAAATTTTATTTGGTCCTTTTCTTATAAATAAAATGACTAATAAATACAATTTATAAAGTAGAGGACTAACATTACTTTCTACTAAAATAAAAGGATCTACATGATACTTTTCTCATATATATATATATATATATATATATATATATATATATATATATATATATATATATATTCAACTCAGTGGGATGGAATGAGGGCTTTAATTAAGCCCAAGTCCAATGATTTAAGAAACAAAGCTGTACCGTTTTGGTACATAAATTAACACATAAATCAACATTAAATCTTAAAAAATCTTAAACACTATGATGTTGAACGAGAGTTTATTTGAGAGTGGGATTGGTGGCAAGCTTTTTTCTTAAATGTACCACGTTATTAAATTAACTTAGAACTATGATTGACATCAAAATTGTAGTCCTCCAATTAAATTGTACTTTACAGCATTCTAAAATTCTTCATCTATTGAAATTAATTTGAGCTACAAGTTTGATTTTCAGATACCACATTATCCTGTGGTTGAGTTTAGCTTTGCTTCTTAACACAATGTAAAAAATTGAAACTCCACTAGTGGATAGTCTTTGAGAAATTTCTATTCAAGAAATTGATCAAGAGGAACAAACTATTTGGATTATGAGTAGTTTGACTATTATTGAACAAACATTTTTTTAAATAGTAAAAGTATCAAAGCTGAAAAATAATCTTCATTATATCTTCAAAATGATGGTAATCAAAGTTGAAGAGGAGAGTGGAACAAATCACTGTACACAAACAAACAAAAAAGTAATCTACAGTTTTGTAAATTTTACAGTGGTTTCTATTTGACACATTTTAATTCTATGCCTCAGATCAATTAACAGTCATCGCCGAGTCGCAAAGCACCGCATTTTGGGGTGGAGGTTGATCATCTTAGTTGCAAGCTTATCCTAGAGTGTTTTCGTTAGTGCAGGGTGATCCATTCGTTCTTGAGAAGATATCATAGGCGAGGGCAATCCATTTCAGTGCACGAATTTACGAGGATTGGCTAAAAGGTAGTCGTTTAACTCCTTTTTCAACTGCATCTCTCCAAAGTCTATATCTTACTCCTAATTTGTCATAAGATACCGGCCAATTCCACACATTTGCTCCATTGATCATTCGCTCTTGTTGCCCAAGTACTAGCCTTAGATCCTCATTCAGAACCTACATAATTCAATATAGAATTTTTGAGTATAATTAAGCAATCAAAAGTCAGTGCTCCACTATTTATGATGTGAAGACAAGTTCATTTACCTGTTGGGCGAAATGTCTCCACAGATGATGCATGAAAGGAATGTGTTTCAACACGGGAGCAAAATCGAGTGACATTCGATATAATAATCTTGTTTTCTGTCTCGATGAAGGTAAGCATACATGAAGTTGGTGAAGGTGTGTTGAACATTGTTTTGTACTCTGTCCTTCCAATTTACCGGGTTTAGAGATACCAATTGTTGAGAGAACCATACAAGGTGGTCGAAACTCCATATCTATAGGATACGGGTCCCAATAACCTTGGAGCCCAGATGCAGGTGTCAAGAATTTCACCAAGCTGAGAATTTACAACATACCAAGCATTGATTATACATTTATCGTTTGCAAACTAACAAGATCCTAATTCTACATGTTTTCGTCTTAACTAATTAATGTTAAATTCATATTGAGATATTTACATTACTCCATGGCACTAGAAGGTTTAAAGAGGATCATGTAGTTCATCACTGGTAAGAGAAGGAATGAACCTGGGTACGCTCCAACCCTTGGCAAAGGTTGATGTATGTGTGAAAGGAGCATGTGCAAGATCCAAAAGATTATCCAGAAGCAGTCCATGTTCAACTGGAAGTTCCATGACTATCTGTCCCATACAAAATCATTACATTAATACAATGAAAACCATTACTGAACCATCAAACTTTAAATTCTTCCATCGCTTCTAAGAGTAGTAACTGAAGGTTGTGATTTCCTCTTATGTTCCATAGCTCTTTTAGGACACTGGTACTTTCTTAAAACAAATAATAGTAATACTTCAAGTAACAACATTCCTATCCATGTCATGATGTTCAGCACTTCATGAAAAATGAAGAGTCAATATAACATAAATTTCATCAACAACATACCTCAGCGTGGATTTCAAATCCAGGAGGAGGTTGTAGGGAAGGGAGGGTGGCTGAAGGAGGATCATCACCAGGCCAAATCCAAATTATTCCTTCCTTTTCAAAACATGGCAATGACTTTATCTTCACATTGAGTAGTCTTGTAGATGGCATTTTTTCGCATTTCCCATTTGTTGAGTACTCCCACCCTTATTTCATCCATCAAACACAATAATTAGTACCCAAATTGTTAGCTTTTGAAACTTTTACATTATTATCATTCAAAACTCACTTCTATGAAAATGATATACATATGCTCATGTTACATTTCTGTAGCATTTACCTCATTCATCCTTCAACAAAATAAATCAATAGCTTTATTCCTAACTTAAACAAGAGGTAAAGAAAGAAAAAATAAGGTAAGTATACTTTAAAATGTGGACTAACCATGGTAAGGACATTGAATACGACCCTCATTTACAGAGCCAAGGTGAAGAGGACAAGCTCTATGCGCACATGTGTTCCGTACACATCCTGGTTTGCCATCTTTTCCACGAAAGACAACCCATTCTTCCTCAAAACAATCTATAGGTATCTGGAAAAAAAAAAATTCAGTACTCTAACAAGATGATGTTACATTATCACAAAAAAAGATGATGTTACATTAGGGTACTGATATATTCATATATTGACACAAGTAAAGTCATTCTCATACTCATTTAGTGTTAGTGCTCAAACTACAAGCAAAACAATGACTGATAAGTGATAACATACCATCGTATCTTCCTTGAGATCAATGACAAAGGCAGCAGGATACCAAAAGTTCTTCAAACGAGGATTGTAAGGTTGAACCGGACCTGACACATTCAGGCTTTTCCGTGGCAACTTCCTTTGCACTACATTTGCAGATTGAGAGGGAGCACTGCTAGAGGGGGATGTTTTCTCCAACTCTAATGTGTTTTTATCTTGTAGCAACCGATCATTCACCAATTCCTCCATATAAGCTAGTTTGTCCAGAGCTGTAGCAACCCTTGCTTCAGATATATGAACCTGTAGTTATACATGTGTATGGAATTAAATAATTAATAAGATCTAAAATCAGATTTAAAGAGCAAATATCTGATCAATTGGAACAGAGTTTGCAACTAAATGAGACCACCAATTAGTACGAGAGATAATAAATATAATCTCATACTCGTAATTTTTCAGACCTGTCTATGAGCTTGTGATAGTTCCTCTTGCAACTCTGCTAGCTCCTTCTTTACAGTACCAATAGACTTAAATTCACGGGCTAACGGATTTAAAACTTCCACAACCTACACCAACAAAGCGTAGTTGTGAAATTTGAAAAACAGAACTCTAAAATAGGCCTTAAATTAACATTTTCTTTCATAACTAATGAAATTTAATCAAGATCAAGTGACATAGTCAACAAGAACGAACCTTTTCATGAAGGAGCATGATTGTAAGCACATCTTGTCTAGCCTTCCAATCGCAGTATTGAATGTCATATCTGGCAACTTCAAGTGCCTGATTCACATCTAAAAACTTTCCTTTACATTGTGGTACTTTAGACCTAGGATCCTCAACATCAAATAGAGTCCCCCATATACTCTTCTTATCTACTCCAGCTTCTTCTCCAAATACAGCAAATACCCTAAATCCTCTAACACCCTGAAATACAATGACCATCCATAAACGATTCACTTATTCAATACCAATGTCAATAAATTTGGACATATATTTTATTTATAAAAAATGGCAAAGAATTTCATTCAACTATGCCGGTAAAGGTTTGGCATTTGTTAGAGAATCTCCGGTTCAAATCTCCACCACATGTATTGTTTAGAAAAATATTACAAACAGAAAGCAAAACCCTCTTTCTTTTTAATATACATCAATAGTTCAATTAGGCTAAAAGTAACAAAACATTTGACACCAAACAAATAAGATACATATTTTTTTAGTTCAACCTATAAACACCTTTTAGGTGTTGGGGATGAGATGGGATCGTGGAATTTGATCATGTGACTCAACTAATCTTAAGCAATCACTTTTCAAATTAAATTATAGGGTTATATGCTGTCATGATCCCTATTTATTAAAAATCTGATATGACCCCCTCCACTTGATTTTTTTACATATTATGACAAAAATGCCCTTAATAACTCCTCAGTTGGACGACTGTCCAACTCACCTCAACAGAGTTGGACATGTGTCCAACTGAAAACCAGAGGAGTATATTTTAGAGGACACATATGTCCACTCGCCGGACATGTCCAACTGAAAACCAGAGGAGTATATTTTAGAGGACACATATGTCCACTCGCCGGAGCTCAGTTGGACGACTGTCCAACTGATGAAATTTTGACCGGCCGGCGACCCCACTCGCCTGAGCCGAGTTGGACACATGTCCAACTAGACTGCCCAGAATAACCCCTCAGTTGGACGTATGTCCAACTCACCTCAACAGAGTTGGACATGTGTCCAACTGAAAACCAGAGGAGTATATTTTAGAGGACACATATGTCCACTCGCCGGAGCTCAGTTGGACAGTCGTCCAACTGATCAAATTTTGACCGGCCGGCGACCCCACTCGCCGGAGCCGAGTTGGACATATGTCCAACTAGACTGCCCAGAATAACCCCTCAGTTGGACATATGTCAAACTCACCTCAACAGAGTTGGACATGTGTTCAACTGAAAACCAGAGCACCCATCTTTACTGTTAGCCTCATTCTCATCCTTGGGAAGGTGAGTTTGACGAGTTGGATATTGTTGTGTTTGAAGCATCACTTCCCAACAATCGTGTGGTGGTGTGTGAACAAGGAGGGTGGCCTTCCTGGTCCGGTGACTCTTCTATCTACTTTCACCATCAAGCTGATGATGGTTGGTGGAGCATTTTCCGAGTTGATTTTTCTGAAAATTTGGAACTTTCTGGTTACCCAATAGCTCCAACTCGTATCACACCACCAGGTCTCCATTGCTTCACTCCCGCAGCTCTTCACGATGGCAATCGAATTGTCGTTGCAACTCGGCGGAAAGGAATGAAGTATCGGCACATTGAGCTTTTCAACGTCGATTCGAAGACTTTTTAGCCGATTACCGAAACTTTGAATCCAAATTTTCACCACTATAACCCGTTTGTCTCACCGGATTCCAAGTTTATCGGCTATCACCGATTCCGCGGTGAGTCAGCTCGAGGTGAAATGACGGTTCTGAATCTGGAACCAGTTAGTTCTCCCATCAAAAACCTCAGAATGGTACGACTTAATGGCTCGCTCCCGTCCTACTCAAAATACATATCGGATAGTTGGAGAAGAGAGGGAGGATAATGAATAAAGGGATATATTTGGAAGTTTAGTAATAGGGGGTTAGTCCAGAATAAGATTAATAAAAGGGGTCTAATGTAGCCTATTTTTCTAAATTATAAAGTGATTTTCTTTTGAATTGGAACATTTTCTAAAATAAAAATACATAATATTTGGTTAAAATGTTGTAATAGTTGGACAAGTGCTTTTTGACAAAAGACACATTAAATAGTTGTAATTTTTAGAAGTGAAATAATATGTTGAAAGGACATGACTTTTGGATAGGATATAATTGTTATGATCAATTACATATATTTTAAAAGACGTGACTTTTTGAAAAATCGCAATTTATCAAAGAGATTCAAGAGTCGTAACCCTACTTGAATGATTGTACGAAATTCTATAAATGGATCATTTATTTAGGTAGTTTGTAGTTAGGCGGTTTGTAAAGAGAATAAGATGAATAATATATATTCTCTAACATTATCCACCACAATTTATTTACAAATAAAATTAGTGCTCCAAATACTGCAAATTTATAACATTAATTATCTTAAGTGTTCTTCAAAGTCATAGGTGTTATTGCGTTGTCTTCATAAATGCACACTGCAGACAATAAGAGACTCCATTGTATCCTGGAAACATATTTGTTGAACCTTAGTACATCACCAAATCAGTGGGAACAAATAGTGTTTTAAGAACAACGACTTAAAGTCGTGCCTTGAAGCAAAGTTCAAATGTCATATTATTTATTATAATTGTGCATTATTACAATTGAAAATTATGGAGACTTGACTTGAAACTCATGATATCAACATTCAACAACAAGTTCAAAAAATTTTCCAACAACTAGTAAGTAATTTAATTTCTAAATTTTATTTTAATTGTGAAGCATGATTAGATGTCTCCATGATGTATCTTGAATTTAATATTATTTTAAGAGCATGAATATTGAGATTAAGATAACGAATGAATGTATAGTTATATGCATTGATCAAATTGTATGAAAATTGATTAAAATATAAAAATAAATATTATATATTTTAATTTATACATATTATACGAATAACATACATATGTTAAATAGTCATGACTCTTGGTGGTATAAGAAGCATTGATAAAAGATCATGAACTTGGTAAAAAGTCATAATTTAGTAAAATGTTATGATCATTTATAAGAAGTTATGATTGCCAAAAATGTTGTGATCATTTATAAGAAGTTATGATTGCCAAAAAAGTTACAACCCTTGATGATGAGTCATGACTTTTGAGAAAGGGTCGTGATTTTTGGTGAAAAGTGGTGACCTTTAGTAACAAGTCATGACATTTGATGAATAGTCACGACACTTAATAAAAGATGATGACCCTTGGTAAAAAGTCGTAACCTTTTAATGAAAGGTCGTGACATTTGGTAAAAAATTGTAACCTTTGGTAAAGAGTCGTAATTCTTGGTAAAGAATCGTGACTCTTGATAAAAAGTTGTCACTCTTAGAAAAAGTTGTGGCTCTTAATAAAGGGTCGGGACTATTGATGAAGAGTTATGACTTTTGATAAATGGTCGTAACTCTTTATTAGAAGTCATGACACTTCGTGAAGGATTGTTACCTTTGGAAAAGGGTTGTAACTATTGGTAAAAGCACTCGTTTAAGAGTGAAAGTGAATTTTAGTATCTTAGAAAGAATATGGATTCTATAATTTTGATGGATTACTAAGAAAATAATCAAGTTAATATGATAAGTGAGCAATGTTGTGGAATTCCAAAAAAAACAAGCTTGCATGTACATATGTTCCACCTAAGTAATTAATATGATTATCTTAGCTTCATATAAAATAGAAGCTAGATGATTAAGAATCATGATTATAAGTATTACTTTATGATCTAAGTTAATATATCTTGTATAGTTGTATGTGTATACTAATAAGATGAGTTCTTCTATTTGACGCACCTAACTAGATATAATGCGAGTAACTGATACATAGACTTTAGATATAATTATGTATGACTAATGCTCATAATAAGAACATTATTTTATAAAAAGTAATAGAAGAACTTGAAAAATCCATGATGATAAAAGGCCTTGTAAGTGACATAGTTATATATTCATGAAAAGGAATGGAACGGAAGCCAACCTCAAATAAATCACCCATGATGGAAACTCAACATAATACTTAAAATATCAAGATATTGGGTTCAATGAGCCAAAGTACATTATATGTTTGTGATTTCAAGCACAATAATATATAAAGAGATGTCCAAAAGGTAGATGTGCTTAATATACGTAATAGAATGAGGAGGATAAGCTATTTAGCTTATAATGAACTTATAACAAAATTTTCTGTGGGATATTTTAATTACGTGGATATCCTTGATAAGTTTACCTATGTGAGTGTCGAAAATGGTGTCGTCTTCTAAATAGCTTGGATGGCTACTAGAGCACTAGGATATAAGCCACAAGGCCAATCCATTTATCAACGAATAAAAAAATATTGGAGATGAAGAAGACTTATGTGTTAAACATGTCTGATTAACCGAATAAGGTCACTAGTTCAAAGCTTTGCCTATTATGCTACCTTGGTTAACTTTAATGTGCTTTCGTTAAGTAAAAGTTCGAGTCTAAAAGATACTTTTATTTATGCACAAGTCTTTCGATCATACTCAAGATAAAAGTTTTTAAAATTGTTTCAAAATTGAATTTCATTTTTGAACATGGTGGGAAAGTGTTAGAACATTTTCTAAAATAAAAATACATAGTACTTGGCTAAAAAGTTACAATAGTTAGGCGAATGTCTTTTGACAAAAGATACATTGAATAGTTCCAACTTTTAGAAGTAAAATTTTATGTTGAAAGGTTGTGACTTAAGTGAAATGACATGACTGTTGGATATATTATAATTGTTATGAACAATTATATGTATTTTAAAAGACATAATTTTTTGAAAAGTTACAACTTATCAAAGAGATCAAAAAGTTGTAACCCTGCTTGAAATGTTGCATAAAATTCTATAAATAGGTCATTAATTTAGACAGTTTGTAGAGAGAATAAAAAGATGGATAATAAATGTTCTGTAACATTTTTCATTATAATTTATGTACAAATAAAATTAGTATTCTAAATACTACAGATTTAGAACATTAATTATCTTGAGTACTCTTCAAGTCAAATATATTTTTGAATTGTCTTCTTGGATGCATACTGCAGACAACAAGAGACTCCATCATATTATAAAAATGTATTTGCTAAATCCTAATATATGTGGATAGATGAGAGCAAATAGAGTCTTAAAGTCGTCTCTTGAAACAAAGTTCAAATGTCGTATTATTTATTGTGATTTTGCAGTATTAGAATTGAAGATTATGGAGTCTTGACTTAAAGCTCGTGAATATCAATATTTAATAACAAGATTAAAAAAATTTCCCCAACAGACTGAACTTATCTTAAGCAATCACTTTCCAGACAAAATTATAAAGTGATTTTCTTGTGTAATTAGCTGAAGCTATCTTTTTTCTCATGGTATGCTAGAGTTAAATTACCATGAACAACCCACCAAGCAACACAAAATGCAAGTTAATTTCCCTTTGTATTTAGCATCTACCCATTTAAAATTTTATTATAAAAATTAGCGAAAGATCTTATGTTTAAGTGATCATGAAGTTCTTAACCAAATCCAATACATACCCAAATGAACTTTTAGTTGTTACAGAAATGAATAAATAAACCAAAGTTTTCTTACCAGCCAAAACTACATTTCAAAACCAACTATTAAACTACATATTGTACTATTTTAAAAAATTTAGCTAAGTCCCAGATAAATTAACTGCTGGAGGAATTAAATGAACATAAAAGACATACCTTTTTGGTATTAAACTTGGATGATTTACTAAAATTAAATGGCAAAGAGAGAGCTGTAGCTGTGGCTATGGCGTTCATGGCGTGTAGAAGCGTCAGAGCTGACAATCTGGGGAGACAGAGGGGGGAGATTTATTTTGTGGGATTTCTCTGATTGATAAGAGGTTGGTGTTGAGCGCGATCTCAGCTGGCCTCCCATAGTATGCCACGTGGACTCCTCTCTCACCACATGTTTTTTTTATATACAAAAGTAATGGAAAAACTCTATTTAATCAAAACTAATAACTCGTTCACATGCTTACCCACAAAAATAAACTAAATATTCTAAACACAATAGAAACTAAAATTAATCTAAATAATGCTTGTGAAATGTACAAACATGGATGTAAAAACTTCTGATCACTGTATGTTATATCTACAAGACTATTTAGCATGGCCCTTTTTGGAGCATAATCAACTAATATGATTGTGTTTACGAGGATAATTAATGAGTTTAGAAAAAAATAGCTGAAATTAAAGTATTATAATTATTATTAGTATCAATTACGTCACATTTTGTTATAATCATAAAAATAAGAACTTGTCTTGTGTATAACAATAAACACAATTGTATTGCAGTAACATAGTTTTAATTACTATTTATCTTATAAGTTGTGACATAATAAAAGAGAAAAAACACTATATATTATTACTAGAAATTTTATTCCACTACATACTTACTAAAAAATAAATTAAATGCTGTATAAATTTTTGTTAGTTCCACCAAACGAACCTGTGTTTGAAAATTTTTACAAAATTGATACATTGGTGGATTATTTTCCTAAAAAGTACAAATAAAATTACTTATTAAAGAGGTCCAATTTACCTAAAATTGCTTAAATTTTAGTTAGATTTAATTTTTTTACAGAAATTGCTCGAGAGAATAGTTATCATTGTTGTGCTAAAGCATTGTCTTACCATGATAAGTCTTACTACAACACTAATAAATTTAGAATGTCTTGAGTAAGCATGTCTTACTAATGCTTTATCATAACTTGCTAATTCATTTTCACAAATTTAAGGTAGAATTTAAGTTTTTACAAAAATCACTCAAAAGAATATTTACCATTATTGTGGTAAAGCATTGTTTTGACGTAAGAAAGCGTTATTTTGTTGCAGTAAGTCTCACTACTATATTAATAAAACTAGCATTATTTGTCAATGTCTTCTCACCTTAAGGTTATTGTCTTCCCATAGCATGCCAATTTCTTTGCATATTATGACAACCAACAATAACCATTGAATTCTGTTCATAATTTTATTTTTGTTATATATGAGATAATTTTAGTAAAAAATATATGTATTTGCAAAATCTCTTTTAAATTGATAAATAACTCCATCAAAAAGTATATTCCATGAAAAACTCTCAATAACTTTAATATTTATTCATCCTTATTACTTCCCAACCCAAAAGAAAGTACATGTTGTATAATTTGTAATGGTTTTACATATAACACCAAACATTTTTAACAAAAATAATAATTCTTTTTATTATAATTAGATGTATATTATAATTTAATTAATTTTTTATTAATAAATAATTTTATAATTTATTTTTTTTATTTTATATTTAATTAATAATTAATACGTAAATATTATAACTTAATTTATATATAACTACTGTGATACAAATTTATATGATCGATGTGATTGTATATTTGTATCTGTAGTAGACAGTAGTAGTGGTGGTGGATATATATAGATTTGATTCTCTCATCTTCACAAGCGGAGCCTTTATATCGTGCCAGCTGGACGTGTAGAGATATCTCTCTATCCCTTTGTGTTTTGTCTGAATTTGAATTCTGGTGTCTTTGAATGATTGCATTTTGCGTTTGGATTTAGAAAGAGAGTTGGGTTGTTTTCCTTTGTCAATGCCAGACTTGTTTGGATCATATAGGCAGCTTGCAAGAAACAAACCATATATGCTAATCAAAAGTTTAAAAATAAAAATAAAAAAACGATTATATTAAAAAAAGGGATTTGGGTGGGGGCTGGACGGGACTATAATTTCGATCAATTTTTTTAAAAAAATTAATTATGTATATATTTTTAATATTAAATAATATTTTATTTGTAGTAATATATTATGTCTAATTTTTATGTACATATTTTAATATATATTAACAATATTTAACAAATATATAGAAAAAAATAAAATGAATTGTAAATAAAATAGTTATATATATATATATATATATATATATATATATATTTATTTATTTGGTAACTAATAACATAAATAAAATTAGAGTAATATACTATGTAAAAATTCTTCTTAAACATAATAATCCAAATAATGTTTAAATATTTTTAAACTCAACATTATAAAAATAAAATTAAGAAAATAAGTATATATATGATAAGCTTCATATTAAAGCTTTTAAGTTTATGTTTATTATATTTTATTTCAATCCAAATTTTAACTTTATCTAATATTATATTATTTGACATTTTATTTTATTAATCTTTTAGAATTTATTTGAAATTTTTTATATAAAAATTTTATTATTTTTATTATTATTAGTCATTCTTATATTGTTTATAAACATATATTTTTAAATATAGTCTAAAGCTTAAAATTATAAATCATATTTTACTTTTTACATTTTCATATGTTTATTTTAGTTTTAGTTTTAACAACTATAAATCTTAATGTATTTGATTGAGCTTTTTATTTGCTTAAATTTTTTAATTAATAAATTTATTTTATTCATGAATGATACTAATACTTATTAATTTATTATATTTTTATTTAATTTTCGTTATAAGTTAATTATAATGCGTTAACTCTATATCTATATTATAATATGACATGAAAAAAAATTTAGTGTTAGATTGAATATAATTTATTATAACTCTTACTAATTTTTATTTTGTATAAAATAATAATAAAAAATTTAGCCCTGCCTAAATTTTTTTTCTAGCTCCACTCCTGTCTACTGTGATGAATTAAACGAGTCGATAACCTGAAGTAAAAACTTGACCTTTAAGCTATTTATAAGTTGGATGGAATTTAGCATTTTTTAAGGTTAACATTTTAAAAATAAATAATTTATGTTATTTATATATTATATAAATTTTTTATAATATTAGAAATTTTAGTTGAACAAATAAATCAAGTAAAAATATATATATAATCGTCCTCCTTGCCAAAAAAAAAAAAAAAAAGAATTATTAGTCTTGCAAAAATAATAAAAAATAAGTGATTTAATAGATTTAGAATGTAATAAAATAGATTAAAATATAAAATATTGAGCCAAATAACCTACAAATTTAAGAAAATATTAAAGTATAAAAGATGTTTCACATTGCTATACAATGATACAAGTAGCATATAACTTAACTTTTTTGAAGTTATCATTTTAGAATCAATTATGCATATTACTTACATAAAATTTACCCAAAGCGAAGCATTACAGACTTGACAAAATGGCTAATAGCCTTCGTCATTAAATATATATTGGACCTGTAATAGGCCTTGTTTGGTATGGCTTCAACTTTAATTATTTTTGTTGTGACAAATCTCTCAAATATCTTCAATGCCTCAAATAGATTAGAACTTTCGCTATTAATAACGTCTATCATGTGCTTGTAGACTGGTGTAAAATCACCACCGTTAAAGGGGAAAAAAACCGAAGAAGATAAAAACAAAAGGTCCTACCGGGAGTCGAACCCAGGTCGCTGGATTCAAAGTCCAGAGTGCTAACCACTACACCATAGAACCAATTTGTTATTAAGTTTTCCTTTCTGGATATTTTTATGTTATTGTCTATGAATTATAAACCACAAGTACTAAAACCATTAATGAATTTAAGATAATACTTCTGAAATATGTAGACATTTGCTCTAGAAGAATGAGAGTTGATATTTATTACCCCAATCCGTTCATTATCATGGCTTCTACATGCAATAATTATCTTGTAAATCATAGTTTATTGAAGTAAAGTTAAAGCATATTATTGCCAAGAGTAAATAATGAGTAATCAATGTCATCATCGACATAATAAAAAATACATATGAAGTATTTTGGAAAACGAGTATATGAGCATACATCATTATACTGCTAGTATTAATTCTTCCTTTTAGGATACAAATTTAGATCAAATTTGCAGCAGTCTCTCTCTGAGTATTAGTGGTTGAGTGGTTTAACGAAAAAGGTGCTAAAAGAGGTGCACTTTATAGTTATAAATACTTTATTAATTCAAGTAATTGAGAAAGTACGTAACAGCTGAAGATACCAAGGTTAATATTTGATGGGCTGAGGATTACCCTCAACTGATTCATGGGCACAGAAGGCTCGGCTTCAGAAGCCCATAAAATTAAATACAACAAAATCAGGGGCCAACTTGTAAGTAATAAAGACACAAAATAGAGGGATATTGAGGCCCAAAGTAATATGGACAGAGGTCGATAAACGATTTCATTTTTAGCAAAACAAACTACAATATTATCTTCTAATAAATTTCACAAAATTTTACGAAAGCTGTACAGAAATTATATACAACTACTAACCAACAAAATCCATACTATAAATCAGGGGCCAACTTGTAAAGTAGAAATACCAAGGCACAACAAGTCGAATGTGTGACTTGAAGCAAATAAAATTGATAAGTTCGTATCGAGAGACATACAGGTCGAATACCATACATAACCAATACCTAAAAGAGTCCATGTAACACAACATTGAGATAACATCTTTAACGTTGAATAATTCAAATGATTATGTGCTAAACACCCTGTTTCTATGGATGCTATACTTCCTAATCCTATAATTTAAGAAATACATTAAATGATTTATAATCTTCCACTATCTTTGTGTACCAAAGATCCAATCAATCTATGCATTGGAGTTAGAAAAGATCATTATGGGCCAATTTGTTAGGTATGTCCTAAACTAAAAGTGAAAATATTTTCAAAATAAGTTCCTTATCAATTTCTTCATCAGCAACTAGTCCAAGACATTTTCATAATGAATATCCAATCCAGAAGAACCAAGAAAATTACAACGAAACTGTTGAAACCATATAAGTCCACACTTAATGCAAAACAAGTACACAACGTCCTCTGTAATCTAAGCAAGTAACTCTCAGCAAAGAACAAACTGAAGACCCATTAGAAAGTACATTGCAATAAGATATGCAATTTGTGGCATCGTAGTATTCTCGGATATACCATAGAGATGAATTACATTTTAAGAAATAAACTTTTAAAAGAAATTCATCCAACCTTTACCGAGAACAATAGCAATCAAAAAAGAGAGTACCATATAAGCCTAATAGGTCCTTACCAGAGTCACCACATCTCTATGACAGGAAAATTTTGCTGGCAAAACAACATATCTCAAAAATAGTCTTCCCACAAAAACAACATATCTCAAAAACACATTATCACCGGCTTAAATTAACAAAACCCTTTTCATCAAAAGTAGTCTTATGTATAACCAGCATATCTCAAAAACAACAAAATCTTATGAGTAAACAAAAAAGTCAAGAAAAATATAACATTATTTACTCTATTTCTTCAAGATCAAGCAACGTTAGCACACTCCCTAGCGAAATGTCCAGGCTTCCCACAGTTGTAACAGGTACCACCACCCATATTATCACCACCAAATCTTCCTCCTCCTCGACCACTATCTAGGCCGACACTTCCCTTGTTACAATCCCTAGCCAAATGCCCAAATCCTCCACAGTTATAGCAAGCCCCAGCACCAGAACCCGAACCAGAACCACCCCTGTAACAATCCCTAGCTATATGTCCATAGTCACCACACTTAAAACAACCTCCATTACTACCACCTCCGCCACCATCATTTTTCCCCTGAGGACAATCCCTAGCCAGATGGCCAAACCCACCACAAGTGTAACACCCACCGCTTCCACCACCACCACCACTGCTGAGATTGCAATCCCTAGCCAAGTGACCAGTATCACCACAATTGTAACAACCTGCCCCACCGGCACCGCCCCCGCCTGCGGCTCCGACACCGCTGCGATTGCAATCCCTAGCCAAGTGTCCGGTATCACCACAATTGTAACACCCCAAACCACCAGCACTGACACCACCGTTGCTGCGACTGCAATCCCTAGCAAGATGCCCGGTATCACCACAGTTGTAACACCCCGCACCACCAGCACCACCTCCATTGCGCCTATCACCGCCTCTCCATCCGCCGCCAAATCCAGAACCACCTTCTCTGCCTCGTCCATCTCTTCCACCGCCGAACCCAATCTTCTTGTTATTACCCAGTACAGCAGATCCATTAGGTCCGGTTACATCAATCGCCTTGGTCTTCCCGTCGTCGTTCAGCGCGATCTGGAACTCAACGGACTCCCCCTCCGCAAGAGTACGAAATCCGTCTGATTTGATCGACGATTGGTGGACAAATAGATCTTCGCTCCCATCGTCGGGTTCGATGAATCCAAACCCCTTCGATTCGTTGAACCACCTGACCTTCCCCGTTGATCTCTCCTCCGCCATGGTTTTTGAGCACTAGAGAACTTTTACGTCGACAGAAATTGAGCCGAGAGTCTAAAGAGTTGTGTATCGAATATAATAAGAGAGACTGAAAGCCGAGTCACTTTTAACTCTTTTTATATGTGGGAGTAAAACCCTAATCCACCAACAATTATGAATCTTCTTGGGCTTTCTTGATTATTTTTGCTTTCCTAAAGGTTTTTTTTTTTTTATTATTATTATTATTATTATGAATCTTCTTGGGCTTTCTTGATTATTTTTGCTTTCCTAAAGGTTTTTTTTTTATTGATTATTTTCCATATTTTGCTGGGATTATTTTATAGGAATTTTGTTTTTCTAAATATGAGAAGTGAGACAAATGAATTTCATGATGAGTCATCAAACACACGTAAAACAAAATATTTTGTTATACGCGTTTAAGAACATAAACATAATCAAAGCTCTAACAATTTGTTCGTTGTAGAAGCTCTGATACCTTATCTATTGCGAAAGCCTTTGCACCTTCAAATGAAGTTGTGAATGTGAACACAACTCTCAAATATATAATTTAACCTAATAATTTTGAACGCGTATTAAGAAAGAGCAACTTGTTTGTTGCAACAATTCCAACAACTTGTCCATCTTGAAACCTCTTACGCCTTCAAATAAAGTTGTGAATGTGAAAACTGCTCTCGAATATCCATTTGAATTTGGATCCACTCAATAATTTTGAACATGTTAAAAAATGTTTTATTTATTACTCTTTAAATATACTCTCCATTAATTTCATAGATCGCTCTCATTATAATTTATAGTTGCACTAAATTTAAATTTTATTAGCATGAAGTATCACGTTATCACTTGTTCATAAGCACAAAAATCACTAAAGTAATAATTACTTGGTAAAAAAATATAAATTTTTATATTCTCCCTTAACATTCCCCATTTCAGATTTTTTCCCCCCTATAAATTCCAGATCTTTTATTTATAATGGGTTTTCACTTATCATTGAGCTCAGAAGTAATGCAATAGAGTAATAGTAACTTGCAAGGGCTTAGATAAATCATAAATCCATATAAACCTTAACAATTTTTTCTTCTAAGATATACCTAACTTATTTATTACCTTAGTATCAAAAATGCTACCTATCTCAAATTAGAGATATATAACAAATGACATATCCTAATATTATTGATAATTATCGAACTCACAGTAAAAAAAAAAAACTATCATATTAGTTAACATTGTGATAACTTGTAGTGTATAGTAGTGCCCTACAAACTAGGGACAATAAAAGGAATAAACTGAAATATAACGATGAAAAGTGGCAAGATAAGAAAATCCAATAATGGAAAGTCAATAAGAAAACTCTCTCACACCAAAAAAAGAAAAAGAAAAGAAGGAGAAGAAAAAGTTGCAATATTTGATTAACAATATTAATAACACTATATATAATAATACAAGTGCTTCGTTAAGATATAGAGGGAAAAATATCAGAAAAAGGAAGATTACAAAAGTTTTACCTATCTACACAAAGCAGTTGAAAACATTGAGGAATGGTTGATTGAAATGAAAAGGCGGCGAGATATATTTGTACAAAGTGGAGGCTGCAATTAATAGACTTCCACATTCCATTGCTCTGCTTTTTTCAATTGCCTCTTGTACTCTGTCCAATCAATCCCTGCACAAAAATGTCACCTCTTCTCCGTAAGAACGTCTCAAACGTTACCGGACCTTATGGTCTCTGACTTATTATCAATCTTTGCTAGATAAATAGCAAGAGACTTATGAAATCCCAGACCTTAAAACAAAAGGACTAAAGGGACCAGACATAGGATGAGTATGAAAATGTGCTGTGAATGACGACATTATGTCATTTAAGAACCAAGTTGACTTATGGTTTGTATATTTAACAATTATAATGAAAAATACAGCACTACTCCAAAGTTAAATCTATATGTTATATTGTTACCATCGTTAGCGGCCAATGACACCATTATGTCGTCGATTCCTTTCTCCATTCCTTTAAGTCCACACATGTAGACATAGGTGTTGTCCTTTTTGAGTAATTCCCACAACTCATTTGCATATTGAGCCATTCTGGTTTGAATGTACATCTTCTCACCCTTCTCATTGGTTTGCTCTCTACTGACTGCGAAATCTAGTCTAAAGTTCTCGGGTGCCTTCTCTTTCATTTTCTCAAATTCCTGTCCAATTAAAAAGCACAATGTTATTTCTCAGTTCAATAAGCAGAGTTAGGTTAGATAACTTTCGTATGCTTAATTACCTCCTTATATAGAAGTGAGCTACTTGTGGGAACTCCCAAGAAAAGCCAGGCCAGCCCATTAAACTGCATAAAATATCAAGAATCGAGAGTTAAATGTATGGGTCATCCTCTTTGTATTTGATGTATGGTAGTTTCCGATCCAAGAACAGATCTTGTAAAAAAGAAAGTAAAATGCATTTTACCTTGTAGTCTTCGTAATTTTCGAAAAACATCTTCCACAAGAAAGCTCTAAAAGGAGCAATTCCAGTTCCAGTTGCAAGCTACATTGAAGAAACAATCAAACACATCAATATTAATATCATCTATCAAAGTTCTACAATTCTATATAGTAAGGTGTAAAATACAAAAGGGGAAATTGAATATTAAAAATCATAGAACTTGTTAAAATATATGCATGGTGTACATACCATGATGACGGTTGCATTGGGATCCTTTGGCATGAGCATTTCTTTCCCAACAGGTCCAGTGATTAGCGATTCAGCCCCAGGCTTCAAGTCACCTGCAAAGTATAAAATTTGTAAGAGTCCACAGAGAATATGATACTGGTGACACTTGTTCTAAACAAAGGACGACTCTGAAAATGGTCTTTGTAGAAGTAGAGAGTTCTGATATCTTACACAAGTAGTTTGAGCACACTCCCTTAACAAGTTCTCCATTTTCATTGGTGTATACTAGTCTTTTCACACATAGAGAAACCTGTAAGGGGGTAATTAGGCAATTATCCTTAACGAAAGACCAAAGAAAGTTTGTGATAAAGAATCAAAGAGGTATAACACTATAATAAACAGACTTGAACAAGCAAAAAAAAAAATACTTTTGAAGCATTTACAGCTAATGGGTGAAAATGCAATACTTTGAAACACTAAAAATTTAAGCAAGCTTACAGTTTTGGAATCTCCAAAGTCTCCAAGAGCACTGCTGGCAATGGAGTATAACCTAAGCTTATGAGGCTTTCCGTTTTTGTCAAGGCCTTCTGGGATTATCCCAATTGATTGCCCTTCTCTGTAGGGGACCTCACCTAAACCATACAAACATTCAAGTGAATTAATTAGAATATTAAATATATTAACATATTTCTTATTAGTTTAAGAATTTTATTTAGAATAATACTAATTATCCCTATAAATATCAACTCTCAGCATAATTTCTTTAATGTTTTGGTTCTTCTCTCAACTGGTTGATCAAATATTTTAGCTTATGCATTCTTTATTTTACCTATATTTTCACTAAATATTATTCAAAAAAGGTAAATATTTATGATTTAATTGCATGACATAATCCCTTCATAAATAGAGTTTCATTTAAATCCTATCTATGAAAAAAACATATATTCAATTTCTTACAACGTAAATGAACATATATCTTTTAATATTGTAAGAAAATAAACGTATGATTTCTTTATTGAGGAAATTAAAAATAAAACTAGTTAAATAATTTGATCATTTATACACCGAATGAAAATGTAAAACTGGTTCAAATTGGTCGAATGGGGTCGAAGTGAACAAAGTTGTCAAATTCGAGAAATTTCTACCATTTTCCATCACATTCGACTAATTGCAACCAATTTTGACTAACTTAGACGAAACTGATTACCAGTACAATAACTAAATAACCAGTTTTTAACTCCAGCTTATATATAAGATGCTATAGTTTAACATTTCAAAAGTTACTACGTTTATATACAATTCTAAACTTTCATGTATTTACAAGAGCAAACAAATTAATATTTTCAAATTAAGTTAAAAATTTATGGACATTAAGAGCAAAATGAAAAGGGTAAAAAAAAGTGTAAAAACTTTTACCCTCAGTGCTGAAAACGATGTGATTGGTTTCTCCAGGGGCATCATCACCAGTAATCTTAGTGTTGAGAAGACATCTACCAGTGTAAGGATTTTTAGGTTTAAATTTGTTAACAATCACACCTTCATCTTGCTTTTTAGAAACCTTCTCAACCTTTGTAGTTGGAGCCTCAGTGGTGACTTGAGCTCTGATCGTAACATTTCTACCACTAACAGAACCATCTCTGTAATGCAATGGAATCTGAAAATACCCAAAAACATTAATCAAAATTCCATCACAAAAACAGTGAAAATATCAGATTATTACATCTTTTTTTTTTTTTTAAATTCTATTGTCTATCCAATTGGAATTTGAAGAGACCCAGAAGCATTTCTCAAAATCCCATGAGAAAAAACAATGAAAATATCAAATATATAACAGATTTTACTATTTTACTTTTCCCCCAATTGAATCTGAAAGCATTTCTCAAACTCCAAATACAGAAACAGTGAGTGAGTGACAATGTCAAATATGTTGCAGATTTATCAATTCTATTTTCTACCCAATTGGTGAATTCTTACCTTTTTTATGGCGATTCTATCGGGAGAGACAATCGAAGTCCGAGTAGGGAGAGAAGTGGATTTGGAAGATGGAAATGAAACAACAGCAGTTAGTGCAGTTGCCATTGTTGTAGTGTTAAAGAAGAAGAAAAGAGGTGTTTTATGGGGTGATGAGGTTTTTGTAAAAAGAAAGACGGGAAAAGATAGGTAGGACTTATTAGATTGAGTGGAGGAGATTAAAGGCCAATGTAGTGATAGATGTGAGGATAAGTCTAATGTGTGATCTCTCACTCCACCTTCACAGCCATATATGTTGTAGTCAGTTTATTAGTAGACTCTCGCCACTATTTCGCTGATATTTGGTGCACACTGCACAGTACACATGTTGAGGTTATTTGAAAGAAGCCTAGACAACGACGCTTATAAAATGTCATGGGGACTCTGATCGTCTATGATACTTCTATATTATTAACCAGTAACCACTACTTTTTACCAACTTAACCGTAAAATAACCCAAAAAAAAAAAAAAAAACTTTTTGATTTTTTAAATAATTTTTAATAAGATATATTTCGTAACTATTTTTTATTTTTATTTTTATATTTTTAAGTAAACACTACCAAAATATATAATTATTTATAATTATTTTTTTTTTTAAAATTGAATCAAATTTTTGATTTTTTTTATTTTGACCGAATATTTTTTTAAGAGTAAATCAAGTTTTATAATTTTTATATTGTATAATTATTAAAAAAATAATTAAAAATTTTAAATTTATAAATAAAAAAAATCTTTATTTTTAAAATTTAAAAAAAAAAAAAAGTATTGCTAAAAAACTTGGAATTGATTTATTATTATTTTTTTTAAAATTTTTGTCAAATATATTATTGATTATTTATAAAAGGAAGCATAAATTATAAAATATTTATTTAATTATAAATTATAAATTTAAAACATTTTCAAATCTAAATTAACCGTAAAATACAAGGTATTTGGCTATTTGCTAAAAGTACGTGGAAATATCCCCATAAATTGAAGCCTGTGGGTTTTTTTTTTTTAGCACTTTCACATATCATAAGTTATTGTACATTGATGAGATTAATTAAAAATACGTACATTAGTGTAAATTATTTTGTTTATTTTAATTAAATAATTTATTAAATAAATATAATTTATTTTAAATTAATTAGAAAAGTGTAATAAGATATAGAGTTTTTATTTATTGTGATGATAGATCATAAATGATAATTAATGTCAATAGTTTATATAATTTTGTAAAAAAATATTATGCATGATTCAGATTTTTATATATATTAGTTATAAAATAGTTGTATAATTAAGTGATGCATTAGTTCTATAACTATTTAATAGGTAAATTTAGCCTAACAATTTTTAAAAAGGGTTGGATTAGTCTAAATTTTTCAAATATTCTCATTTAATTAGTCACAAGCCTAGCATTTGACCCTGATACAAGGGTATATTTGAGTTTTTAAAATTTAATTTCCTTCAAACTAATGAACTCCCTTTTTTCATTGAAGTTCTGCTGTGCAAACCAATCCATACCTAATTTTATCTTTCTCTATATTTATTCTTACATTGACAAACAACACTTGTGGCTAGTTCTCTAGACCCCACCGACCCATCACTATCACAAGAAGGAGAAAAATGCTTCATCCTAGCCTAATTTTGGTTTAGCAATTAATACTTATAATAACAGATGAAAAATGTAATATCCATGAAATTGTGTTACAATTCATCCTCTTAGCCAAAGTTACTTTTTTGTAATTCCAATTTTGATGAGATGAGCATGATTTTGTAAATTAAACAACTTTTAGGTCAAAAGTAAGTTTCATTCACCATTAATTTGTTTTCTTAGTAGCAACTTTACATGGGATTTTTTTAGTTCCATAAAAGTCTATTTGGTTTGGGAAATATGATGAATATCCATCCACTAGTAGAAAAACTCTATTGTAAGTGTAAAATTTTGAAAAATATGATACCAAATATCTTAATAAGAACGAAATGGGGTGTGGGTTGGTACGCAGAACAGAGATTCAAAGAAGCTCTTACTGTTTCTTTAATGGCTGGTTGCAAGGTAACGAGTGTTAATTAGTTTAGAGATAATTAAATTCTGAAAATCCAAATATACCCTTTTAAAAGGATCACGTGCTAGGCATGCGATTAATTAAACAAGAAAATTAGAGAAAATTGAAAATTTTGAACTAATTTAGCTATTTTTAAAAAAATTATTAGATTAAATTTACACATCTAAATAGTTATAGGACTAATGTATTATATAATCATCGATATGGGACTATTTTGACTCAAAATTTCTTAAAAACATATGTCTTGTATGTAAATTATTTTACTTATTTTAATTTTTTTGTTTAGTTAATTTTTATAATATATTTAAAATAAATATAAAATAAAATTTTCTTATGCTTTAAAGTTAAGTGTGAAAGTAAAATAATATTTAAGAATTTTTATTGAATGTGGTAATCATAATATGATTAGAATCCTTATTAGATGTAATATTTATTTCATTATCATGTTTAAGGATCCTCATTTAATGCAATAATAGATTTTAAAAAGGCAACTAATATTAATAGCTTAAAATATATAGCTAATTATGTCAAAAAATATTAAATGTAATTTAAATTTTTATATATGGTATAAATATAGATCAATAAGATATATGAAAAAATTATAATCAATATTTATATGACAAGTTATTGTTGGTAAAACAACATGCCTTTCGGTGCTAGTTTAGTTTTTAAAAAAATGTTAAATTACTTAAATTTATATCAATTTTTGTACTTAAATTATTTATATTGATGATACATATTAAATTATTTTAAAAATTGAAGAAGTGATACAAAATATAATTATTTTATGTATCAAAATAAGTATAAATTTATATAATTTTAATATTATTAAAAAAAATTACATATCAAGTAGAGTCTCATATGATGTTTTCCATTATTTTAACTTCTTTAGACAAATGCCCTAAAATACAATTATGAATATGAAAATAGTACTCTAACCATACATTTTAAATGAATAGACATTTTGGTCATTTTAGTTATTATTTGAGTGATAATTAGTCTCTAATTTATAAATAAATAGTTATATGTTAGAACACACTTGGGCTCAACAATAAAAGAGTGTTACAAAAGTTAAAGAGCCTTGTTGTAAAGTTTGATCCATCTTTGTCATTTCTATTACCTTTAACTAAAAAGGTGAGTTATTCCTCAATTATTTTTCAATTTATTTGATTATATTTTGTTTGATATTTTATACAACTTTCCTCAATTAAATGCTTTCAAATCTTGGCAATTGTTTGGCAAACCATCACTTTTGATGATGATGGAGTTTGGTCGGTTTTCACCACCTATGAGTGACTTTAATCACAATTTTTCTCCTAGAGCCTTAGTTTTGATATGCTTCGATGACTGTTGGATTTGTATCTCAAACGAGAATTTATTATCTGATGTACTTTATGAATTTGATTAATGAAAATTTCTATTATCAAAAAAAAAAAAACATTTATTACTATTATAGTTAGCCTTTTCAACTTCTTTCTGTTTATTTAATTTTTTTATTAGTAACTTACTTACATTAGAATTTAAATGTCCTGTCGACCCATTCTTTCATTGCTTTTATTTATTCAAAAATAATAGAACATTACATACTCTTAGCTAGGCTATAGCCTAAAGTGTGGTCCACTTCATTGCTTTTTGTTAGCCTTCTCAACTTCTTTTCGTTTATTTTAATTTTTTTATTAGTAACTTATTTACTTTAGTTTCAAAAACAATAGAACGTTACCTACTGCTAGTTAGGCTATAGCTTGAAGTGTGATCCAGTTCACTACTTCTTGTTAGCCTTCTCAACTTATTTTCATTTATTTTAATTTTTTTTATTAGTAACTTATTTACTTTAGAGTTTAGATGTCCTGTCAACTCATTAATTCAAAAACATGAAACACATTTTATTAAGTCAGAAAGCAAGCAATTATTCTTTTTCCTTTTCCTTCAGCGCAAGTTTCTTCTCTTTCTTTTTCCTTTGCGCAAGTTTCTTCTCTTTCTTTTTCCTTCTGCGCAAGCAGTTCTTTTACATTTTTTTTTTCCAGACAAATCAACAGATTTTAGGTATGGTGGTGTCCAAATTTTAAGGTGAGAGTACAAACATTTGATTCAGAACACCTTATGATTGATGTTTATTCACGCTCATATATTCAAAATCGTCCATCTTCAAATTCAGAAATTTCAACGGCATCAAAACAATATGAATAAACCATGTCTTTTGAATTTCTTTTTCCTTTTATGCAAGCAATTTTTTTACATTTATTTTTTTTTCAGGCAAATCAGCAAATTTTAGGTATGGTGGTATCCAGATTTTAATATTACAAAAAGTGCATGTATTTTAAGCAAGCGGAAGGGCTTTTTAAAAAATTGTCATTCTTAAGCTTTTATGTGGTGGAAAACATTAAGAAAGAAGGTGGGGGTGGTTTAATTTTATTTTGGAAAGGCAATGTGAAGGTAAAGGTGGTGTCTTGTACAAAATGACATATTGATACATGGGTTGAAGATATGAATGGGTTGTAATGAAGGTTTATTAATTTTTATGGCGAGACAATTGCTAGTCAACGAGCTTTTTCATAGAATTTGTTGAGAAAATTGAACGCCGAGCCAATTATGCCTTGGCTCATGTGCGGGGACTTTAATGAAATACTAAATAATTAGGAGAAATTGAACGGGCAACCAAGGCCAATGTATTTAATGCGTAATTTTCATAAGGTACTTGATGATTGTGGCCTTAGTACTGTTGACTCGGTGGGTTCTCCATTTACTTGGGTGAAAAGTGGCAATTCATGGACCATGGCTTGGTTGGATCATAGGGGTGGCTAATGGGTTATGGATAGAATTTTTTTCTAGATGGTTGAATTGAGCATTTGGTTTTAGCATACTATAATCATTCTCCACTACTAATGAGATACGGTAAGGAAGATGATGCTTGGTAAGGGTGTGAGTAAGGAAGCGCATAATGTTCTATTTTGAAAAATTATGGTTTGATTTGGATGGATGTTCGAAAACTATACAAGAAGTGTAAGGCTCAAATGCTTTTGGTAGTCCTCTCTTTCAACTCCGATCAAAAATGATTTCAATGGCATCGTCTCTTGCCAAGTGGGACGTTGGCTCGATTGGGGTTTTACAAAGGTAGTTAAGGGAGGCAAAAGGCAGATTATGAGAGGCAACAATTTTTGGGTGTTTTGATTTTTCCCTTTGAGGTGCTCTACGTAGGGATGTTGATAATTTGTTGGAAATGGAGGAATAGATGTGGGCGCAACGTGCCCGTTTGAACTGGTTAAAATATGGTAACAAAAATTCTAGTTATTGCCACTCTTTTGTAGGTCAACGAAAAAGGTAAAACTATATAAAGAAGTTGGTGGGTGAATTTGGGATTTCCATCAATTCCCAATCTAGTATTGAGGCTGAATCTTGCAACTATTTTTAAAAATTATTTACCACTTCTAGTTAACTTGAGTTTGATCCCATTGTGAACTGCTGTTTGTTTATATACACTTTTACTGCCAATGAAGTTTATGATGCACTATTTAGAATGCATTCAAATAAGGCATCAAGTATTGACAACCTCTTTGCTTTTTTTCTTTCAAAAATATTAGTTTGTGATTGATAACGAAGTGTGTTCAGCTTGCTTGGATTTTCTAAATAATAATGTTGATATTAGCTCTATTAATAAAATGGTGATTACGTTGGTACCTAAGACAATAAATTTGAATAAATTGATTGAATTTTGACCTATTAGCTTATGTATTATGATATATGAAATAATTTCAAAAGCTCTTGCAAATAAACTAAAACAAGTGTTGGACGGTATTATTGATGAAACACATAGTGCTTTTGTCCCGGGCTGATTTGACCTAGAAAAGTACGACAATGCTTTTAGTTATTTTTAAGATGAAGGTTCTAACTTTAAAGTTAATTAAATATATGAACTCTGGTAATATCAAAGTTAATTCTGGTCATCATTTTGAAAATTGCAAGAAATTCTTCACTACTCAGTACTAAAACTAGCTTGCAAATAAGTAACTATTTTTGCCCACAAACATCAAAAGTTATAAATATATTTTTATTGGCCCTTTGTTTTCTAATGAACAAGTATAACAAGAGGGAAAGAAAAAAACTAGACAAATTATTAATCAACTCTACTCAATTAATTACACCCACATGTCTATGGTCATGTAATTCTAATCCATATAAACCTAGCCCACATGTCTATGGTCATCTAAGCATACAGGGTCATTAAGTACCTAGAGTTTAAAAATGATTACATACAAAATAATGGAAATTTCTTCCTCATTACATATATGCCAATTTAATACATGTTCATAATTTCATATCAATCTTTCAATTGCACACAAAATTAACATATCACCTAATTAAATGGCCAATTTAATTAAGAGCATTAATCACATCAAATTGGATAATCCACACATTAATAATATCAAATAAATATTACACAATCATTTTTAGAATGGGTTCCATCAAAATCCCTGAACAAAATACTACTCTATAATCAACATTTTAGAAACTAGAAATTCAAGAATAAAAACAAAATCAAAACATAAAGAAATACAATTAAGAGAGAAATTTATTACACCCTTAAGAAGAATTCCCCCAAAAATTGCTTCTTGATGCTCCAAAATTGCTATCATCTTTGCCTCTAGCTCCCAAAATGGAGAGGACTCAAAAAAAGACCAAAAACTGCTCTAAATTCGTGTATGCTCGGGTAATGTAGTGTTTTAGGGTTAAAATTGGTTCAGAATAGATCTGGACCGTTCGATCAGGCTTAAAAATCGATGGTTGTGATAAAAAATGGCGCTATCCAATGAAAACGCGACATTTGGCAAGTCAAAGAGGCGGAACCAACGGGAGCGAGACACGTGGCAGCGCGCAGGAGGTGATGCAGCGTGGATCGGCTGAGCTGGCGCGACGGGATTCGCTGGGACGGCTTGCGTGGCGCTTCGATGACGCGTTCGGACGAACCAGAGCGAGCCACGTGGCACGCGGCTTCGGTGCTTTCCGAAATCAACGCCGTGCTGACACGTGGATATGACCGTTGGAGCGCGAGTGACACACGGCGACACGCGGCGAGCGTTGATTCGTCCATTCTGCTTTCGTGGCGCTTGCGCGTGGCGCGCTTGCATGGCCTGTGCTTCTAAGTACATCCCGAATAGTTCTAAGTACATCCACCTGCACGAAAATAATTCATAAAAATTCCAGAAAAATCCCAGAAAATTTCCAAAAATTATATTTTCATCCCTTTTTATCAATTCAACCATAAAATAATTTTATTTTAATTTTTTAACCTAAAAATATTAATTTATTAAATCAAACAAGTAATATTAAGCATAAAAATGATATAATAACTCTATTTTCATAGAGTTATCATATATGAAATAATTTCAAAAGCTATTGCAAATAAACTGAAACAAGTGTTGGACGGTATTATTGATGAGACACATAGTGCTTTTGTCCCGGGCTGATTTGACCTAGAAAAGTACAACAATGCTTTTAGTTATTTTTAAGATGAAGGTTCTAACTTTAAAGTTAATTAAATATATGAACTCTGGTAATATCAAAGTTAATTCTGGTCATCATTTTGAAAATTGCAAGAAATTCTTCACTACTCAGTACTAAAACTAGCTTGCAAATAAGTAACTATTTTTGCCCACAAACATCAAAAGTTATAAATATATTTTTATTGGCCCTTTGTTTTCTAATGAACAAGTATAACAAGAGGGAAAGGAAACAAAAACATAAGAAGATTCTAAATTTATTAAATTTCTCTTTTTTATTAAAGATGAATTTAGTGAAATGACCTCAAATTTAATGTTAAGATGCTGTACAATAGTATCAAAAAAAGTATATTGTAAAATTAGTGGTGTTAACATTAATTATTGCATTTATGTTATTCAATTTGCATGTCACTTTTGTTTACTTTAATCAATGCCCCACCTTAAATTAGTATGGGAGAATAACAAAACTAACACCCCTCAAAACTTCTAATAACAAAACTAGCACTCCTTTATATTTTTACAATTAAAAAAATGACTAAAATGTCATTTTTCTTTGAACATCCATCCAATTAGAATTGAACGACAATAATTTAGACTCGTTTAATATTGAACGTTCAATATGTTCAAATTGAATATTGAACGTTTAATATTATTGGGGTGTTAGTTTTGTTACTATAAATTTTAGGAGTGTTATTTTTGATAATTTCCTAATTAGTATTTTATCCATTAAATTTATCTCTATTACTTGTAACAAGTTACATTTACTTCTATTTTTGCTTGGAACTCCGTTGAAGTTTTTGATCATCGACGATTTACCATAAGTGATGTTTACATTTGTATATAATATATAATACTTACCTCTACTATATGTAATATATTATATTTACGTTTATTTTTATTTGTAACATATTATATCCACCTCTATCTTTGTAGGTAACATGTTACACCAACTTTACCTTTGTATGTAACATATTACATTAACTTTATTTTTGGACGTAACATATTACATTCACCTTTAGCAAAGTTGTCAGACCTTCGATAAGGATGTAGTATGTTACATACTTTTTACATCTATCTTTGTCAGGGGTGGATTTATATGGGAGCTAGGTGGGACTGCAGTCCAGGCCCTTTTTTTACAAAAAATTAATTATATGTATATTTTTAGCATTAAATAAATATTTTATTTATAGTAATATATTATGTCTAATTTTTATGTACATATTTTAGCATATATTAATAATATTTAATAAATACGTAGATAAAAATGATATGAATTGTAAACAAAGCGGTTAAGTATATACTTTTTTTTTTATGTATTTAGTAACTATTAGTAACAGAAATAAAATTATAGTTATATACTATGTAAAAATTCTTCTTAAATGTGATAATCCTAAAAAAATTTAAATATTTAATTTTAGACTCAACATTATAAAATAAAATTAAAAAAAATTAGTATATGATAAGCTTCGTATTAAAGCTTTTAAGGTTATATTTATCATATTTTATTTTAATTTAAATTTTAATTTTATCTAATATTATATTGTTTGATATTTTATTTTAATAATCTATTAGAATTTATTTTAAAAAAATTATATAAAAATTTTATTATTTTTATTATTATTAGTAATTTTTATATTGTTTATAAATATATATTTTTAAATATAGTCTCAAACTTAAAATTCTAAATCATATTTTACTTTTCACATTTTTATATGATTATTTTAGTTTTAGTTTTAACAACTATAAATTTTGATATATTTGATTGAGATTTTTATTTGCTTATATTTATTAACTAATAAATTTATTTTATTCATAAATAATACTAATACTTATTAACTTGTTATATTTTTGTTTAATTTTTATTATAAGTTAATTATAATGTTTTAACTTTATATTTTTTTAGTTAATACTAATTCTATGTTTCTATGATAATATAATATAAAAAAATTCAGTGTTGAATTGGGTATGACTTACTACAACTTATACTAATTTTTTACTTTGTATAAAAATAATTAAATTTTAACCCCGTTAAATTATTTTTCTACCTCCGCCCCTGATCTTTGCATTTAAATGTAACATGTTATATCTCTCTGACAGGATCGTTGGAGCTCCGACTTGATTGTCGAAGCTTCAGTGAAGTCCCTGGTGGGTGACCTGAGCTCTGATGAGGTGGCTATTAGTGAGGTTGCCAATAGGTGGAGGTGACTGCCGTTGATTTTGGTTGGTTTGGCCATAATTGAAGAAGATATAATGTAAGGGTATTTTTTAAAATTTTACTTTAAACTTGTATGTGAAGCTATGCGTTTTGGCTCCAATATAACTAATTTTGAAAAATTGCATTATTCATCTAAAAAAGTTGTATTTAGGTCAAATATTGATTTTTTCATCCTTATTTGGCCAATGATTGACCTAAATAGCATGTTTTTAGATAAATATTACAATTTTTTTTAAATTAGCAATTTAACACTCAAAATTCAAAATATTGTATATATATTAAGAAAACATTTACCAAAATACCCCTTATTCTCTATCTATCAACAATCCAACTTCATTGAAACTCTGACGACTCCGCTGGTAACCTCACCAGAGCTTTGGTGATAATGACACTATTGGTAAATTTCCTGAAACTCTAATGACCTTGTCCGATGGAAATATAACATATTACATTCAAATATAGATGTAAATGTAACATGTTACATCTATAGGTAAAGTTCGATGTAATATGTTATATCCATACTAGAGCTTTGACAACCCTGCTAGAAATGATGTAATATGTTACATACAAAATAAAGTGAATGTAACATGTTACATACAATAATAAAAATGAATGTAACATAATGTAGCAAGTTACATACACGAAAAAATTAAATATAAATAATACATAGAAAAAATAGATGAATGTAACATGTTATAAAGGAGAAGAATAACATAAGAACTTGCTTATGGAACAACTTAGTTATATCACTTGGCTTTGTTAACCAAAATAAAATTTCACAATAGTAAAATATTTTGGACACATCTAAGAATCAAACACACATGTTATATTAAAAAAAAGTTGAAGGAAGCAGTTAAAAACTAATATTAACAAAGCACAGACATTTTTTATAGATAAAAGTACTTCATTGATTAAAGAAAGGTTATGATAAAACAAAATTACATTACTTGAACATAATAAAAGTTCAAAAGGAAAACCCAAAGGAGAAACACCCCTTTTTGTTTTTCTTTTGGCTAAGAACAACAAAAAGAGCATTTTCTACCTTTATAACATTCATTCAATTCACTCAAAAGTCAATTGAATTTTCTTGCGAACTTCTTCCTCTTCCTATTAAGAAAGCACAAATTATTGATGGTGAATGGGGTCGAAGAGAAAGTGATTTCATATAAGAATAAGGGGTTTAGATTTTAAGAGTCGAGAAAGAGAAGACAAAATTATTGATGGTGAGCAATGAGATCGTTTACAAAAGCACAAACTTACCAATTATGTCGGTTTCCTTTAGAATCCCATACTTACCGAGAAAGGCAATAAGTTGGCCATTGCCACCAAATTCCATTTTCTTGATAGAAGAAGGAAGAATTAAAGAGAAACAACATAAACAAAAAGTTCAAAAAATGAAAATATAGAGAAAAAATAAATATAAGTAAAAAAATTAAAGAGTTTGAGTTTGAGTAAACTTACTGAGGTAGTCACCTAGATTGAAGATTTGAGAGGAAGCCCGATCGTAATAATTGGCAGCAAAAGTTGAAAATGGAGTTGAGCACATGAAAACACCGTAGGAAACGGAAGAACATTGAGGGTTGTTCTGAGAGCAATTGATACAAATCTTGTTGCTTGATTGGGATTGTAATTGGATTCTAGAAACTACAATAAGGAAAAAAATGAATTATCGAATGAATCAAAAAATTGTAAAATTGATCCAAAATTAAAAAATAGATAATTAAATGAGGGATCATAGGGCATACCCTTTGATCTATTGAAACCATTGCTTTTCCATTGTGGTTATAGACCAGAGGATGCAAGACTTCTTGCAAGTATAAAGAACAAAGGGTAAAACTAGGGGTGTCAATTCGTATGAGTTGGGCTAGTTCGAACTAACCTAAATTAGCTAGGTTCAAATTGGTTCATTCCTAACTCAATTTAAATTTAATTCGAGCTAGCAAATGTAAGCCCGAACCTAAATCAAATACAAACGAGCTAGCTCAAACTGGCTCAAACTAGCCCAAATTGTTAATTATATATATATTTTAGTTAATATGACTTTTTTTTATTAAAAAAATATGTTTAATAATTAAAGCTCAAACAACATTACATAAAACAATAAAAATATATATATAAATATAAGAAAAAATTAATTATTAAAGCAAAAAGTCAATTACTAAATTAATTAGACAATGAATAATGCATTAAACTCCACATATGCAAAAATTAGAAGTCATTATGCCCTTATGAAAACTCACATTTAAAATAAAGAGTTCTCAAATTTAAATAAAATTTCTTTTATATATTAAACAAAATGAATAAAGATGGATAGATTAAATAAATATAGTTACTTAAAATGAACAGTTAAAGTAAATTAAAATGTTACACGAAAATATAATTTTTTTTATATACATTATAATAAAACTTTGACTATTATATACTATATAATTCTCAAGACAAATAACAACTGAAAAAAAAAGAATAGCATAACAGAAGATGATAAAAAAAATTAAAATTTTTACTTCAAAAACTAATACTTAATCGATTCAAAAATAAAAACTTCGTAATACTAATTTAAATTAAATATAAATATTATTTTTTTGTTTAAAGAGTTAGGTAGATTTAAAAGCTAAATGTATTAACATTAAAGAATGTAGTATAATATTGTGACAAAATGAATAAATTATAACTATGTATTCATTATCAGCTTATTTTTTAAAAGAAAAAGGAAGAAAAATAACTAATATATCATAAAATAAAGTACTGAAAGAAATGAAAGATTATTTAAATTTTAATATAGTATTTTTTATTTTTTATTTAAAATTTAATTTAATTTAATTTAATTTCGAGCTAATGGGCTAACCCTAACCCAGCTTAAATTATTTTTGGTTATTCGATCAGGGCTGAAACAAGTCCAAGTTTAATTTGATTCGTGTTCAATTTGTGTTTTTCGATTCGATTAATCAAACTTTAGCACAAATTGCCACCCCTAAGTAAAACTATAAACTTGTGCACCTATAACGGCATCCTAGAGCAACATTGAAAAAAATGACATATAGACAAAAAAAAAAAAAAAAAAAGTTACTTTTCAAGTCATAAAACACTTGGTTAGCCCTAATATACTCGAATAAATCGACCTAACAAGCCCAGCCCAAATCGTTAAGTAAGCGGGCCAATTTAGATAAGCCCATATGGGTGAAAAAGTCTAAAGAGCCACGGAAATGTCAACTGACAATAAAAATGGTTTTTGGCCATTTTTGGATTTTGGGGCGAAATTTGAGCGGTGGATTTGAATTCTTTGCTTCATTTTCCAGTTTATTTTTCTCTCAAACACTCGCTCCATCTCTCTATCTGTGATCTTGAAAATTCAAACCCGAAAAGACTCCAAATCTTCACCACTTTGCAATGCCAGATCTCCTAAACCTACCTTCTGTATCTTTCTAAGAATTGGTTTCTTTGCTCGGTAAGCTCCAAATTCATCCTTATTACCTATTCCGTCGTTCTAAACAGTTTCATCACTCACATTTTTTTTTTACTGCAATATTTCTTGTTTGAATTCCTGTATATTTTATTTCGATTTATCTCGCGAGATATGTTGTTTAAATTTCCGATGCTATCGTTGCTTATTACGATTTTCACAGCTTTGTGGTTCTGTTTCTCACTATATTATTGATATTGAATTATGTTCGTTTGATTCTTAACGAGATCGACTTTCGATGTAGAGCTCGTTTAGCATTTTAACCAAAAATTGCCATTATTTGTCTTGAGGTAAGATCAAAGTCAAACGGTGTATTTATTGCACACATTTAGCTATACAAATGGCTGACGCTTACTTTATCTGTCTTTGGAGTCCTTTTCGTTGTTGTAAAAAAATAGTTGATAAAATTTGTGTTTACATGGCTGTTTTGTAAGGATAGCTTTACTTGGCATTTTCTGTTTGATTGTTTCTATAACTTAGTTCCTTCTCCAAGGAAAGAATTGCGTTTTAGTTCTTTCATATTAAGGAATAAAATAAATGATAATAGTTTGGCACCTTCATTGGCTTTGGACTTCTAATATAAATTATGAAAATGAATTTACCTCATGATTCTTCCATAATGGTTCAGTATAACTCTCAAAAGTGGATAAAAGCAAGACTTTCATGAAAGAGTCCATCAAAAGTGGATTAAAGCAACACTTTAGGGCATGTTTGGTTGACAGTAATTATAATAGAAATCATTCAGGCTATTACTGTGTTTGATTTGACTGTACTCTGTAATAAAATGTAAAGAGATTACAGCAATAGCAGTAATCTTCATTACGCCTGCAGCCTTTTGTATTGGACCTATTCCTTGTAAATTCTTAGGTATACACTTGAATGCATAAATATTTATTAGTTTCTCATTGGTCGAGATGTATTCATGTAAGGTTTATAATTATTGGCAATTTTTCGTGAACAAATTATTAATTGTAATCTAGCATAAGTGTTCACCGTTTAATCAGATGATACATGATGATGGAGTTACCAAGCTTGCAATGCTCATATGACAGGTAAAACATTCTCTCATGCATACATCTTCACACAATTGAGCACTACACTTAGTATGGATTGTAACAACAAATAAACTGTGCACATGTTGGTTGATTGATCTAGAGGATAGTTCGATCGCATGATCGATCGACTTCAATCTTGGTGTTCTCGGGTTGAACTAGATCGATCGAGTCATTCGTTGATCGATTGAGTCATGTGTTGATCGATCGATCGAATGAGGTGTTTGATCGATCTAGACCTGTTCGATCGATCAAAAGATTTTGGGTTGAATTTTTGCATTACTGGGAACGACTAGATCAATCGAGTGAGGTTCTCGATCGATCAAGTATGCATAGTGTTGGAAAGTGGCTATAATTAAACCAAGCATTAGTGGAATGTGGTTGGTGAAAATTAGTGGAATTGGTTGGTGAACATCTATGGCTCTAATTGAACCAAGCATTAGTGGAATTTGGTTGGTGAAAATCTATGGCTCTAATTGAACCAAAGAGTACACAAACTCTTCTATAAATAGAGAGCTCATTTGCTCTTCTAAATCATCCCTAGCAATTCACAACAAGAGTTGCATTTGAGAGAAAGAGAGAGCAAAATTAGGAAGTTCATTTTGGTAGCTTCAAAGTGTTAAAATTAACACATTTGGTAGCTTTAAAGTGTTAAAATTAACACATTTGGTAGTTGCTCTTCTTTTGTTTGTTAGAGAGAAATCTCTAAATTGGGTATATTGGGATATTGGGGTATTTGAGAGTTTGTACCCATTTTGTAAACACCATTCCAATAGTGAATTATTCTCATCGTCTTTGCCCGTGGATTAGGCCTTACGCTGAACCACGTAAAATTTGTGTGTCTACTTTATTATTTATCTTCTCTACGTTTGGTTACTGCAGTTGTTTGTTACTCAATTGAGTGCTTACTATTTAGGAAAGTTCTGTCTAAGGAGATTGGAATTTAAGTGGCTCCGGTGTGACCCTCCAGTCTTTCCTGGGATCTTTCTTATAATAGTGGTATTTAAGTGGGTCTCGCACAACAAGTGGTATCAGAGCCGATTCGATCCATATTTTACAAATTGTGTTGTTGCGAATTTGTGAGTAAAAGGAAGTATGTCGAAGTTTTCAAATATTGTGGCACCAACATCTACATCTTCTTCGTCAGCACCAGTTAGAACTACGGTGACAAATGCAAAATTTGAGGTGGAGAAATTTGATGGTACCAATAATTTTGGTATGTGGCAATGTGAAGTACTTGATGTATTGTACCAACAAGAGTTGGATCATGCTCTTGAGGATAAACCTGAAGACATGGATGAGAAAGATTGGGCAAAACTCAATCGTCAGGCATGCGGTACTATTAGGCTGTGTCTCGCCAAAGATCAAAAATATTTTGTCATGAAGGAGACATCAGCAAAGAAGTTGTGGAAGACATTGGAGGAGAAGTATATGTCGAAAAGACCTCTTAATCGTCTTTTCTTGAAGAAAAAACTCTACAAGTTTACGTACACACCTGGTACGTCATTGAATGATCATGTTAACTCATTCAATAAGCTGTTGGCCGATTTGTTCAATTTAGATGAGCAATTTGGAGATGAAGATAAAGCCTTAATGCTGTTAAATTCACTTCCTGATAATTATGAGCAACTCAGCATCACGTTGCTGCATGGAAAGGATAAAGTTTCTTTTGATGAAATTTGTACAGCTTTGCATAGCTATGAAATCATGAAAAATGACAAAGTTGTTCATAGAGATGCAAAAGCAGAAGTATTGACAGCAAGAGGTCGCTCTGCAAGCCGTAAACCTGGAAGAAGAGGCAAGTCACAGTCAAAAGCAAGACTTGCTAAAGATGAATGTGCTTTTTGTCGAGAGAAAGGGCATTGGAAAAATAATTGTCCTAAGCTGCAAAAGAAAAATAAGGGCAAAGCAATTTCTAATGCTTGCGCAGTTGATCAAGGAGATAATGAGTCTGATTATTCCTTGGTGGGCATGTCTATGATATGTCACGTTGATGAGTGGATAATGGATTCGGGTTGCACCTATCATATGTGTCCAAACAGAGAATGGTTTTCAAGTTACAAAGAGCTTGATGGTGGAGTTGTTTATATGGGTAATGATAACACCTGTAAAACAACAGGGATAGGTACTGTCCATTTGAAAACTCATGACGGATCAACCAAAGTGCTGAAAGATGTTCGGTATGTACCGAGCTTGAAAAAGAATCTCATATCACTTGGAGCCTTAGAATCAAAAGGTCTCACAGTGACTATGAGAGGTGGAGTCCTGAAGGTTGTATCTGGCGCACTGGTGTTGATGAAAGGCATAAGAAGAAACAACTTGTACTATTTACAAGGAAGTACACTTGTTGGAGCAGCTGCTACTGTTTCTACAGAAGATGCAGATTCAAAAACAACCAGATTATGGCATATGCGTCTGGGGCACGCTGGTGAGAAAGCTTTGCACAATTTGATAAAGCAAGGCTTGTTGAAGGGAGCAAAAGCAAGCAAATTTGACTTTTGCAAACATTGTGTTTTGGGAAAACAAACTAGGGTGAAGTTTGATTCAACAATCCACCGTACTAAAGGGATTTTGGATTATGTTCACACTGATGTCTGGGGCCCTACCAAAACAGCTTCATTTGGAGGGATGCATTACTTTGTCTCTTTTATTGATGATTTCTCCAGAAGAGTCTGGACATATGTAATGAAGGAGAAAAGTGAAGTCCTAGATGTTTTCTTAAAATGGAAGAAAATGATTGAAACTCAAACTGGCAAGAAGATCAAACGACTCAGATCAGATAATGGTGGTGAATACAAAAGTGATCCGTTCTTGAAAGTTTGTCAAGATGAGGGAATGGTACGACACTTTACAGTCAGAAATACTCCACAACAAAATGGGGTGGCAGAACGCATGAACCGAACAATACTGGAGAAAGTTCGGTGTATGTTGTCCAATGCTGGGTTGGGCAAGATCTTTTGGGCTGAGGCAGTGACTTATGCATGTCATCTCATTAATCGTTTGCCATCAAATGCACTTGACGGCAAAACTCCCATGGAGGTATGGTCTGGAAAGCCTGCTGCAGATTATGATTCCTTACATGTCTTTGGTTCCGCTGCTTATTATCATGTAAGGGAGTCTAAGTTAGACCCAAGAGCTAAAAATGCTTTGTTCATGGGTATAACATCTGGAGTGAAAGGATATCGTCTTTGGTGTCTAGAGACAAAGAAGATAGTTTTCAGCAGGGATGTAACTTTTGATGAGTCTTCTATGTTGTTATAAGAAGAAAAGAAAGAGTCTCAAAAGGAGAATCAGACCAATGGTACTCCGCAGCAGGTGGAGTTAAAGAAAGTGTCAGTTGATCCAGTTGAAGTCATGGAGGAAGACAATAATTCTCTAATGACAGAAGATGATGAAGAGGTTCCCACCCAAGAACCTACACAGCAACAAGATCCAATTGCAACTAGAAAAGAGAAGAGACAAACTCGTCTACCTGCTCGACTAACTGATTATGACTTGGGAGCATATGCACTTTCAATAGTAAATGATGGTGTTCCGGCCACTTACAAAGAGGTCATTGATAATGTTGAATACCAACAATGGAAACGTGCAATGGAGGAAGAGATGCAATCTATTCATAAGAATGAAACTTGGAAGTTAGCTCGACTTCCTAAAGGCAAGAAGGCAATTGGATGCAAATGGATATTTGCAAAGAAAGAAGGATTTCCTAATAAGAATAATGTGCGCTTCAAGGCAAGGTTGCTAGCAAAGGGTTATGCTCAAAAGGAGGGCATTGACTACAATAAAGTATTTTCTCCAGTTGTGAGACATACTACTATTCGAATTTTGTTGGCCTTGGTTGCGCAATACGATTTGGAACTAGTTCAACTTGATGTCAAAACCGCGTTTTTACACGGTAATTTGGAAGAGGAAATCTATATGACTCAGCCTGATGGGTTTAAAGTTGCTGGAAAAGAAAATTGGGTTTGCAAGCTGAACAAATCGCTATATGGTTTGAAGCAATCACCCAGACAGTGGTACAAGCGATTTGATCATTTCATGATGGAGCATAAGTACACAAGAAGTAAATTTGACCATTGTGCATACTTTCGCAAGCTGAATGATGGATCTTTCATTTATTTGTTTTTATATGTTGATGATATGCTGATAGCTTCTACAAATAAAGATGAGATTAGATTGTTGAAGCTACAGCTGAATCAAGAATTTGAAATGAAAGATCTTGGTGAAGCTAGCAAGATTTTGGGTATGGAGATTTATAGAGACAGAAGAAGAGGTAGAATTTGTTTATCTCAAAAACAATATTTGAAGAAGGTACTACAACGTTTTGGCTTGAATGAACAATCAAAACCTGTTAGTACACCACTTGCCTCTCATTTCAAGCTTAGTGCTTCTTTGTCTCCTACCACAGATGAAGAACAAAAGTATATGTTGCATGTTCCTTATTCAAATGCAATTGGCAGCTTGATGTATGCTATGGTATGTACTAGGCCCGATATTTCACAAGCTGTTAGTATTGTGAGCAGATATATGCACAATCCTGGAAAAGGGCATTGGCAAGCTGTGAAATGGATTCTTCGGTACATTCTAGGTACCATAAATGTTGGTTTGGTGTTTCAGCAGGATGAAAAGTTAGTAGTCGGTTATGTTGATTCTGACTATGCTGGTGATATGGATAAGCGTCGGTCAACTACTGGCTATGTGTTTACTTTTGGTGGAGGACCTGTAAGTTGGAAGTCTACATTACAACCCACGGTAGCTTTGTCAACTACAGAGGCAGAGTATATGGCAGTCGTTGAGGCTGTTAAAGAAGCTATATGGCTACAAGGGTTGATTGAAGAACTTGGAATTGCACAGGAACATCTCAATGTTTACTGTGATAGTCAAAGTGCTATTCATTTAGCAAAGAATCAGGTCTATCATGCAAGAACAAAACACATAGACGTTCGCTTCCATTTTGTGCGGGAATTTATCAACGATGGAAAGATACATCTTTCAAAGATTGGAACAGCTGATAATCCTGCAGATATGTTGACCAAGGTAGTGACATCAGTCAAGTTTAAACATTGTTTGAACTTGATAAACATCCTGCAAGTTTGAGCAATGATATGTGTGTGGCAAAGATCTAGAGAATCATCACTTGAAGTTCTTGGCTCAATTTAATCCAAGGTGGAGATTGTTGGAAAGTGGCTATAATTGAACCAAGCATTAGTGGAATGTGGTTGGTGAAAATTAGTGGAATTGGTTGGTGAACATCTATGGCTCTAATTGAACCAAACATTAGTGGAATTTGGTTGGTGAAAATCTATGGCTCTAATTGAACCAAAGAGTACACAAACTCTTCTATAAATAGAGAGCTCATTTGCTCTTCTAAATCATCCCTAGCAATTCACAACAAGAGTTGCATTTGAGAGAAAGAGAGAGCAAAATTAGGAAGTTCATTTTGGTAGCTTCAAAGTGTTAAAATTAACACATTTGGTAGCTTCAAAGTGTTAAAATTAACACATTTGGTAGTTGCTCTTCTTTTGTTTGTTAGAGAGAAATCTCTAAATTGGGTATATTGGGATATTGGGGTATTTGAGAGTTTGTACCCATTTTGTAAACACCATTCCAATAGTGAATTATTCTCCTCGTCTTTGCCCGTGGATTAGGCCTTACGCTGAACCACGTAAAATTTGTGTCTACTTTATTATTTATCTTCTCTACGTTTGGTTACTGCAGTTGTTTGTTACTCAATTGAGTGCTTAATATTTTCTGTGTATATAAACTATATCAGTCCAAAACTCGTCACGGAAATGTCAACTGACAATAAAAACGGTTTTTGGCCATTTTTGGATTTTGGGGTGAAATTTGAGCGGTGGATTTGAATTCTTTGCTTCATTTTCCAGTTTATTTTTCTCTCAAACACTCGCTCCATCTCTCTATCTGTGATCTTGAAAATTCAAACCCGAAAAGACTCCAAATCTTCACCACTTTGCAATGCCAGATCTCCTAAACCTACCTTCTGTATCTTTCTAAGAATTGGTTTCTTTGCTCGGTAAGCTCCAAATTCATTCTTATTACGTATTCCGTCGTTCTAAACAGTTTCATCACTCACATTTTTTTTTTACTGCAATATTTCTTGTTTGAATTCCTGTATATTTAATTTCGATTTATCTCGCGAGATATGTTGTTTAAATTTCCGATGCTATCGTTGCTTATTACGATTTTCACAGCTTTGTGGTTCTGTTTCTCACTATATTATTGATATTGAATTATGTTCGTTTGATTCTTAACGAGATCGACTTTCGATGTAGAGCTCGTTTAGCATTTTAACCAAAAATTGCCATTATTTGTCTTGAGGTAAGATCAAAGTCAAACGGTGTAGTTATTGCACACATTTAGCTATACAAATGGCTGACGCTTACTTTATCTGTCTTTGGAGTCCTTTTCGTTGTTGTAAGAAAATAGTTGATAAAATTTGTGTTTACATGGCTGTTTTGTAAGGATAGCTTTACTTGGCATTTTCTGTTTGATTGTTTCTATAACTTAGTTCCTTCTCCAAGGAAAGAATTGCGTTTTAGTTCTTTCATATTAAGGAATAAAATAAATGATAATAGTTTGGCACCTTCATTGGCTTTGGACTTCTAATATAAATTATGAAAATGAATTTACCTCATGATTCTTCCATAATGGTTCAGTATAACCCTCAAAAGTGGATAAAAGCAAGACTTTCATGAAAGAGTCCATCAAAAGTGGATTAAAGCAACACTTTAGGGCATATTTGGTTGACAGTAATTATAATAGAAATCATTCAGGCTATTACTGTGTTTGATTTGACTGTACTCTGTAATAGAATGTAAAGAGATTACAGTAATAGCAGTAATCTTCATTACACCTGCAGCCTTTTGTATTGGACCTATTCCTTGTAAATTCTTAGGAATACACTTGAATGCATAAATATTTATTAGTTTCTCATTGGTCGAGATGTATTCATGTAAGGTTTATAATTATTGGCAATTTTTCGTGAACAAATTATTAATTGTAATATAGCATAAGTGTTCACCGTTTAATCAGATGATACATGATGATGGAGTCACCAAGCTTGCAATGCTCATATGACAGGTAAAACATTCTCTCATGCATACATCCTCACACAATTGAGCACTACACTTAGTATGGATTGTAACAATAAATAAACTGTGCACATGTTGGTCAATTGATCTAGAGGATAATTTGATCACATGATCGATCGACTTCAATCTTAGTGCTCTCGGGTTGAACTAGATCGATCGAGTCATTCGTTGATCGATTGAGTCATGTGTTGATCGATTGATCGAATAAGGTGTTCGATCGATCGAAAGGTTTCGGGTTGAATTTTTGCATTACTGGGAACGACTAGATGGATCGAGTGAGGTTCTCGATCGATCAAGTATGCATAAATCGATCGAGACTAAGTATTCGATCGATCAAATAGTTTTGAAATTCGCTCCGCCTCTCGTATTTACCAAATTGACCCCTTTTGAGTGTTACAAGTGAAGTAGAATTGTTGTGAAAAATAAATCCTGATATGAGTAGAGTTGTCTTTTTTATTAATCATTTTTCAAGTCAAATTGGACTCTATATAAGAAATGCTTGTTTGTGCAAAATATTTATCACACTGAAATAATATTTTCTAAATCTGATCGAGTTTTTTAAAGAAAAATCTTCTTCTTTTCATCTATCAATCTTAGATACTTTCTTGTTTTAATTGTTCAAACATATTGTGTGGTTATGTTTGAATAATTTAAGTGTCTAATTGTTCTTTATGATATTTAGATTTGCATGATTGTTCTAGAGTTTACTAGCTGATTTATTTTTTACATCTTCTGCTATTGAATTTGCTAGTTAGGATTTTTCATTGTTGAATCTGCTCTAGGACACACTTTGCATTTGTGTTATTTATGCTAACTTTTTAGATACTATTGGTGATTTGTTCAGTATTTCGTGTGACTCGAAATTACCGAAGTTGACGGGTTCGATTGATCTTGTGTGACTCAAGTAGATCGGAACGTTGGTCCGGATCCAGATACCTTGCTGTTGGAGATTGTGAAAGGAGCGACGGCTCGTAAGTAAGTTACATAGGGGGTATTATTTGTAAGGAGTAGTTTAAGACCTTGCCTTATAATTGAACATTAATTTTCATAATAGATAATTAGGTGGTTCGGTAGACCGGTGGTTTTTCTCTTAGGTCATTGTTGTGACCTAGGTTGTTTTCATCTAAAAATTTCGTGTGTTATTTCTTTATTTTGCATTTTATTTTTATACGTAATTGCATGTCTGGCCATTATGTTTAGGTTACATAATTAAAATTTTATTAAAATTGAAAATAACCTATTTACTCCCTTTAGTCTTATTTGATCTGTAACTAAAAACTTTTAATTCAGATAATCTGGTTTATTTTTTACGGTCTTATTCTTCATTTCCGACTTGACTTTTTCCTATTTCCTGTTGTTTACTTGTTTATACATACCAAGGCTGTCACCTTGTTTCTGTTGTCAAATTCGGGCTCACTAATTTTACAGTCATCTTCGTTTGCATAGTGAACTTGCTTTCATTGTAGCGTAATGTGATCTTTTAATGCATCTTGGATTGCAGGACTGTAATTTGCAGAGTCTACTGCTAATCAGATTTCCATCCATGTTCCCTATTTAATTGAATTATAACGTAGTTATGGTAGAAGTTTTCAAACTACCAGGAGACTATGGAATGTATTTAATATATATGTACATTCAAATGTATTTATATCACTGACCAATCATTCATATAAAATTGGTGGTGAGTTGGCTCAGGCTGATAGGTCTGGATGAGCAGAGTAGACTTGGTCTGTTAGGAAAAATAGGGACTGCATTGACTTTTATGCTAGTCCTTTTAGGTCATTAATTATGTGTTAGAATAATAGAAACTTATGTTTTAACATATAATCTTTTACTAATGTGCAGAGGAGATTTAATCTGGATATCCAGTTGCATAAATTCTTAAAGTTGTGGAGACTTCAATAATTCTTGTCGCATAAATTCTTAAAGTTGCGGAGAATCCAATAATTCTTGTTGCATGAATTCTTAAAGTTGTGGAGACTTCAATAATTCTTGTTGCATGAATTCTTAAAGTTGTGGAGACTTCAATAATTCTTGTCCAGATAACGTTTTATGTTGCTGGTGATATTAACTGAGACCGATCCTTTATGTGATATACTATGGCTTACAAGCACATTTATTTTAATAACTGGTCACGACATTTCTATGTTGGAAGACTGTGACATGCAGCTCTTCTTCTTGACATGTGAGCTTGTAAGGTTAAAGTCTCGTAGTATCAAATATTCACGAAATATGGAAACAAAAATAAACTGGGACCGTATGCAGATTAATTGTGACGGACTACTATATAAGAATATATTGGTTTTATCAGTTAGAAATCTATAATTCTATATAATTTACCTGTTTCATGCTTCTTTATCTAGAGTTACCAAATCCGTACAATGAAATTTTTTAAGGTTATTTTTAATTTTACCAATTTAGTCCTGATACACAAGGTTGGTATGTGTTGCTTTTATCTCAAATATGTGCGAGTATGAGTTAATTGGAATTTAGAAGAACTAAAATTATGTATCATTTTTAATCATGACAACATAGATTATAAATCATGTCACACTTTGATCTAATTGAATCTTTTATTGGTTTAGAATGTAGTACTTTCCGCTATTAAAGGTCCCCAGATTCTTCCAAAGGATTTACTTGTTTTCGACATTTTGATTGACCCTCCAAAATGGTGAGTTCTTCGATCATAAACAAATTTTTTTTTTTTTACCCCTGTAATTGTCTTTGTTCCATTTTATAATAAGCAGCTTCCTTTTTTCATCATTAACTGTTTGTTTCTATCCCTTTTCTATTATGGTACTTAAATTTGGATATGCAGCTCATTTTATTGGTATGCTGCATTTTACGATCTCGCACAGTATGTTATGTTTGTATATGAAGTTGAAATAAGTTTTGCAGCCTTGAAAATTTTACATCCTTTATTAAGTAGTCAAAAACCATCTTATTATTTTTAATAAATAGAGTTAAATTATCTCAGTAACTCCTTTTATACTTGTTCTCAAAGGGATTTTGATCAATCTTGCACTTCCAATTCATTTCTTTTGTGATCAAATTTTGGTTTGTACTGAACAATTGTATTTGTGAATTTTAAGCCCACTTTGATCACCATAGAAGAGTTGGCAGGTAATAGTATACTCATAAGATTCTTAATGGTGGTTCTTATAGTTGCTGTTCCATGGTTCAGAATTCAGCTAATGAATTTGATGGTTGACAGTAGTTCCTTGGAAAAGGAATAAATAACAATCCTCTAAAGTGTGCAAATGCAATCCTTTATAGCTGTATTGTGGACATCCTCAACATAAAACCAAAACACACTGCTACTGGCAATTTTCTGGTAAACCAAAAAGTAAAAGACAAATGCTATGACATACAAATTTGCACACTTATTCAAACCATTTATAGAATTGTCATGTGCCAACATAATTTTAGAAAATGAAGAAAGTGAGTTATTTTGTCTAAATAAATCAAAAAGTGTATGCGCAAAAGTGGGTACTCATTCCTCAAATAAGCATTTATAAAACCATTTATAGACATTTTATGGAAAGAACATTTGTGGACATTTCAAATAAGCCGAGAGATGTAAATTTCAACAGTGGTGTATGGACATAGGTCAGTAGAATTCTATAATTTATTCTACATTCAAACTAGTGCTTCACCCTTGACAACTTCCAGTTGACAATCATTTAATACAACCTCTTTTTTTCCCTGAAGGATGTTTTCGACATCCCTTCCCCTCCTAAGCTAATACTTTGTTGTCATCAATATACAAATAATCCATGTGCTGTGTTTTTCAGCATTAGAAACGAATCTAGGCAAGTTGAAGCTGTTACTTGTCAACTATTGAGAAGGGAATTATTCCAACTATCAAATACAAAAAGAGAAGAAAACGACAAATAATATCATATGAAAAGAAAGAAAAGAATGAAGCATCTGAATTTACACGGAAAATAGTCTACACAAATTACAGAGGACAATTAATTGTATTCACCTTCCATGAGAATTGTAAGAAAAGCATAAGAATCAGGTTATTTTTGACATAAAATTTCACTTCGATGAATCAATGGAAGCCCCTTGGGCCTCTGGATTGGTAAAGTTCTAATTTACTCTTTGACTCTTGCAGCAATATGTTCAGCTTCTCATCTTGCGTCATGTAAGATTGTTTTGATGCCCATTCAAGCACTGTTAGCACCTCAGCCTGAGCAAGCTCTTCGCTATCTGGTACATGCATTGCAATGTAGCAGAGGAGGACCAAGGCAGAGATCTGAACAATTTGTTCTCCAAAATACACAAGTTGGATTAAATGCTTTGCTCCTCCAGCACTTATTATTGCCTTACAATGATCAAGGTGGAGATAGTTATCTGTAGAGGCAAATTTTGTAAGGGCAAGTGAGGCCTCCCTAGAAATTTCTGCTTCTCTTTCATCAAGCAGCGTCACGAGTGGGCCAATCATCCTTGTCTCGGTTGCTCGAAATGTTCTAGCTAAATTCCCAATAGCTTTGATACATGGAACTAAGAGGTCTGAATCAGCTTTCTCAATGATTCTGAGTACTTGATCAATAACGGCTTTGCAAGCAGGAGAATTCGGCTTGAATGCAGATCTTCTTAAGTCAACATCCTTTTCTGCGACTGCACTAATCTCCATCAATGCCATGGCTGAATTTTCTTTTACTTCTTCAGGTCCTTTCTCTAATAGAACTGCAAAGCATAGTAGTGCTCTGGATTCTGTGATGCTGCGGCAAATGGGTGAGTTACCCTTAGCTAGGCGCCAGAGTGCTCTTGCTGCCATAACTTTCATATTGATCTTCGTTTCAGGATCTTCCGATTCCCTAGCCTTAGTGCTAGCCCCTGACAGAGATAAACTTTGATGGTGTGATTGATTAAGATGATTTTGCTTAGCAGCGATTTGACCGTTGCTCTTTGACTGGTTGTTGGTTTGATTTACACCATTGGCTTGCTGTTGAAGGGGTTTGAAACCAGTCTTCATTGCCATCGTATTGGTGACCACGTTGTACATTCGGCTAGGAGTTTGATTGCCCATGGGATGTGAAATTTGATTACGGTTGTGCCTATCATCGGTGTTGAAACTATTTGCGTTGGTGTTGGAATTATTGCTAGCCACCACAACAGCGTGGATTGATGTGGCTTTGTTAGTTGTAATCATATACTTGCTATGCTCTTGAACAGTTTCGAAAGCTAGGTGACTAACGAGCAACCGAACTATATTGTGTTGGGCAAAAAGATCTTGACATTTAGGATAATTAGCTGCAAGTTCAGAAACTGCCCAGGCCACAACAGCTTGAACTTTCATTGGCCCTTCTTTGAGTATTTTTGCAAAGGTCAAACAAATGCCCGCATGGATCATGTGTTCGACGCTTTCAGGGTCACGACCAAGTAGTCCAATTGCTTTAGCAGCATTCTCTTGACCTTCTGGTTGACCCTCTTTGATCAGTTTCAATAATGGACCAACACCACCTTCCTCAATAATCAACGTCCCATACCGATCGTTGTCCCGAGCAAGCGAAACGAGAGAAGCCGCAGCTTCAGCTCGATCATCAATCGAACCAGTATAGAGAATGGCAATCTGTTCCCAAATGAGGCACAGAATTGGTTCATTTGCGGCAATAGGAGGTAGACCTAAGTACCCATCGTCTCGACTACCAGCTGGAGCCGAGACTCTGAGCAGCCACGACATATCTCCAATGGAGTTTTCAAGCTGAGATAACATTTTGCGGAAAGCCGCTGCGGGAATGATGGTGAAAACGCGCTTCATGAGACCATTGGCACGGCATTTAAGAACCAATGATAGAGCCTTGTCGAGGACTTGTTCAGTGTCGTCGATGATCCTCCTTGTGGGGCGTTCGTATAGATCAGAGCTAGCTCGAGCCGCCTGGCGGAGAAGTCCTGCCAGCTTTTCAGTTTTTGCCTTGAGCTCTGCACATTCCTGCTTGAACGAACTTGCCTCATCTGCTGCCTTGGTTACTTGGTCGGCTAATTGGATTGGTTTAGCCAAGATCTGTTTTACTATGTCCGCCATGACTTTGACGGCGGACTATTTCCCTGCCTGCAATATAAGACTTGGATTTGATAACGAATATGGAGGAGATCAGATCAAAGGTAATTATTAATTTCGTTTTCTCTAATTGGGATTTGGCATCTTTTCGGCCTTGATATACGGAGGAGATGATGGCAAGTGGGATGGGGATTCGGTGGCGTATGAGTTGGAGATGTTAGTCTTTGATTGGGTCAGGTTACGAATAATAATAACATACGAGTTGGGACTTGAAAAAGTTTGGTTCGCAAGTAATAGCAATAAATAATTTTTCATTCTGTGGTGTAATGCATTATTATCTTTATTAAGACTGCATTTTATTGTCTTAAAAATCACATAATTATTTATTCTAAAAATAATAAATAATTTTTCGTTCTACAGTCTCCTAGGTTTGGTATGGTCTCATGGTGACTGAATTGAAGTTGAATGAGTTTTACAAGGTCAAACGCGTGTCGTTTCTTTCTCTAAGATCTCTTTTCATGGCATTATTGGATTTTAGGTGGATAAATTTATGAATATTAGTTAATTTTATTAAAATATAAAACGTTATTAAATTTGTAATATTTAAGTAGTATTTAGTGGTATAATATTTTTTCAAGTATTTTCCTTTTGCTAACTCATAAACATATATTTCTTTTTGGATAATAATAATATTATAACTATTTATTTATTTATTTATTATTATCTCAATCAAAATTATGAAAATTTTCATTTTATTTTTATCATTAATTATATTTTAGTATTATTATTATTAAACAAATTTATCTATTGTAATAACAATAATTTAAATAATAATAATAATAATAATATTATTATTTATTAATTTATTGGTGTCAATTTTTAACTACAGGCGTACTGCTGAAGAGAAATTGGCTTACATGATGTGTACAGCTGAGCTGTGTTTAACTGGCCAGGTAAGGTTTGTGATTATTAAATTTTTTTAACATTATAATTTATATTATATAATTTAATTTATTATTATCTCAGACATGTAATTTGGTGGTGTCGTTGCTAATAGGTTTCGTGTAATCAATTTAATAAATGTGTTACCTCATTCATAAGTTTGTTATATCTGTGTTTAACATATATCTTGTTCGTGTTCACTTCTTTATCAAATAAAAATTTAGTAAACTAAATATATTAATTTAAGTAATATATTTTACTTTACTAAACTTTTATAAGTTTGTTATAATTATGACATATCATGTTAATTTTTTTTTGTTTGTTATATTTATGTGTTAGTCAAATAAAAAATTTTATTTTAAAGTGAGAAATATTTATGTGTTATGTTGTTTTTATATCTAGAAATTATTATGATACCTTAATTTTTATCAATTTTATAATTTAATCATTTAATTTTTTCTGTAAGAATTTGTCTCTTAACTTTTCAATTAAAAAATTTAATATAAATTTAAAAATTAAGTTGAAATTTTATGGTAACAGTCCTAATTAACGTATTCAAATTATAAAATTTGAGTGTAATATGATAAGTAGTGATTAATATGAGTGAAAATATATCAACTATACTAACATTCCTCGTCGACCGAATACTTATCCTCTTTATTTTCTTTAATTTCTTAATCTCATTAGGTTTAGCAGATCTTTATTATCAGGTGATAATTTGTCTTACAATACAATTATTTAAACCAAACGTGAACTAAAAAAATACTAATTAAATAAGAATAAATTAAATTTGGGTCTAATTTAGACAAATTCGAACAACATGAAAAAAATTAGAGTTAGATTAGGGCCAATTCAATAACAAGAAAATAAAAATAATTATAATTCTTGTTATATATTATTATTACCATTATTATTTTTATAAGTTGAGTATGTTAATTCGCGTCATAGAAAATTTGCTGCATTTTTTTTATTAATACATATGTAAATATATTATGTTATCACTAATTACAATTATATGAATTTTAAGTCTAAAATATTTATTTATTTTAATTTTAGGTAGTAGTTTATTGAATTATTTTTTAATATAATTATGACTTTAAAACTTTTACTTTTTAATTTTGTAAAAAATTGTAACAAAATTTTTATTTATATGTTTACTTTTATTATAATGCATTGAATTTGGTTAAAAAATTTTATTATTTTAATCGGATTAAAAATTATAAAAAAATTTATAATATTTTCAAATAACATTGGGTTGAATAAGGTAAAATAAAATAAAATTAATACATATAAATAAAAATTTAGGCTACTTTGACTAAGCTAATTTTTTTTTTAATTTGAGTTGAAATTAAATTCAAACTAACCTGGATTAATTTAACCCACACAATTTTACACCTACTTACTATATATGAATATGAGCAAGAAAAATAAGAAGACATAACTGTGTATTAAGTAAAGGCATAAACTTGAATAAGATGTTACATTAGTTAATGGTAAAATCCATTAAATTTAGGAACTCATTTCATCTTCTCTCTTATGTTTTCATGGTTGAGATGGTGGAAGTTGGGTATCTCGTTTGTTCAAAATAAACTTAAATTAGAAAATAAAAAACATAAAAACATTGGGATAAAAATGAAATATGACTATTTAAAATATGAAAGTTCAATAGAAACTGAAAGTATGTTAAGAAATGGACATTATGTTAAGCGAGCGGGTCTGATAAGATGAGATCTAAATATGATGAAATAATTTTTGAATCATGGACATTAAATAAAATACAAGAAGATATCATACAATCCACCTAACATCTTCGGTATTAATGCTAAGTAGATTTTGACGCATACAATACCATTATGACGACAGAGCCAGAAAAATATAATAAGGGGGCTGAATTTAATTTTTTTTATACAAATTAAATTTTTTATTAAAAAATAAAAAATGCATTATAATATATAATTAGTAAGAGTCATAATAGAGTCTATTTAATCAAATTTTAAATTTTATATGTCATATTATAATAAAAACATAAAATTATCACTCAAAAAATATATATTTAAACCATTATAATTAATCTATAATAAAAATTAAACAAAAGCTATAATAAGTATTGTATAAAATAAATTTATAAACTAAAAAAATCTAAGCAAATGGGAAGATCAATCAGACATAACAAAATTTATAAATGTTAAAACTAAAACTAAAACTAAAAAGAAATATATAAAAATATAATTTAAAATTTTAAGCTTGAGATTACATTTAAAAATATATTGTTGATAAATAATATAAGATTGACCAATAAAAAAGAATGAAAAATTAAGGACAAAGATTTATTAAAATTTTTATATAAAAAAGTTTCAAATAAATTTAAAAAGTTATTAAAATAAAATGTAAACTAATGATATTAGATAAATTTAAAATTTGAATTAAAATAAAATTTTGATCATGTGAATTATAAAAACTTAAAAATTTTAACATAAAATTTATTGTAAACTTTTTTTTTTTTTAAATTTTTATAATATTGAGATTAAAGTTAAATATATGAATTTTTTTTAGATTATTACATATTGATTTAAGAAGTATTTTTATACAACATATGATTATAATTTTATGTGTTACTAGTTATCAAATATTAAAAAAAAAATGTGTATATATTTAACCACTTTACTTACTATTCACATAATTTTTATCAATATATTTATTAAATATTATTAATATATAATAATTTTATACACAAAAATTAAATACAATATATTATTATAAATAAATTATTTATTTAATATTAAAATATATGAGTAATTAATTTAAAAAAAACAAAAAAATGACGGCAGCTATAGTCTCATGCAGCCCTCCGCCTCTAAGTGTGACAGACGACTCATACAATAAGATTACTGGTCTTCATTTCACAACGATGCAAAATCACTTAATAATGTCAGAGTTCGAAGTCAAACTTATTACGGAAGCCACAAATAGTTTTCGATATGTATTAGTGGTTGACCGGTGATAGTAGACATTTCCCAATAAAAAATATATTTTCTCATAAAAAAAAAAAAAAAGTAGATCATATCATTTTCGAAGCATAGAGATGTATATACTTATATGTTATATCTTTCACTGGCTGTGCACATGAAATTTGATGGAACTATTTTACAATAACAGATAATTTCAACCCCATCAAATTGAAAACCTTAAACAACTTTGGAGTAAATTGAATAATAAATAACTCAACCCTATGATATTTACGTCAATTGGTAATATTATTTTACTTATTGAACTTGCTTATTTTTTTAAACAATATATATGATTAAATGTCTTGTTGAAAATAGATTAAAATAAATTCATGCAGTTAATATTGCTAGTTAATTAAAAACCTCTGTACTTTTCACCTTTTGTTAATTGTTTTTTTCCCCTTTTTTTTTTTCTCTCTAAAAAAGTCTTTGATATATATAGCATAAAGGTGTTTTAATTGGATTCGTTAGTATTCAAATCTCTCAGTTGGTTTGGTACGTTCCCTCAAGATGAATATAAATAACGATTTAGCTAAAATATGAACCAATCTATATGTTGAGGAAAATTTTGAAAATATAAGAAAATTTTCATTCAAATATATTGTTTTGCCTACTAAGAAATGTCTTGATTGCTTATATTGTCATGTAATTAGTAATGTTTTTACCTTTCTTTTATGTGGTTCAATATATATATATATATATATAATTAAATATTAAAAATTTTAAATTATGAACAAAATATATCTAGGAAGAATAAATAATTTATTTGTTATATATTTGACTGAATTTTAATTATGTAATCTAAATATAAGACCAAACATCCAATCTCATGTAAATAATAAGATATAAAAATAATAAAATATCACGCAAAATTTATGGATGAAAGCAATCTATCTAAAGCTATGACCTTATAATAGAAAAACCATCGATAGTCACCTACCATTTATAAATAAAGCTCCAATAAATTCTATTTAAGAGTGATCGTTTTTTCCATAGCCTTTACTAGGTGCATGGATCTAGACAATCATTTCAGTAAGTTTGAGTGACAAATTATTGAACCGATTTACTTAACATCTTGTAAAATAGATTAGCTTAACCCAAATTAACTAATAATTTTAGCACAAAAAATATTAAGGACAAATTCAATAAAAATAAATCTTTTAAACCTTAAAATTAAATTAATTAATTGATTACTCACAAAATTATTTGATGGAAATATAAAAGAACCTAACTAAAAAAAAGCTATATGAACACGAAACACGAAAGTATGAAACAAATAGATTGAAAATACGGAAGTCTAGATCAAATAGTCTTAAACGAAAAGGGTTGATTACCAAAGAGCTAAGGGCTTGTTTGAGAATAATTTTGATTCTTGATTTTTAATTTTTAATTTTTTTTTAAATAATTTTTCAATTATGTATATTTTTTGTAACGATTTTTTATTTTGACTTTTACATTTTTAAGAAATCACAACCAAAACATGAAATGATTCATAAATTTTTAAAACATAAATATTTTAAAAGAAGATTTTTCAATCAAATTTCTTATTTTTAATTTTTTTTTCATTTTCACCAAACATTTTTAAATAAAGTTTGTAACTATTATATGATTTAGTATTGGAAGAAAATAATTAATAACTTAAAATTTATAATAAAAAAAATAATCAAAGTCTCTCTCTCTCTCTCTCTCTTTTTTATTTTTTATTTTTTCATTTTTAAAGTTTTTAGAATAAAAAAATAAAAAAACATTACGAAACAACTTTGAGGTAATTTTTGATTTTTTTCTTAAAAATTACTAAATATAAATTGTTATCAAATATCTTGATAATTATTTTTATAAAGAAATTAAAAATTATAAAATTAATTATTTAATTATAAATTAAAATTATTATTAAACATAAATTTTACTTAGAATTCACGTCCATTAAAAAAACCGAAAAGCCCCTTGTGATAATCTTAACTGAATTCCTTGGCTATGCGTTGATCAGATAATCAGCAAATTCTACCAATTTCTTTATCAATACCTTGTGTGTGTGTGTGTGTGTGTGTGTGTATATATGTAAACGAGATGAGATAGGATACGAGCAAGGTGGATATTATTTATTAGAGTTTTAGAAAATTTACGGGGATCAAAGTATATTCTGCATAATGAATAATATATTTATAATTATATATTTTATGTTATAAATTAACAAAATTTATGTATAAAAATAAAATAAATTTAAAATTATGTTTAATAAATATTAAATATAATTAAATTATTTAGTTTTATGGTTGCTAAAAAATAAAATAAAAATATAATTTTAATTAAAATGTTATATTCTTTTAAGTAAAATATAAAAAAAAAAAAATTATATAAAATATTAAAGAATTTGGGTTCGAGAATTTGATAGGTAAAGAATGTGACTCCCTTCTACTCACAAAGAAATTTTCTCCGTCATAAAAAGATCTGAAAAATTTGACAACACTATATATTACTAAAAGTAAAATAGCCCTTCATGTTCATCACCTTTATGAGTGTTTTCCTTGCCAACAGCTCCTATGTTTTTCAAGTTGATTACTGTGGCTACTCCTCCGTAGATATGAACTGGTGCTTAGTCTGGTTAGTAATTTCAGCTGAGTGCCGCGTTCTGATGACTAATGTGTATATATATAAGTGATAGTAATATCATAAAAATATTATAATTAATTTTTTTTTTTTTTTGCTTAATTATCCAAATCCATTAAATGCCTTAATAAAACAAACAGAATTAAAAAAAAAAAACATTGAAATACATTAAAAAGAAGTAAGTAGTAATTTTACAAGTTGACTTGAGTTCAAATAAATATTTTAAAACAAAAAATCTCAACCAGTGGACTTGAGACTTAATTGATCAATCAATAATAACCTGTGCATTCAATTTTTATTTAAGGGGACTCGATTGAAGTCGAGCAAAACTCAGATCAATTTAACATCTTGATTGATCGATACCCTTAATAGATGAGTCGACCAATGCAGATTTTAGTACAAAAAATAATTCAAAATATTGTAAACGTGTTAGTAGATGTACGAGAGAGAATATCTTTTCCTTCTTTGCATTTGATTTGTTATGTAACTTGTGCTTCCAGGGAGAAAGTGATATACTTATACGGCCTTATCACCAAAATGATTTTAATAAATTCTAATGAAAGTTTTTTTTTTTTCGAAATGTTAATGTAAGGTTTATTTTGTATTGGCAATTTTCGTGGACAAAATGTTTGATTGTAATCTAGAATAGGAATTTACCGATTAATCAGACGATACATGATGATGGATTCACCAAGCTTGCAACGCCCATATGACAGGTATAATATTCTATCATGCATACATCTTCACACAAATGAGCACGACACTTAGTATGGATCGTAACGTAAAATGTATTGTGCACATGTTGGTCGATCGATCGAGTATATAGTTCGATCGATCGAGCCTGAGCCAACTTCGATCTAGGTTCTCTCTGTTTGGACTGGATCGATCGAGTAATTGGATTGATCGATCGAACCATGATCGAGCGATCGAGTATAGATCAACTTCGATCCAGGTTCTCTCTGTTTGGGTTAGATCGATCGAGTGTTGTGTCGATCGATCGAGAATGGTCTCGATCGATCGAGCCAGTCTATCGATCGATTGAGCCAGTATTATATTCCTACTCAAACTCCTTTTCTATATTCGACCCTTATGTTATTTTTACCTAATTGACCACATTTAATGTTAAGAACAAAATTCTTATTTGAGGATAATTGTGGTAATTGGTAAATCCTGATAGGAGAAGAGTTATAGTGAATTGCAAATCCTATTTGAGCTAAGATTGGACTCTATATATGTGAAGGACTGTTTTGTGCATTTAATTAACTAGAACAATACAGAACTAATATTCTCTATCATCTGAAGTGTGCTTTAACTTCTTCTCTTCATCTATCTTTCTTAGGCGTTCTAATGTTTTATTCATATGCCTAATTGATTTGCATGATATTGAGCTTTATATGATTGTTCTAGAGTTTGCTAGCTGATTTCGTTTTAACATCATATTCTGTTGAATCTGCTAGTTAGGATTGTTCATTGTTTGAATCCGCTCTAGGACACACTTTGCACTTGTGTTATTTGTGCTAACGTTTCAGGTGACGGGTTCGGTATTTCGTGTGACTCGAAATTACCGAAGGTGACCGGTTCGATTGATCTTGTGTGACTCAAGTAGATCGGAACGTTGGTTTGGATCCAGACATCTAGCTATTGGAGGCTGTGAAAGGAGCGACGGCTCGTAAGTAAATTACATAAAGGGGGATCTATCTGCGACGGGTAGTTCTGGACTCTATGGTTGTAATTGAATATTGATTTTCATAGTGGATAGTTAGGTGGTCCGGTGGACCGGTGATTTTCCTCTTAGTTCATTGTTGTGGCCTAGGTTGTTTCCACCTAAAAATATCGTGTGTTTTTTATTTTGATTTTTACATTTTTAAGAAATCACAACCAAAATATGAGATGATTCATAAATTTTTAAAACATAAATATTTTAAAAGAAGATTTTTCAATCAAATTTCTTATTTTTAATTTTTTTTTTCATTTTCATCAAACATTTTTAAATAAAGTTTGTAACTTTTATATGATTTAGTATCGGAAGAAAATAATTAATAACTTAAAATTTATAATAAAAAAAAATAATCAAAGTCTCTCTCTCTCTCTCTCTTTTTTTTTTTTTTTCATTTTTAAAGTTTTTAGAAGAAAAAAATAAAAAAACATTACGAAACAACTTGGAGGTAATTTTTGATTTTTTTCTTAAAAATTACTAAATATAAATTGTTATTAAATATCTTGATAATTATGTTTATAAAGAAATTAAAAATTATAAAATTAATTATTTAATTATAAATTAAAATTATTATTAAACATAAATTTTACTTAGAATTCACGTCCATTAAAAAAACCGAATAGCCCCTTGTGATAATCTTATTCTTAACTGAATTCCTTGGCTATGCGTTGATCAGATAATCAGCAAATTCTACCAATTTCTTTATCAATACCTTGTGTGTGTGTGTGTGTATATATATATATTAGTTGTTTATATATATATATTAGTATTGTAAACGAGATGAGATAGGATAAGAGCAAGGTGGATATTATTTATTAGAGTTTTAGAAAATTTATGGGGATCAAAGTATATTCTTCATAATGAATAATATATTTATTATTATATATTTTATGTTATAAATTAAAAAAATTTATGTATAAAAATAAAATAAATTTAAAATTATGTTTAATAAATATTAAATATAATTAAATTATTTATTTTTATGGTTGCTAAAAAATAAAAAAATATAATATAATTTTAATTAAAATGTTATATTCTTTTAAGTAAAATATATAAAAAAAAAATTATATAAAATATTAAAGAATTTGGGTTCGAGAATTTGATAGGTGAAGAATGTGACTCCCTTCTACTCACAAAGAAATTTTCTCCGTCATAAAAACATCTGAAAAATTTGACAACACTACATATTACTAAAAGTAAAATAGCCCTTCATGTTCATCACCTTCATGAGTGTTTTCCTTGCCAACAGCTCCTATGTTTTTCAAGTTGATTACTGTGGCTACTCCTCCGTAGATATGAACTGGTGCTTAGTCTGGTTAGTAATTTCAGCTGAGTGCCGCGTTCTGATGACTAATGTGTATATATATAAGTGATAGTAATATCATAAAAATATTAGAATTAATTTTTTTTTGCTTAATTATCCAAATCCATTAAATGCCTTAATAAAGTAAACGGTTTTTGTTTTTGTTTTTGTTTTTTTGTTTTTTTTTTTAAAATTGAAGTACATTAATTAAAAAGAAGTAAGTGATAATTTTACAAGTTGACTCGAGTTCAAATAAATACTTTAAAACAAAAAATCTCGAGTTCGACTGGTCGATTTGAGACTTGATTGATCGATCAACAATAAATTGTCCATTCAATTTTTATCTAAGGGGCTCGATTAAAGTCGAGCAAAACTCGATCAATATAACATCTCGATTGGTTGATACCCTTAGTAGATCAATCGATCAATGCAAATTTTAGTACCAAAAATAATTTAAAATGTTGTAAAAATGTGTTAGTAGATGTACGAGAGAGAATATGTTTTCCTTCTTTGCATTTGATTTGTTATGTTAGATAATCTAATGGCATTATTTCATGAAAAAACGGTGATGTGATTATAATTTATATTCCTAATTTATTGAGTCGTCTTCTAGATATAAGTACAATTGCATAAATACATTGTGTTTTAATTTATTAATATAACTTAATACACGCATATTTATTGAAATTTACACGAATCATTCTATCTTACCTTTACGTACTTATAAGATACATTAATCACTTAAGCAAATAGCAATTAAATTTTTGAAAAAATAATATTTATAACATTCTTTCAAAATTTAATTATAAATTTATTTATTTTTTTATTCCTAACTCATATATTTTTACTAAAAAAATATTTATAGCTCATAAATTTTATATTGAACGTTGTCTAATTGAACACTTAAAAATTACATCCCTTTTAATATTATTAACGTATTATTTTTATTATTATAAATTTTAAAATATTATTTTAAATTAATTCCAAAATAGTCTCATTCACATCGTATTTTCAAAAATAAAATATATATTTGGTAACCAACAAGCTGGAGAGTTTTTGAAAAGTTTCCATCTTATAATGAATATGTCTATAAAGCACGGTTTTATATTTTAATTATGTTTATTTTTACAATATTTTCGCTCAAAAATACAAATAATCAATATTTGTAGTAAGATTTATTTGTAGTAAAAAATTGACGGAGATAAAGTCCCAAAAAAATACAAATAAAATTATTGTATTTATGACATGTTAATATATAAGAACATTAAGTCTGAAAGCTGTCATCTGTAATAATTATTGGATGGTAGAGCTAAGGCGAATTTGGTCTGGGAATGTAGACACTGATTATTTTCATATGGTCTATCTATATAATCTTTTGTTGCACTCTACACGTTGTTTTAATATCAATAATCAATATTTTAATATAAATCATAAATCACAACTAGAGCGATCTCTATCCACGAAATATTTGAATAGAGCTCATTTATGTGTTTTGGGGACCAATTGATCCATCCAGCCAAATTAAAGTTGCCCTTTTATCTAACTTGTGCTTCCGGGGAGAAATTGATACTTATACGGCCTTATCACCAAAATGATTTTAATAAATTCTAATGAAAGTTTTTTTTTTTTCGAAATGTTAATATTCAATGTTCTTTATGTCTTCTTTTGATAGTTTTTTTGATAATATATTATGTAACAAATGATATTAAATATTATATAAAAAGATGAAATATCGTTTAAATCCATTACTTTTAAAAGCTGGTAAAGTATAACAGAGATTTATTTTATGAAAGTGACACAAATTTATGACTTTTTTTTTTTTTATAGCTAAAAGACTTATATTACACATTTAATAATAACCGATGATCTAAAATATACTTTTATAAAAATTAGCAAAATTAATATACTTTTTCCTTATATATATTTGTATCAAATTGTGCCTCGTGTGCTTTAAAGAGGAACATTCTTATCTATTAAAGGTGAAACACGAGAATTTAGTTGTTCACGCGACTTTAGGCGAGCATCACACTTTAGTATGTAATAGTCAAATGCACGTTTGCACGTGTTTTTTCTAAATTAAATATGAGTTTACCAGAAAATAACATTTAACAAACAATTTTAATATATGATAATATATATTCATGTTATAATATAATTAAAATTAAAAATAATATCACAAAAATATATTAATTAGTTCTAAAAAATATAATATTTTCTTAAAAATATATTCTTTCAATTTTTATGATTTCTTAAAATGTGGATCGAAATAATTTTTCAAATATAAACAATAATATAATCTTTTAGATACTAAGGTGAGATCACATTAGTATGTATTCAAAATTGTAAAATACATTCTTATAAAAAAAAACTCAAAGCAGCTCAAAATTTATGATACTTAAGACGAATATGTTTATTTTAAAATGATAAAATATATTCAATCTTAAAAATTTTTGTTAGGTTGGATAATTTAACTTTTTGGTATGATAACTTTCTATTTATTTAATAGTTATTTTTTAATATGCTAATTTTTTTTTTTAATGTGAATCTTAGAAAACAAAATAAAAGAAACTGTTATAATAAATGTAGTTTTTATGGTTTCATAATGTGAAGTCCAATAAATTCGTAGAAGATAAAAATTATTAAGAATTAAATTGTTAAAAAAAAAAAAAAAACTAAAGTTAAAATCGTTCAAAATGGTAAAAACTCCTTAGTATGATAACTTTCTAGTTATTTTTATCACATGCTAATTTTTTTTAATGTGAATCTTGGAAAATAAAATAAAAGAAATTGTTATAATAAGCATAGTTTGTATGATTTTTAAATCATTAGTCATTGTTATTAATAATGTTGGTTTCATAACGTGAAGTCCAATATATTCGTAGGAAATAACAATTATTAAAAACTAAATTATTTAAAATAAAATAAATACTTGGGTTAAAATCGTTTAAAATGATAAATGATATATATGTAAATATATATAATATAATGACTTTAATAGTATGATGATTATCATATCAAATAAAAATTCTAATCATATGATTATTATCACATCTAATAAGAACTTTAATCATACGATCGTTACCACATTTAACAAAAATTTTAAATATTATTTTATTTTTATAATTAATTTAAAAATATAAAAAAAATTAATTTTATAATTATTTTAAATATGTGTAAAAATTAATTAAAAAAAATAAAATAATTTATGTATAAGGTACAAATTTTTAATTAGTATATAATAATAAGATTGTTATTTTGTGTTTTATTTGGTTAATTAGAAATAGTTTTTAATTGGTATTTTAATTAGAAGGAGAATCTGATTCAGTGGCTAGATTTGCGATCACTCTGGCCCATGGTTGTGTGTCCTATATCATATATGGCTCCATTAACAGCAATTATTCTCTTTAGATTTCTTAGGAGTGATAATTATTTTCATAATTACTTGACTTTTTTTGCTATTGTTATATGAAATATAAAAATGTAAAATTTATTTATTTTACTTTCATAAGAATTTATTTGTAATTTATTATTGATAATAAAAATAATTGTGGCTATAATAAATTTCAGCGCGACGATATTTGCACCCTTTTTCCTCCATATTATCCGTATCGTTGTTTATGTTACCAGTGTTGCTCGACCTTAATTTGCAGTGAAAATTTTTAATTACGGATCAAATATACCTAGAGGGAGGTGAATAGGTTATTTTCAATTTTAACAAATATTAATTATGTAACCTAATCACAACGGCCAGACATGCAATCGCGTGTAAAGATAAAATGCGAAATAAAAAATAACACACGATATTTTTAGGTGGAAACAACCTAGGCCACTCCAATAACCTAAGAGGAAAACCACCGGTCCACCGGACTACCTAACTATCCACTATGAAAATCAATGTTCAATTACAACCATAGGTCCTAGAACTACCATTCACAGATAGATCCCCCTTTCTGTAATTTACTTACGAGCCGCCGCTCCTTTCATAGCCTCCACAAGCTAGGTGTTTGGATCCGGACCAACGTTCCGATCTACTTGAGTCCCACAAGATCAATCGAACTCGTCAACTTCGGTAATTTCGAGTCACACGAAATACCGAGCACGTCACCTGAAGCGTTAGCACAAATAGCACAAGTGCAAAGTGTGTCCTAGAGCGGATTCAAACAATGAAAAATCCTAACTAGTAGATTCAACAGCATATGATGTAAAAACAAATCAGCTAGTAAACTCTAGAACTATCATGCAATTTTAAATATCATGAAAAACAATTAGGCACGTGAATTATTCAAACATAACCACACAATATGTTTGAACAATTAAAAACAAGAAAGTGCCTAAGATTAATAGATGAAGAGAATAATGTTTTTCTTAGAAGCTCAAATCATATATCGAAAATATTAGTTTATGTGTGTTAGTGATTATGCACAAACAAACATCACTTATATAGAGTCCAATTTAACTTGAAAGAGGATTTGCAATGGACTACAACTCTACTTATATCAGGATTTAGTTCTTAAAAGAATTCTACTCATACAATAATTCTATTCATATCAGGATTCCAACTTTCACAACAATTCTACTCATATAAGGATTTTGCATTTAAATGAGTCAAATTGGTAAAAGTAACATATGGGTCAAATTAAAAAGAGTTGTAGAAGAACTGAAAAAGAGACTCGATCGATCTAACCAGATCTCGATCGATCGATCCAAAGCCTCGATCGATGGATCCAAAAACTTCGATCGATCTAACCATACAAATTCAAACCCGAGAGCAGTTAAATTAAAGTCGGTCTATACTCGATCGATCGCACATGCCTCGATCGATCTAAGACCTCATTCGATCGATCGATCAATGCATGACTCGATCGATCTAGTTCAACCCGAGAACACCTAGATCGAAGTCGTTTCACGCTCGATCGATCTATAACTCGATCGATCGAACTATATACTCGATCGATCGACCAACACGTGCACAATTTATTTTTCGTTACGATCCATACTAAGTGTAGTGTACAATTGTGTGAAGATGTATGCATGATAGAATATTTTACCTGTCATATGGGCATTGCAAGCTTGGTGACTCCATCATCATGTATCGTCTGATTAAACGGTGAACTCTTACTCTAGATTACAATCAAACATTTTGTCCACGAAAATTGTCAATACAAAATAAACCTTACAATCTCCCCCTTTGGCATTTTCGTGTGACAAAACAACTCTCTCACTACATAGCGCTCATAGCTAAAATATCATTACATCAATTACATCAGTGGAACTATCTATGATCTGGTGGACCATCTTCGCTTGATACTTGATACGCTCAGTCCACTGAAATTAGACAAACAAATAGCACACAAATTTGGCTTGAAAGCCTCATTGTTTATTAGTTCAGTGTACATAAAGGTGCGAATGAAATGTAGTGTATGTGCACAATTAATGAATCCAATATCTCCCCCTAAATCCAATCTCCATATCTTTCTCCCCCTTTTTGACATACGAAATTGACAAATCATGAAATAGTTAAGATGATATGGATCACTCTCCCCAAAGTTTAACAATTATCTTAGTGGGCTAAAAATGCATATGTTCACACATGTATATGTCCAAAGCATGTAGGAGGAATCGCATAAGTCAAAAGAAGAATAATGAAATATGTATGCAATGACTCCCCCTAAGTTCTATGACTCTCTAGACGTAAAATAATTTAAAAGAAAACAAAAAATATTATTTTATTTATTTTTTTTGACCACAAAGCAATAAACTTATTTAAGACGAATAAACATACAACCAATTGAAAAATTATTTTTGCTTAAATTTTGATCGTTCATTGTATTAGCAAGTAAAATAAATAGGTCACACAAGTACACTAACACATATAATGGCATATTGACATTCACTTAAAGTAGTATATAATGTGAACTCCACTTGCATTTTAATAAATTCATTTATAACCAATTATAAGAGACTCAAAAGAAAATAATTTCATCTATCATGCTAAATTATAATTGAGTCTTCATTCTTACATAATAAAATATGTCTATCAAAAGGAGATTTCTTATTTTTTTTTAAAAATCCTTTTTGCTCTTTCTTTTTGTATATGTCAAATGAAATTTCTTAATTATTTATATATTTTTTTAAACATGTACGAGCAATAAATCTAATATGATGACTTTCACACTAGTTATGAGGTAGCCCTTTCCGCTCACTACGGTAGCTGCACACATCATAGTAGGTAGCCCTCTCAATACTAGTTGTCTCCCTAAGATGAAATATTTTAAAAGATAAAAAATAGAACTCAATATAATTTCGCAGTCAAGATTAGCTCAAGTCTTAGAGTCTTTCAAAATTAATCATAAATTTCATTGATGACATACATGAGTGTTCAGTGAGTGTGTGAATAATTTCATTCAATAGTGTCACTACATGGGAATAATGTAAATATGTGAAGAATTTTGAATTGTAGCATTGAATATACAATGAGAATCAAAATAAGCTACAAAAGATAAGGTTGTATAAGTATAAGTATTATATGAATCCAATACCTTGTAGTTTTTTTTTTTTTAAACAATCTTAAAAAAATTCTAACAACAAAAATAAAATAAACCTACGAAAATACTCACCTATTAAGCACTCAAACAAAAGTACCTAGGTGGGCTAGCAATAATGATCAAGTGACAGGAAACATGCAATCTTTCCTAACCCAAATTTTCATGAATTTTGACTTCTCTATGTTTTTGGATTGAGATTTAATTGCATTAGGTTTTAAAAACATACTCTTAGACTCATCTTTCCTATTCAAATTCAACATATGCATGGTAGGATAATTATGAGTTCTATAGCTATAAGCATGAAGATAATTATTAGATCGAAGAACATTCATAAAAAATCTACAGTTAGGTCGAATATGGCCTTTTCTACCACAATGATGACAAATGGGCACAAACTTAACAATTTTAGCTATTACAAAAAAAAAAAAAAAAAAAAAAAAAAAAAATCCAAGACCACGTGTATCGCCATATGACTTACCAATGCTCAACATCTTGTCTAGTCGTTCAGCTCCAATAGTTAATCTCTTCACAGTTTCTTTAATTGCTCCAATTCCTGTCACAAGCTTTGAATTTTCCTGTTTGATACCTGCAAGACTCAAACTCAACTTGTCAACATGCTCAGACAATTCAACTTTTTCTTTTTCTAAAACCGACAAATTAAGGTCTTGTGAATTGATTTGATCATTCAGCTTTGTTACAGTTATGAGAAGCTTATCTTTTTCTTTCTTACAGTTAATTAAATCAATAACATTTTCTGAACCACTAGCTTGGTCTTCATCACTTTCTGTGTCACTAAGGGTAGCATTGAAAGCTTTTCCTGTTTTCCTCTTCTTGTTGGCACACTCAGCTGCATAATGACCAAAACCATTGCATTCAAAACATTTAGGTTCATTGGGTTTAGTTTTCTTACCTTCTGAACTCATTGGTACGAGTTATCTTCCCTTACGATCTCTTGATTTTTCTTTAATCTGTAGATCCTTTCTGTTGAACATTTTCTTGAGTTTTCTAGCTAGGGTGAGTAGATCTTCATCTTCTATAACATCATCACTATCACCATCATCAACATTGGTGGTTTTAAGAGCAATACCAATGTTCCTTTTGGGTGTTCGAAAGTTCATCTCAAATGTTTGAATTGAACCAACGAGTTCTTCAATCTTGATGGTGTCAATGTCTTTGCTTTCCTCTATTGCTGTAACCTTTGCTTGAAAGTGTTCTGGTAGTGAGCATAAGACTTTTCGAACTAACCTGCGTTCATCAATTTTATCTCCAAGATTTGAAGAAGAGATAGCAATATCACATAAATTAGTATAAAACTCAGAAAACATTTCATCCTCTTCCATTCTAAGATTTTCAAACTTAGTAGCTAGCATGCGAAGTTTTGTTCGTTTAACTTGGGACGTGCCCTCATGGGCAACCTCTAAAGTGTCCCAGGCAGCCTTAGCAGTTTCAATATAAGAAATACGTCGGAATTCATCCGACGACACAGCACTAAAAATAGCATTGATACCCTTTTGATTCCAACCACTACCAATTTTATCTTGAGTAGTCCAATCCATCCTAGGTTTAAGTGTGACTATATTATCCTTGGTAACCGTAGGTGGTTCCCAACCATAAAGCACAAAATTCTGATGAGTACTCGAAAAGCACTAATATTTCGTGATTAATTGTGCTTAATTGTTTAAAATATAGATTTGTTATGATTGTTTATTTGATTATTTTCATAAATCTATCCATTCGAAGTCACGAGTATGTTTTAGTGCATTTCAGGTGTTTTTAGCGTCAAATGAGTCAAATAATGAAAATACGCAAAGACAGAACACTTACGGCGCTCGGATGACGAGTTACGGGCTAAATGAGACAAATATGTAAGCCTTACATAACGAGCCATCACATATGTAAGGGGGTAAACGTGAAGAAACTAAAGACAACGCGTGCCGCGGCGAGGAAAAGTCATGCCGCGGCGGGGAGCTCTTGGGTTTTTACATTATTTTTAGAATTTGTGTTGCGCCGCGGCGGGGAAAATGCACGCCGCGGAGCGCCTATTCCTATGGCAATCAGGATTTGTGTAAACCCTTACATCTATAAATACCCCCTTAGAGTCCCCCTTACATACAACTCGAATACAACTCTTACACACAATAATTTTGCGACCAAACAAGCAATTCAATCAGTTTTCGGAGCTTTGCTACGCTCAAACGAAGCGAGAGAAACCATTCTAAGGATCCAAGGAAGCCGTCGACAATCGAAGATAAAGCTTTTGGAGAAGAACGCTATCCAATCCATAAAGCGGTATTTAGATCTAGGTTTCCTTGTTGTTATAGAATTCTATTTTCTTCTTCTTTCGTTGGAGTGTATGATCATATTTTATTTGTCTATGAATATTAATATGAACATGAGTGGCTAGTTTTATTATGGATGTTTAGTTTGCGTTGCCATGTTTGCTAGAATTGTGTATGGTGTATCTTTTATTGATTTAATATAAACAAATTACTTTTTGATTAAGAGCATGTTTAGATATTTAATTATGAATTATCATGGGCCAATTTGAGATTCGTAGTTAGGTTGAAAGATCTTAGAATTTAGTTATAAGAACGTCACCTTAACTTTATTCCGAAACACTTAATCAAAGCTTCAATTTAGTGACTTAGTCATAGCATTAATTTGATTGGCATGTTTTTTCCTTGTGCGTAATTTGATTACAATTTGATTTACCCCGACCGTAGGCAGTTAATTAGTTAATCAACAAAGAGATTTACCCCGACCGAAGGCAGTCTCGTAATTAAAAGGAAAGCCGGTAATTTTGTCTGTATAGGACATTCATGTTATTTCACCATACCTTTTCGATGCAAGCATGGTCAACCAAGCTAAACGTCCATACATCCTCCATTGATTATCAAATTTATCTAAATTGATTATTACTTGCGATTTTGTTTTCGTTTAATTGCTCGTACTTAGTTTTCGTTACAAATCAAACACTTTTTTACAGTTTTACTAGCTTTAGGATTCTAGTTACTTAGAGTTTTAGTTTTACTAGAACTCTATTTAATTAGTGTTTTATTTTCATTAGAACTCTATTTAGATTAAAAAGTTAGTTATTTAGAACCACTGCAATTCCTTGAGAGATCGACCTTGGAAGTTTCTTATCACTTTTCTACGAGTGATTCGTACACTTGCGAGTACTAAATTTATCACATTAAGTTTTTGGCGCCGTTGCAGGGGAATTGGCGTTTTAAATAATTTTCTTTTTAACTTTTTAGAGTTTCTTAATTATTTTTATTTGTTTGTTTATTTTATTTGTTATCTTTTATTTGTTTATTTATTTTATTTTTATTTTTTATTTTTATTTTTATTTTTATTTTATTCAAAAAAAAATACAAAAAAATTTCAAAAATTCAAAAAAAAAAATATAGTGCTTAATTTTCCAATTTCACTGCTGCCTTGATCTTTGTTTGCTTTTTATTTGTGCATGCAGGGTAGGAGATCACTTAACAAGGAACTCTCTCCTTTCATTGACAACATTCATAGAGTCAAACACCGATCAAAGGAACTGGATAATCAATTTCAAGAGGAAGAAGTCCAACAACAATTACAAGCAGCAATGGGTGACAACGTAGCTAGGCTGATGATGAACAAAGAGTTTGCAAGACCTATCATTGGGACCGCCACATCGTGCATTCGACTTACAGAGGCGGCTAGGAATTATGAATTGAAAAATATTCATTATTCCATGCTTCCTTCCTTTTACGGTATCCCTAATGAAGATCCTTTAAATTTTATGCGTGAACTATATGCTACTATGCAAACCTTTCCACTGCAGGGACTTAGTGAAGATCAACTACGCATGAGGTGTTTTCCATACACTCTCAAGGATAGAGCTAAGTCTTGGCTAAGGACATTGGCACCCGGTTCTTTGGCCACTTGGGACGATGTTTACAACAAATTTATGGGTAAGTTCTATTCCCATCAAAAGACATCTGACCTAAGAACAAAAATTGTTACTTTCTCGCAGATGGACGGAGAACCCTTCCACGAGGCTTGGGACAGATTCAAATTGCTGTTGATACAATGTCCACATCACCACTTCCCGTTGTAGTTACAGAATCAGTTTTTTATGACGGATTGACGCTACAATATCAATTCACAGTTGACAATGCTGCAAGAGTAGCAATGGGTGAGAAAACAGCGGATGAAACTTACGAACTATTCGAGATATTGGGAACTAATTCCCAACAAAAGAGTGCTAGAGGAAGAAGAGCTGGAGTCCACGAATTAGGCTCCAACAATGAAATGGCCATGCAACTTGCTGAATTGACGAAACAAGTGCAACTTCTCACTACCTCCAACATGAATCAATTGCCAAAACATGAGGTATGTGGAGTTTGTGGTTCATATGGACATGGAGCTAACGTTTGTTCTTTTGCAGGTGATCCTTATGCAGGTACTACTGAAGAGGCAAATTTAATGTAAGGGTACCAACCTAGACCTAGGAACGACCCTTATTCAAATACCTACAACCTTGGATGGAGGAATCACCCTAACTTTTCTTGGAAACAAAACAATAGCCAACCATTTGTCCAAAACCAAACACAAGGCCAAGATGTAAACCGACAATTTCCACAAAATAAACCAACCGTAGAGGAAACCCTAAATAATTTCATACACTCCTGCAGTGGAAGGATGGACTCTATGGAAGCTTCATTGAAAAGAGTGGAAATGCAAGTGGGGCAGCTAGCTGAACAAATGCACAAACAAGAGACAGGAAGGCTGCCTAGTCAACCTGAACAAGCGAATGCTATCACGGTTCTTCGGAGTGGTAAAGTCGTTACTAAAAATTTACCTGAACTTTCTAATGATTTATCTTATAGCGCAGGTAACATGGAAGATGACAACAATATTTCTAAGGAATTGGAGGAAAGCGGTAACAAGCATGAAAAGCCTTCAAAGGCGACAATTGGAGAGTCATCTAATCCACCTAAATTACACAAGTCATCAAAGCCATACCGACCACCAATACCATTTTCAAACCGTTTAAAGGACAGTAAGCAAGATAAGCAGTTTTCTAATTTATTTAACATGCTTTCAAAAGTAAATATTAACTTGCCTCTGTTAGATATAATTAGAAACGTACCTTCTTATAAAAAATTTTTCAAAGAATTAATCACAAAAAAAAGAAGGTATGAGGTTAATGAAAGAGTCATGGTATCTCAAATTGCTAGTGCAATGCTTCAACGGAACCTACCCCTAAGTTAAAAGATCCAGGTAGTTTTATCATTAATATTACTATGGGGGATAGGAAAGTAGCTAAGGCTATGCTTGATTTAGGTGCTAGTATCAATTTGATGCCTTACTCGATTTTCTTGCAGCTAGGTTTGGGAGAGCTAAAACCAACAACCATGTCCCTTCAACTTGCGGACAGATCTATTAAATATTCGAAGGGAATGGTTGAAGACTTACTTGTACAGGTAGATAAGCTTATCATACCTGTTGATTTTGTGGTTTTAGATATGCTGGATAATCCATCTTTGGATAAGGAGCATACAATTCTTTTGGGTAGACCATTTATGGCCACTACTCGAACCATCATTAATGTCCAAAGTGGGAAGTTGACAATGACAGTCTTAGGAGAGACTGTCAATTTTAAGGTTTTTGATTCATCTACTTACCCCTCTATATCTGCTATTGATGAATGCTCATTTATTGAAAGTTTAGATCCTATCATTCATGATACATTTGTGCAGGATAAATTAGATGATAAGTTAGAGGTAACACTTACAGTTGGAGAGGGAAATGACATCTTAGATTATGAGGATAGGGAGTACAGTGATTTATTAGACAATGTCTTATCATTTGATGACATTAGTACACCCTTGGATTTATTGGATATCCCACATGATGATGAGATTGTTCCACCTGATTTGGAACTTAAGAAACTACCTAAGCAGCTAAAATATGTATTTTTGGGAGAGAGCGAGACTTATCCGGTTATTATTTCATCTATACTCACCCAAAAATAAGAGGATAAACTAGCGAGAGAGCCTAGGAAGTATAGAAAAGTAATAGGAAGGAGTATTGGGGACATAAGAGGCATTAATCTAGAGACATGTATGCATAAGATCAATTTGGAGGACAATGTTGAACCTGTTAAAGAAGTAATGAGGACACTACCCCAATCTTGGTTGGAGGTGAATGCATTACCCATTTTCAAAAATCCCAAAGAAATAAAAAAATTTAAAATTTTGTGTGTGCCGCGGCAGGGAAAAATTGTGCCGCGGCGAGGACGTTTCTGTTTTAGAATGATTTGTAAAAAAAAAATTTGTGCCGCAGCGAGTGTGGTTCTGTTTCACACATTATTTTTCAAAATTGATTTGTGCCGCGGCGGGGAAAAACTTGTGCCGCGGCGTGCTTCTAAATTTTTCTAGAAAATGGGCAGCTCGTGGATTCAAAACTTTCTTCCCCAAATTTCCCTCACTTTTTCTCACTTTCTCTCAAACACTCTCTAATTTTCTCTCCACTTTTCTCCTATTTTCTCACAAAAATCAACCTGAGAACGACAACGAACAGAATGATGATATGGAGGACTGAGCCTCCCATTTGTAATTTTTCTTTTATTTCTTTTATTAATTTATTTTGGGAGTAATTTTCTTTTTCTTTTATTCTCTTTTATTTAGTTTTATTTTTATTTGATTTTATTTGGATTTCTAACTTTATTTAATGTCTTTGCTTTTCATTTGATTTAGTTATAATTTAAATTTGGATTTGAGTTGTGATGCATATACTTTGAGGTTTCATACATGTTTCTTGCACAATAAATGCTTCATCATGAGAAAAGCGAGGAATAATGAACCAGAGCGTACGTGTAGTGCACACAAACTCATACGAAAGGGGGGTAACTTCTCTCACTTTTCTCTTAATTTCTTTTGTTTCTCTTTTTAACATTGAGGACAATGTAGGAATTAGGTTGGAGGTGGGAAAAATATTCCATGAGCATGAAATGACCAAACTTTAAATTTTTAACTTTTATCACTTGAATTTTGTTAGGAAAGTGTCGTGTCTACTTGAGTCAATCCGGAAGTCTATGATATTAACATGATTGTAATGACGGTGACATATGAGAGAAATTAGATTTTTACCTAAGTAACGAAGTACATAAATGTTAGATTCATCTAGTTTGAGAAGTTTGTGGTATATGTGGTAGTTTGCATGGTTAGTATGACTATTTTTGTTTGTGTAATGTATGCATGTTCGTGATATATTTTAAATCTCAACAAACTCTAGAACTCATTTGAAAACCCATTGAAGCGAAATAATAGAATCAAATGCCACTTAGAAAGTGATTTAGGCCATCTTTGGACCGTTTGGACTTTTCATGCCTCCCCGTATTATTTTATCCATAGTACACCCTTGAACTCAACATTGACATACGTTATACTACCCTTAGTGATAAGAGTACTCAATGTAATATTTGATTTTTATGAGCAATTATGTTGCTTCATCACAAAAAAAAAAATGATGATGATGATTGAAATAATAAGCAAGAAAAGTAAAGAAAGAAAATCAAGCAAAAAAGATCCAAGGGACATATGGAATTTATAGGAGGATAAAAAAGAACACTTAGTGGAGAAAGTTAAAAATAAGTTTGTGAAATAAAAAGTACTCTTATCCTATTAAAAATATCATTTCCTTACTTTCATAATCACACACCTAACCACGACTTTACAAGCTTAATGAAGTCCTATTAATTCTAGGTAGTTTGATTTCTATATTAGTGGAGATGGATTTGAAAAGTGAGCCTATGGAGTTTGTAAGTGCAATTTTCACTCATATTTTACTTGCACGATTTTGAGATATTAAAATGTAATCTATGAATAACATGCATGACACGATCAGATAGTGTAACTAACGGGCTTGTGGTTTGATTGGTTGTTCAAAATTCGATTACTAAGATGGGTTTGATGTTTGGATTGTTTTTGATTTTAAGTGATTTTTAACTATTTTGTATGCCATTTGTTGTTAACAATTTTTGAGACATATGCATGGATTGATTCAAGTATGTTTAGAGTCTTTATTAGTTTTGAGAGTCGTACGATGTTTGTGGGTGTCATCACTGGAAACCCTCACGAGACTGTAACTCGTCCACTAGGGCCACCTAGGGGTTTAAAGGGCTAAATGCAACCGTGACAATCTACGGAAGTGATTCTAGTTAGTTTAGTTTATTCATTTTATTTTAATCTTTAGATCGCTTTGACTTGCTAGAGACTAGCAAGAAGCTGGTTGGGGGTTGTGATGAGTGCTCGAAAAGCACTAATATTTCGTGATTAATTGTGCTTAATTGTTTAAAATATAGATTTGTTATGATTGTTTATTTGATTATTTTCATAAATCTATCCATTCGAAGTCACGGGTATATTTTAGTGCATTTCCGGTGTTTTTAGCGTCAAATGAGTCAAATAATGAAAACACGCAAAGACGGAACACTTACGGCGCTCGGATCACGAGTTACGGGCTAAACGAGACAAAGATGTAAGCCTTACATAACGAGCCATCACATATGTAAGGGGGTAAACGTGAAAAAACTGAAGACAACGCGCGCCGCGGCGAGGAAAAGTCATGCCGCGGCGGGGAGCTCTCGAGTTTTTACATTATTTCCAAAATTTGTGTTGCGCCGCGGCGGGGAAAATGCATGCCGCGGCGCACCTATTCCTATGGCAATCAGGATTTGTGTAAACCCTTACATCTATAAATACCCCTTTAGAGTCCCCCTTACATACAACTCGAATACAACTCTTACACACAATAATTTTGCGACCAAACAAGCAATTCAATCAATTTTCGGAGCTTTGCTACACTCAAACGAAGCGAGAGAAACCATTCTAAGGATCCAAGGAAGCTGTCGACAATCGAAGATAAAGCTTTTTGAGAAGAACGCTATCCAATCCATAAAGCGGTATTTAGATCTAGGTTTCCTTGTTGTTATAGAATTCTATTTTCTTCTTCTTTCGTTGGAGTGTATGATCATATTTTATTTGTCTATGAATATTAATATGAACATGAGTGGCTAGTTTTATTATGGATGTTTAGTTTGCGTTGCCATGTTTGCTAGAATTGTGTATGGTGTATCTTTTATTGATTTAATATAAACAAATTACTTTTTGATTAAGAGCATGTTTAGATATTTAATTATGAATTATCATGGGCCAATTTGAGATTCGTAGTTAGGTTGAAAGATCTTAGAATTTAGTTATAGGAACGTCACCTTAACTTTATTCCGAAACACTTAATCAAAGCTTCAATTTAGTGACTTAGTCATAGCATTAATTTGATTGGCATGTTTTTTTCTTGCGCGTAATTTGATTACTATTTGATTTACCCTGACCGTAGGCAGTTAATTAGTTAATCAACAAAGAGATTTACCCCGACCGAAGGCAGTCTCGTAATTAAAAGGAAAGCCGGTAATGTTGTCTATATAGGACATTCATGTTATTTCACCATACCTTTTCGATGCAAGCATGGTCAACCAAGCTAAACGTCCATACATCCTCCATTGATTACCAAATTTATCTAAATTGATTGTTACTTGCGATTTTGTTTTCGTTTAATTGCTCGTACTTAGTTCCCGTTACAAATCAAACACCTTTTTACAGTTTTACTAGCTTTAGGATTCTAGTTACTTAGAGTTTTAGTTTTACTAGAACTCTATTTAATTAGTGTTTTATTTTCATTAGAACTCTATTTAGATTAAAAAGTTAGTTATTTAGAACCACTGCAATTTCTTGAGAGATCGATCTTGGAAGTTTCTTATCACTTTTCTACGAGTGATTCGTACACTTGCGAGTACTAAATTTATCACATCAAATTCCACACACTTTCATCTAAGGAACGTAAAAATGCTCTCATACGAGCTTTCCAATATGGGTAGTTAGACCCATCAAAGTAAGGTGGATGGGTTGTAAAAGAACCCTCTCTCAAATGATCCATAATAAAGTCCTAGGCAACACTAAGTCTATCTAGTGACCCGTTCTGATACCAATTGAAAGTTTTTAATTACGGATCAAATATACCTAGAGGTGGGTGAATAGGTTATTTTCAATTTTAACAAATATTAATTATGTAACCTAATCACAACGGCCAGACATGCAATCGCGTGTAAAGATAAAATGCGGAATAAAAAATAACACATGATATTTTTAGGTGGAAACAACCTAGGCCACTCCAATGACCTAAGAGGAAAACCACCGGTCCACCAGACCACCTAACTATCCACTATGAAAATCAATGTTCATTTACAACCATAGGTCCTAGAATTACCCTTCACAGATAGATCCCCCTTTCTGTAATTTACTTACGAGCCGCCGCTCCTTTCATAGCCTCCACAAGCTAGGTGTCTGGATTCGGACCAACGTTCCGATCTACTTGAGTCCCACAAGATCAATCGAACCCGTCAACTTCAGTAATTTCGAGTCACACGAAATACCGAGCACGTCACCTGAAACGTTAGCACAAATAGCACAAGGGCAAAGTGTGTCCTAGAGCGGATTCAAACAATGAAAGCAGATTCAACAGCATATGATGTAAAAATAAATCAGCTAGTAAACTCTAGAACTATCATGCAATTCTAAATATCATGAAAAATAATTAGGCACGTGAATTATTTAAACATAACCACCCAATATGTTTGAACAATTAAAAAGAAGAAAGTGCCTAAGATTAATAGATGAAGAGAATAATGTTTTTCTTAGAAGCTCAAATCATATATCGAAAATATTAGTTTATGTGTGTTAGTGATTATGCACAAACAAGCATCACTTATATAGAGTCCAATTTAACTTGAAAGAGGATTTACAATGGACTACAACTCTACTCATATCAAGATTTAGTTCTCAAAAGAATTCTACTCATACAATGATTCTATTCATATCAGGATTCCAACTTTCACAACAATTCTACTCATATAAGGATTTTGCATTTAAATGAGTCAAATTGGTAAAAGTAACATATGGGTCAAATTAAAAAGAGTTGTAGAACAACTGAAAAAGAGACTCGATCGATCTAACCAGATCTCGATCGATCGATCCAAAGCCTCAATCGATCGATACAAAAACTTCGATCGATCTAACCATGCAATTTCAAACCCGAGAGCAGTTAGATTGAAGTCGGTCTATACTCGATCGATCGCACATGCCTCGATCGATCTAAGACCTCATTCGATCGATCGATCAACGCATGACTCGATCGATCGATCAATTTTCTCGATCGATCTAGTTCAACCCGAGAGCACCTAGATCGAAGTCGTTTCACGCTCGATCGATCTATAACTCGATCGATTGAACTATACACTCGATCGATCGACCAACATGTGCACAATTTATTTTTCGTTACGATCCATACTAAGTGTAGTACACAATTGTGTGAAGATGTATGCATGATAGAATATTTTACCTGTCATATGGGCATTGCAAGCTTGGTGACTCCATCATTATGTATCGTCTGATTAAACGGTGAACTCTTACTCTAGATTACAATCAAACATTTTGTCCACGAAAATTGTCAATACAAAATAAACCTTACATGCAGCATAGGTTTGGTGCATAGAAATACAGGCAATGGACATGATCCACACAATAATAAATAAATAAATAAAAATACATAATATGCATGGATTTGAAGGTAAATACCTTCTTTTTAACTCTTTTGACAAAAAGAAAAAAAATATAATAGTGAATTAGTGATACAGATATTTAAGACAAAACATAATTAAAAGGAAAATTCTTTGAGAAAACAACAAAATTAGCACCCTTTAAAATTTGTAATAACAAAACTAACACCCTTTGTGTTCAAACTTATATTTTCAGAATTAAAAAATTGATTAATATGTCTTTTTTTTTTTTTTTTAATATTCATTCAATTAGAATTAAACGACGACAATTTAGACCTGTTCAATATTGAACGTTCAATATTTTAAGTTCAAATTGAACATTCAATATTATTGAGGGTGCTAGTTTTGTTACTATAAATTTTAGGGTTATTATTTTTGGTAAATTCCCCAATTCTTTTTAAAGTGATAGAGATTGCAAGCTCGTTCCCAATAAAAACAAGAGTATGTGTTATATGTAACAATACATCTTAATTAATAATTAAATATAAAGTTAATAATGTTTGATAATAAAAATATTATGTAATCTAAAGAAATTGAAAAGTATATTTCTTGTATTGATGCATAGTGTATCAATCTCATTATATTGAGGTAATACACAGTTAATTGTAGGAAAACAATACAATCTGAAATTCTAGGAGGTGATGTAGTTGAACCATCTAAAAGTTAACAATATATAATATTAATCCTAAATATATACAATAACTAATTACAGAGATCGGTAACAATAAGTTTAAGAAATTGACTGTTGACTTTCCTTCGATGGATCAAGGGGAATAACGGAACCAAGCTTGGACAATAATCGATGGAAGTGAGCCAGAAGCCAAAACCTTTGTGAAGACATCAGCTAGTTGATCGTAACTTTGAGTGTAGACTATTTGAACAATATGATTCTAAACTTGATGACAGACAAAATGACAATTGACTTTAATACGTTTTGTTCTCTCATGGAAGACAAGATTAGTCGCAATATGCATGACAACCTTATTATCACAAAAGAGAGTCATTAGAAGACTACTTGGAAAACCCAAATTTGAGAGTAAGGATTTAAGTCATATCATCTCACAAGCACTTGATGCTATAGCATGATATTCAACCTTAGTACTAGAACATGAAACCACATGTTTTTTGCTACGCCAAGAAACAAGATTTCCACTAACCAACATACAATAGCCAGTGGTGGATTTTCGATCAAGAGCATTGCTAGCCCAATTTGAATCACTATATCCTGTAATCTGTATGTGACTATGTTTGACTATGACAATGCCACGACCAATAGAGCCCTTGAGATAACGTAAGGTACATTTGATAATGCTCAAGTGGAATAGAGTAAAGGCATGCAAGAACTAACCAACAAGACTGACACTATAAGTAATATCAGGTCGAGTAATAGTGAGATAGATGAGCTTTCCAACCAATTACTGATCGTCACTAACTGCCTTGACAGGTTCACTAACGGTATCAAGTTACAGTTTGCTATCCAATGGTGTAGGGACTGGTTTAGAGTTCAACATGTCAGCTTCCTCGAGCACATCCATAATATATTTTCTTTGGTTGAGAAAGAGACCTTTGCTAGAAACCGCCATCTTAATACCAAGATCCTTAATCGGGATAGTGATTGAAGAGTGGTGTTGACGTGAGAAATAGTAATATCAGTATTTCCATAAATAATTAGATCCTCAACATAAATAAGGATCACAACTGTCTCTTTTGAAGAGTGCCAAACAATAAAGATGAGTCTACTTCACTTTTAGTGAAGCCATTTTCTTGAAGAACAGTACTTAACTTGGCATGCCAAGCACTCAGAGATTGTCTTAACCCATAGATTGACTTGTGTAAACGACAAGCCAATGAAGAATATGAACTTTGTGAGTGTCCTAGAGGTAACTTCATATACACCTCTTCCTCGAGATCCTCGTGAAGAAATGCATTTTTTAAGTCTATTTGACTCATAGACCATCCACAATTTACAGCAATTGAGAGAAGGGTACGTACTGTGGTCATTTTTACAATAGGCGCAAACATCTCTTTGTAATCCACGCCAAAGGTTTGAGTAAAGCCTTGGGCCACAAGGCAAGCCTGATGTCTATCAATGGTGCTATTAGAGTGGAATTTAGTTTTGTACACCCAATGACTTCCAACGGGTTGTTTACCAATAGGGAGTTTAATAATGCTCCAAGTATGATTGTCAGTAAGAGCTTGGAGCTCTTCATGCATAGCTTTTTTCCATATATTCTGAGAGTTTGCCTCCTTGTAATTATTGGACTCATGAACACTAGATATAACTGAGAGGAAAGCCACATGATTTGATGAAAGATGATGATAAGTAATATATTGTGAGAAAGGATGTGTAACAGAGAAAGTTACATAATCTTGTTGCTTTGATGGAGGGACATGATTTTGAGTAGGATTTCATCGTAGCAATAATTGTTGATCACCAAGATTATCAGTTAGGTCTGCTAGAGATGACTCATTCTGGGATGCAAAAGACTCTATCTAGACAGCATAATCAATAGAGGGGCTCTCGGGTTGACCTCTATTGCCAATAAATAGAGGCTCGGTTAAAAGAGCAAACATGGGTTGAATCCCATTTTCAGTTGATAAAGTCACAGGTTGTAAAACAGGCTCGGGTAGAACCTCAACAATGGAGTTATTTGAGTTAACATCAGTAATGGAGGAACTATTAGGAGGAATTGCAGTGGTCTGAATCTCAGCTCTAGTAGTATCATTGTGTGATGTTGGCAAGGGAAAAATATCTTCTATGAAATCTTGAGAGTTGACAAAATGAGGAGAATTTTCTTCAAATCTGACATCTCTAGAGACAAGCACTCTCTAAGAATTAGGATGATAGCATTTATATCCCTTTTGGGTCGAAGAGTAACCCAGAAAAACACATTTAACAACTCAGGCATCCAACTAATTACGATGAGCAACCTATATGTGGACAAAACAAGTGCAGCCAAAGACCTTCAAGTGAGACAAGTCAAGTGCTTTTCCTTGCAAAACTTCAAGAGGAGATTTAAAAGACAAAACCTAGCTTGGTAGTTGATTAATGAGATAAACTGTAGTTAACACTCTTGGGACCAAAAAACCTTTGGAACACGCATTTGAATCATCAAGGCAAGAATTTTCTCCAACAAGTCTCTATTTTTACGTTCGGCTACTTTGTTTTGCTGAGGAGTACCCATGCAACTAGTTTGATGCACAACGCCATGAGAATTTAAATAGTGAGTAATATTTTTGGACATAAATTTTGTGCCATTATTAGAACGAAGAGTTTTAATTTAAGAGGCAAAGTGATTCAGAACTAACATGTGAAAATCTTTGAAGGTAGACAAAACTTCACCTTTTGTTTTTAGTAAATACACCCAAGTAACACGAGAGAAATTATCAATAAATGTAACAAAGTACTTAAAACCATCAAATGATTCAATGGTGGGTCCCCAAATATCGAAATGAATAAGATCAAACATTTTATTTGCTCAATATGAAGAATACATAAATGGTAATCTAGTAATTTTTGACAAAGGACAAGTATCACAAGAGATGGAACCAGTTGCAACACTAGGAAATAATTTGGTCAAAATTTTGGTTGAAGAATGTGCTAAACGTTGATGCCAAAGTACATGGTCTGTCGAAAAAGATGAAGCATCTGAAACATGCCAAGCCTTGGTATTTAAAGATTTTCCCGAAATATAGTAGAGTCCCTGAAAGAAGAAGCATTCACCAATTGTCTTCTTGGTGATGAGGTCTTGGAAAAATACCATGTGAGGAAGAAATACAACACGACATTTAGTGTTTGAGAAAGCTTGCTAACAGAAAGTAACTGGACTGGAAAAGATGGAACATACGAAGCAACTGAGTTGACATCTTTGGACAACAATTGAATTTTTCCTTTACCAATAACAGGAACATCATACCCATTTGCAACAGAAATAGGAGATGGACTAAAGAATTTTTGAAAATCAAACAAATTAGTTAATTTGTTTGTCATGTGGCCAAAGGCACCAAAATCAACAACCCAAAAATCATGATTAGTACTAAATTATAAGGCAATTGTGTACGTGTAGTAAAATTACCTTCATTGTTTCCAAGACTGATGCCTAGAGTCTTCTAAAAAACTAGCAAACTTACCAAGAAGAACTCTAGAGTTAGAACTACTAGAGTTCGAAGATCCTTGATCACCCTCTATCTGTACGTATGTAGCAAATTCATTTATGAGAGAGATCGAGTTAGAAGAATTATTTACCGCATCTCCTTGTAGGATATCAGCCACATGTGCTTTGTGATTTGAAGGTCCCTTATTTTTTGGTTTCAACTTTAGATAAAGAATCCAACATCTCTCAATAAGATGGCCTAGATACCATTCATCTGTAGGTATGTAGCAAATTCATTTATGAGAGAGATTGGGTTAGAAGAATTATTTACCGTATCTCCTTGTAGGATATCAACCACACGTGCTTTGTGCTTTGAAGGTCCCTTATTTTTTGGTTTCAACTCCAGATAAAGAATTCAACATCTCTCAGCAAGATGGCCTGGATACCCTTTATCTATAGGTATGTAGCAAATTCATTTATGAGAGAGATTGGGTTAGAAGAATTATTTACCGCATCTCCTTGTAGGATATCAGCTACATGTGCTTTGTGCTGTAAAGGTCCCTCATTTTTTGGTTTCAACTCCGGATAAAGAATCCAACATCTCTCAGCAAGATGGCCCAGATGATGGCAATGTTGGCACTTCAAGTCAGGTTTTCTTCCTTTGTCAGCAGTATTGCCTCTTTTGCTTTGTCGATAGGCAACATAAGCACGAGTCTCAGACAAACTCGATTTAGCAACCATGTTCATAACTTTTCTTCGTACCTCTTCGCGTTGAATGGTGGAGATGACAGAAGCAAGTGATGGAATTTCATATGCCATAAGAACACGACTATGAAAATCTTCGTAGTCAGAACTAAGATTGGCTAACAATTGAAAAATCTTGTCCTCTTCGACATGTTTACGAAGTATGGTAGCATCAATAGTATGGGTTCGATAGATTTCAAGTTCATTCCACATGCTCTTTAGATTACCATGTAGTTGGACAAATGGTTTCCCAGCCTGATATAAATTCACAATATCCTGTTAAAGTTCAAAGATTCGAGCCGCATTGTTTTGTTGTCCATACATATCTCAGACTGCAACCCATAGTTGAAAGGCTGATTTTGAATAGCTGAAGATCTCAACCAATTGTGAATCCATAGAATTAAGTATCCATGATCGCACCAACTAATATTTGAACAACTAATGTGCATAATCTGGAGATAAAAGGTTTGGAACAGCAGAGTTTTCATTAATGAAATTGAGTTTGGATCTCCCACCAAGAGTAAGAGTGATAGCCCTTGACAAAAGAAGGTAATTAAATTCATTTAACACAACAAAACTCAAACATTGGTTGGGATTGGCTTCGATTTCTACCATAGTAGAAACCGAAATAGAAATTTTGGTAACTTTTGAAGAAAGGACACTTCCCCAAGCCATAAAATTAAAAAAAAAAATTAAACAAGAAATAACCGCTTTGATACTATGATATAAAGGTAATACATAGCCAATTGTAGGAAACAATACAAGCCTAAGTTCTAGGAGGTGATGTAGTTGGACGACCTAAAGTTTAGCAATAATTTCAATCCTAAATATATATAGCAACTAATTACATCGATCGCAATAGGTTTTGGAAATTAACTATTGACTTTCCTTCAATATAATCATTTATTAATAGGTATTAATTAGATTATACTATGTACATTAATGTATGAATTAAGTTGTGATAAAAAATAATTTTGAAAGGAAAAAAAAAAAGTTGCTTCCTCTACCACATACAATATAGGGGAAGTGTGCTATTCATTTCAAACTATGTTACATTGATAAAAAGGTTCCAAACAAAAATGGTAACATTTTTATTCTATATTTTTAACAATTAATACTTCAATTTTATTTTTTATTTTTTATTTGTATTTTAACCTTAGCATTCAACGTGACATTCACATGGACATTAGTTTAACATATCCAAAATAATCAATTATATTTATTACTAATATTAACCTAAATTTTAAAATACATATATTAATTATCAAATATTTAATTGTGGCAACCTTAACCAAAATTAAGCTGATGTGCATGTAAGTGGTGCGTTCGATTCTAACATTAAAATCTTGACGGACGAAAAAAAAATAAAATTTAACTATTAATTTTTAATAGTTTGAAAATTAAATTATTATTATTATTATTATTTATATTTAATGATCTTTATATTAATAAAGGCATATTTTAATTAAGATTCTTCTTCTGATATTCGTGTCCCATTTTATTAGCAAAATAATTCATGTCCCATTTATACATAATGTATATAGAGAGACAACAAGACCAAATAAATCCTAAAGTATCTTCTACACAATACACATTATATATATAGAGAAAGCTTGTGCTTGTTACTTTATGATGGGACAACTCTCGTGTTAGAGTTTTGGGTAATGATGAGTGATTTTGGAGCTAGTATCCATGATACGAGATTCCTTCGCGAGAAATGGTGATTTAATGGTGGCGTTTAATGGGATTGATGAATGGTGATTTAATGGTGGCGTTTAATGGGATTGATGAATGGTGATTTAATGGTGGCCTTTAATGGGATTGATGAACGGTGCATACAAATAATAAAAATTAAGTGGCCTTTAATGGGATTGATAAATGGTGATTTATTCTTATCTACTTAGCTTTATTAGGACAGTAGTATGAACTAAGAATTAGTGCTTAATTATTTAATTAAAAAAGAACTGCGAATTTTGAATCTATTTAATTCTGTAATTTTAATTAATTGACATATTAGTTCTGTAATTATTAGAGTAGGTTCATTTAATTTTATAATTTTAATTTTGGTCAAATTAATCTAAATTTTTAAAAATAAATTTTTTTTAAGGTAAAATTGAATTTTACATTTTTATTTAAAATAAAAAATAATAACAAAAATTTCACTATCTTTTCTTAATTAATAAATATTTTAATTGTTATTTTCTAGTAGGTATTGTTATTTTCCTCTCTTTCTATTCTAATTTATTCATCTGCTTTGTTTTCTCTCTGTCTTCTATGTGTTTTGTAAGATTAAAATTAGCAAATGTTTCATATTTTGAAGAATTTTAACAAACTTATTTTACTCTCAGTTTTTTATTAAGTTATTAACTATATTTTTATTATTATTTTTTTGTTTTAAATAAAAATGTGAAATCTAATTTTACTCTTAATAAAAACATAATTTTAAAAAATTTGGACTAATTTGACTCAAAATTAAAATTATAGGACTAAATAAACATATCTTAATAATTATAGAACTAATGTATTAATTGAATAAAGTTATAAGACTAAATGAATCCAAAATTTAAAATATGCTGTATAACATAACTTTTATAGAATAATATTTTATGTTATTATTCTATCATTTGATTATTTACTTCATTTTTTATTTTCTCTTTCATGACTAGTGATAAAAACATGACTTTTAATAATTGTATTTTGGTCAATAACAATTCCCACAAAAAGATTTAATTACTTTTAACTTGTTGAAGAGAAAGTGCTCAAGAGAAAAACTAGTGATAAGGTATGGCGTTAGCTAGAGAAAGAAAAATTTGAGTGTACATTATGTCTAAAATTATCGATCGTGATGTGCTCATTGATGTTATTAAAGAAATGATAAGACACATGCATTAAGGTCCCCGGTTGTCTTTATCATATAGATGAGGTTTAAAATGAAGTAATTTATGTAATTTTGATTTTAAGAGAGACATTCAAATGTATGTCATAAAACTGTTAAAAGCGGTATTTGAGTGGCCGGTACTTTAGTATATTTGTTAGAAATAAATACTTTTTTTCTAAACAATAAAAAAAATATAAAATGCATGTAAACCTATATATTAAATCTAAAAGTAGTATCATTGCTTCTTAAGCACTTTCATTAAAAATGTTTTACTTTTTTTTTTTTTTTATAAAATGTTTTAGCCTGTTTGGGAAGCAGTGTTTACCCAAATTAAAGGAGAAACACTCCTAAATGATCATAAAATAGGTATATAACTTTCTTATTATAAAGATGAATGACTTATTCAAATGCTAGCACTACTACAAATAATACTTTATAAGACAGTCAGTAATCGTCTCATAAAATTCCGTCTTAAAAGAATTTAAAAAATATAACGATTACTAACAGCTTTATAAAAAATTCTTATAAAACGGTCACTAACCGTCCTATAAGAATTTTATAGCACGGCTATTAATCGTCTTTTTTTTTTTTAATTTCCTATAAGAATTTTCTTTAAATTTTTTTTTTTGGTTTTTAATTATCCATAAATATATACAAAACTTGTATAAATATAAATTTCATTCCATAAATTCTAACATATATCTCCAAGCATAACATTTAAAAATAAACACAAATCTATAATAAAACATCTTCATTCAAAAGTATACACATATACACATACACATACACATACACACTCATAAAACTTATATATTACAGGAACATATATGAAACATAAGTACATTCTAAAACTTGCTACACATATGTAAATTAACTACGAAATGTTAATATATACAAAAGATAGGTTGATCTACATGCAATCTTATTCATTAATTATTCGAAAGATAATTATAAACATACATACACCATTCCTGCCTTAATTTTAGCAATTTTGTTGGTGTGTACAAATTCTTACTTGAAAACTACAATACAAGATATATAAAATATTTTAGAGCTAAATAATTAATAATATTACATATTAACTTATATATACATATTTATATAGTTTAAGCTTACAGGTACATCATTTGTATCATTTGCATTTGCATTTTCAATGAATTTGGTAACATATGTATCCATGAATTTCATGACATAGTACCCACATTCATAGAATTTGGATTGTTTTGGACACTATGTATAATTAAATAAAAATAGTTAATGAAAAAATTTATAAACAAACTAAAACATTAACCTTAACGGGAACCTAATTAGGATTAACATTTAAATTTTCACTTTGACGATGCCATATTTGTAATGCCCTTTTAATTACAACAATTATTTCATGATATAGTAACCACATTTATAAGATTCAATGTTAATAGAGATAATATGAACCGTACTATATAAAAAAAATACTATATAATATAGAAGCAAATCTAAATATATGCATGTTATCTCAACCAAATTCTTGTGTATTCTTCATCAAGAGGTGATCCTTTAGAAGAATTGTAAGCCTTTATAGAATTAAACCGTTGAAGTTTACAGGTAAATGGGTTAACAACAGTTAATATCCAATAACTCCTACATGTTAATAATTCATGTTATAATATTGTATTAGCTCATAATTTCACAAGCATGAATATAATGTATATTTGTAATACTTACAATCTCTAATTTGTTTAATTAGGTTGAGTTTGTAATACTTATGAATATAATGTAAATTTGTATATATCTTAGAAGAATAAAAATAATTTAATTGTAATTATAGCTGCTTGGGTAATGTTCAATACATGAGGAAAATTGAAAAGTACATCTTATCAGTGATACAAATACTCTCAAAAGAATCTAACATAAACTAAGACAAAAACAAGTGAATTACCCCTATTTTAAAATTGAAATTGATCTCATGGTTATCCACATAAATTAATTTTTATACAAGTTTAATCCTTTCTTCATTGTGGTACTCTTATATATTATTTATTTTTCCTTGCTGGCAATCCCTTTTTAATGCTATAGAAATCTATCTCGTAACAACTAACCATCACTAACCCCAATTTGATTACTTGCTCTACTTATTCTGATCAAAGTAATAATTTGTATAACATAATTGACTAATAATTTAAGAGAAATTATTATTCATTAATTTTGGAGTAAGTAATATTAATTGTAATATTAGTACAATTATTTTTTAAAAAAAATATAATTATTTAATGCTTAATACAGACACAATTATTTAATGCTTAATACAGAGAATATAATCAATGAAATTGATTTAGAGTATATTCCAAGACCTCTGTTCATATATGTTTTTGTTTGGATCAACAAAATTTCAACACCTTATTTAGAATGATTGTAAATAAATGTGTGTGATAATTAAATTGCATTTTATTATGTTCTAGGTTCCTTAAGGATCATATTATTTCATTTCAAAGCCCCGCTTGTTACTAGCTAGTAGTTACAACTTATATATACTATCTAGGGGTGTCTAAAAATCGAACCAAACCAAAAAAAATTGAAAAACCGAACCGAATCGGACCGAATCGGACAGTTTAATAAGTAAAACGGTCCGGTCCGATTTTTTATTTTTCAAACCGTTTGACTATCGGTTCGGTCCGATTTTTCAAAATTTCAAACCAGATCGGACCGAACCGAACCGAAATTCTAAAATAATTTAAAAATATTATATATATATATATATATATATATATACATCAATTAAATGATTAATCAGATCTGAACTTTTGATTCAGAACCCTAACACAAAACAAAATCACGAACCATCCTAACGCGAAGTCGTCCCGGCAGCTCCCCCGTCCGCGATTCAGCCAACCAGCGAGCTCCCCCAGCTGTCCCGCCAGCTCCCCCGTCCGCGATTCAGCCAACCAGTGATCTGATATTGATGCTTTATATATCTTTTGAATCACTCAAAAGTGTTATTACGAACTTTTTAATACATTTCAAGTTTTTCTTTTTTTGGATTATGGAGTTTGTGTTTCAGTACTTTGCATAAGTAAGCTGTTCTGGCTTAATTACTCTGTGCTTGATTAGAAATGCAACTGGTCTTTTGTAAATATACTTGCTGGGTTATTTATGGAGAAGCTAGGACTGTTAATTGATTTTGTGCTATGATAAACTTCTTTGTCAAGGTTCCCCCGATGTTGTACATAAATTTTCCAACTGCTAATTAGTTTTAGCTTAGCTTAGTGTATCATTGATGTTCCCTGTTGGACATCTTAAATTTTGTTTTGCCATTATAGTTCCACTTTTTTCAACCATTTTGAGAAGTACTACTCTTGGCATGATTGCTATTAACTGAGCATCTTGAATTAAGGGCTTGTTTGGTTCGAAAAAATGTGGATTTGGAAGTTGCTGATAGATTGAGACTAGTAATTCCTGGGATGAGGAGACTAAAAAATGTAATTGTAATACATTTATTCGTTTGTGAATGTGGAATAAATATTAAGAATTTGTATTATCATGTTTAGTATACTTTTGCTCAAACAGTGGAATAGCTATTCCATTCCTTGATTTAGTTATGTTCTCTTTTGTTGCAACAAAATGAATGAAGCTAAATCAAGGTTTGATATTTTCTGTTGTAATCACATTATCATTGCTACATTTAGAGATTATCATGTTTGATAAAAAGTTGCTGATAGATGTTGATTTTGGCATGAGCTTATATTATTAATGAATTTAATCCTGCATGATGTTGAAATTTCGTTGATATTTATTTAATTATATGATATGTAGTAAATAATTTAAAAAATTACTTTTGTATTTTAAAAAAAGTTTAAAAAAACCGTTAACTAAACTGGACCAAACCGTTCGGTTTTAAAATTTTACTAGTCAATCGGTTCGGTTTGGTTAAAATAATATGTTCGGTTCGGTTTGGTTTTTTTTTTTTATACCAAAAATCGGACCGGACTGCGGACACCCCTAATACTATCCTACTAAATAATACGTAAAATATTTTTTTTTAAAATACTTATATCATTCATATACCTGTAATAAATACTCAAACCCTACATTCAAGTGGGCTAAATAAGAAAACAAAAAAATTTAAAAAAAGAAGAGCAAAGCCAAAGCTATTTTAAAATATTTTAAGTGATATTATTATTTGACAATCATTACTCATCTACAATTTAGATTATGCATGTATTGAATATAAATACATTTATTTGCATCTATGTTAGTAATTATATATATAATTTTGATTTTTTAAAAAAGAAAGAAAGAAAAATTGTTATTTCAGAACAAAACAAATAACAAAAAAATTGAAGATTTTTTCTAACAAATGACACCCAAATGGCTCTAAATATAGATATTTTTTCTACGAATAGCAAATGTTAGGAAACTTTACCTCATTTCCAGATATATATCCATTTTGATCCTTGTCAAAGACTTTGAAGACCTCTCTAAGGTCTTCTTCAACATCAGTTTCCTCGTTAATCATGTCCTGACGTTCCTCTATTGGATTTTGATCCAATGACCGTATCATTGTTGCTAATTCTTCAACTTAATAAATAATTAATTTTGGTGTTTCTTGGCCCATTTTATAAACAAAATGACTTAAAGGGTTTGTTTTGCATGGCAGAATGAACAATACATTTAATTTAAAAAGATAATGGCTACGGTACTTTTCTCATGAATTTGTGGGTAAAAACGGCGGTTGTTTCATTATCACCTGTTTAAATTACACAAACTATTAGATAAAGAAAATAATAAGACAAAACAAATAAAAAAAGGGAAAAGTAAAGGACAATGATGTTTGAAAGATATAGGAAAAAAGAGACCAGATGCTAACAAATTATACATTTTTATTTCCTATTTATCAAAAGATGTGTACACATTTCGATAAAATTTTATATATCATTTGCATAATTTTAGTGGTTAATTTAGTCTAAAAATATTTTATAAATTAAATCGTAAGATTTTTAATTATTTATTATAAATTTAAGTCAAATTTTATATACACATTTTTTTTATTAATAAAAAAATAAAAAAAAATTTATTTTTTTTCAAAAATAGTAATAATTAGTGGTTAATTTAGTCTTCATTTCATGTCCTTTTTGACGATGGATTAAAAATAATTTATTACACCGCGACACCACGTAAGATCTTCTCCCGATAATTCTATCTTGGAAAAATGTCCCCATTTTGTTCTCTTCTAGAAACCTTGTTGGAAGAAAAACGGAAGCAATCTAAGAGTAGGACACCAGAGTGGGAAGAAAAAACAGAACACTCTATATCTATGGAAATTTTTTTCTAAATTAATATAGAAAGAGTCTGTATATCTTATAAAAAAAATTAGACTTAAATTTTTCTGATTCTCTATTCTTTAAGATTTTAATCCTTTTTTCTCTTGTATATTAATTCTTATATTTATTTATATCTCTCTTCTATCTATGATCTCAAAAAAAAAAAATCCCATATCTATGGGGAATGCATGTTTATTTCTTAATAAAATTTTGGAGTTTGGACGGGTATATAATTAAATTAATATAAAATAATATATTAATTTATATATAAAATATATATATTAAATTTATATACATTTTATAAATCATGTATATGTTACATATGTTCACGTTATATATATTTGATATATTATTTTAATATTAATTTAATTATTATATATTATACATGTTATTTAGTATCCAAAATTTTGAATAGTTTATTTTAATTAATTAAGATATTTTCTTTAAGTATCTTATTTGTTGTTTTGCTCTGAAAATAGATTTTAAAAAGTACAATTGATAGAATATTATTTTGAAGTTACATTTAAACCTTTAAAATTTTAAATTATATAATTTAATTTTTTATTTTTTATTTAAAATTTTATGTATAAATTAATAAATTTTTTAAATCTTATAATTTAATTCTTAAATTTTTAAAAATTTATACATAAATTTTATTTAATATTTTATTTAAAAATATATATTTTAGTACCCAATAAAAGACTTATGTGTACAAAATTTTAGAACATATGTATAAATTTCTAAAAATTTAGGAAATTAAATTATAAAATTTAAAATTTTAAAAATTATGTGTAAAATTTTAAAAATTTAAAGACTTAAGTGTAAATTTTAGAATTAAAATTATTAAGCCTATTTTTAATTCAAATAATAATGGAGAAAGCAGAATTTGAATCAAAGTATTTAATTGAAAAATACTAAATATTGACATAATATTTTAATAAATTAACCTTTTAATTTAAGTATTTTGTGATGTTAATTAATAAAATTAGTGATTTTAACTCTATTATTTAATATATCAATAATTCTGCAAATATAATATTAATTTTAATAGTATTTGATGACAAAATATAACATACTGTACTTTGCATAATTTGATTCGATAATACTCTATGAACTTGACTGTAATATTCAATTGAATAAATTTTTAAAGATTAAAATATTAAATTTTGAGAGAAATCTTCGTGTCTCTATATGTATCACTTATTACGTGATATCGGTGATTTAAGGAAAATAAAAAATAACAAAAAATTTATTATAATAAAAATAAATAAATAATTATATTTTTGAATACACTAATATATTATCACTTAATTAATAGTAAACAAAATAAGACAAATAAATTTATTCTTTAATTCTTTTTAAAAAATAAAAAATAACACATTTTAAAACTTATAATAGCAAAAATAGCATCTCTTGTGTTCAAACTTATATTTTTACAATTAAAAATAATAATTGATATATCATTTTTCTTTAAACAACCATTCAATTGGAATTAAACGATCACAATTTAAACCTATTTATTATTAAATATTAAATATTTATATTTAAATTAAACTTTTAATATTATTAAAATATTAATTTTATAATTATAAATTTTTGAAGTATTATTTTCATTAATTTTTCTATTTTCTTTTCCTAAAGAACTAATGTTTATTAATTTTTGTTTCCAGTAATACTTAAAAGCACATGGACGATTAATATAGCCGCTCAGATTTTTTGAAAAATTATTAAAAATAATATTTTTAAAATTTATAATAATAAAATTAACATTCTAATAATATTAAATATTTAATATTAAACGAATCTAAATTATCTTTATTTAATTTTAATTAAATAAGTATTAAAAAAATAATATATTAATTATTTTTTTAATTATAAAAATATTAATCTTATTATTATAAATTTTAAATAATATTATTTTTTATATTTTTTTTATTTTCCTGCTCGTTTTTTAGTGGGTTTCTAGTTCATTGTCATTATGCAGAAATGGACAAAAAGGTAGGCAAAAGAATCTTCAGGCATTGATATTTCTTTAAAGCTCTCTGGTCCACCCCACATTTGCATTTTGTATTCCAACAAAGAAGGTCAAATATTATTATTGCATTAGTCTGCAATTGGCAGAAACTTATCCTATCACTTGGTTTCGATTAGGTTTCATCTCATTTGCTTTGCGACAAATATTGAACTTCTCAAATTATTTTGCAAGGACTCTCAACTCAGGCTAATTGGTTTCTGCTAGATGCGTAAAAAAGAAAAATATAATATTTGATTTGAATATTTTATTAAATTATATTATTTTGTACAAATTATATAAATTTATAATAAAAATAAAACGATAGAAAAAAATAATAATTAAATATAATGATTTCTACCATATTTTGAATGATCTCTACTATATTAACACTTTATTTACTTTCCTATTTTAAAATGAATCTCAACACTCCCCTTCAAATTGGTGCATATATGTTTTACATGCCCAACTTGTCTAAAAACTTTAAGAACATTCGATTTGAGACTGCTTTGATGAGAATATCAGCTAACTAATTTTCTAAACGAATCTTTGGTAATTCCACAATCTTTCCATCCAACTTTTCCTTGATAAAAAATCTGTCTACCTCGACGTGCTTTGTACGGTCATGTTGAACTGGATTATGTGCAATATCACATGCTGCTTTATTGTCACAAAATATTTGAACAGGTTATTCAGAAGGCAAACCCAAATCTTGTAAGAGTAGTCTTAGCCATAGTGTCTCACAAAGTACATTTGCTAAACCTCTAAATTCAGCTTCTGCACTTGAGCGAGCTACAACATTTTGTTTCTTGCTTCTCCATGTCACAAGATTACCTCCTACAAAGGTGAAGTAGCCAAAATTAGATTGCCTATCACCCTTATTACCAGCCCAATCAGCATCAGTATATGCTTTTATACTCTAATAGTTTATGTTTTTGGTGAATAATACTCCTTTTCTAAAAGCAGACTTTAAATATCTCAAAATGCGAGTAATTGCATTCATATGTTGTTCTTTAAGATTATGTATAAATTGGCTGACAATACTTAAAGCATAAGCCAAATTTAGTCTAGTATGAGATAAGTACATCAACCTCCCAACAAGTCTTTGGTATCTTTCTTTGTTAACTAGTACCTGGTTGGATTCAACACACAATTTTAGACCTTCTTCTACTGGTGTATCAACTGGTTGACACACTGACATACCAATCTGTTGTAGTAGATCCAAAGCATATTTTCTTTGAGATAAAAAGATTCCATCTTTGGATCGAGAAACCTCAATCCCAAGAAAATACTTTAAGAAATCAAGATCTTTCATTTCAAATTCTTTAGACAAATAACTTTGAAAAGCTTTTCTTTCTTCAGGATCATTTCCTGTTATGATCATATCATCTACATATACAATAAGTATAGTGATCTTACCTTGCTGTTTCTTTAAGAATAAAGTATGGTCTGAATTGCTTTGCTGATAGCCAAATTCTTTCATAGACTTTGTGAACCTGCTAAACCATGTTCTTGGAGATTGCTTTAATCCATACAGTGATTTCTTTAATCTGCACACTTTTCCATTATGAATTTCTAACATCTTACTTCCTGGTGGGAGATCCATGTAGACTTCTTTAGATAAATCTCCATGTAGAAAAGCATTCTTTACGTCGAACTGATTTAATGGTCAATCTATATTTGCAACTAGCGATAATATGACTCGAATTGTGTTCATTTTTGTTACAGGTGAAAAAGTCTCTATATAGTCAATCCCATATGTTTGAGTGTATCATTTTGCCACAAATCTTGCTTTATAACGTTCAATTGTACCATCTGCTCGGTACTTCACTATAAAAATCTATCGACATCCAACAACTTTCTTTATTGGTTGGCGATCAATAAGTTCCCAAGTCTTGTTCATTTTTAAGGATCTCAGCTCCTCATTCATAGCAACTTTTCACTTTGGGTCAACTAAAGCTTCCTGCACACTGTTAAGAATAGATACAACAGATAATTGATTCACAAATGACATGTTTGATTTTGACAAACGATGGTTAGACACATAGTGACTCATGAGATATTTTACTTTACTAGAAAGTTCGGGTTCATATGTGAGTTTAGGAATACCTCTTGTGTTACGTTGTGGTAACTGTCTTCTGTTTGGCTCAAGAACAACTTCAGTAAACGATTGGTGTGATATATCGACAAGAGATGGAGTCATACTATCCAATGGCTCGATTTTAGGATGAGAAGTACTCAGTTCGTCAATGGGATGTTCATCACTTATTTCTTCAGTTATTTGGTTCTCATTGACATTTTGATCTAATGTCGTACCACTTGAATCTAATTCATATATTGCTTGGTTCGATTCAGTTTGTGAGTCATCAACAATGTAATCCAATGCTATGCCACTTACATCTAAGTTACTCACATTTTGGTTTTCACTTCTATCATAATCGAGAGTTTGAATTTCCTTCTGGTACTCCCCCTGAAATTCAGCTTCAGAAAAGTACATTGTATCTTCATGAAAGACAACATCTATTGTGACAAACAATTTTCGAGATGGGGGATGGTAACATCGATATCCTTTTTGATGACTAGCATACCCAACAAAAATACATCACAATGCTTGAGGAGTTAGTTTTGTGCTTTGATATTTGTGTAGATGTACAAACACCACACAACCAAAGACATGATGGGGTAAATTTGAGACAGTTAGGGCAACAACTGCATCTATTAGGGTTTGAATGGTGTTTTAAAATTGATGGTACTGGAGGAGACCCTATTAATTAAATAGGCTACAGAAATGAGTGTTTCACCCCAATAAGATAATGGCATATGGGCTTCAATTAATAAAGCTTGGACCATAACCAACACGAGTCGATTCTTGCACTCTGCCACCCCATTTTGTTGCGGTGTGTAAGAGCAAGTTGTGTGATGAATCATTCCTTGTGTCTCCAAAAATTATTGAAGGTCAATACTCTGGTATTCTCCACCATTGTCACTCCGAAGAACTTGAATCTTTGCACGATATTGAGTTTCAATCATTTTATGGAACCTTTGAAATAACGAATTCACTTCACTCTTAGATTTCATCAAGCATAGCCATGTCATCCTTGTACAATCATCAATAAACGTTACAAACCACCGTGCCCCACCCAAAGTAGTAACTTTAGATGGACCCTTGACATCAAAGTGAATAGTCATGAAAGGTAGTGGACTTTTGTTCAATCATAATGGAAATAAAGCACAATGACTTCGTGCAAGTTCACAAACATCGCAGTGGAAGTTTGAAACATCAGCTACTAAAAATAAACTGGGGAATAACTTTTTTAGATAACCAAAGGAAGCATGTCCAAAACGGCGATGCCACAACCATATTTCTTTCCTTTTTTTTTTCTTCTTCAGAACTAACAACTACCAATGCTTGTTGTGAGCTTTCAATACTCGTTGAGTCCAAATCTAAGTAATACAGTTGCCCCCGTCGAGTACTACAACCAATCGTTTTTCTAGTGTTGATGTCCTTAAACACACAATAATCAGGCCAAAAAATTACAACACAAGATAAGGCAGTGGTTATTTGAGAAAAAAAGGTTATGATCTAAAGATGGAACAACTAAAATAGACTCTAATTTTAATGTATCAGTCAGAGTTAAAGAACCTTCCCCAATGATTGGGGTTGAAGTACCATTTGCAATAGAGACAAAATGTTTGGTAGAGGGTCGAAGTGATAAAACATGTCTAACATCATTTGTCATGTGATCTGTTGCACTCGAATCAATTATCCATGTATTATTCAAAATAGAGATAGAACTATTTAAAGCCTTACCAATATTATTCGTAGATATTACCAATGTCGAAGCTTGGTCAATAATTTCATCTGCTGGCTTGGTTTGAAGAGTCGGGACAAATCTGATTCCCGAGGATGCAGTTTGGTGACTCATTGTATCTCCTTTTTTTTCTCTCCTTTTTTTTTTAATAAAAAAACAGGAAATAAAATCCTTTTTGTCTTTTTTTTTTTTTTTCACTTTAAGTAGTCTCTGGTTGGGTTTTGTGGCCTGTCAGTTTTAGGTGGAGGGGTTGTTGGTGGACGAATTTGTATAGGTTGCACTAGAATTTGTTTAGTTGGTGGATGGTGGACGGATCCGTGCAGGTGGTGGTGCATGGGTGGCTACTGAAGGATTGGTTGTGGGTGGTGGGATCTGTTGGGTGATGTGGGTGGTGGGATTTGTTGGGCATTTCACGATGGGGGTCGATTTGGGTTTTGTGATTTCTGATCTGTTGGGTGTTTCACGGTGGGTTGGGGTATGGTGGTTGGATTTCTGGTGGACGGTTTGGTTTTTTGGTTTGGTTTGGTGGTGGTTTGTTTGTTTTGTTTGGTTGTGGTGGTTTGTTTCTGCTGAGCTGGGCTGTCGATAGACGGCGAATGGTGGGTGGCGATTTGGTGGGTAGCGGCGCAGTTTCGAAAATGGTGGGTGGTAATTTGGGAAAAATGATATGGGGATTGGTAGTTTGTGTTTGTTTTTTATTTTTTTTATTTACAGAACCCTAGTCGGCTCTGATACCATGTAAAAAAGAAGACTATAATATTTGGTTTGAATATTTTACTAAATCGTATTACTTTGCACAGATTACATGAATTTATAATAGAAATAAAACGACAGAAAATGGTAATAATTAAATACAATGATTTCTATCATATTGTGAATGATCTCTACCATATTAATATTTTATTTACTTTCCTATTTCAAAATGTATATTAACAAGATGATCATGTCATAACAGAGAATATTAGAGGTATTATTCCGCTTAAGCATGATATTAATGTAAAATTTATAAATAATTTTGAGACTTAACTATTTTAAAGGTTAATCTTTTAAAAAGTAAATATTTTATGCTGCTTCTACACTATATAAAATTTATATGGTATCAGAACTTCACTTGATCAATGAGCAAATATTAAAAAAAATGAATGGGCCTTGCAAAAAAAAAAAAAACAAGTGTCCTAAATATAATATAATATAATAAAATAAGTTAAAAAGACAAAGTGATGGGCTTTGCAAAATACAAAGACTCACATTTTGAGGAATGATGTTAGAAGTATTGTTCTACATTGCTTAAACATGATATTAATGTAAGGTTTATAAGTAATCTTAAGACTTAGATACCTTAGATATTAATCTTTTAAGGAGTAAATATCTCATATTACATATACACTATATAAAATTTAGAGAGAAAATTTCATTAATAACATGGAAAATCATTTCACATAATATCTTATTTATTTACATGTAAATGGGTCATTTCCAAAATATCAAATACACAATCTATTCAAATATGGCATAATTTTTCTTTTCTTTTAAGAGAATAAATAGATTATGGTATTGTTACAATAATAATTTATTAATGATGATTTTATTTAAAAATTGGGTCAATATTAAGAACATATTCATCAACTTTGAATGTGTTATTTATTACTCATGGAATATATTTCCTATCAATTTTATTCATTATTCTCTTTATATATATATATATATATATATATATATATATATATTTAAATTATATTAATTTTATATTTTATTAATTTAAAATATCATATTATTATTTACTCTAAAAATAATGAAATAATTTCATCAACCATGGGCCGATAAACTCAGAAACTTACTTCCTTCTTCTTTTCATTTAAGCTAATTGACCATTAGAAAATAAATATTAGGTAAAATGTAGTAAAATTTCAGCCATTTGCTTCAACCTAAAACATCTGCAAATTAAAAGAATATCTTATGATTATCATCATTAAAGTTAGCATCTATGTATACACATTGTACCTTTTTTTTCTTTTTTTTTCTTTTAGTTTTATTTCATTGAATTTTTCTATAAAAATTTTAATAAAATAACTTAAATATATTGCATAAAAATAATGTACCTTTTTTTTTCCTTACTAGTTTTTTGTCCCATTAAATTTTTCTATAAGATTTTTAATGGATCATATTCTCAATGCATTTAACATTTAAGAAGAGAGTTATAATTTGGATATCAAATCTTAAATATAATAATCTATCTTATCTTATGGTTATTTCAAATGAAGATTTATCTGTATAATAAATTTGTGTTTAATAAGAAATAATTAGAGATTTAATCTCTATTATATTTAAAATTTATATTGTATTTTATAAACCTTATAAATAGAATCTTTAACAATGTATTAAAAATATAAAAATAAATAAAAATTATTTATTTTATTTATTTTCACTCTACTTTTCTTTTATTATTATTTTTTTATTTTATATCAGGTTTGTGTTTTTTGAAAAAAAAAATTATTTTCCCATTTTTTTTATGTAGTAATCTGAAGTTCTGTACATTTATTTTCCCATATTACTTAGATTTTAAAAAAAAAAAAATAATTATATTAATCACACATTCATAATTACAATTCAAACATTTAATATTCTACATTCTTAAATGAACTTGTTGTCATTGAACCATAATTACTTAAAAAAAAATTTATTTCCTCAGAGTATCTAGATAAATTTTTAGTTGTTGAGCCACAACTACTTTAAAAAAGTAATTTCCATATAGTAGATTGAACTTGATTTAAAAAATATCATGGAAAAATTTGTATTTCTCAAATTGGAGATAAATTTTAATTAATATGATTTATTATTATTAACTTAAAATAAGTACTTTAAAAAAAAATTATACATACCACATATACACACTAATGAAATTCAAATTCACTCTCAATGCCAATAAAAAATATATATTATTATATTATAAAAAATATCTATTATTATATTATAAAACAATTAGAAAAATAAGTACTTATCGTGGGTAAAAATAAACTCACATGAATATCTTTAATCATGAACTTCAAGTAAGATTGTGAAAAGTATTACCTATTATTGTTTCAGGACGGAAAAAGTTTCTCTCTATCTCTTTCACGAAAAATTTATCACAAGGAAGGATGGAAAAAGCAGTTTCTCTCCATCTGTTTCACGAAAAATTTATGCTGAATTAAAGTGATAATAACATAATTATATCTAATTATGTTATTTGTAATTGCTATACAAGTGTTCTGTATTAACTTTTATTGGAATGATATCCAAAACTTTACCATGTATGTGCAAGGCATTAGCACTAAATAGTTCAAATAAAATTAAATTTGTGTTTTATATTTATGACTTCAAATTAAAATAATAATAAAAAAAAGTCTTATTTACTAAATTACAAATAAATCATCACCTTTTTCAAATTACAGAAATTATTATATTAAAAGAAAATAATGAGACAAAACAAATAAAAAGAGTAATACTATATATATTAATTAATATATTAATTAAATATAAAATTAAGAATGTGAAAAGAAAAAATAATCGTAAAATTTTAAACTAATAAAAAATTAATTTAATTATATTATATAAATTAATACATGCAAAAAAAAAAAAAAAATATCATTGAAATAAAGATGGGAAGTGAGAGGACAACGTCGTTTGAAGGATAAAGGAAAAAAAGGGAAAATATATATCATTGAAATAGCTAACAATTACACAGTTTTATTTCCTATTTATCAAAAGAGATGTACACATTTAGTGTAAATTTTATATATCATTTATTGAATATTTTTTTTATTAATATTAATATTAATATTAGTGTTAATTTAATCTTTATCTCTTACACTTTTTTCTTTTATATGCAAAATAATGAATTAAAAAGTATTTATTCCACGGATGAGGTGACAGTAAAATTTATTATTTTTGATGAAAGTATATTATATTTATAAAATAAATTTTTCTGATATTTTTTTTTAAATGTAATAGATAATTTTAAATAAATATGAATATAAAATACATTTTTATTAAAAATAGTAAATTAGAGCTATCCGTTATTCGTAATACCACGGATAATATCTCTTTTACTTAAGATTTTCGCCCCTAAATCTATGAAGAACAAAAACTGTCCCCAGTTGTTATCTTCTAGAAACCATGTGGGAAGAAAAACAGAGCAATCTTAAACTAATTCACCAATCACCAATCACCAATCACCAACGTGGGAAGACCGAAGAAAACACAGAAAGCTCCATTTCGATGGGAAATGCATGTTTATTTGTAGAGAGAAGCTAGATTTATAGTATAATATTAATTTATATATAATTAAATTAATATCAAATAATATATTAATTTATATATATTAATTAATTTATGCATATTTTGTAAATTATATATATATATATATGTTATGTATAATTGAAATGTTATTTTAGAATTAATTTTATTATTTACATATTTTACTTGTTATTTGTATTGATACAACATTATTTTTAAATCAAACAATAATTGTGATTAGAGAATTTGAAAGTATTCATTGAAAAATATTTATTGATGTAATATTTTTAATAAATTAACCTTTTAATTTAAGTATTTTTTTTTTTTGTTAATTAGTAAAATTAGTGATTTTAACTATTTATTATTTAATATATCAAAAACAGCGCAATATGCTATTAATTTTAATTTAATACTATTTGATAAGAAAATATAACAGATTAAATTATAAGAGAAATTTTTTCGTCATATCATGTACCATTAATTATATTGTACTATGTCAATAATTTAAGCAAAAATAATAATAAAAAAATTAAAATGAATAAAAATAACTAATTATATATTCAAATATATTAAAATAATATCATTTAATTAATGAGATATAAAATGTAAATAGTGAATTCGTTCCTTAATTTTTTTCTTAAAGAACAAATGTTTATTAATTTTGGTATCCACTAATACGTATTTATGGGTCCCATCGTTGTGTTATTATTCAAAAATGTACGAAAAGGTCGGCAAAAGAATCATTGATATTTCTTTAACTCTCTAGTCTCTGGTCTGGTCCACCACACATTTGCATCTTGTATTACAGCAAAGATGGGTTGTCTCCATATTGTTGGAAACAATTCTTTTAAATTTTTAAAAAGAATGTGAACCATTATTTTATATATTTATAATTTTTTTTTATAAATATTAACTCTATATAATAAAATATTTATAATTTAATAATTAAAATTATTAAACCTTGAGCACGATATTAATTATTAAAGAACACTCATTTTGAAAACTTGTTTTCAAAAACTGGAATTTGAAAATATAATCATTTAGGGCTTGTTTTGTAAATATGTTTTTTTAATTAGTACACATAATTTTAGCCGCATTGCCCTCCCCTTTTTCCTCTCTCTGTTCCTAGTAAAACAAATAGATAACTATTCAATTCAAACCATGTTTCTGTTTCTAGACTTGTATTCCAAAATCTTCTATTGACTGACTACCTAAACAATTTAACTTATAATAATAAGGATCTTCAAACATTTTGGGCTAACAAAACAATATGTAATGAGTTTTCATGTCAAAGTCACAATTCCAATTTAATCTTTATCCTTTTATTTTTAAAAATTTATATATATATATTTTTTAAATCAGACAAATTGAAATCAAACTCTCAAGCTTTAATTTAAACGTCCCACAAATAAATTTTGTTTCACCGTACTACTACATGGGCTATTTCAAAGAATATTACTCTAAACACAAACAAATAACATGTGAGGACACAAGTCTAACTAACCCACGTCGAAATAAAAGCTGGAATTTTCAAAAAAGGAAGAAAGAGAGACGTTCAAGTGTTGTAAATATGAAAAAGAATAATTTGGAGCCATGAAGGAACAAACCATCAATTTTAAAAAGAAAAAACTTGGATTAACTTGTCAATATTATTTTATGAAACTGTTATGTTTTTAAATAACTTAAAGTATTTTTAATAATGTTTGAAGCGATATTAATAAATTTGAGATATATTATTTGTATTTTTGAAAAAAAATATATAATATTTATTTTTTAAAGAAGTAATTTATAATGCATACTTTTTATCTAAATTAAATATTAAAATATTACTCTAAATTATTTATATCAAACACTTTAATACTTCTCTTTAAATAATTTTATTTTAAATTATTTTTAAAAGAAGAAAGTAGTAATATTGGGATATGAAAGTTGAAATAAATATAGAGACAAATGTATTTTAAAAAAATTTATAGGCACGTATTAGAATTTCCATTTTGACAGGTAAGCTAGACTATGAGCTTGGTCAATTGGATTAACTCTTAAGCAACAAATAAAATATTGTCATTTAATTACAAAAATAATTGAGTCCTATGATTATATATATCAAAAACAGTGTATCCAACATATTATCCATATCAATTGGTCCAACTTTTATATAAAATTTACAATAATTTCAATAATTAAATTTATAGACTCAAATTCTTATATAAAATTCCCTTTTAAACATCAAAATAATATAAATATTGGGAAAAATAAGGCGGCAAAATTGTGAATATGAAGAAGAATAGAAACGTCATAGACTCATAAGTCCATGTCAATTGCGGATGAGCACCACCATCACAAAAACCTCTCCTGATTGTAATGCGTTGTTTAAGGGTGGAGAAGAGTTTTTATTTATTTATTATTTTTTAATGAAATAGATGTATTTAGAAGCTTGAAATTGGAGAATATTCTTAGGTAGGTAAAAGATCTGAATCATATATTGCAATTATATAATATCAACTTAAAAGTGCCTATTGAATTATATATATGTATATAAAAAGTGATATTATGTGCATTAAATGACATATCAGTTATTAATTAAATGTAAAATTAAGAATATATAATGAAGTAGTAATTGTAGAAATCTTCACTAGTAAAGGCTAATTGAATTTTACTATGTAGATTAATATATGCATCAAATTGTAATAAAAAAATATTTTGAAAAGAAAAGAAAAGGAACGTTTCATATCTGACCCATTTTTTAAGGTGTAAAAAAGTATGCTAAGAAATTACGAAAATAATACCTTTAAAATTTATAATAATAAAAATAACATTTAATAATATTAAAAGGTGTTTAATCGGACGAAGTTTAACATTGAATGGGTCAAATTATCACAGTTCAACTTAAATATCATCCAATTGAATGATGTTCAAAGAAAAATGATGTAATAATCTCTCTTTTTGTATAGTAAAAATATATAATTTGAATAAAATGGGTGATATTTTTATTATTATAAGTTTTAAATGATGCTATGTTTATTATTTGTCATATTATTTTTTAAGGCTTTCAATAAATTTAACCTCTTATTAATGATAAAAAAAATATAAGAGCTGAGATAATTATAAATAAGTATAATATATACAATTTATAAATAAAAACTCAATAATTAAAAAGGATCACTTTAATTGACCTAAAAGTTGTTGAAAATGTGGACAAAATATTTTTATGGAACGTAAAAATGTGGGCAAAACTGTATAGCAAGCGAGTTTTATATATGATTGTTCATGATGCACAATTTCATGAAAAATAGTGCATCAAATTGTTCGAATCTTGGTGGACAATCAATTTTCATTTTCTTTGTTAAGCAGCTAATTTTTTAGTATAAATTGTCAAGTCTTTGCATCTATTAGTTTAAGATTGATATTCTAGTCTAAATCAGGCTACATATCTTTGATGATCCAAACAAGACATATCATCGATGTTTAATGCAGTAGTGACCCTTCCTCTTGATAAGATTTTCTTTTTTTTTTTTTTTTTTAAAAAGAAGAAGAGAAATTAATATGAAAAGAGACATAATATTGACATAAGGACAAAGGATAGAAGAAGTAAGGTATTTATAGTAAAAGTAAATTTAAATCTGTTAGTTATTCAATTGGATAGTACAAATTTGATATCTCTTGTGAAAGGTTATTAATAAAGTCTATATGAAAATTTTTCGGTGGTAAAATTGCTATTTGAAAATAATTTATTTTTTATACTAAAATTTATGTTAATAAATGTTTGGATAATTATTTTTTATCCACAACTACACTGCAATTCTTATTCTTTCAACAAATAGTGTCAATCCAAGATCTTTTAAATATAACATATTTTTACTTACCACCGATGGGACAAACAGACATAATACTAAATGAGTTGGTAATTGGGTGGACTAGTGTACAGTCCAAAACACATTAGTCTATCCAAATTTAAATAATTATATGCATTTTGGTTTAGATTTGCGAATTGGGTGCCATAATTAAAATATATTATTTTGGTGCGATTGTTATACATTAATTAATGAATTTACAATAAAACTTATAAAATGTAACAAGTTCGAAATACATTAATTGAAAATTTAATTATTTTCAATGTATACACTTTTCTTTTTCTTTATCTTTATATATAAAGAGTTTCTTATTTGGGCGTCAACCCTTTTTTTTTTAAGTTTAATTATTTTTTTTATGATAATAAATATCAAAATATTTATGCAATTAATATATTTTTTATAAATAATTATTTTAATTTTTTTAAGATAAAAAATTAATTTTATTGTATATTAATTTACATTATTATTATTAAATAATTATTTTAATCTTAATGGTGACAATTTATATGATTTATGTTTAGTTGTTTAACGAGTTGATCGGGTTCAATTTATTTATTTATTTATTTATTTGCAGATTATATTCTTAATGAATTAATTATTTTTGTAGAGAGATCATGTCATATTTCATACCAGTTTTTGTTTTTTAAGCTTTTTTTTTTTTTTTTTTGTTTAAACAACCAAAATAACAATACTCAAAATTTATAATAATAAAATAATACCATTTGTATTCAAATCATATACTCGTTCAATTGGAAGCAATTTAAATTAAAATATGATAATTTAGATCCGTTTAATATTGAACTTTCAAATGATATTAGGATGTTATTTTTATTATGATAAATTTTAGGGTATTATTTTTGACAATTTTCCTTTTTTTTACACTAACAAATACCAAAAATTAAGTTTTTTTTTTTTTTTTTTTACACTAATAAATATTAGAATTCATCATCTGCTTCACGTCAAATAGCCCTTGCAATTAGGGGTGAGCAGCGGATCGAAACCGCCTGTTATTTACCAATCTGAATCCGATCCGATCCGAAGCGAATTTGAAAATTTTTAATCCGAATCCGATCCGATAATGTAGTTAATCCGAACCAATCTGAATCCGAGCAGATCGAATTTTTCGGATCGGATTGGTCGGATTGAGATTATAATTTATTTTTTATTATTATCATATATAAAACACAATATATACTAACATTTAAATTTTAAATTAATATATTTTTTAGTAAAATTTATTTATTTATAGTCACAAATTAGATAATCAAAATAATAAAAAGTATACTCTTGAATATTATTAAATTATTATAGAGAATTTAACATTTTTATTTTTTAAAAAATTAAAATAATAATTTAATGTAATTGTGGCATGTATAATATTTAAATATAACACATTAAAAATAAATATGCATTTATTTATAATTTTAATAATAATTCAGTCTGGATCGGATTACAGCGGATTATAAAATCTGTCAATCCGAATCCGAACGGATTGTATACTTTTCAATCCGAATCCGATCCGACTACAAAATAAATCAATTCAATCCGATCCGAATCCGACGAATCGGATCAAATTTATTAATTTAAGCGAATCGATCGAATTATTTGCTCACCCCTACTTGCAATCTCCAAAAAGAACAAAGATCTAAAATATTAATCTAGCTTCATTATTCTTTAATTTCTCATACTGACTGACGTTTATTTAAGTCTCAATGCAATAAAATTAAATACTATGTTATAAGGAAAGAAAAAAAAAAAAAAGGACCAAAGTGTGAATTAAAATATAAAGGCACCAAACCATAAGTAATAGTTATTTTATTTTATTTTTATTTTTATATACCTTTCTTTAGCTTGATATTTATTTTCTTTCGTTCTTTTACATCAACAGATATTAAAATATTCTCATAATAAGTAATAGTTATGTTTTTGTAATGTTATGGTGTATTACATTATTAATATTTAATTATATTATGGGTTAAGAAAGGTCAATAATTTTGGTCTTTCTTCTTTTTCATGCACAGACCAAAATATATTTACATATTTATACGTCTTATATATAAACAGTTATTTTTGTTGGTTTATTATGTTTTAGTTTATATTATTACCCTTATCAGAGATATTTCGTGTGATTTATATTTAATCAATTCTTATCTTATCTTCAATAAAGAGCATCAATAAGTTTAGTTTCTTTAATTTTTTTTTTCTTCTTTTACACTAATGAAAGTCTTCCCATAATATGGAATTGGGGACCAGCTAGTACCATAACTTTAGTAAAAGGTACATCAAAATACTATTATTTCCTATAATACACTAAAAATCTTATTACTTTAAAATAAATACACTTTTAATCTAAAATACTATAAATAAAAATTAAAAAAAATAATAAAATTAATACCCTTTAAAACTTGTAATAATAAAATTAGTACCTCTTGTATTCAAATTTATATTTTCACAATTAAAAAAAATGATTAATATGTTATTTTTTTGAACACTCATTCAATTAGAATTGAACAACGGTAATTTAGATCCGTTTAATATTGAACGTTCAATATTTTACGTTAAAATTAAACGTTTAATATTATTAAAAGTGCTAATTTTGTTACTATAAATTTCAGGGGTATTATTTTTGGTAAATTTTTATAAAAATTTATTGAACAAATTTGCCTCATGTGGACCATTAAATGAAGGGCAGCTCTGACATTAAATACTTGGCGCCTATTACCGTTTTTTTTTTCCCCAATAGATGCTGTTAATATAATAGCACTCACCCACTCCTCTTACCACAGCACACACATTGCTCTTTTTTTTTTTTTTTTTTTTTTCTTTGCATTTTCCATTAACGTACATGTAAGTTTTTAGTTACGGATCAAATATATTTAAAGAGGATAAATAAGTTATTTTTAATTTTAACAAATATTAATTATATAACCTAAACACAACGGCCAGACATGCAATCGCGTGTAAAAAAAATGCAGAATTAAAGAATAACATACGAGATTTTTAGGTGGAAACAATCTAAGTCACAACAATGACCTAAGAAGAAAACCACTGGTCCACCTAACTATCCACTATGAAAATCAATGTTCAATTACAACCTCAGGTCTTAGACTATCATTCACAGATAGATCCCTTATGTAATTTACTTACGAGCTGTCGCTCCTTTCACAGCCTCCACAAGCTAGGTGTTTGGATTCGGACCAACGTTCCGATCTACTTGAGTCCCAAAAGATCAATTGAACCCGTCAACTTCGGTAATTTTGAGTCACACAAAATATCAAACACGTTACCTGAGTACCTGAAAAGTTAGCACAAATAACACAAGTACAAAGTGTGTCCTAGAGTAGATTCAACAATGAAAAATCGTAACTAGCAGATTCAATAGCATACAATGTAAAAACCAAATCAGCTAGCAAACTCTAAAACAATCATGTAAAGCTCAATATCATGAAAAGCAATTAGGCTTATGAATTATTCAAATATAACCACACAATATGTTTGAACAATTAAATCAAGAAAAAGTAGAAAATAATTTTCTTTGAAAGCTCCAACAGATGTAGAAAATATTATTTGCAGTGTGGTATCTTTTTCTCTAACAAACGTTATTTATATAGAGTGCAATTTGACCTAAGAGAGAATTAATAATAAAGTACAATTCTACTCATATCAGGATTTAGCTTTCATAATAATTTTACTCATATCAAGATTTTGCTTTCACAACAATTCTACCTTCTGTTGTTTGAAAATTTTTTTGTAAGATTTAAAAACAAAATAGCCTACAAAGTAATAGACTCAAATAATACTTATACATATACAACCTTGTCTTTAGTAGCTTACCTTATTTTGATTCTCATTGTATATATAATGCAACAATTCAAAATTTTGCACACACTTGCATTATTCACATGTGATGACACTATTGACTGAACTTATTCACACACTCACTAAACACTCATGTATGTCATACTTGAAATTTATGATTAGTTTTAAAAGACTATAAGACTTGAGCTAATCTTGATTGCGAAATTGTGTTAAATTCTATTTCTTATCTTTTAAAATATTCCACCTTAGGGAGGCAACTAGTATTGAGAGGGCTACCTACTATGATGTGTGCAGCTACTGTAGTAAACGGAGAGGACTAACTCATAACTATCGTAAAAGTCATCATATTAGGTTTATGGCTCGTGCATGTTACAAAAAAAACATTAGTAAATCAAACAAAAATAAAAATTTAATTAAGAAATTTTATTTGGCATGCACAAAAAGAAAGAGAAAAAAGGTTTTTTTTTTTTAAATTTAAAAGCTTCCTTTTAATAGACATATTTTATCTTATAAGATTGAAAACTTAATTGCAATTTAGCATGATAGGTGACATTATCTCTTTTGGGTCTCTTATAATTGGTCATAAATGCATTAATTGAAATATTAGTGGAGTTCACACTGCATACTACTCTAAGTGAATGTCAATATGCCCTTATATGTGTTTGTGTGGCCTATTTACTTTACTTGCTAATACAATAAATGATCAAAATTTAAGCAAAAATAATTTTTTAATTGGTTGTATGCTTATTCGTCTTAAATGTGTTTATTGTTTTGTGTGGTCATAAAAAAAATCTATTTTTTTCTTTTATTACTGCTTTTTGTTATTTAGATCATATTAAATTTATTTTATGTCTAGAGAGTCATAGAACTTAGGGGGAGTCATTGCATACATATTTCATTACTATTCTTTTTTGACTTGTGCAATTTCTCCTACATGCTTTGGACATATACATGTGTGATCATATGCATTTTTAGCCCACTTCGATAATTGTTGAACCTTGGTTAGAGTGATCCATGTCAGTTTCGCTATTTCATGATTTGTCATTTTTGTATGTCAAAAAGAGGGAGAGAGATTCATGTTGCTATGGAGATTGAATTTAGGGGGAGAGATTGGATTCATTAATTGTGTGCATGCACTACATTTCATTCGCACTTTTATGTACACTGAACTAGTAAACAATGAGGATTTCAAGCCAAATTGGTGTGCTATTTGTTGGTCTTTCTTTTCAGTGCACTGAGCATATCAAGTATCAAGCGAAGATGATTCCATCGAATCATAGATAGTTCCACTATTGAAAGTGTGTAATTGATGTAATGATTATTTTCCCATGAGCGTTGTATAGTGAGAGAGTGGTTTTGCCACACGAAAAATGTCAAAGGGGCAGATTGTAAGGTTTATGAGTGTTGGCCATTTTCGTAGATAAAATAATTAATTGTAATCTAGTATCTAGACTCGTTGTCAAGTCAATCAATCAAAGTTGAAGAAACTACTGAGCTCTCAGTACGTATGTATCAGGTAAAAATATATGTTTCAAGCATACACCATCACACAATAAAGCACATACACCTAGAAGAATTTATGTGCACACAGTTAGATAGATCGAAGTGTTTTGATAATTTGTTTCACTTATCTTGCTTACCAATTTGACCTCATTTAATATTGAAAGCAGAATCCTTATATGAGTAGAATTATTGTGAAAGTAGAATCCATGTATGAGTAGAATTGTTGTGAAAGCAAAATTCTGATATGAATAGAATTGTTGTGAAAGCTAAATCATGATATGAGTAAAATTTCTAACAATAGAAGGAAAAGAACCTACAAAATTACTTACTTAGTGTCATTTAAGAACTCAAACAAAAGTACCTAGGTGAACGAACAATAATGATCAGGTGACAGGAAACATGCAATCTTTTCTAACCCAAATTTTCATGAATTTTGACTTCTCTATGTCTTTGGATTGAGATTTAATTGCCTTAAGTTTTGTAAACATATTCTTAGACTCAGCTTTCCTATTCAAATTCATCCTAAATGAAGATCTCACATGCATGGTAGGATGATAATTATGAGCTATATCATTATAAGCATGAAGATAATTATTAGATTAAAGAGTCTTCATCAAAAATCTACACTTAGGTCGAATATGGCCTTTTCTACCACAATGATGACAAACAGGCACAAACTTAACAGTTTTAGCTACTATAGTTGTAGTGGGTGTTTGTGCACAATTAGTATATGTAGGAGTAAAGTTAGAAGGCCTTACAAATGTAGTTTTTGAGGTCGAAGGTGTACAGCTTTCATCTAAGAATCCAAGACCACGTGTATCACCATATGACTTACCAATGCTCAACATTTTGTCTAGTCATTCAGCTCCAATAGTTAATCTCTTGACTGTCTCTTTTGATTTATCAAGTTCCTGCACAAGCTTTGAATTTTCCTGTTTGATACCTACAAGACTCAAACTCAACTGGTCAACATGCTCAGACAATTCAACCTTTTCTTTTTCTAAAACTGACAAATTAAGATCTTGTGACTTAATTTGATCATTCAGCTTTGTCATAGTTATGAGAAGCTTTTCTTTTTATTTCTTGCAATTAATCAAATCAAAAAATAATTCCTCAAAACTGTTTGCATTAAATTTAGCAAGAATAGATATACATCCCTCATCATCTGAGTCAAGGTCAAACTCAATGGAGTATCCATCAAAGTAGGGTGGATGGGTTGTAGAACCTTCTCTCAAATGATCCATAACAAGGTCCTAGGCAACACTAAGTTTATCTAGTGACTTGGCTCTGATACCAATTGTAAGTTTTTAGTTATGGATCAAATATACCTAGAAGGGGATGAATAAGTTATTTTTAATTTTAACAAATATTAATTATATAACCTAAACACAATGGCCAGACATGCAATCGCGTGTAAAAATAAAATGCAGAATTAAAAAATAACACACGAGATTTTTAGGTAGAAACAATCTAGGTCACAGCAATGACCTAAGAGGAAAACCACCGGTCCACCTAACTATCCACTATGAAAATCAATGTTCAATTACAACCTCAAGTCTTAGACTACCCTTCACAGATAGATCCCCCTTATGTAATTTACTTACGAGCCGTCGCTCCTTTTACAGTCTCCATAAGCTAAGTGTTTAGATCGGAACCAACGTTTCAATTTACTTGAGTCCCACAAGATCAATCGAACCCGTCAACTTTGATAATTTTGAGTCACACAAAATATCGAATACGTCACCTCAGTACCTAAAAAGTTAGCACAAATAACACAAGTACAAAGTGTGTTCTAGAGCAGATTCAACAATAAAAAACCGTAACTAGCAGATTCAATAGCATACAATGTAAAAACCAAATCAGCTAGCAAACTCTAGAACAATCATGTAAAGCTCAATATCATGAAAAGCAATTAGGCATATGAATTATTCAAACATAACCACACAATATGTTTGAACAATTAAATCAAGAAAAAGCCTAAGATTAATAGATGAAGAGAAAACAATTTTCTTTGAAAGCTTCAACAGATGTAGAAAATATTATTTGCAGTGTGGTATCTTTTTCTCTAATAAAGGTTGTTTATATAGAGTACAATTTGACCTAAGAGAGAATTAATAATAAAGTACATTATACTCATATCAGGATTTAACTTTCACAATAATTCTACTTATACTAGGATTTTACTTTTACAACAATTCTACTCATACAGGGATTCTACTTTCACAATAATTCTACTCATATAAGAATTTTGCTTTCAATATTAAATGAGGTCAAATTGGTAAAATAATGGATGAATATTTATTATTTTGTTGCTAGTTTATTTATACTAACACTAGTTCATTTACATTTTCTGGACATAAATTGTTTTATAAATAATGTAATGGTTGCAAAACAAACTTTTTTTTTATTTATAAATAACATGTTTTAATCAAAATCCATAATCTATAATGCAATAACTTATATGCTCATTACTTATAAATATATTGTAGTCAACTTGTTTAATGCATCCCATTTGACATGGCAAAAATAAGTACTAAGTTCCTATACTCTATACTACATATTTATCATAAAAATAGAGGGAATGACATATTCTGTGTGTTACCAGATTAAGCAATACTAAAATATATATTGCTTCTAGACACAAAATGGAATGTACCAAAAGTAATTAATTACACAAAAACAAAGAGAACAATAGTATCAAAACTAAGCACAGAGGGAATGAAGTACCAAGCTATGGTAGTACCCAATCCTGCTAAACATTTAATTTGAGTGCTAAATTGAACTACCATGCTTTGAACCACTTGTAACTCCCTTTTGATTACGAGGAATTTTGTTTGCTTTTGACTTGATTCTAGTGCCTCTCACGTAAACAGTAAAATTTGATTTAGTTCTTGTATTGCATTGTTGTGTTCCATGGATTGGATCATCAAACATTAAAGTAGACCCTTGAGTTGAGGGTCCCCTGAATGAAACATCATCTTGTACCTATAATTCAATTAAAAAAAATCAAGTTTTGACTCTAAACAAAGGGAATTAAATGAAATGATAGACCTATGACGATGAAGTTGCTTGAGAAGAAACATTCTTCTTGCGGTGAGATGATTTATTATGTCCTATTTCATGACATACATCGCATCTTATGATCATACAAACTTTTCTTAATTTTTGGGTCTCACCAGCTAGAATATCTTTCTTTTTCTTCAAATAATCAAAAACAACACTTTTAAACCTCTTGTTTCTAGGTCTATCACCTTTATTTTTGGCCATAGGTGGTTTAATGATGAAAGATAAATCAACACTATGCTGCCAATAATGCCACCTAGTCACAAGCATTATTATTGGCCTATATGACAACTCATATATATTTCTTTTAAGCATGGGATGGACAAAATTCATTGGATTTTCTCCCTATTTTATAATACACCTAATAGCATGGGAACATGGAATTCCACTCAAAATTCACATCTTACAAGAACAAGTTCTATTGTCAAGATCAACTACTAAACACCTATTGTTTTCATAATATACTTCAAACAAATTTTTGACCATTATAAGTTGCCCTACAGGTCATAGAAGCATTCCTATTTACATTGTATGTTTGTAACATTCTTGAACCTAATTCATTGCGCCATTTAGTTACCTCTTGCTTCCTCTCTTTCCAAAAATCTCTAATGTAAGTCCTTACCTGCTCAAGAAGACTCAATACAGGTAGACTTCTTGCCTTCTTCAAGGCACCATTAAAACTTTCACAATTATTGTTCGATTTTATCTCACATGTGGATTCAGAAATGCCATGAAAACACAAAATTTATAAGTATTTCAATGAAACTTAATTAATGAAATCTAAACTAAAATGGAATAAAATTAAAGGATATTTTATGAAACAGAAATAGAAATTGTTTTAAAATGAAGGAAATGTATACTAAACTTGTATTATGCCCTTGACCAATATTAAGCCATAAATATGATTCCTCACATTCTCCCTTCAATACTTGCATATTTACTTCAAATTCACTCTTTACAACTGTTCTAGCACAACTCTAAAAGTAAACAGTAAGACTGACTAACTTATTAGTATTAACCTTTGAGAAATTTTGCATAATGTGTTGCGCACAATATCTATGCTCAACTTCAGGTGTAATAAACTTAATAACCCTTATTATCCCTTTATGTTCATCAAATATAAAAGTCCACTCCCTTCTATCTTCAATTCCCAAGTCCTCTTTCAAATGTTCAACAAACCAATGCCAAGTGTCTTTGCTCTCAATTTCAACTATTGCATATGCAATCGGATAAATGCCATTATTAGCATCTATCCCAACAGCTGGCAATAATTGATCCCTATGTGGACCACTTATAAGACAACCATCTAAACCAACAATCCTTCTTTTATAGCTCCCAAACATACATAAAATTGAGCAAACCTTTTTGAACCATCATTATCTGAAACTGTTAAGAACTTTGCACTGGTGTCAGGATTGGTTCTCTTTAATTCAATTGCATAAGCTGACAACAATGAATATTGTTGCACCTAAGTACCATGAATAATTTCTCTTGTTTTTCTGCTAGCCCTCTTAATTTGACTTTTAGATATATCAATGTGGACTTGTTCTCTTACAACGATCTTGAACTTGTTGCCACTTTATAGTAGGGTTTTCTTTAAAAAATTCAATATTAACCTCTGCCACAAACTTGTTGTCAATTTTGCTTTTGTTATACACCCTAGCACATTTGTGTTCATCTTCATTATGACAATATCTTACCATGAATATGTTTGACCCAACTTGTCTAGCAGCCACCATCTCCCAATTACATTGTGGTTTGTTGTTACACCTAACACTAATTGAATCCTTATTGTTCTTGATCTTTTTCAGTTGCTTACCATGCCTAATTTTATAATACTTAACAACTTTCCTAACAACAAACCTACTAGAAAATGTCATGCCAATATTGAACTGAACACTGTTCATTGTTATGTCATGCATGAATAAGATACCACCATCATAAGGTAACCTTCCAAATCTGAACAAGAGTCAGCACCATTATCCATCCCACAATTATCATCCACCTCATTTTCATTCTCAAAAATCACCTCATTTTCATCCTCATTAACCACCTCATTCTCATCCTTATTATCCATTTCATTATGCTCATCTTGTAGCTCATATTCAGTCAAGAAAATATCTACACACCTAGTAGGATTTAATGGAATAAGACTAGCACATGCAACTGCATCGTAGTCAATCAATATCTCAAGCAAACCTCTATCATCAAATATATTAAGTGTCCTATAAAATATCTTAACAGATTCATAATCCAACCCTAAATCCACATATAACTTTTTAAAAATGAATAACTCCATTTTTTGTGTGGTGACAATATCATAGTAATCAACCCTTCCTCCTTCATAAAATATTTTACCGTCTTTACGAAAAAAATTGCCACCAATATGTAATTTCATTGTAAAATAATCAGTAAGTGGACCTGTAATATTAAATAAACCATAAATTATTTATAATAAAACTAACTACTACACTTCTAATTATTTATTATTTATAATAAATATTAAATAAAACTAATTACTACACTTCTAATTATTTATAATAAAACATAAATTATTCAAACATTATAAGATTTATACAATCCCAACACAATTAAAGCACCCATCCTATGGACTTGTCAAATAAAGACAATAAAACGTGTGGTTGTATTTTTGGGAAAAAAAAGTTTAGTAAAATATAAACCTTACCCAAACAATCAACTTCAAATAATACAATATGGGTTCTGTTTTTTGAATAAATAATATTAATAAACAAGTTTAATAAAATAAAAAAGAATTAAAAAAAAATAAAACAAATGCTGACGTTCCAAGGAAGAGATGACCAAACATTCCGACAATAATGTTGGTTCATTCTTCTTCAGTTTTTGTAATCCTTTTTCGAAGTTTCATTCTCTCTTTTTTCCCATCATGTCTTAATCTTAGTGGAATCAGATTGTATTTTAAAAAGGAAAAAGAAGTTTAATAAAAAAACAAACTTAATCCAGGACAACAAGCATAAGGATCAAGCATAAAATGCCAAAAATCATTAAAAAAAAAAAAAAAAGCAAATACAAGAAGAAAACAGTCAAACCGACAAAAAAAGAAAGAAGAAAGTGCTCACGATATGTCGGTGATGGGTCACTCCCTCGCAACACAAATTCATCATTTTCATCCACAACTTTCTTAGATTTTTGAAATTATTCAGATTCTTATGCAAAGCTCTACTTTGAGTCAGAATAATTTCCAACTTTTGCTTTGATTGCTCTAAAAATATTCAAAACTCTATTATATTTGATAACTCTCGTGAATGAACAAAAAGAAAACAAGAGGAAAGTAAGGAAGGTTGGAAGAGAAAAGTAGGAAAATGTTTGTTGGTTAGTTAGTAAATATAAATATATATTTTTTTAACATGTGAATTTATCATTAGGTTTATACCCAATCCCCACATGCAAAAATTTTCTGGGAAAATAACAAAACTAACACCTCTCAAAACTTCTAATAACAAAACTAGCACTCTTTGTATTCAAACTTATATTTTTACATTAAAAAAATGACTAATATGTTATTTTTCTTTGAACACACATCCAATTAGAGTTGAACGACGATAATTTAGACCCGTTCAATATTTTACGTTCAAATTGAACGTTTAATATTATTAAGGTGCTAGTTTTGTTATTATAAATTTTAGGGTATTATTTTTTGTAATTTCTCAAATTTTTCACGCTCTAACTTTCTTCTTGGCTGATTATGTCAGGAAAAAACTGATAGTGTACCTAAAAAAAATGTAATGTACTAATGGTGCACCTTCAATTATTTTAGAACTAAGGTGAACATTTTATTGAAGATACAGAACTAATTGGGGCTTTTTCCCCCATAATATATACACTTTTTAATTATTTTTTATGGTTTTATAAGCTTACATTAATATACTTATTCAATTGTTTTTAGCATATTAAGAGAGATATTGTATGCGATTTATGCTTACTTATTTACTCATTTAATGAATGAATCGGATATAACTAATTCATTATAAATAGATTATATTTATAAAAAAAACATGTTATATTTAATATTAATTAAAAAAATTCAACTAATATATATTATTTTTAAATAAAAAAATGCTTATTATATTCAATCGAGTTACATGTTATTGTCACAAATTATCCCCACATATTCTCTATAAATATTTTTATTATTTATTAAAATAAAAAATTAATTAATTATTTATTTTAAGAGTATTACTAGAAACATATTCTTTATAAACAGTTTTTTTTTTTTTTTGTTCAAAAATTATATTCATAAACTTACTTTTTTCTTATATTTTATTAAATAATTTTTTTTTGTACAATAATAATTAATGTTTGATAATTAATACTATTATATAATTTGAATCACAAATTCTAGAATCTAGAACCAGTTCCTTATAATAAATGAGTCGGAGATCATTTATCAGTAGCTAAGTATAAACCGTTATAGAGAGAGAAACGTATATGGCTCAATTAAGTCTAAAATTGACGTCTCTAAATTCTTATCTCATGTGCCTCCAATCAATCACTAGATAAGCCTTTGCCTTCCATCTCAAGTATCTATGTAATTCCAATGTCTCTACCTTCTTCCTCCTTGTTCCTGAAGTTTCAATCTCTCTGCCTAAACTTGTGAGAATACTATAATTACTATTTTGTACATATTTTAGCACTTAAATTAATATACTTGATAAAATTATTTAAAAAAATTAAATCAATTTTCCATTTTTTATAATAATTTTACTATAGGTCACAATCTAATTAATATAAATATAAAAATAAATATAAATTTATATATTTTTAGTATTTTTTTCGACTATCAATTATTATATACAAGCTAAAATATGACAAATTTTGACCAAGTTAAGCACATACTTCACATTCTTGTCATGAGTTCGAAAAACAGGTGATTAAGTTTGTGACATTTCTATTAGCTAGCAAACACTACCACAAAACTGGCATATGGTCACGGTTAAAAACCGTGACTGTAGACCTATGGTCACGGTTTTAAAAACCGTGACCTAAGAAGGAGAGACCGTAGACTATGACCTATGGTCACGGTTAAAAACCGTGACCGTAGATATATGATATGGTCACGGTTATTCATAGACCGTGACCAATTGTTCACTTTAGGTCTCGGTTTTTCAAAAAACCGTGACCATATGTAATACCTATGGTCTCGGTCTTTGTAAAAACCGAGACCTTATACAATTCTATGGTCTCGGTTTTTTCAAAAACCGAGACCATAGGTAATGTTCATTTCGTGATATTTCGGCACTTTTGGTCTCGATTTTTCAAAAATCGTGACTATAGGTAATGTTCATTTCAAAATAGTGGCACCTATTTTTAGCATTTTAATAAATTTAAATACCTGTTTTTTCAATATTATAAATGCAACATTCATATCCAAAAATATATTATTGAAACTAATATAGCGATTACATTTCATGCGATCCGAATTAGGTTTAAATTATAAATATTAATGCCCAGATTGTTTCAAAATTAATGACACATTATAGAGTGTCATATAATAATTACAATACTAATAATTAAACGTACATATATGAAATTAAACTAATTTAAAGTATTAGCTCCCGGCGACGGTTGACCATCAACTCTTGGACGTGGAATGACAACATTGACCAACATACCTGCACAACATATTTCCAAAATCAGCAAACTTTGATTAGAAACCAAACAATATAGATATAGACGCAAAGCAAGTTCAGATAGAAGGTTATGGAGGCGTCTGTCTCTATGTTAGGTCCAATTCTTTATAGCAGAATGTGGGACAAGAAAAAAGCTTATAGCACAAAGAAAATTAAAATAAACACAATGAGCTGCAAACTTAAAAGAATTTCAAAGAGGAAAATGCGTATCCTGAAAGATGAGTTACCAAATTTTCTGCCTTCCAGCTTCATATCTTCCATAGGAATAATAATTATGGAGGCAAAAAAAAGGTGTAACTTGATTTTCAACTGAAAATGCATAGGAATAATAATTACTTGAACCAGAATGTAACAACTTGTCAGTATTTCAAGCGCCTGCAGTAAAAAAAAATAAGTGGAATTTTTTGCGAACCAAAATAAGTGGAATTATGGAGGCAAAAAATAAGTAAAAAAAATATACACATTCCAACAAAACCGTATCTGTTTATAATTTGTGATATTACTTGAACCTTTGACCTGTCCTTTAGAATTTGGAATCACAGTCATTAGACCAAACCGTATCTGTTTTAAACATGAGCATAGAAACAGGGCATTTGCATGCTATACAAATGACAAACGAGTGCACTTAGGTTCACAAGTTTTATTTTTTCCAATTGCATTTGAAAGATTACATTGTAAAACATTTTTCTATTCACTTTTTTTTTCCTGCATTGTTACTCATCAAACCACATTTTTATATTTTCTTGTTTTATTGTGAGTGGTCTCTTGTTTCTTGTTATATTTATATATGTTGTCTTAAAATTGATAGAATTATACAAAATCCCGAATTGTTATGCCAAAAACACATCATTGAAAAATCTTATAGCCCAGTAGCCCAAGTCCAAATCCAAAATTTCTTTGAGAAAGATGAATAACACTGAAAAGAAATGGACACCAGAAGCGAAAAACTGCTGACCTCTACACATCTTCTGAGAGCAAAATCCAATCCCCATCCATGTACCAAATCATTCTGCAAGCATTCTGCAAGCATATTCATTAATAATAGCAGGAAACAAAGAAAATAACTAATCGAAAAAACCAAACTTATACACGGTTTTGAAACCCCTATAATGTCAACTTATGCAGACGGAAAAATATCCTCTAATGATCCTGCAATAAAGTATACCTGAATCATGTGCCACACACAGCGCCAAGCGTCCCTGGAAAAGACAGGGGCCATGATTTCCACAAACCTGAAATATTTTTAAAAGGTAATGGTAAATGTCTCATTATATAAATAATAAAAGAGATCACATGAAAAGAACAATAAATGAAACTATTATCAGGTCTTGGCTGTTATAAGCTTTTGTTTGGTCTCAATACAGGATCTTGCCAAGTTTGCATGCTATACAAATGTAGAGCACATAACATTTTCTTCCTACAACTGCCAGATGTTCTACAATCAATTTGCCTCCATGCTGTTAGCACATAGCAGTTTAACATAAGTTATGGTGAATGATCATAAATTAATATATTAGCAACTACTCAAGAATACTTGAGTCAAATAGCACGAATGAGAATAATACTAAAAGAAGAGGAGGTTTGTACCTCATGGTTGTTGAAACTGTCATAGACCCTGCAACCTGACCAAAAATATAACATGCAATAAGATAGTGCACAAATCTATGTCTAACTTCTAAGCTTAAAAATACAGGATTATAGAAGTGACTGCATCAAATAGTTATTTAATATCAAAGGTGATCAACCAGCACAGAAAACCAAACCATAAACTTCTATCAACAAATTCCTATACTCCCAATTACTTACCAAATTCAGTTCACCAGCAATACCATGCTCTTTCAAGGCAGATTTCACAGTTGGCCAACATTCTTGCAAATATTTTTCTGAAAAAGGCAATGCATGCGTCATTAATAGTTTGATACAAAAGTGCAACCACTACCACAAAATGACCTCTCTGTCCGTATAGACAGAAATCATTTGGCCTCGAAGCATGACTTTTTCTATCAGTAATGTCTGGACAAGAATCAAGAAATTGCAAAGAAATTCCACTAGTGGAATTGGTTTCCCAGTTCACATTCTCAACCAAGGTAGAGAATTTGCTCATAGAATGAGTTGATGGATCCCTCAGAGACCTCACCCTCCGCAAAGAAACAAGAGCCTTTGAGATGGGAATATCAACTGAGTGCCTACGCCCATTCATCATGTCTTAATTAAAACAACAAATCAATGCATCTTAAAGCTGCATTGTTATGACTTATGACTGCTGCAAACTCAACTTTCTGAATCCACTTAGAAGCTGCACCTGAGAAAACAATAGTAGGAACATCAAAAAGGGCATCCAAGAACATTCCAAATTACATAAAAATAAATCAAGAACCGAAAAAAAAAAAAAAAACAATTTCACCAAAGTTTCAACAGACAGAGACAAACAATGTAGAACCTGTACCTGTTCCTCTCAGAATAACATCATGGAATTCAATAACACAATTCCCTTTTGCCTCTGGATAAGAGAAGAACAAAAACAATTAAACTCACAGTGTCACAAACCTACTAACAAAAAAAGTGACCTGAAACAGTTTTCCACGATACCAACTCAAGAGTGACCTGAAGAGTTGCATTTGAGGGAACCGCAGCTTCATCACCGCATGCTGGTTTTCCATTCTCTCCAAATCCATCTGTACAACAGCCACAGAATCAGAATAATTGTATTTAAAAGAGTTTGATAGAACCAAGAGCTGAAATAGGCCAAACATACATTGAGGTTTTACTATGTTAAAGCACAGAATTGCGAACAAGAAGCTTCAAAAAAATTATATAAAAAAATATCAAAAGAACAGCTTCATCAACACACTTGATTCCAATTATTCAGAGACCAGAATACACAAGCTCAACACAGGAAACACAGGAAACCCAATCCGACTTTGCTTCTTCTGTTCTCAGTGCGCTCGAATCTGACTCTCCCAAAACCCAATTCTTCCTCTGGGTATTCAGCGACAGAGGAGCAAACAAGAAAAATTTCAGAGGCTGGTACGTTGATAGAGGCTGGGAGTGGGCTGGAGGAGCTCGGCTGGGAGTGGAAGAGCTCGGCTCGGAGGAGGCACGGCGATAGAGGCTGGAAGTGGGCTGGAGGAGCTCGGCTGGGAGTGGGGTGGACGTTGGCGGCTGGTACGTTGGCGGAGACTCTCTCAAGCAGGTACTCGGGATTTCGCCAGTGCGTTATGTGAGTTAGGTTCCTCTTTTTTTTTTTTTTTTTATATATATTTATAAGGCAGTATTTTGATTTTAACTAAAAAAAAAAAAAAACTTTGGGTCACGATTTTAAAAAAACCGAGACTATATTATACGTTAAGGTCACGGTTATTTAAAAACCGTGGCTATAAATTTTTTCTGTTTTCATAACTTCACTTATGGTCACGGTTATTTTAAAAACCGAGATTATATATATACACTATGGTCACGGTTTTAAGAAGACCGTGACCAAAAACCTATAGCCTCGGTTTTTTGTAAAACTGTGGCCAATTTTCCGAGACTAAAGATCAGCTTTGTTGTAGTGAAAACAAAATTGTCGATTGTGATATTTTTCGGCCTCTTTTTAATAGAGTTGATAAAAAAAAAATTGACATTTTTTATAAAATTTCATGACTCGAATTATACCTAAAATATATTTTAAAAAAATGTGACGTAACATCCGTAGTTAAATAAGTTGTTTGTATATAAAGTTTCATTTATAAACTCATGTATTAACATATTGTTTTCTATTGAAATTATTCTCTATTTTTCTTTTCATGCTATCTTATTCATTCTTGATTTTTCTAGTATGAACTTCCTTTATTATCTTTTTCCCTGACTTTTTACACAATTATTTTTACATTTTCTTATCTAGACATATAAAATTTATAAGAGAGTGAAAAGAGAAAATTATTTTTTTAAATCTCAATGATCTCAACAGTTAATATAAAATAATATAAAAAATTGTGTAATAATTTATAATCACTAATTTTATCACATATATATGGTTATGCTTGGTCAACTATAATATGAATGATAATTGAGTATTTTTTAGTATAATTTTACTCTTACTTTAGAATAGATTCTAAAATATTTCTCAAACACTAATTACTCCAAAATCTTTTAAAAATGTGTAAAAATACTTTTTTTTCTTTTTTTTTTTATTTAAAAGTAAAAAAATAGTAGATTATCTAATTTTGATTTATTTATAAATTTTTTTTTTTAATTTTATCCCTATTTTTATGGACTTGGATTATCACCTTGTTTTTTAATCATTGTTTTTTTCTTGGCTTTTCTTGTCAATCTTTTATTTCATATACAATGTACCTAGTAAGTTTATAATTATTAATACATTATATTTTTAAAATATTATTTGAATCACCCAACACTTAAGATTGTTTATATATATATACAGTTGGATAAGTCAAGAAAAAACAATGAAAGAATCCTAACGCTATTTTTATTCCATTGAATTTAATTCATATTATCATTATTTTTTTTTTCAGTTAGTTTTGATTTTAAAATCCATACATAAAATTTTCTTTTTACAATGCATTCATTACTCAAATGTAAGTTATAAAAAAGAGTTTAGTCAAAGTATAAGACCAACTACTTATCGTACGATATAAATTAAAATGAACATAATGTTCTACCAAAGAATACTTGGCCAAAAGAGCTAGAGAATAAGCTACTAAATTAACACTCATGGCAACAAAAGATAATGCAAAAAGATGTCACGAACAGGGGTACCAGATCGACCAAAAACACAAATGTGCTTGCCACCACTAACCACCAAAGTCCACCTTAGAATCCTACTAGCATCCATTTTCTTATTGTCATGCACCCAAAAATTATGGGCCTTCCAAATTGACCAAACAACACATAGAGAATAATCGCACTCTTCCTTCGATAAAGGTCAAGTCATTACATAAAACAAATAAATTAGTACTCGGATATATATAGAAATTTAAATTCAACTGGCCAATCAAACATCTTTGATGTTAGCGTAAATCGTGTAATTAGTGTGTGATTAGTATTTGTTTATCTGTAACAAAACTTTAGTTTGTACAAGATTTTAATTTATTCAAAACTCTTGTAATTTATTTTCTATATGTACCTCCTCCATTGTAAGGTAAGAATTAATAAGAAATATATTTTATTCACATTATATATAACTTGGTATTAGAGCCAAAAATAATTTACCCTCAAAAATCACCAATTTTTTACTATGCTCGTCAGCACCGCTGCTTGCCATCTCAGTTCAGTAGCAACCTCTTACACCCACAACCCACCAAGACCGTTCTCACCCACGACCTAACAACGCCGTTCTCACCCACGGCCCACTAGTGTCGTTCTCTCTCTCTCATGGGCTTGTCTCTTTCCTCTCTGCCATCGCGTGCTCAACCCAAGGCTGCCAGATCCTGTCTTCCTCGTACGGCCAGCGTCTCGCCGTCACACCTATCTTGGCCAGTCGTACCCAGCCCCAGCCCATTTGCGGCTATTGAGTTTTTGCAGCACCATCGCGATCTGCCAGCCCACCAGCCCAATCGTACAATCCTTGCCCAGTCGCTCTCTGTCTCACTGTAACTCCCAACCAGCCCATTCATCATCCACCATCGCTCCCCTACTCCGTGCGAATAGCTTGGTGTGTGACTTGTCCAGCATTTATTTGGGTCCTCTTCTTAACGTCACTTAAAAAAGCTTTAAGGAGAGGAATAGGATACTACTGTCCATTCAGGCCTAGGCCCAGTCAACAGCCCAATTAAGACCTAGTCAGCACCAAAAAAAATAGTAACTTTTCATTCCTCTGCACATTATTATTCTCTTTCAATGGAAGATTAGAAAGGAAATCAAGATTCTAAGACCAATGAAATATTTAGCCTAGTTATTCAAGCAAGGTTATCAATACCAGATTTCTATGGAGTAGCTGGACAAGATCATTATGTGACATATAGAGGTAATCCTACAGCTTCTATAGCTAGTCGTGGTAAGATTAGTATGGTTTCAAATGTTTCTCACTTTGTTGGATCTAATACTTGAATTATTGATTCTAGTGCATCTGTCATATGACTTATGATAAATCTTATTTTACTGACTTTTCTTTCCCACCAGTGTCTTATGATACGAATGTCAGTGGTGAAGCTTTTCATGCGTTAGGGATGGGGTGATGTGTAAATTATAATACTCGCAAGTGTATGAATCACTTGTAGCAAGTGATAAGTAAACCTCCGAAGTCGATCTCTCAAGGAATTGCAATGGTTTTAAACAATTTTTTTCTTAATCTAATTAGAGTCCTAAAGCAACTAAAACTCTAACTAAATAGAATTCTAGTAACACTAAAACTCTAAATAATTAGAATCCTAAATTTAATAAAACTGTAAACGAAGTTGAATTTGTGAGCAAGATCAATGGTGTTGAACAAATAAAGAAACAATTATGCAAATTCAAATTAACTCAAAAAAGTTTTATGATTTTATAAGCTTATATTATTATACTTATTCAATTGTTTTTAGCATATTAAGAGAGATATTTTATGCGATTTATGCTTACTTATTTACTCATTTAATGAATGAATCGGATATAACTAATTCATTATAAATAGATTATATTTATAAAAAAACATGTTACATTTAATATTAATTAAAAAAATTCAACTAATATATATTATTTTTAAATAATAAATACTTATTATATTCAATCGAGTTACATATTATTCTCACAAATTATCCCACATATTCTCTATAAATATTTTTATTATTTATTAAAATAAAAAATTAATTAATTATTTATTTTATGAGTATTACTAGAAACATATTCTTTATAAACAGTCTTTTTTTTTTTTTTTCAAAAATTATATTTATAAACTTACTTTTTTCTTATATTTTATTAAATAATTTTTTTCGACAATAATAATTAATGTTTGATAATTAATACTATTATATAATTTGAATCACAAATTCTAGAATCTAGAACCTGTTCTTTATAATAAATGAGTCGGAGATCATTTATCAGTAGCTAAGTATAAACCGTTATAGAGAGAGAAACGTACGTGGCTCAATTAAGTCTAAAATTGACGTCTCTAAATTCTTATCTCATGTGCCTCCAATCAATCACTAGATAAGCCTTTGCCTTACAGATTTTATTGAGAATATTTATTTGTATATTTAATTTTATTAAATTTTAATAATATTAGTAGTGAGCGGTCTAATGAAGAAGGTGCTAAGGAGGTGCCAACTTAATTGGGATGTCCCGGTGCACTCACTGAAAACTGCTAACTACAACCTTTTATAAAAAAAAAGTATCTATGTAATTCCAATGTCTCTACCTTCTTCCTCCTTTTTCCTGAAGTTTCAATCTCTCTGCCTAAACTTGTGAGAATACTATAATTACTATTTTGTACATATTTTGGCACTTAAATTAATATACGTGATAAAATTATTTAAAAAAATTAAATCAATTTTTTATTTTTTATAATAATTTTACTATGTGTCACAATCTAATTAATATAAATATAAAAATAAATACAAATTTATATATTTTTATTATTTTTTTCGACTATCAATTATTATATACAAGCTAAAATATGACAAATTTTGATCAAGCACATACTTCACATTCTTGTCATGAGTTCGAAAAACAGGTGATTAAGTTTGTGACATTTCTATTAGCTAGCAAAACAAAATTGTCGATTGTGATATTTTTCGGCCTCTTTTAATAGAGTTGATAAAAAAAAATTAACATTTTTTATAAAATTTCATGACTCGAATTATACCTAAAATATATTTAAAAAAAATGTGACGTAACATCCGTAGTTAAATAAGTTGTTTGTATGTTAAGTTTCATTTATAAACGCATGTATTAACATATTGTTTTCTATTGAAATTATTCTCTATTTTTTTTTTATGCTATCTTATTCATTCTTGATTTTTCTAGTATGAACTTCCTTTATTATATTTTTCCCTGACTTTTTACACAATTATTTTTACATTTTCTTATCTAGACATTTAAGATTTATAAGAGAGTGAAAAAAGTAAATTATTTTTTTAAATCTCAATGATCAACAGTTAATATAAGATAATATAAAAAATTATGTAATAATTTATAATCACTAATTTTATCACATATAAATGGTTATGCTTGGTCAACTATGCAAGGTTTTTGAGTGTTGACAATTTTCGTTGATAAAATATTTGATTGTAATCTAGTATTTAGGCTCATTGTCAAGTTAATCAATAAAAGTTGAAGAAATTACTGAACTCTCAATACGTACGTATTAGGTAAAAATATATGTTTTATGCATATACCATCACACAATAATGTCTGTACACTTAGAAGAATTTTTGTGCACACAATTAGATAGATCAAAGTGTTTTGATAATTTGTTCCACTTATCTTGCTTACCAATTTGACCTCATTTAATGTTGAAAGTAGAATCCTTATATGAGTAGAATTGTTGTGAAAGCAGAATCCTTGTATGAGTAGAATTATTGTGAAAATAGAATCCTTGTATGAGTAGAATTGTTGTGAAAGCAAAATCCTGACTTGAGTAGAATTGTTATGAAAGCTAAATCCTGGTATGAGTATAATTGTACTTTATTATCAATTCTTTCTTAGGTTAAATTGGACTCTATATAAACAACCTTTGTTAGAGAAAAATGTACCACACCAAAATAATATTTTCTACAAATAATTGAGTTTTTAAAGAAAAATCTTTTTCTCTTCATCTATTAATCTTAGGCACTTTCTTGATTTAACTGTTCAAACATATTGTGTGGTTATGTTTGAATAATTCATATGTCTAATTTTTCTTCATGATATTGAGATTTAAATAATCATTCTAAAGTTTACCAACTGATTTATTTTTTACATTGTATGCTATTGAATCTGCTAGTTAGGATTTTTCATTGTTGAATCTGCTCTAGAACGCAATTTGTACTTGTATTATTTGTGCTAACGTTTCAGGTACTATTAGTGACGTGTTCGTGTATTTCATTTGACTCGAACTTGTCGAAGTTGACAGATTTGATTGATCTTATGGGACTCAGTAGATTGAAATGTTGGTCCGAATCCAGACACCTAGCTTATGGAGGTTGTGAAAGGAGCAACGGCTCGTAAGTAAATTACATAAGGAGAATCTATCTGTGAATGGTAGTCTAAGACTGAGGTTGTAATTGAACATTGATTTTCATAGTGGATAGTTAAGTAGTCTGGTGAACCGGTGGTTTTTCTCTTAGGTCATTATTGTGACCTAAGTTATTTTCACCTAAAAATCTCGTGTGTTATTCTTTAATTTCGTATTTTATTTTTACACATGATTGCATATCTAGTCGTTGTGTTTAGGTTATATAATTAATATCTGTTAAAATTGAAAATAATCTATTTACTCCCTCTAGGTATATTCGGTCTGTAACTAAAAAATTTCAATTGGTATTAAAGCGGGTCACTAGATAAACTTACTGTTACCTAGGACCTTGTTATGGATCATTTGAGAAAGGGTTCTTCTACAACCCGTCCACCCTACTTTGATGGATACTTCAGTAAGTCTAACCTTAACTCAGATGATGAGGGAAGTAAATCTATTCTTGCTAAATTTAATGTGAATAGTTTTGAAGAACTCTTTCTAAACTTAATTGGTTGTAAGAGAGAAAAAGATAGACTACTCATAACTGTAACCAAGCTAAATGATCGAATCAAGGCACATGAAACTAATTTTTCCATTCTAGAGAAAGAAAAACTTGAACTGTCTAAAGGTATTAATATTTTGAAACTTGCAGGAATTAAGTAGAAAAATAAGAAGCTTGAGCATGAACTTGATCAATCAAAGGAAACAGTCAAGAGATTAATCATTGAAGCTGAACGACTAGACAAAATGTTGAGCATTAATAAGTCATATAGTGATACACATGATCTTGGATTCTTAGATGAAAGCTGTACACCTTTGACCTCAAAAACTACATTTGTAAGGCCTTCTAACTTTAATCCTACATATACTAACCGTGCACAAACACTCACTATAACTGCAGTAGCTAAAACTGTTAAATTTGTGCCTATTTGTCATCATTGTGGTAGAAAAGGTCATATTCGACTTAAGTGTAGATTTTTGATGAATACTCTTTAATCTAATAATTATCTTCATGCTTATAGCAATAGAGCTTATAATTATCATCCTACTATACATGTGACATCTTCATTCAGGATGAATTTGAATAGGAAACCTGAGTTTAAGAATACGTTTACAAAACCTAAGGCAATTAAATCTCAACCCAAAGATATAGAGAAGTCAAAATTTATGAAAATTTGGGTTATAAAAGATTGCATATTTCCTGTCACTTGACCATTATTGTTCGTCCACCTAGGTACTTTTATTTAAGTGCTTAAATGACCCTAGGTGAGTAATTTTGTAGATTTCTTTTCTTTCTATTCCTATAAATTTTTTTTATTGCTAAGATTATTTAAAAAAAAAAATAGCCTACAAGGTAATAAACTCATATAATACTTACACATATACAACATTTCTTTAGTAGCTTGTCTTATTTTGATTCTTATTGTATAGATGACACTATAATTCAAAGTTCTACATACACATACATTATTCACATGTGATAACACTATTGATTGAGCTTATTCACACATTTACTGAACACTCATGTATGTCATGATTGAAATTTATGATTAATTTTAAAAGACTCTAAGATTTGAGCTAGTCTTGATTGCAAAAATGTGTTGAGTTCTATTTCTTATCTTTTAAAATATTCTACCTTAAGGAGACAACTAGTATTGAGAGCGCTATCTACTGTGATGGGTACAGCTACTGTAGTGAGCGGAGAGGGCTACTCATAACTAATGTAAAAGTCATCATATAAGTTTATGGCTCGTGCATGTTACAATAAAAATTAAAAGAAAATAAATTAGTAAATAAAAAATTAATTAAGAAATTTTATTTGGCATGTACAAAAAGAAAGAGCAAAAAAGTTTTTAAAAAAAATTAAAAGTTTCCTTTTAGTATACATATTTTATCTTATAAGATTGAAAACTTAATTATAATTTAGCATGATAGGTGACATTATTTTCTTTTGGATCTCTTATAATTGGTTATAAATGAATTAATTGAAATACTAGTGGAGTTCACACTGTATACTACTTTAAATGAATGTCAATATGTCATTATATGTGTTAGTGTGTTTGTGTAGCCTAGTTACTTTACTTACTATTATAATAAATGATCAAAATTTAAGCAAAAATAATTTTTCAATTGGTTGTATGCTTATTTGTCTTAAATGGGTTTATTGCTTTGTGTGATCATAAAAAAATTAAAAAATTAAAAAAAATTAATATTTTTTGTTTTATTTTATTACTGCTTCTTGTTATTTAGATCGTACTAAATTTATTTTACGTCTAGAGAGTCATAGAATTTAAGGTGAGTCATTGCATACATATTTCATTATTATTCTTTTTTGACTTGTGTAATTTCTCCTACATGCTTTGGACATATACATGTGTGATCATATGCTTTTCTAGCCCACTTCGATAATTGTTGAATCCTAGAGAGAGTGATCTATGTCATTTTTTCTATTTCATAATTTGTCATTTTTTTTATGTCAAAAAGGGGGAGAAAGATCCATGTCACACCACTCTCACTATTCATGTTGCTATGGAGATTAGATTTAGAGGAGAGATTGGATTCATTAATTGTGTGCATGCACTACATTTCATTCGCACTTCTATGTACACTAACCTAATAAACAATGAGACTTTCAAGCCAAATTGGTGTGCTATTTGTTGGTCTTTCTTTTCAATGCACTGAACGTATCAAGTATCAAGCGAAGATGGTTCCACCAGATCATAGATAGTTTCACTATTAAAAGTTTGTAATTGATATAATGATTATTTACTTATGAGCGTTGTGTAGTGAGAGAGTGGTTTTGCCACACGAAAATGCCAAAGGGAGAGATTGCAAGGCTTATGAGTGTTGGCAATTTTCGTTGGCAAAATGTTTGATTGTAATCTAGTATCTAGGCTCATTGTCAAGTCAATCAATTAAAGTTGAAGAAACTACTGAACTCTCAATACGTATGTATCAGGTAAAAATATATGCTTCATGCATACATTATCACACAATAATACACGTACACTTAGAAGAATTTATGTGCACACAATTAGATAGATCGAAGTGTTTTGATAATTTATTCCACTGATCTTGGTTACCAATTTAACCTCATTTAATGTTGAAAGCAGAATCCTTATATGAATAGAATTCTTGTATGAGTAGAATCCTTGTATGAGTAGAAATATTGTAAAAGTAGAATCCTTGTATGAGTAGAATTGTTGTGAAAGCAAAATCCTGACTTGAGTAGAAATGTTGTGAAAGTAAAATCCTAACTTGAGTAGAATTGTTGTGAAAGCTAAATCCTGGTATGAGAAGAGGAATAGGATACTACTATCCGTTCAGGCCTAGGCCTAATCAACAGCCCAGTTAAGTCGCATTCAGCAGCCTATTCAAAGGCCCAGTCAACAAAAAAAAATAGTAACTTTTATTCTGCTGCACATTATTATTGTCTCTTTCAATGGAAGATTAGAAAGAAAATTAAGATTCTAATGCCAATAAAATATTTAGCCTAGTTATTCAAGCAAGGTTATCAATACCAGATTTCTATAGAGTAGCTGGACAAAATTATCATGCAACATATAGAAGTATCCCTACAGCTTCTATAGCTAGTTGTGGTAAGATTGGTATGATTTCAAATGTTTCTCACTTTGTTGGATATAATACTTGGATTATTAATTCTGGTGCATCTGTCATATGACTTATGATAAATCTTATTTTACTGGCTTGTCTTCCACACTAGTGTCTTATGATACGAATGTCAATGGTGAAGCTTTTCTTGTATTAGGGATGGAGCCAGTTCGTATTACTCCAACCTTATAGCTCCAAAATGTTTTATATGTACGAAATTTATCTCATCACTTAATATCTGTCCCACAGTTGAATACTGAGTATAAATGTTCTATAACCTTTTATCATATGTATGTGATTTTTCAAGATCTTCTAACTAGAAAAATAATTGGTCGGGGGTATCTGAGGAAAAAATTGTTTCGTTTGGATCAGACCTATGTAGGGGAGAAACCAAGAGCACAGTCCAGCACCACTTTGACTTCAAATTTTGACTAGTTAAGTGAAATTTAGTTATGGCATTGTCGCTTAGGACATCCGTCTTTTAGTCTTATGAAAAAATCTATGCCTACTCTGTTTATTAGTGTGAGTGAATCTGCTTTACGTTGTGAGACATATGTCTTGGCCAAGAGTCTTCATACTATTTATTCTCCAAGTATTTCTAATAGAAGTACTATTCGTTTTGAATTAATTCATTCTGATATTTTGGGACCGTATAAAGAGTTTACTATATCAAGTATAAGGTATTTTATGTCGTTTATTGATAGCTATAAATGATTGTCATGGGTTATTCTTCTTAAAAATAAAGATTACGTTTTTCTAGCTTTTTAAAAATTTTGTATTCGTGTTTAAACACAATATAAATAGCATCATTAGAGTCTTACGTTTTGACAATAGGAGAGAATATGTTAATCGTATTTTTCAAGATTTTTTCCAAACACATGGAATTTTTCACCAAACTACTTACCCACAAATACCAGAACAAAATAGGGTGTCCAAAAGAAAAAACTATCACTTACTTGATACGGCTCGTGCTCTCCTATTTAGTGCTCATATGCCAAAATATCATTGGGGTGATTCTGTACAAGCTTTTGCCCATCTCATCAATCGTCTCCCATCTAGTGTCCTTCACGAAAAAATCACATTTGAGATTCTCGCATCTCATGAATCCTTGTCATCATTTCATAATCTTCCTGCCCATGTATTTGGTTGTGTTCATGTGCTTAAAAATCAAAGGTCTAAGTTAGATGTTCGGGTAATTAAGTGTGTGTTTGTTAGTTATGAAGGTTATCAGAAAGGATACAAGTGCTATCATCCACCTACCACAAAGTATTATGTCACTATGGATGTCACTTTCTTTGAGGATATGGGCTATTTTTTTCATCTGATACTGCTCTTAAAGGAGAGAATTTATTTTTTGAAGAGTTGTATCATAGTGAGGGGAGGAATTGGAAGGAACTGAGGAAGTAACGCAATCAGGAGATATTTCGATGGGTCCAATTGAGGTTTTTATCCCATTGAATTCAATAATAGAAGAAACATATGCTTCAAGTATCCAAGCACTAGTTCGATCACTAAAAATCAAAATGAAGACACAACTGTTCCTTCAGGCATCATTCCTACCCTTGATCAACAACTCCTTGATACTGAAGGTCACTCATCTGAGGTATGTGCACCCACTGATACTAATAGTATTGAGTCTAGTGTTAGACAGTATGTGTTATCAAATAGGTCTACTCGGGGTTAAACAACCAAAAGATATTAACCAAATATTCATGCAAAATCAAAATATCTAGCAATCAACTACATGTCCACTAAAAGATTGTCTAAGCCACATAAATCATTTGTAAATCAAATATCTATTGTATCAGTACCTAACAAAGTGCAGGATGCGTTGAGAGATCCAAAGTGGAGGAAGGCAATGGATGAAGAGATGAAGGCGATGGATGAAGAGATGAAGGCGTTATAGAAGAAAGATATTTGACAACTTGTGCCTCCACCACAAGGAAATAAGGAAGTTGGTTGTTGCTAGGTGTTTACTGTGAAACATAATGCTAATGGATTTGTGAATCGGTATAAAGCCCGTCTTGTAGCAAAAGGGTTCACTCAGACGTATGGAATAGACTACGATGAGACTTTTGCTCCTGTTGCTAAAATAAATACTATTCGGGTTCTGCTTTCACTTGCCGCAAGTTTAAACTAGCCACTTCAGCAGTTTGATGTCAAGAATGCATTTTTTCATGGAAAGTTAGTCTAGGAGGTGTACATGAGTCTTCCACTTGGGTATATAGTTGCTTCTCTTGGTAATTTTGTATGCAAATTAATGAAGTCTTTGTATGGTCTCAAGCAGTCCCCTCGTGCCTAGTTTGGAAGGTTTTCACAGTTCATGCAAAAGATTGGTTATAGACAGAGTAATTCAGACTATACGTTGTTTCTTAAACATTAACAAATGAAGGTAACAACTATAATTATTTATGTTGATGATATGGTAATTACTGGTAATGATACTGTTGAGATGGATAGATTACAGAGACAACTAGCCTTCGAATTCGAGATGAAGAATTTGGGTGAACTGAAATACTTCTTAAGGATTGAGGCAGCTAGGAGAAGAGAAAGAATTTTTCTGTGTCAAAAAAAGTACATTCTTGACCTGGTAACTGAGACAGGTATGCTGGATTGCAAACCTATTGATACTCTTATTGAGCAAAACCATTATTTAGTAGAATATTCAGATTAGGTACCAACTGATCGAGCTCGCTATCAGAGGCTAGTTGGGTGCTTAATTTATTTGGCGCATACTAAACTATATGTTGCATATGCAGTAAGTGTGGTAAGTCAGTTCATGCATAACCCAAGTGAGAGTCATATGGATGCAGTTGTGAGGATTTTAAGGTACTTGAAGTTAGCTCCAGAGAGAGGAGTAATGTTCTATAAACACAACAATCCTCTTGAAGTTTGTGGCTTCAAAGATGTAGATTGGGCAGGAAAATTTACAGACAGAAAATCGACATTAGGTTATTTCACTTTTATGGGTGGTAATTTGGTTATATAAAAAAGTAAAAAGCAGAAAGTTGTGACACGATCTAGTGTTGAGGCTGAGTATAGAGGTATGGCTCATGGGGTATGTGAATTGTTGTAGATAAGAAATTTGCTATTTGATTTGGGTTTCGAACCCAAAAGTGCTATGAAGTTGTATTGCGACAATCGAGTAATCATTGATATATCACAAAATTCAGTACATCATGATCGTATGAAGTATGTAGAGGTTGATTGTCACTTCATAAAAGAAAAGCTAGATGCTAAACTAATTAGCTTTCTTTTTGTTCCCACTAAAAAACAACTTGCAGATGTGCTTACTAAAGGAGTTTTATGACTCATTAAGCAAGTTGGTCATGATCGATATGTATGCTCCAACTTGAGAAAGAGTGTTAGCGTGAATCGTGTAATTAGTGTGTGATTCGTACTTGTATATTTATAATAAAATTCTAGTTTGTACATGATTCTAATTTATTCAAAACTCTTGTAATTTATTTTTTTATATATATTCTCTTCTATTATAAGATAATAATTAATAAAAAATATTTTTTATTCATATTATATTTAACTTCTGCCTCTATTAAAGCAAGAACATAAAACACAGCTTCCTCCGACTCCCCCACACCATCTAGACTATAGGTTCTCCTCCAATGCCAAATTGCCAAAACATGACATTATATTATGCGCAAATCTCCTTATCTTCGTACCAACAGCTTAAATATTGGCCTCTTCTAATAAAGTTAATAAATGCTTGATATTTCTCATACCTTCAAATCTTTTATCTTCAAATCTCTTTCGATTGAAGAAAAAGAAATCATGATTATTCGAACAAAAAAAATCTAAGATTTTCTGAGGCTAAGTGTAATCTTCTCGAAGTAATTTGTCCTTTCTTCGAGAGTTAATGCAGGTTGTTTTTTCTTTGGTTGAAACCAGTTTATTTATACTATTCAATTTTGTCCAGCGCACAATAAATAATAATATAACCGACTAAAATAAACTTTGTCCGGTGGTTTGGAAAAAAAAGCAAAAAGAAAAAAGAAATAATACGAACCAAAAATAACGTCAATATCACAATTGTCCTTGTTTTACTTTCTCATCCACTGATATTTTACTGGTTCACAATCACTAAATAATTGTGAGTTTTTAAAATGTATACATCAAAAACATCACTTGAAAATAATTAATATTCAGAAAAATTATGAATTGAACTATACCTATATGTTTAAATACAACGCTCTAAGTATGTGGTGGCACGTTAGGCCTAACAAAGCTATCGCCCATTAAGAAGTGGCCTCTCTCAACCCAGTTTAATAATCTCATTTAGTAAACTTTAGTCTCTTTGATTTTAATTTTTCTAAAAAGCCTCGTTTAAACTGCAATCTCTAACTAAGAATGTCAAAAATTGAAATCAAAATATTAGATTATATCCAAAATTGAAATCAAAAAATTAATAATATGTTTTGCAGTCGAATTATCTCATTTTTGAAACCAAAATCTAAAATTATAAATAGGATAATAATCGAACTCATAAATTTATTCCATACAAAACCAAACTCATTCAATTATTACCGTGATGATTCGAACCAGCAAGGAATTTTGACAATTACTATTGTCCACCAACATTTGGCTTTATCTATGTAAATTACAATACTTTTTTTTTTTTATAGAAATTTTTCTTGAATGAAGGCATTTTTTTTTGTTGTTGTTGTTGAAATGAAGCGATTATTCCCTAAACGTAATTCATTAGCTTCATATATTCAATACTAAGAATGTACTAATTCAAATTTAATAACACATCTACACTACGGTGTGAAATACTTTATATTGTGAATTGCTTCCAACCATATTGTGTTTTTGTTATGTTGCAAATAGAGGTTTCATTTCTTAAATCCATTTAATAATAATAATAATATCTGGTTTCGAGTATGTTTAAATGGGTTTAAGCATCATATTCAAATATTTGAAATTCTAGTATATATTAAAAATTAATGATATTGTTAATCTAATTAATTATTGCCATAATAATAATGTATTAATTATGCATTTTATTTTAATAATTAATTATATTTTTGTATTTAAAAAAAAAAAAAAGATAAAGCGAAGATTTTTCGTTGTAATTTTGCAACAAAACCTCTATTAAATATTCATCTTCATTATATTAGAAAATTACAGTAATACCCCAACAAAAGCAAGAGGATTTTTCGAAGCCTTTTTGACTTGGCGCGATTACTTTTATACAATCAGCCATAGAAAATCCGGCGCGTTCATCGACATCAAAATCAACAGCTCGCGTTGCTTCTGGAAAAAGAGCTACACAACTTCTCGGTTAAGCGTGTCAACCCAAAAACATTCATGTATTTACAGAATCACCACTTTCTAGATTCGGATTCTTCAAATTAGTTCAACTCGCTACCAGCACTGATCAGTCTCCCAATTCCGACACGTATAACCGGAGAATCCAGAAGCCGTAGTCAAAGGCCTCCGATAACGCCGTAAAAGCTTCCTATCATAATCGGCGCGTTTCTCAGGATCGGACAAAGTAGAGTAAGCGCCTTGAATCTTCAAGAACTCGTCGGTCGATGAGTCCTTTCGATCAGTAGAAGCTACGTCGGGGTGGAAAACCCTAGCTAATCGCCGGTAAGCTGATTTAACTTCCTGAAACGAAGCTCCGGTGGGAATACCGAGGACATCGTATAAAGAGGAATTTCCTCGAGGGTACGTAAAAAACGACGTCGCTGTAGTGTTTTCTTTGGAAGCGTAGGCGTTAGTAGTAGCTGTAGCGAAGGCGTGAATTGGCCGAGATTTGACACGTGGCGTGGCGGTTGAATGGGGAGGTATGGAGGAGAGTTTGAGAGGAATAGGATTGGAAACTAGTGAGGCTGTAGCTGAAAGCATGATAAATGGCGGTATTAATTGCGTTTGTGTGTGAGTTTATGAGAAAGCGAGGGTACAAGACACGGGCGTTTAGGTTTATATAGGAGGCAATTGTGGGAGCCTTTTAGTTTGGGTTTGGGCCCACAGGCCCATTACACTTATCTAATTGGGCTTAGTTGGCTTCTCTCACTTTTTTTTTTTTTTTTTTTGCTTACTAAGCAACACATGTTATGCTAATCCATTTTATCCAAGTGAATGTAATCATGCAATGATCCACTGGCTCCGGCCAAATGGGGCTGTCAAATGCCAATTTTATCCATATTTGTATTTATATTTATATAACATATATTAATAATTAATGATAAGTATCACTTTATTCTAAGTGCCTAGTTTATCTTGTAAAACATGCACTAATACACTAAATTTTGACAAATTAATTCCCTAAAATGATACATATATGATAAAAATTGATTTTTTGTCCAAAATAGCAAAACGATTGTGTTTTGAAAAAATACAGTCATTTTGTTTCTCTGTTTTTCTGGTCGTCTTGTTTCTCTGTTTTTCCCCCATATGAACATCCGCCATGTCTACAACATCAAAAGGTTGAAGTGTTGTCATCAAAAGGTTCAGAAGCAGAAAAACAGAACTATAATTAATCAGTAATGGTGGGATTTTCAAATATCCATCTTTGTTTTCCAGTTTCAATAATTCACGTTGAAGTGTTGGCAACATCTATGGAATTGTGAATATCGGGTCATTAATCGGTTCCTGATTAGAGGATGATGAGAGAGAGATGAACTGGTATAAAATTACAAGATGAGAGAGATGACGGCCATTATTGGTGTTTTGAATAGCTTATAAAAGTCATGTGAATGTACAGATTACATACAAATTTATTTTGTATGTAACCTGTACATTCACATTTTGTATGTAATCTGTACATTCACATGAAATGCATTGTATTGTTTGTATGTTATTGCTGCTTTGAACAGCTTATGGAAGTCATGTGAATGTACAGGTTACATACAAAATGTGAATGTACAGGTTACATACAAATGTGAATGTATAAGGTACATATAAAATATGAATGTACAGGTTACATACAAAATATGAATGTACAGGTTACAAACAAAATATGAATGTACAGGTTACATACAAAATTTACTATTTAGGTAAAATTAATACTTTTTACCATATCTTTGCTATATAGGTAATTCACTCTAAATTGACTGATCGCAACTTCTTCTTTGTTTTTTTTTTTTTTCTCCTTTATTTGATGTGTGCGACTAATAAATTTATATAGTTATATGTATTAATTTTAAATATTTTATAAGAATATAATAGAAATTTAGCCCTTATTACAATAAAATTATTTATTTTTATATATAAGCCAATAAAAAATATAACTCATATAATTCTCTTTTTGGAATGTTTTATATTTTTTTTCCCTTATTATTTTTAACTAAATAATTTTAACATTTAATATATAATCAAGATTACATATTTCATTTATAGTATTAGTAGCAAAACAAAAATATTCCTCTCTATTATATTGTAGCTCGATTGATCGAATTGAACTAAAATTGAAAAATACAAAGAAAAATAAATTCAAGTCAACTCAAATAACCTAAAAAATCGAGGTGGGTTTGAATCAGCCTATTAACTCGAATTGAAATAAAATTTAATTTAATTTTAAAAAAAAAAAGTAAAGGCTATATTAAAATTAAAATAATTTTTTATCTGTTTCACTTTTTTTTTCTTTTTATGTTATATTAGTTTTTTCTTCTCTTTTCTTTAAAAAATAAACTGATAAATAATGAATAGTTATAATTTATTTATTTTGCCACATTGTTAAATTACATTATTTAATGTTGATGATTTTAGCATTCAAATCTAGACTTTGAACACAAATAAATATATATATATATATATATATATATATATATATATCTTTAATTTCAATTATATCATGAATTTTTAATCTTTAAATTAATTAGGTATTTACCTTTGCAATAAAACTTCAAATTTTTTATCAATATGTGTTATGCTATTATCTTTTCTACTAGTCTAATTATGCATTATGTGATAGCAAAAATCGTGTCCTCTTATGACATTCTATGTAATTTTGACTCTTCATTTTTGTTAAATACTTATGTAGAGGTTATTAAAAATTTGGGCCAATTTTTTTGTACTTGGTTTGAGTTCGAGCTTACCTTTTATTTCTCAAATTAAATTCAATTTGAACTAAGATTTGACTAATTTGTACTAGACTAATACGACCTAACTTAAACTAGCTCAGCCTATACAAAATATCACCTTTAAATCACGTGTTACTTTGCATCCTAAGAAATAATTTTTGACTTAAACCTAGGCATACCATAAGTGATTTATTTGTAAATTGAAGTGCTCTTTATGTTCTCTCTTTTAAAAAAAAAAAATTCATAAGATTAGCACATATCTAGGGTGTGAGATATGGGTAATGGATAGAGTGTACCTATTATGGGGTTGGTTCATTTTTTCATTAAAATCGAAACAAAACCAATAAAGTCGATTTTTAAACATTAAAAATCAATCCAATCAAATAAAATCTATAAATCGAACCCTTTGAATTGGTTTGAAATGTATTTGATGAATTAGTTTTTGTTATTTTTTTAATGATAAATTTTATTTTTATTTTTAATAATAAAATAACTTTTACTTGATTGTTGTAGCCCAATTGTACTAAAACTTCTCACTTTTAATATAATTAATATTAAAATAACTATTGCATTAAACTTTATGTTTTAAGAACCAACTAAGTTTAAAACCTAAATTTTTTTTTATTTTTTTTTCTAATAATAAATCAACAAAAACATATAATATACATAAAAATAAAAATTATTTAATTTCATATCAATTAAGCATATATTACATGCATAAAGAATTGTTCAATTAAATAATAATCATGTGAATAAATAAATATTAATATAATATACATGTGTTTATATGCTATCTAATCATCTATTGAAGTAAAATAATTATATTCACCAAAGTATGTTTAATCCATTAAAAAAAAAATTTATATCCACACAAATACAAATACTAATGCTTTAGTTTTTGAATTTTTATTTAATAAAATTAAAATTTAAAAATTAATAAAACAATATTACTAATTAGTTGGATCAATTCTTATAAGATTTTTAATATTAAAAATCGATCTTTCATCAATTTTTGAAAATTTTAAATCAATTTAATCCACTAAAAAAGAAAAAATTGAATAATATGAATTGGATTGGTTTAAATTATGTGAGTTATATTAAACGAATAAATTTTCCTAGTACTGGATTTGAACCTAAACTTTCTAAGAATAATACTAGAGATGAGCATAAATTAAAAAAATCGACCAAACCAACTGGACTAGACCTAAATCGAACTTTCTAGGTTAGTTTTTGTTGGTTCAATACGTTCGACTCGATTCAATTTTTTAAAACCCCGATTAAATAGGTTCGGTTAAGGGTTAGATGAAAAAAAAATTATTTAAATCGAACCGAACCTACATATTTAAAACAATATTTTTTTAATGTAAAATGATATGTTTTCTATTTTTATTAGCATTTATATATGATAATATTTACATATTATGATCATGATATATTTATATAAACTTAAAACTTGTTACATGACTTTAATTTTAGTGATTTTATTCAATTAATGTTTTATTATAATATGGTTGATATTCTTATGTATATATATATTTTTAATAAATGTCGTAGGTCCAAACCAGCCAACCGAACCGAATAAATCGATTAAATAAGTTGGTTTGCGGTTCGGTTAGTTTTGGTTTATAAAAATATCTAATATATCAAATCGATTCGGTTAATTTTTTAGCTAAAAAACCGAATCGATCAATCTATTCCTATCCCTAAATAATACTATAGCCTTATGCTATCAAGACATTTGACATGCCCTTAATATTCGAATAATAAAAAAAATAATAGTTCATATTTTGTTAATTCTTTTAATTAGAGAAAATATGTATTATATATCTTAAAATTTATAACCACATAAATAATACATTATATTTTCATCTCATATTTTTTTTTGAAAAAATATAAACTAAAAAATTTAATATTGAATGTCATTTTAGCTAAATCCTAGCCAAGTGGAGTCATTCAATGTATTATTTTTAATGTTATAAATTTATAGCTCTTTTTTTAGCTAATGAATTTTAATATTTATATTTTGATGTCTTAAACTCAATATCTATATTTTGTACCAAAATATTATATATTACTAGACTACATATAAATTTTTAGGTTATTTATATAGTTTTTAATTTTTTTTTTAAATCGTAGAGGCATTGATGCTAAATTGTTTGACATCGCTATCTGATTATAAAGTTTTCCCAATAACAGAGTTTGATAACTAAAGGGCTAAGTATTAACATTTGGGTTCATGTTGATCGGTATTTGATAAAGACAACTTGCTTTGACGTGGCTACAACTTACATCCTCCTAATTTATCTTTTCTACTTCTACACAGATCACACGTTATATGAGGCAGTTAATATAGTGATAGTTACTATTAGGATTGAAGAACAGATTAAAATTATTTATTTTTTATCAATTTAAATTTAATTTAATTTAATTTAAATTTGATTCAATTCAAAAAAAATTTAAAAATATCTAATCTGAATCCGATCAGATGATATACTCAATCCGAACCAATCCGAATTCGAACAGATCAGATTTTTTAAATCGAATAAATATGATTGAAATTATAACTTATTTTTAAATTATTATTATATAAAAAACACAATATATATTAATATTTAAATTTTAAACTGATACACATTAAATAAATTTATTTATTTATTGTTATAAATAAGATAATCAAAATAATAAAATGTATACTATTGAATATTATTAAATTATTATGAAAAATTTAACATTATTTTTTTATGCAAAAATAGTATTTAATGTAATCCTAGTATTTATAATATTTAAATATAACATATTAAAAATAAAATATGCATTTATTTATAATTTTAAAAGTAATTCGATCCAGATCCGATTATATAATTTGTCAATCTAAATCCAATCTGAATCTAACAGATCAGATGAAATTTCTTAATTTAATCAGATTGATCGGATTATATGCTCATCCCTAACTACGACTATGTTAAAAATAAGTTGGGAAATTAAAAAAATATAACATTTCTAAAATTTATAGCATTGCCTAAATAGATGACGTTGAATATTAAACGTGTTTAAATTAATGTAGTTGGACTTGAATGACATTCAATTTAACAACATTTAAAGAAAATTGATGTAAAAATCATTTTTTTAATTATGAAAATATATGATTTGAAAATAAGATATATTATTTTTGTTATTATAAATTTTAAATGATGTTATTTATGTTGTTTTCTTGAATAAGTTTTATACAGTTTTAAAAAAGAACCGTATACATGTTAAAAACTTAAAAAAAACGGTTTTTTTTTTTTTTTTTTTTTAAGGAATGAACATGATAAAAATCGAATTCAACTACATCAACAGTGTAAAACATAATATTGTTTTGGAGTTTAACTCGCTAATCTGGTTGACACAATTGGATAAGGATTGACATAATAGTTTGACAAGGATTCATGCACTATTGAGATCGAGTACATGAAAGAATGAAATTCTGTCGGTTGTTTATTAGTGTAAAGCTTGAACTGTTGGTTCATCAATTAAATTGGTTAATTACAATTAATTTATTTAATAAATTGATAACAAAATGTGTAATATAATAGAATAAAATTAATTTAAATATTTTAATTAAATAATTTTTATTTAAAATAAATTTTTTGTTATAAAATTTACTTAAAATAATATTTAATTAGCTTTATATTTTTATTATAATTTAAAAAATTAAAAAAATATTATTATTAATTTGAAATGAAATAAAAAGATGAAACGTATAATTTTATAATTAAAAATTCAAATAAATTATGTTAAGTATTTAATATGGTTTAAATTTATCTACCTAGTTAAATAAAATTTATACATAATTGTATTATTTTTATATTATATAATACAATCTAATTTTATAATTAATTATATAATTGTATAAAAATTATACGATTAAAATTTTTAATATTATGTAATAAAAAAGTATTTATATGCTTGTCGTTCATGTACAATGGTGGTGAAAAACCATTTAAACCTTTGGGATCCGTAAAAAAATCAGATTAATTAATTATATGAAATCAAAGTTTGACCTACCCATATAACTCGTCCCCTCTTTTGATGAGAGAAAAATCCTAGAAAAATCAGATCAATTAATTGTATGAATTCAAAAATTAATCTATCCATTCGTTTTCTCTTTTCATGAGAAAAAATCTTTATATCCTGAATCTTGTTACCAAGTAGTTTATTCAAGGAATAAAATGTCCATGTCAAGATTTTAAATTTTATAAAAATATTAATGATATTGTCATTTTCAATAAATTATAAAAATTCCAATAAAATTATATAATTTTAATATCTATAATCATATCTAATATTTTTATAGACAAAATTATCTTTATATTTTAAGTTATTAACATTAGTTACTTTTTTATAATATATATTGCATTTAATAAGAACTATAAACATCACAACGGAATAAAAATTACATCCAATAACAATTATAATAATAAGTACTCTAAATATCATTTTTCTTTCGTAATTAATTTAGAAACATAAAGAAATTAAATTTTTATTTATTTTAAATATATTGTAGAAATTAATCAAAGAAAAAAAAATTAAAATAATAAAAAAATTCATGTATAAAATACATATTTTTAACTAATACCTTAAAAAATATTAAAACAATCCATTGCTTATTTTTTTTAAACTAAATTTTTAGCACAATGTGAATATATACCTTCACAAAATAATACTGATCAATAGATCAAAAAGTTAAGGCTAATAACTTGAAAAATAAACCATTGTGTAAATATTTATAATCATAAATGAATAAAACCTTAATATAAAATAACTTTTTTTAACAAAATAAAAAAAAATATTAAACAAATAAAATATATATGTTTTGTTTTAAAAAGAAAGAAACATAATAAAAATGAAACATTAATCATAAATATATATCAAGTAAATTTTAAAAATATGAAAAAAAAAATTTAAGAAATTTAATCATAAACTATATATTGTTATCGATATTTTAATGACGTTAGAAATATATCTATATTAGCTACTATTATTTTACCTAAAAGTAGCATTTTATCTAAATTTCCTCAACATGACATTTTATCGAGATATTTTGTGAACATTGCCTATAGATGACACAACCTCCAAAATTTCAACATCGTGTACATTTTTATCCTTGGTTTATATACTTTATTTACCCCAAGTAGGTTCGGAAATCACTTGCATTGTGATGTTGTAAGAAGAGAGGTCATATATGTTTTGCATTGTTTGGTGTATGCAGAGAGGTCTTTGACATGTAAATGGTCTTACAATTTTGAAGAATTTGAGGCTATTAAAAATAAAACAACATTTTAACCCTTAAATTAACAATGTATGATCTTACTCTCCTGGTGTTACCACCAGCATAATTTTAACCAAAAACTTCACATCAAACATCTTTTCCCGCGTGATTTTGAAGCAGCCCATTTAAAATAACCACAGTTTGCTTCTGGATTAGATGCAGGTCCCTATATGAAGACAAAGAGCCCATGGTGAATCAAATTTGATGCAAGATAAAGTTCACCCTTATGTTATGTTCACCCTCTCCCTCTTACACTATATTACCCATATAATATTGTTGAACAGTAAAAACAAAATCTGAGCATCTAGTTCAGCAAAATAAATAGCAATATACCTCAGTATCAGTATCAATAATAATAGAGGAAGAAAAAAAAATACCTCAGCACGAGCACAAACATAAAATCTGCGACCAAAATTTGGACCCTGTTTCTTCACAATCCGAGCAACACAAGACTCTCTATGTCCTCTGCAAATAGGTATACTATTCTGCATTACTTCTTGTATTCGTTGCCACTCTTGTAACGCAGTATTATTCTTCTCCTGAGAACAGGCACTCAACACAGCCTGATCTTGAGTTGATGCACTTTCTGTACATTGACACTTTTGGGGACTGCCAGATCGATCATCGGGTAAAATAGTTTCATTTGACTGATCATTAGCCTCTGAGATATCTGAAGAATCATTTAAATTATTATGATGGTCCTGAACATTGGTATGGGATGAATTTTTCAGAAAAAATGACTTCAGTGAGAGTTGAGACCATTGGCTTGTCTTTGCTTTTTTCTTGGTTTTGTTACTGGGTTCTACTCTAATATATTCACTCCTTGATTTAATTGAGGTTTTTACAGGAAATTCAACATCATTAACAGATCCTCTGAAACTTTCATCTTCTCTCGAAATGAGAACTTCAGACTCTTGGCTTGAGGAACAAAGAAATTCAGAACATTGGTCAAATGATCGTTTCTCTATCTCACTACAACTATCCCGTGTAACACCCCTATTTGAACATGAACTTGGTTCTTCACATGATTCGATTTGTTCCGCATTTTTTCTTCTCACCAACATTGACACTGCACAAGGTTAAGGTTTTAATCAATTTTCAGTGTTATATAACGAGTGAGTAGCAGAAGCAACAAATCCGTCCGACAAAAAGATAAGATCCACCATATCAAAACCAAAGGACATAAAACACAACAGTTCCTCGAATTATTTTCATCACTGATAAGTGCCCTAATAAACACAGGAGCAAGACAGTGTCAAACCAAGGAATGCATAGTCCCTCTCTTAAATTAAAAAGTTCCAAACTAGTTAAGTTTCAATAGAGCAGTCTAATGAGAAAGTTTCATACCAAGAGTTTGCTGGATGCCGCAAATCATGGGGATGTATCTAGCAGACAAAGACGGGGTACTATGTTGGTCGGCACCAGGGATATGAAGCAAACTTGTATAAACTGGCGCATGATCAGAACCTTCCAGCTTAATGCGCTGTCCTCCTTTCCACCTGTCAGCCCTTGAACTCAAATGGACAAGCATCAATTACATAATAAGTCATCTAAGTGCCCGCTTACATATTTCTTTAGCATGAGGTGCAAAAGGAGACACGGCTTTACCATACCTGAGCGTGTTTCCAGGTTTCCATCGTTTATATTGTGTCAAAATATCACACTCCTTGACATGGCAAGTCATGAAGCTGTGGCCTTGCTGGACCTGTTCTTGATGCAAGCACAGTCCAGAAAACAAAATGTGGTCTATTCTTGACCCAAAATTAAACTCTTCAGCACCTGTGTTTTGGGACCAACATGTATATGCTTCTATTCTGCAGACGAATACACGACAGCAAATATAAGTGAATTATGTTAGGAGTGATGACAGGGCAAACAGCTGATTATGGCCTAAAATGGACCAATGTCCTAGTAAGTATGGGTTTACCTATCAGGGTGTTTTGCTCTAAAAACATCATAGAAGGGGCCTCCAGATCCAACAAGAATAGATCTAAACCACCTTCTGAACCTGCACTAAAGTTTTACATCACAATATTAGGAATTGTCCTTTGTTGTTAGAACAACATAGTAAACAATTGAAATAAGGGGTAAAATAAATAACTGTGAACACTCAGATTCCTAATGCATAGTAAATTGGGCAGGGTGCTTACTCATTGTTCTCAAAATCGGGTCCTGCTTCACAACGATCCAAAGAAGTAGGTGCAATATTAAGATCACCAACCACAAATATTCTCCTTCCTTGATGCAGTAGAGATTCCCATCTTTTCTACAAAACAAGTCACCAATACTAGTCGACGGATAAAACACACTCGCATTGCATTTAAAAGGAATTCAGAAATGAATTCAAAGTGTCCAAAACTATAAACATATTATTTTTTTTGTGGTCAAAATAAACATATTATTAACCTTGACAGATATTTGAGACCCTTGAGCCAAAAAAAATTAGCCATGATCTTCCACACCAAATGCACAATGTTTATATCTTAAGCATAAAAGCCAAGAATAATTTAATCCACAATTAAAAGGTTAAGATAGACTATACATAATACAAAACAGCAAACGGCATGTTTGTTACAAAGTAGACTGTATAATTTATATACAGTCATGTGTTTGACTAGGAAACTAAACTGTATTGTATAATATAATTATAGAACGATTATGTAGAAATTTTGCACGACCAAGGGGACAATTAATTTAAATCGTTTGAATTTTTAATTATAAAATTATATGTCTTACTGTTCTCTTTTATCTCAAATTAAAAACAATAGTTTCTTATTTTTTAAACTGTAATAAAATATAAAAAAGAATTATATATTGATTTAAATAAATTTTATAATAAAAAATTATTTTAAATATAAATTATTTTATTAAAATATATATAATCAATTTAATCCGATTATATTATACAGCTTGTCACCAAATACTGTATAGACTAATTATAATACAATTCAATACAACTCAGTCTAATATGACAATACTTAATCTATCCGATACGATACATCAAATATGCCATAAGTTTGGTAGTATTAAGATATTCTGACTCACCAAGTAAAATTGTAGGGAAAGGAATTACAAAAACAGGGGGTAGGGGATTAAGCGTGCTTGAAGAATATATATTTATTAAGCAGCCAAATATAGAAAAGACAAAAAAGAAGATATTATTTAATATCTAGTACCTAACATTTTAATAATCACATCGATTATGCAATAATTAGATAAGAATATCTCAGCAACCACGTTCACATTTCACAAGATAAATCCAATCTGACATGAAAGATTCAATTGTTAACCAACTTATATAGTCACAACCAACGATGCCTACAGGAAGTCCACCAATCCATGCCACCATTAATTAAAAAAAAAATCCACTAAGCAAAAGGAGCACTCAGTTTACGTAAACTCATTATGCACTAAGCAAAAAATCAATAAAACATACCTGCAATATCTTGAAAAACTTTAGCTTGAATTCAATCCTTTCAGAATCATCAGATTGAGCTCGAGGCCCGTACATATTAAACAAAACTGCACAAAGTTACAGACTTCAACTATTTCTTCCAATTAAAACTCAAACCTTTTAATTTCAAACACTATCAGCTACACAGTATGGGAACAAAGTTTTCAAAGTAGAAAGCAGCTCTAACCGGCCAACATGTCAAACTCACCAAAATGACCATGGTCCGTGATAACACACCGTCCCTCACTATCAATGTTAAGAAGCTCGTCTCTATCAAACTCCTTAAGCCCTAGTGCAATTTCAGCCTCAACTCCCTTACCCAGTTGAGAATTTCTAATAAGACCCGTGAAGCCTTCTTCGGCAGCCACCGGCAGAGCCACTTCGGTAGACAAAAACGCCGATTTCACTCGACAAAACGTAGCAACTCCTGAAAAACACAACAAAACGAGAAATATATAGACTTTCTGAGTTGTTTAAGCAATAAAGGTTTCATTGAGGCATTTTAACAAACACTTACCGGAATAACCAGCTCGGCCTTTCTCGGATGTACGAGTACAGGAAACAAATGACTCGTAGCCTCCAGCAATTATCAAATCAGCAGTCAATTCTTGCCTTCTGAGTTTGGTTTCCTGAAAACAAATGATATCGGCATCGAACGAATCGAGCAGTTTCAGAAGCGAACCGTATTGTGAGATTCTTGGCCTCAATCCATTCACGTTGTAAGTCACTATCTTCATTTTTCATAATTACAACAATTTTAGTTTATTTTCAGGAAAAAGAAAACCAGAGTTCGACGATAACGAAACCAACAGGAACATCGAGACCGGCTAGAAAGAAACACGAGACCGCCAAAGAGAGAATTGAACAGGCGATATAGCTTAGGCTTCCGGGAAACGGAGTCACTCTAACTTAATAATTGTTCCACTACTTTCCATGCACGAACCTAGTCACGTGGTTTTAGCAACACGTGGCGATAAATGATTAGGTTAGCTTATACTTGGGAGTTTAGTGAATATTTTCTCGTGTATTGCAGAGAAGTTTAATAAAAATTGGGGGAAAAAAAATATCTGTGGCGACGAGAGTTCGTTGTGGTTGAGATAGGAGGAGAAAATACTGTGAAAGTGAAACCCTAAGATTCAAGATTGGGACAAGAGATTGATGTGATTGGGAGAAGATTAACCCATCAATGGAGCAATGGAAATCTGACGACTTCTCGGCGGCTTCAGCACCTTCTTCGGCTCAGCCTCCTAGTCGATCCCACAGTTCTCACTCTGATTCCAGGTTTTTTAGGGTTTATTTTGTTTGATATTTCTTTGTTTAATTGAATTGCTTGGACTGGATTAGGTCTAGGAAATACGTGATGTACAAAGACATGTTTAGGTCTGTGTTTTCTTAGGTAAATATATAAAGTGGGGTTTTTTAACTTTTTTCTACGTCTTTTGTGTATTTATTATGTTAAAATTGTGTAGTTTTGAGTGAAAATTATTACCCTTTTGGTTGAAACTTTGGTTAAGCAATGTGGGTTCTTGTCCCTAGGTTGGCTGGTCTCATTTTTTGTGTTTTGGAAAGTTTTGAAATAAGGATTACATTGTTAAATGTGAAGTGTAAAAATTGTAATAAAAGTAAAGAAGATTAAAGCTGTGGAATAAGCTGCCAGCTTAAGCAAAAAAGGTCGATTGTTAAACTCTGTTAAGTGGTGGATTGTTAAACTCTGTTAAGTGGTGGATTGTTAAACTCTGTTATGGGCAAACTTATTTTTTGTCCTCAACCTATTGTATCAGTTACAAATTTTCCCCAACTTTTGATTTGTTAAGGAAATGTATGCAACTTAATTGTTCATCTTGCATTTAAAGATTTTCATTCATTCCGTCAACATATCTACAGGAAATGACCATGTGTCATTCAATTTCATGTGACGTTATTGAACGGAAGTCCTAAAATGTTACAAAACCATTAGGTTAGGGATTACTTTTTTGACAAATCAAAGGTTGTGGAAAATTTGCAACCAATCTAAAAGCTTGAAACATAAAACATAGTTTACCCATCTTAGCTCAGTTGGCAGAGAACAAGGCTCTTAACCTTGCAGCCATGGGTTCAGGCCCCATGGTGGGTGCCAATTGTTTGTTTGAATAATCGAGCTAAGGGAAATGTAAGATATTAGAGAAATAGTGAATGATCATCTTATGGATAGTACCTCCTTTATTGTTTATACACAAGGCATACAGTACACGTGTCATTACATCATAAGTTATAAGTAAGAATAACAACAAATAAAAGTATATTTTTGACTCTTGTGCTTATATCCATGTGGCTGCATGATACCGAGCTAGGTTTGTCTGCACACCGATTTACAACAGTAGGTATCAGGCTAATGTCCAAACATTATCTTTGTATTTTTGCTTTTTGTTCTTGTATTGATGGCGTGATTTTTTCACAGACAAAGATCTGATGTAGAAATAAAAGATCCAATTGCTGCAAGAAAAGTTCTGAAGGCAGACCGTGAAAAGTTAAGGAGAGATCGGCTAAATGAGCAGTTTCTTGAGTTGGGAAACACGTTAGGTACAGACCGTATGTTAGAGCATTTCACTTGTACTCTCCTTAAGAGTTGGTTTTACAAAATGCAACTTCAATTGTGCTTATATATACTATCACTATATTACTTGACCTGGCGACCTTTGCAAGTGCTTTTACCTAAATTATGATTGTTTTTACAACTTATTGTTGGTAGCTTCAAGTGTTATATTCCTGTTCCTTCATATTTGAGGTTTTGTATAATAGCTTGCCTGGCATACAATAGATATACAGCTTAGAAACATTTTGATAGCAAATGATTTTTCTTTCTTGTGCATTTGACGTACTTATTCATCACCCTCATACTTAAACTGAAAATGCAGATCCTGATAGGCCAAAGAATGACAAGGCAACCATCCTCACAGACACAATTCAGATGCTCAAGGATTTAACTGCGGAAGTCAACAGGTTAAAGACCGAGTACACAGCACTTTCCGAAGAATCTCATGAGGTAATTTTCATGAAAAATGCTATTTAACCCAGGCCATTTTGGTCTACGGATTGCACGTCTTGTTCAGTGGACAATAACGGCCGGGTTAATAGGCTTTTTCTAATTTTCATATTACTAGTCAAGCTTACTGCTTTGCACATGTTATCTTATAAATGTGGATACATAATTTTGAATATTTAATAAACTTAAAGAAAAGATATTTGACAGTAGGGAAAAAGATAATTGTTTATGTTTTTTAAGATAAATAACCTTAATATCTCAATAGATAATTATCAATATTTTATCAACTAATAATTTATTATATAATTGATAAAAAAAAATAGTAGACACTAACTAAGGGCAATAGTAGTCATTACTTTTAAATATGAGGGCAATTTTGTCCAAAAATTTAGAATATGTGATTTAGGCATTTATATATGGTATAGATAGATAAATATAGATTTGTTCTTCTAATTGTAACTTGTAAGGCTCATCATTTACCTGTATCATCATCCGTTTTTTATTTTATTTTAAACTACAAACAGCTTACACAAGAGAAAAACGAGCTGAGGGAAGAGAAGGCATCTCTAAAATCTGATATTGAAAATCTCAACGTCCAATATCAGCAGAGGATGAGAGTTATGTACCCATGGGCAGCCATTGATCCTTCTGTTGTAATGGCTCCACCTTACTCTTATCCAATGGCTGTACCTGTACCTCCAGGCCCAGTTCCCATGCACCCATCAATGCAGCCATTTCCTTTCTTTGGAGGTCAGCATCCTGGGGCCATTCCCGCTCCTTCTACCTTTGTTTCATATCCAACTCCTACCAATCCTCCAGCTGAGCAACCTTCTGTTCAACATGCATCAACTTCCCTTGTTTCAAGTAAAGATGATTCCAAGAGTAAATCATCCGATCATCATAGGAGCAGAAATGTGGAAAGATGTGATGATTCTACTGATGTGGCAACAGATCTTGAGCTCAAGATGCCGGGAACATCAGCACAACAGGTTAGTGTAGAGCATTATAAACAAGTAGAATGAATCATTGGCACAGAAAAGTTGTAAAGTTGACCGAGTTACTACTTGCAGGACTCTTCTTCTGCAGGAAAGAAAGGCAAGCAATCACATAGGAGGGAACGAAGTAGTTCAGATGGAAGCTCTTCATGTATGTATTCTTCGTCTCAAGTTCTTCAGGATAGCTCTTCCAATAGTGTAGGGGACACGCCAAAGCTGCAGGAACCGAAAGATCACCTAGTTGACTGATGTACTACCGACAATGATAAGAGTATGCGATCACTTCTTATGTTAATGTTGAATAATTTGAGTTCAGATTACCTTTCTGCTTCTGGCTTGACTCTAACCAAATTTCCTTTTGTGAATGTACAGTGATTCACCCTGCCTTAAAGCTGATCACAAATTCACTATCACAAGTTGATTGTTCTAGTTGATGCATTTTGAAGTTCTGCAATTCTCTTCCAGTTCAACATAAGAAATGTGCTGAAGAATTGGGGGTTGATGACATAGAATAGTAGGATGTATTTGTATATTATGTATTAGGATAGGATTTAGTTGTAAATTGCAATTACTCTTAACATTTAGTACCTCTACTTGACCTTTAATTTTTGGTCCAAAAAGAGTTTGGTCTTTCTGTTGCTTAAAAAGTATGTAAGATGTTATGCAAGTGCATGTGTCGCAAACAAGTAATATAATGATAAAAAAGATTGTTTTTACGGAGATTAAAATATTAAAAAGTATTGTAAAAATTAACGAAGTAAAATTAATTAGTGATGTTTTGTAGTAGAAAATAAAATAAAATAAGAAAGAAATTAATAAGCCTGAGTTAACAAGAGTAAGAATACTAAAGCAAAGCTCAATAAGGACAGTAAAGAGTAATATAGTCATAGTACAAATGTTGTAGTAATGCTATGGTAAAATGTACCGGTAACTAAAATTTACAAAATATAATAGATTTTTTCGAATATGCAATGTTTAATATATTCCAAAACTCAATGATACGCACAATTAAGTCTAAGAACATTATTTTATGTATCAATCATTTTGAATTATGTGAGACAACTATATAATTCAATATTAGTTGCAACTTTAATAAGTAATGCAGTCGTAGTACAAATGTTGTAGTAATGCTATAGCAAAAAGTACTGGTAACTAGAATTCACAAAATACAATAGATTTTTTCGAATATGTAATGTTTATATATTCCAAAACTCAATAATACACATTCCTATGCACAACTGAGTCTAAAAACATTATTTTACGTACCAATCATTTTGGATTATGTGAGACAATTATATAATCTAATATTAGTTGCAACTTTAATTTCTATCCTTAAATGTAAATTAAATCTACATTATTTAAGTTTCATTCAACATCAACTAATTTTTCCAACATTAATCTCAATTTAATTATCTTATTAATTGGTGATCAAGTAACAAATATGAATTTAATAATAAAATAAATTAGAATAACTAGCACCATTTTTACTAAAGCAAACTATAGACCTTTAAAAATGAAAAACAAAACTACATTAACTTGTCCATCTACAATCTTAACTAGAAGATATTTAGCCCATCATATTCATGAAATCAATTATAAATTAATAAATATTAAAATTCATATCCATTGAGTTATAGAGATCGAAAGAAAATTAAAAAATAATAAAAGAAAGGAGAAATCAATAAAAAATTCCTTTAATCAAGTTCTCAATCAATAGAGTTACACAATCTCTAATTCTTTCTTGTTTTCCTCACTATTAATCCCTGTGAATCAGCCCCCTTAAATTAATCCTTACAAATTGTAGGCAATTGGTCTCTTTCTAGATCCAACAATCGCTGTTCTACTCCTTTGTTTTTATTCTTTGATCTAATTTGCGTGCCCCTTGATCTACGTCATCTCTTGCCTTTTATATGTTAATCCTTAGGTTTAATTTGTATGATATGAGATTTTTGTCTGAAATTCAAATTTGCCTTTAAAAATGTGAGTTATTAACTGCCTATTATCATCTTTTTATTAAAAGCCCAAGCCTAACTGTCAAATTATGTATTTCTTGCTGCTTTTATTCTAGTGTGCTCTGCTGTAACAAACCTGATTAATGTTTTTTTGTTATTTCTGTTTTCTACAAATTAACACATGAAAGTCTCATGAGTAAACTTCAAACTATAAATCTTTTTAATGGAATGCAAGATAAATTAAGATTTAATATCACAGAATTCACCCGTATCCACAAATTGCACAAATAGTATCCAAATGAACACAATGTACAACTATTTTCACATAACCAAGCAGGTTTTAAGAAATAAGAGTTAATATTATTCTAATAAATTAGAGTTATTATCCAAATCTAGCATCTAATATCATTTTCTTAAGACATGTCTCATGCCATCCATGTAAAGACAAACAGTGAGTAGAGAACGGATTACACTTGTGGATGCCATACTTTCAAGAAGACGAATAAATGTTGGAAGGATAATAGCTGAGAAAATCATGATGTGTGCTATTAGAAAAAGGGGCAGCTTAATATTTCCTTCGCTCATAACCACTATGTAGGGTCTTTGATGTACCTATAACTGATGAAGAAGAAAAGCTTAAGGAAAAGGGTGCTATCGCAACATGTGCTATTGCTCGAATTTTACAAGAGAAACAAAACACCCAACCCCAAAGCACTTACCGTAAAACAACCATCTTCCTCTTTTAACTTGGAGGATCTTATGGACAAGCATATGTTTGCCTTGGAGGTTCAGCAATATGAGTTTATAGAGCAGTAAAGACAGTTTTGAAAATATGCATATGAGTGGGATATCGCCTTCCAAAAGAACCTTCAGTCGAACTCGAAGAAATTCTTCTCATTTTTGAAGTTTGCTACACATATTTTTTAGGAGGATAATAAAGACAGTACTGCCCACAAGAGACATCACCAAAGAAGCCCATCACCCTATGGTGACCCCACCCCACACAAAAGCTCTAATTCTGAGGAAGAAATTCAACTCCTTAAATAACAGGGGACCTCCTCCAAAAATAGGCTAGGCAAGTTGTCTAATATTGCCAAGGCACTATCCAATCAAAGAAGAATGCTTCGTAGTGCATCCAAAGCCACCTTTATACAAAATGCTAGCCTTGCTGCAGCTAAACAAGGGAGCTCTTTTCATTTTTTTTTCGTTTCTTCAACTCCTATTTTTCTAGCTCTATGTTTTCTTTTTCTATTGATGTTGTGTTCCTAAGCAGCTAGGACACTGCTTGTTTTCAATTTAGGGGGTTTTGTTTTATTAACTTTTGGTATTGAAATCTATTTTTGTGCTTCATGCTGCTGTGATTGTTTAATTAATTTATGATGATGAATTGTTTTGCGGAAAGTTAGTCCCTAGTTTTGTTTTCTTTATGGTGATTTTATCTTAGGTTGAGTTGTTGATTTGTTAATTTATTAAAAGAAATACCTCAATTGATGAAAATAATTGATTTGATTGGATGGTAGTGAAAATTTGTAAGAACTTGTTTTAAAATATCCTTCCCATAACTCATTTGCACAATCATGTTTTTAGTTTGATATGAACCTAGAGTGAGGAAAGTTTATGAAAGAGCTTAAGCCTCTAAAATTAGTTTGGAGAGTCTCTCGAGGCAAAATTCTACAAATTTTACTAGCCAAGAAATTGATTTAGGCTCTCTTTTGAATCGTTTGTGCTTTTTATGCCAACCTTAAGTGAAAAAATTTAATTTCCTTAGTACACCATATTTGAGCCATACTTAATCAATGTCTTTTTCTTTAAAACCTACATTATAGCCTAACATTTCTCTATATGCATATCCATTTGATTTTTACCTCACAAATGAATTATTATTTTTAAGAAATGTTTTAGAAGGTGTTTTTGTGCACAAGTTATCCAAAAAAAATTCAACACAATTCAGACCCTAGTAAGAGCACAAAAATTATACATAATTTTCTATCAAAATTGCACAAATTTCTCAATGTGGAAGTTCACGTTGTTGGCAAATTGGGTGTTGAGAGGAAGTGTAAGAGTAAAGTTGGAGACCACGAGATGCTCAGCATTAGGTACCAGGAGTGAGAGCAGTTTTAATGCTTGTGTGGGTGATAGGTTGGAGAGGTCGTGGAGGTACGGTGCTTGGGAAGCTCACGACATTGAGTGGAGGGTTCTTAGTTTCTCGGGTTTTGAGAGAATATGAGTGTGGAGAAATGAATTGTTAGGTTAAATTAAAAAAGTTAATGGGGAGGCTCTTGTGGGCTTTAGTAAGAATGTCATTTCTTTCTCAAAGAAAATTTTCTTTTATAGGCTTTTACTCATTATTTTTCATCCTCTCTTTTCTTCCCCAAATTTTTATCCCCATGGAAGCCCAATTCAAAAAGTGTTATGTTGGATCAACCCAAACTGGCTCTTATTAGATGTGCCCACGAAAAAATATCGTAGAGATTTGCTATAGTTTTGCTGCAGTATCCAGTTTTTGAATCGTGAAAATATTATTTCTACTATGCTTTTTTTCTTGTCTCATTTCCTACGATGACTTGAAAATATAAAACGTTGCCGTATAAAATAATTAAAATCAAATTAAATAAATTAAATCCTAAATTACAAAAGAAAAATTAAGAAATATGAGTTGCTTCCTATGAGCGCTTGTGCTAAAGTCGACAACCCAACTTTCTCTTCTTATCATGCTTCGTTGACTGATGTTGCCAGAGGGGGTTTGATTTGGTGAGTTTTCTTTTCTGCTTTTTTTTTTTTTTAATCATATTTTCAAAAAGACAAAATTGCCTCAAAGAAAAATTATTGACACATGTTATTTTTTATTATTTTTAATCTTTATTATAGTTAGTGTACTATTTTTGTTACATAAATTAAGTTATCAAACCACACATTTTAAAAATTTACGATACTATTTTAACTATTAATCCATTGTGTAATTTTCTTAATTTATCTTTTGTAATTAAAAAAAAGGTTTAACGCTTATAATGGATATGGCACCAAGTCAACTACTATAATGCATATTCAATTTTCAAATAGGTTTTTTTGGCGAATGGCTTTTATAGGGTGGAATGACTTGTTCATTGTCCAATTTCTCCAATTTGACTTAAAACTCAAATTTTTAAAATTTAACTATCATATTGATTAAATTTGATAAATTTTTGGTATCAAAATAGTAAAAATTGAAGAATTTAGATATCAAATTTGGCCAAGTTTAGTTTAGTAGACTAACTTTTTTTTTTCGAACATTAAAAAAAAAAAAAAGTTAGTCTACTAACTCGGTCTAGTAAAAAGAGTATCAAATTAGTCATTCACTAATTATATTGATAAGCTTGGACAGATCATCTTTAGATCAGATTTGCTTAGCAATGTGGAAACATAATATGAATGGTAAAGATAATAAAAATGAAAATTATTAGAAGTAATATTACTTTTAGTATATTTATTTGACAAGTGGAATCAAATAATAAAATAGAAAATAAAATTTAAAAAATTAAAAATAACCTTTTTTGACATCTAAATTAAAAGAAAAAAAATTAAGAAATAATGATAAAAATATATGAAGAAAATTGAACATTTCAACGTATTATTTAAAAGTGTAAGAAGGTAAAATACAATGTATTCTATTGCAGGTTAATAGTTAAACATAAGAATATCAAAACAAAAAAAAAAATCCATTATTATTCTAATTATTATCGATCAAACATAATTAATCATGCAAATTCCTGCTTTGTAAGAAAACTTGTTTTAGTCACATGCGTTGCACGTGATTATATTTCAATTATCATCACAAAAAATAATATTTTTATTTTATTTTTTTATAATAAAATATATATTTTTAAATTATATTATATAATTTAGAATGAGGTCTAGTGTCATTACCTTATAACTCACCTAAAATAATAAAATTATTTAAAAAAATATATTTTTAAATAACTTTCAAGGATTTACGAAACCGAATCTTATTGTATAACAAAAAAAAAAGTCTCTTATCAAAACCAAATCTTTAAACTCAAATAAAAACTTGAACTCGGGTCAACTGCAAAATAATATATATATATATATATATATTTGTTAACTAAAATTCTTTAATGTAGCATAATAGTTTAGAATTCATGTTTAAAATTATTCAAATTTATTTTAAGATTAAGAAAATGTAATTATATTTTATTTGTACTTGAATCTATTATGTGATAATTTCTCGAATTTAAAAGCAAGTACACTATACGAAGTAACATTGATATTTAAGTGACAACATTTTATATCATATATCTATAAATAAAAATTAGTAAAATAATTATGTCAAATAAATGAAACTATAAAGTAAGATTAATAAGAAAAAAAAAACTGAATAAATAGTTATAAACTGATATGATCTACTCAATAATCCCATTTAATAATTTTTTTTGAAAAAATATATTTTAAACATTAAATCAATCACAAACGATTGTTTTATGAAAATAAAAGTGAAAAATAAAATCTAACAATTGATAGACAAAAAAATGAGAAATTTTTTTTCATACTTATAATAAGGGTCAAAATACTTAAAAGTACAAAACACACTAATGGTAAGGCATGTTCTAAAATTTAAGCTCTTTTAACTCTATTTTAGGTCATATCTAATACATTTATTTTTTCTTCTTAAAAATAATAATAAAAAAAAAACAAAAACAAAAAATTATCCCTTTTATAATTTTCAAAAAAAATTATTGGAGCAAATTTTATTTATATATAGAGTAATAGATTAAAAAAAATTTAAATTGAAAAATAAAATAAATTTTATAAATAGAAATTATAAAAAATAAAAATATATATATTATTCATCTTAAAATAAATATAAAATTATCAAATAAATTAAAAGCATAAAGCAAGTGTACTTACACTAATTATCTACTTAATAAAATAAAAAATTACCTAATAAATTATATCACATGAATAAAAATAAAAAATAAATAAAAATTATCAGATAAATACATAATCATAAACTATATTATATATATATACACACACACTAAAAGATAATATAAATATATATAGACTTTTAGTAAAAGTAAAGATATTAAGTAGTAAAACTTATTAAGACAATTCTCTACTTTTTTATTTTTTTTAACTCAAAAAAATTGTTAAATAAATAATATCTACCTAACTAAAAGCAATACACTTTAAATAAAATATATGAATAAAAATTTTTATCAAACAAAATAAAAATCAAATAACTAGTATGAGAGAAACTCTCTCCTTTTTTATATTTACTAATAGATAAAAAAAAAAAAAAAAAATGAAGAGCCAAAATGGTCAATTTGCTTATGCAATAGGTATCATTTAGTCCTCTAGCTTATAAAAAATGTCTTTAAGTCCATCTACTTATAAAAAAAAGTGTTCTGAAATCCTATTTACTTGTAAAAAAGATGTTAGGTAATGACAAAATTAATTTTTCATATAATTTTTCGTTAAATCTAACGAAATAGTACATACGTTACATGCATTTTTATATTTTTCGATAGATATATATCAAATTAAAAAAATTTAATTAAAAAATTACTCTAACTTTTTATAATTTCTTTCTATTAAATTTAAACAAAATTTTAATTGTTTAATTTATGATTTTAGTAATAAACAATGAAAATTCTATTTAAATTTTATTGAATTCGATCAAACTTAAATAAAATTTTCATTATCTAAGTTGTGACTTTAAATATTAGACAATTAAAATTTTATTTAAATTTTATTGAAAATTATATTTAAAATACATTAAAAAATTTATTTAAATTTTTTTAAAACTAAAAAAATTAAGTAATTTTTTAATTAAATATTAATTTTTTTACATATATATATATCGAAAAAATATAAATATGCATGTGACACATCTATTATTCCATTAGATTGGATGAAAAATTAATTTTGTCATTGCTTGACACATTTTTTACAAGTAAAGGGACTTAAAAACACATTTTTCAAAAGTAAAAGGATTTAAAGACACTTTTTATAATTTAGGGAACTAAATGCCACATTTTATAAAAACAAAATGACCTTTAAGACACTTTTTCCTAAAAAAAAATTATCAAATAAAATAGAAGTCAAATAAATAGTATGAAAAAAACTCTCAATTTTATATATACTAATAGAAAAATAAATATATAAAAAAATAATAAATTCAAATAAATTATTCTCAAAAAAACTAAAATTTTTTATCAAATAAAATAGAAGTCAAATAACTAATATAAGAAAAACTATCATTTTTATATATACTAATATAATAGATAGAAAAATAAAAAAATAATAAATTCAAACAAATTATTTTTAAATAAATAAATAAGGTGAGTTATATATATATATATATATATATATATATATATATATATATATAAGAGTATAAATTTTATAATATTTTCTAGTCAACACAAGTATTACCACCACCGCTAGGTGATACTTGAATTAGCTTTTTCATCCAAAATACAAATAGTTTAAGGAATCCACAAATTAAAAACAACAAATATTTTGATAATAGGATTCATGATTTCAAGGATTTCATATTTGCATGGAGAAAATTGGTTAAAGAAAAATATAAGGCGTCAAAAATAAGAGAACGAAGGTTCAAAAATTTTCAAGAATTTTTTATTTTTATTTTCATATAATAATCAACACATAAATAATATACTGCATTATTTAATTATTTTCTTTTTCTTTTTTACTCACCATTTTTTTGGGTACGAATTGAAGATCAATTTTCCTATATTATTATTATTCAAGGTAATAATACTTGTAGTTGTAAGTTGTAACACAGCGTAAACACGCAAGAGTACACACGTATAATAACATTCAATTAAAAGATAAAAGCGACTAAATTGGACAAATTAATAAAATTTGAGACCAAAACTGGTCTTTTCCTTTTCTGAAATAAGTGTCATCTTATTTAAAATCCTTTTTAACAGAAAATCTAATATTGTAATTGTCAAATCTTTCTAATTTTAACATAAATAAATAGCAGCGCAAAACACGACCCTAGAATTAAGCTCGAATCTACAACAAAGAAGTCATGACCATACATGGAAAAGAGGAAGGCAGAATTTGAAAGTTATTACTTAACAAAGAAAATGCATACATGGAAAATCACAACACAAACGTTCATGAGGGCTTATCCAACACATTTTTATTATGATATTATTTAATATCACACATTACAACCCAAGACTATTCCAAACGCTCCAATATGATGTACACTAGTATTACAACAATAATACCTGGAGCAACTTTTTGCAGAAATCCATAACCCTGATAACAGACTTTGTGAGAATGGAAACCGGGCCCTCAACGTGGGAATCTCATCGCTAAATGCAGCAATGTCTCATAGGGGGATGATTGTGGAAGATGGAGACCTTTCTAAAAATAATTACAATCTCCAAGGTAACCAAGAAAAAGGCACTCCTCCTCTTACTCTTTCCCACATGCCAACTTGCAAAAGTTCAATTTACATCTACAACTTTCGTGTGTTACGAGCAGTTGGACTGGTTACGTTTCGAGAACTAATGCTTGCTGTTCTTAGTAGTTTACGAAACTCTGATAGGCTTATTTTCCCATCCTTGTCAATATCAGCCTCCTCAAGAAGTGGATCAGTGGAATCTCTAAGGCATGTGTGCTGCAAGATAGAAACGAAGAATCTTATCTTAGTGGCAAAAACAGTAACTCTATCAAATAAATAGGGCAAAGGGTTATGTTGGTTCCAAACTATGCCTTAATTGACAGAAAGATCCCCCAAACTAAAAAAAAACCTAACACTTTGGTCTCAAATTTATTATATTTTAACAGATAAGTCCCAATTAGAAGTTTTTGGACTAAAGTAAGACTAATATATCACACTCAAAAATCCCAAAGGAGTTAAGTGTAATAGACAATAACAAGTTACGGGACCTATGCGTAAGTGTGATATTCAATAACTTTGGGGATTAAAGTGTCAACTGTTTTTGTTTGAGAACCATTCTGTCAATTGAGATATAATTTGGGACCAACATAGCCCTCTACCTCAAATAAATAAGCAAAACCGTGACAGAAACAGTTGGAGATGGGCAGAGAGTACATGATTGATTATCTCAAAGTTAAGATGCATGTTGTTTAACTAGGAATGGATCGGGGTGGAGAGAAGGAAGCTGTGAAGGCCATGCCAATAAGGAAAGTATAACATTATAAGGTTTCATCATTCCATGGAAACATTCAAACCAAATATGAGTATTTTTATTATTTTCAACCAAACATAAACTGAAAAAATGATGATAAATTAGGAGTCATAAGACTAACCAATCTAAGTTCCTCCCGAGTTATGTACCCATCTCTATCTATATCAAATTTCTCAAAAGCTGCCCGTGACCTCTGCTTCCACTTCTCAGAGTCATGCTCCTCCAATTGATGCACGTGAAGAGTAGCAGCAACAAACTCAGTGAAGTCCACAAGCCCATCAGTATTACCGTCAATCTGCAACAAGCACATAATAAAGCTTTACTATTATGCACAATCAAATGTCTATAGAAATTGATATAAGCAAGGTTACAAGCTAAAGCTAAATTTGTATAACACATGGCATTGGCTATAAAACTAAAAAAACTACGAGTGTAAGCATAAAAATATAAGCTCCATAAAAAAAAGGCCAAATTTTGATGAATGTTACTCTTTGAGACGGGTACAGGGAAGGCCTACCGCATTCAGTATCTCTCTGACTCGTGAGTCTTTCAATCTCCAGGGAAGATCTTTTGCAAGGGCCTATAGTAGCAAATTTTCATCAGCCAAGAATAATGAAATGTTATTATGAGAATATTGTTAGCCAAACAGTCGGCATTAATCTAAAACTACCAATTTAAAAGTCTAATAGAGTTCACCTGTCTCATCTCTTCAAGACTAATAGAACCATTCTTATCCACGTCAATTGCATCAAATTGGTCTCTGAGATCTGCAAGCTCCTCTTCATCGAGTGTACTAGCCAACACCTGCAAGATTGTAAAGTAGTCAACAGAGTGATGTAAACAATTATGAAACTTCCAAATTAAGAAAGTTTTATACCCTTAGTGCGAACTGTTTCAAACGGCTGTAATTCACAAACTGTCTCATATTATTCAAAACGGATATATCAATAGGAATCTCTGATGCAACTCCTCCTTCTCTAACCCAAGGGTGTGCTGCAAAAGTCAAAGACATTTAAGGAGGAGAAGTTAAAACCAACTGCATGTCTTGTTTTCCTTTTCCTTTTCGTTACCGTCCATCCGTGCAAATGAATTTTGGAGATTTAATGAAAAACGTTCCATCATCACATACAACATACACACAACTAATATATGCACAGGACTCATGGACAACTATAAATATTTCATGCACATTGTCAACACTTGATTTTGGAATAATTTTCACTTAGCTCTCAAAATCTGTAATTTGGGGCCTCAAAACTTTCTTTACTCTAAATAATCATATTAAATCCTATGAAAAAGATAAAGCAATTTGGACACTGGCAGGCACCATAAACAAATCTCAGAAACGAGAAAGCCAAAGAGGAATCACTTCTGGTTTTGGGGCGACTATGCAAAATTAAATATAAGCTTTTTTCAAAGCCACAACAAGCAACATTCATCTCTTTTATGAAAAAAGCTAGGCACATACACAAAGCCTGAGCAGCAGTTAGCCTTGCCCGAGGATCCTTCATCAATAGCTTATTTAGAAAATCTTTAGCATGGTTACTTATGCTGGGCCATGGCTTACGACGAAAATCTGGTTTGTTCTTTAGCACCTGAAAAGAGTGAGAGGTCAATAACCTTACTAAAAAACAATGAGATTTTCAGCAGAAAAGGAAGAAAAAAATGATAAATGGTCAAAAGAAACTCCTTAGAACTACGGCAATCCAATCAAGAAGTCAAAAAAAAAAAAAAAAAACATGTACAATAATCAGGCAATGTAAAGTAATGTATTTTGGGAAAGAAGGTGGGGGGGGGGGGGGGGGGGGGGGGGGGGAGAAGAAGCAAATAGAGATAATTAAAAATGTACTACACCTCCTTAAATATACCATCCTCAGTCTTATCCCAAAAGGGACGCCTCCCACATAGCAAAATATAAGTAATCACACCAATACTCCACACATCTGATTCAGGCCCCGACTTGCGTTTCAGTACTTCAGGGGCCACATAGTAAGCACTGCCCACAATATCATGGAACTTTTTTCCTGCATGTTTTACAAATGAAACCTCAAATTTTTAAATATGGCAGAAACCTAGATATGCCAAGGATGCTAAAGAACATAAATGTCAACTGCTTGCAACCTTAGAAAAATCAGAGAAATGTAAATCGCCCAAGGATCCCACACACAATAGAATACATACTCACCTGGCTTTATAAAGTCTGACAAACCAAAGTCTGTAGCCTTCAAAGGAGAGTCCTCTAGTTTAGACTTGAAAAGAAAATTCTGCAAGCAACATGGAACAGGAAATGTAAGGCAACACTGTGAAGAAGAATGAACCTCAATAGTAAAAGCTGAACCAGCTGCTTGATATCTTGGTTATACCTCAGGTTTCATGTCCCGGTGTACCAAACCATGTAAATGACACTCTGCTGCAACCTTGAGCATCTGTCTTACGACTACAGCTGCATCTTTCTCAGTATAACGACTATCCTTCCTGATAAGACATGCCAGTAGAAGAAAATACCAAAAACAGATGTATGAGATTATCTCAATTTTATGGTCTGTCAAAATTAAGATTGTTCAGATATACAACTTATATAGTAGCCCCAATAGCAGAAAATAAATTGTATCCAGGAATAAAGGATTCTTACTTAGCCAATATCCGGTCAAGCAATTCACCACCCTCACACAGCCTAATAAGAAAAATAGATGTATAAAAAAAGAACTTAGATTGAAGAGTCATGACGGTATAAAGAACAAATAAATAGAAAGAGGACATGTCCAGCACAAACAATTTACAAGAGTAGGATTGATATAAAGTTCAAAGCAACACTTACTCCATAACTATATACACATAAGAATCATCTTCAAACGCATTATAGTACTGAACCACATTCTCGTGACCTGCAAGTTCTTTCAATATCTTGACTTCTCGCTTAACATCCTCAACAGCAATTGGAAGAACCATCTAACACCAAGTCAAAAAAATTAATTTTATTAAAACTACTATAACATTTCCAACCATTAACTAGAGTGGGGAGAAAAGGTATGCGAGAAATGAACAAAGCAATGCTTTATTTTCGATTCTTTTCTACAGCTAAACATTGTAAATCACCTGCATGCAAACCACGGTACAAAACATTTATGGTTCACATGACAGGCCTGAAGAAGAAGCACTTAATAAAAACTCGTTATTTTTACCATGACAATTCAAAATCTTAGCAAACAAGTATGGAAGAAAACCACCTTTATTACTCCCAGCATAAAAGATAATGTACACATTTGAAGTGTCGATTATCCACACCCATATACATGTTATATCATTAGACAAGGGTACTTTATAAAAAATGAAGAGTCCATGTAACATAGCCTGAAAGTATAAATAACTTGCAACCTTCCTCAGCTTTGGGCGGGAAATTATGAATTCCAGCGTCTCAGACTCTCAAACACTTCTTACTTCACAAATTAAAATCTTACCCATGTAATAGTAGACAAATGAGTAAACAAATTTGAAAATTAAGACAATAATTGAGATGCCAATAACTCAATTAAAAGTAATAAAAAGAAACTACACCCTACTCTCTCAATCAAAACAAAGGAAAACAACTGAATTACTATCACTCAGAGGTCTAATACTATATTGTTAATATGCTCCGGCTAAAATAGTCTACTCTTTCGCAGGCGTCTTTTTGTTTATCTATAAAAATGACCAATGATTAATGCTGAGTGATTTCACCTTCAAAGCATTACTAGAACCGCCTACTATTTTTCACTATAAATTTACATCCTATACATTTTATCAATAAGAACAAAGCCTGTGCAGTCAAAATAAATACATGGAATAAGAAGTCCATGCAGATCAATCTCCTTTCCTCGTATACAAATAGATAAAGGCAGCTGACAATAAGAATCCATCCCTAAGCATCCATGGAGATAAATATAAGCAGTCAAATCCCATATGCAAAAGTCAAGGATCCACAAAACCATTAATAAACTGCTATGAGATCAAACCAGCATTACATCATATGCATCCACAGAACAATAACATCCGGCAGCAATTACAGAATTCCTTTAAAACCCCAACATTCCCATCTTAAAATTCTTCAATACCTCCATTAATCGGTCAACGGCACCTTAAAGCTCAAATAGCTAAGTAAAAGTAAACGAATAAATTAAGGCGTTACCGACACATTATTTTTTTTTATCAGTTACCGACACAGATTCACAAACAAAATACTAGCAGCATAGAGATCATAAAATCTGGAGAGAAAAATCCAAATGACCAAAACCCAAATCAGAAATCGAAAGAGAGATATACCTTATTCTTCTCGATTCTCTTCACAGCAACACGATCCCCATTAGCCCTATCAATTGCAACATACGTATAACCAAACTGACCATGACCCAACAATTTTCCGATCGAGTAACACCTATCAAAATCTTTAGCGTACCCAAAATCGGTGCGTTTACCACATGGGATTATCCCACCCTGCCTTTTCGTGTTCTTTTCTTTGTGTTTGAGCTGCTGGGTATTCCTATTATTCTTAGGGGTGGTCTCATTTTGCTTATTATGGCGTTGATTCACCGAAGACTCTTGTCTATTTGCTACCAATTCTGTCGTCGTTGATTGTGGTTTGGTGATCTCTTCCCGATTGTGATTGACGGCAGTTGTCGTCGTGTTTGCGTTACTATTTGAACCACTGACTTTGGAGGCAGAAAAACAAATACCCATGGTTGGAATAGATGGAAAAAATATGAATACAGAGAGGTTTTTAGAGGTTTTGAAGGAACGAAACCATATATAACTAGTAATAAATATTGGTAGTCATAAAAACAAAAATGAAAGAAACAACAAGATAAAGAAGCCAGCGAGAATTGTGAGAAAATTCCGAGGAAACGTTGGAGCAAATAGGAGGAAGAAGAGAAGAAAGAGACGCATAGCGAAGATGGTCAAAACTCAAAAAGAGACCTTTGAAGATATTGTAACTTTGTAATGCGATGAAAATGAAAATTTATAAAGTGAAAACCCAATGTTTTTGGGATGGGAGGGGGGTGTAGTTGGTGTGTGCAATAAGTAAGGTGCATAATTTCTCTAACTATTTAGTTTATTTAGTTAATCATTGATCTTATTATTATTTTAAAATAAATATTAAAATCTTAGTTTAATTATTGATTAATAAAATTTGATCAAATTTTATTATTTATTATATTATAAAATTTGTCTGAATATTTTTAAAATAATAATTTTTATTAAAATTATTAAAATAAAAGTAAATAATTAAAAATAACCTATCGAATTTAATTCTATGAATAATATATTATAGAATTTTTTATCAATTACAAAAATAAAATTTTATGAAATCAATATCACGTATGTGGAGCTTTACTACCTTAGTTAAATTTTGAAACCAATTATGAATTCTATTGTTTTCTACCTTACTTGGTTTAGTTTATTTTGTTTTAATTTTATGCGAGAATTTATTGATTGGTCTTTTAATAAATTGATGTACTAGTCTATAATTAAGTATAATCACCACGTCAATTATAGTATATTACAGCCAAATCTAAATATTAATAAAACCTCATATGGGCATATTAATGTTGAGTTTTAGCATTGACAACCAACACAATAACAAGAAATATTTACAAGTTACAATCATTCCTTATTGAGATATGAATCTCAAGCATATTACAAAATTATCTCTCTATTCAATTATTTTTAATTTTATTTTTTTAATAATATTGTGGTGTTCTTATTTTTAACTTCTCCTTGTACGCATAAAATAAATAATTAAAAAATAATTTATCTATATTTTAGTTTTCCACTTTTCTTTCTATAAGTCATTGTAAATTTATTAATAGAGAAGATGTAATCCATAATCTCTAATTAGATACTAAATTAAAAGTATTTTTGTTCTTTTTAAATTGTTATAATAATGTTAATATTGTCCATATTATTTGTCTATACTTATAGGCAAACTATAAAATAATGCAATGTTTATAATATATAACTTTTATCTATAATTCACGAAACTATATATTACATTATTTTTACAGTGATGTGATCAATACTTTAAAATAACGTAATAATTTAGTGTTTAATTAGAGTAAATTTTGGTGGAGTTTCTTCAATAAAATAACGTTTTAGAGCTTCTTTGAAGTTTCCCTTTAGTCAACGCGTGGAAAAAATTAGTAGCGTCTGTTGTATCATATTTATTTCGTATTATTTGTATGTATGTTTGATTCGTTTCATGTTATATACAGTGAAATTATTATTATTATTTATTACTAGAATGACCTTTAGTGACTGATGGAACTATCATCCAACTAACTAATTAATAAAAATTTATTTCCGAGAATTTGATATAAAATGTGAGAAAGAGGGCCATTTAGTGGGTTAGGTGGATTAATGCATTGTTTTAACTGATGATTTAATTATTTTTAAAGGAATTGGAAACAAAATGACTAACCTTTTTTTTTTTTTTTATCGTGTTTACTTGACTTTTTGGAATCGGAAAAAAAATAATTGTTTTACTAAAATGTATGTTAAACGCATAAATATTTATTTTTAAAGACCTTATTTTCATATAAGCAAGTAAAAAAAAATATTATTATTTTATATATATATATATATATTGATAAGGTAAAATAAGGTGGACGGATAAAAATAACATAAAAGGTGATAATTCTTTTAAATGTCTTATATAATAATATGGATAGGATGAATTGTTATAAATCTTGACGCAATTTATTATACCTTTTAATTTTAAGAATTAAAATTTAAAGGAATAATTTTTTTTCTTTCATCCTCTCTAAATCTCAACTCAATTGTCAAATATGTGATAACGTAAAAAATTACATAATATTTTGTACCTACTAATCTTATTCCATAATAATATAAAGATTTTAGTACTTGTGAATACGAGATATAATTCGTACTTACACTTAGGAGTGTTTAAAAATTATCGAAACTAACCCAACTTAACACAAATTGTTTGGTTTTGAGATTTATTAGTTTTGTTTTGTTTTTTATTTTAAAAAATCAATTAATAAATCGGATTGATTTGGTTTTCATTTCTTTAAAACTTGCAAAACTAAACCAACTCAATCTATTTATTATTTTAATATTATTTTTATATTTATATTACTATTTTATACAAATATTGTGATATCTCATACTTTCACTATCACTAATACATTAGATTATATAATTTTTTTCTTGCTTTTCTTTGCTTATCACAGTCATCATTTTTTTCTTAATTTTTTTGCTTTGTGGTTTATTTTTAATTTGTTAGGTTTCTAATTTCATCTTAAAAGACAACCATTTTCATTTTAAATAATATTTTAGAATTGAATTTGGTCTTATAGTTTGTTAGTGTAAGATAAACATGTTTTGTCTATTTTTGTCGTTAGAGTTTGAATATTTAAGCAAGAACTTCTAGATCAGGTACTCTATCTTATTTTTCTTATTATCTATGTGAAACACTATTTCAGTACAATTTAATTATTTATCCATTATAACTATTAAACTATATTGTCTTCCATATTTTTTTCATAAGAATTTGCATTGCATTAACAATATTTTAGATTGCTTAGATATGAAAATTAGCAAATTTTGTCCGGTAAGTAATTACTACTTTTTATTGCCTATTTACCTTATATTTAAATATTTTTTGTACTTTGTGATTGATATGGATAATGATATTAAATAAGTTATTAAAATTTAGATATTTAAATTTAAGAATTATAATAAAATTAGCGTCCAAAACCTTAGAAACTATAATATAATAGTTTTAAAAAAATTAATAAATAAAATTTATTAGTAAAATGGATAGATTTTCCTTAATCCAACTTAAACCAATTCAAAAAATGTTAGTTTAAGTTAGATTAATTTTTTAAATTTATTAGCTCAATTTAATTTTTAATTTTAAAAAATTAATCATTTTAAATTAATTTTAACTTTAATTTAAACTTAAACCAACTCATAGATCAAAGTTACACCTACAAATTATAAGATTACTTTTGTAGTTGTGAGGCATAAAAGTTCATTCTGTTGAGTTTTAAATTATATATTTAAATTGAATGTAATATCATCCTATAAATAAATTGTTTATTCTCGTCGTTTGGATTAAAAACAAACTTATTTATTAAAAGCCTTAGTAATTAAATCTTATAAATTAACATTTTCACAAATCATTAAATATCATATTAATTAAGATAATTTTTACAATTTATGATGTTTAACATTACCCAAAAACAAAATCAGTTTAGATTGGGTTAGAGGTAAATCACAAACGTCACAGTCAATGCTTCAATTACCCCCCCCCCCCAAAAAAAAAAAAAAACAAAAAACAAGTAGATGTTTTGTTTTTTTCTGTAAAAAATTAGTATTTGTTTGCTTGTCAAATTGTATCTAGTGCCTTCTGGTCAGTGGACACTAATAGTCTTAGTTCACATGTGGGACTTCAAACCACTCAGTGTTGACCTGGTCATTGAGTTACCTAAAAAAAATTCAATAAATCAACGAGTTATGTTATTCTGTACAACGCGTAAAAATAATATCTATGCATTCGCATCAACAATTTATTTACTTTATGTATCTGTCTCTCGAGGCATATGCAATAATATATTCTATTATCTTTCAGTGCTGTTATTCTGTATAATGCCTACAACGATTTATTATTTATTTTTTTTTTAAAAGTTGCTTACCTAAATTATGTTATCGTCTTTGAATGGTGAATAGAATGAATTTTGCTTATGGTGAATGAATTTGTCTATCATATCGTAGAGTTGCTTGTATTTATTAAATAATAAAATAGATTAATTTTTACTTTTTATTTTTATGAAAAAGAAAATAATAATAATAGATATATGAACTAATATTAATGATTATGATTTATATTGAATATATAATATGTTATGTTTTTAAAAAATCGACTTCAAAAATTTTAGTTTAAAATGTATATCTTCAGTTACTTATTAATCTAAATCTTAAACATTTTTTATTATAATTTATATAGTTATTATGAGTTTTAATTACTATATAAATAATTAAAGAAAAATAACAAAAATAATATATCTTAAAATTTATAATAACAAAAATATCATAATTTGTGTTCAAACTTATATTTTTATAATTAAAAAAAATAATTGATATATCATTTTTCTTTGAATATCTGTTCAATTAGAATTAAATGACGGCAATTTAGATCAGTTCAATGTTGAACGTTTAATATTACACGTTCAAATTTAACATTCAATATTATTGGAACTCTAGTTTTGTTGTTATAAATTTTATGGGTGATATTTTTTATAATTTCTCAATATTTTTTTTAATATTATAAGAAAATAAATATATATTTTTTTACTAAAAATTAATTAAATAAATATAATTATTTATAAGATATAAATATTGATCAGATTCATTGAGAAGTTGAAATGGAAACTAACGGTCGGATCGAATCATTCTATGACTCCTTCTTCTTCTTCTTTTTTTTTTTTTTGTATTTTTTTTTTCTTTGCCATACCCTCCTGGTTTCTGCCTTTCTGGTACCAGCTCTCGAAAATGATGAGACCCCACTCAGACATAAATACTACCACGTAATTCAGGACTTATGATTAATTTAGATATTATAATATAATTAATTAATTATTAATAAATAATTTTATAATTATATTAATATTTCACATTTTTTTAATTTAATATTTAATTTAATAAAAATAACATATCATTTAATGCATATAATAAATTAAAAAAATATCACATTATTATTCTTCATAAATAATCACATGCTACCAGCCCATTCCAGCTTTACCTACTTCTAGACTTGATCTTATGAGTCCAATATATTGCATTTTACTATTTGTTAATTTAGGTAGAAGATTTTCCTTTTTAAGCAATATATTATGTACTAATTTTGGACACATATTATGTACTAATTTTGAACACATATGATGTAATTATATTATTAAAATTATTTATTTTATAAAAATTAACATATAATTTATAAATAATTTGTTAGATAATACATTTATTTTTATATATCTTATTTTTTTTTAATATTTGATGTAAAATATTAATATTAATATTAAAAATATGAACAATATTATGTTGTATTTAATAAGTACATAATAATGTTAATTATGGAGCAATAATTAGTATTATTCTGCAATTCTTTATTTAAAAAATTTTCTTTAAACACGACTTTTTAAATTTGTTAAGTATATATGAAAATTTTGATATTTCTTGATTTGCAAGAGATTCATAAAAATTGTATTTATTATATGGGCATTTTAAAATTTATTAATGTAATTAAAAATAAAAAAGACAGAGAATAATCAAAATGATACACAATATATAGCTAATAAAATAATTAAGTTATATAGTAAAAATATTAAAATAACTATTAATAAGAAGTATGATTAGTAGTATAAAAAAATAAAAAATTGAAGCTAAAAATAAAAAAGAAAACAAGGGGCAAAATGGGAAAAAATTTGTTTTTGAATCAATTTTGATAGTGTTTTTAAAAATAACTAATAGCAAATAGCTAATATACTAAATAGCTAAAACAACTCAAAACTTAAGTTAATTATCAATAAAAAAAAATGATGAAAACAATAGGAAAATAATAGTAATCCCATTAAAAATAACATATACAGCTTACTGCTAGTCTGCTCTAATAAAACCAAAAAATAGTTAAAATCGTCATATTAAATAGTGAAACCACCTAGGCACGTGATTGGAATAAAACAAACAAAGCTAACTTTATGTTTGAGAGGTTGGCTACCTTAATAATAATATAATTTTATTTTTTGATATTTTTTTTATTTTTATTATTAATTAATATTTTAATGATACTTAAATTTAAAAAATATATATTAATTTAATATAATTTTTACATATAATTATTATATGCAATTTTAATGAAGGGTATTTTAGGTATTTTTGTCCATTCCCTCCAACAATATTTTTCGATCATTTTTGGCATTCTAATTTTTTTTCCCTTCTTTTATCTCCTCTACAATAAAAACAATATTTTTTTCAATTATTTTTGGCATTTGTAGCTATTTTTTTCTCCTATTTCTTCCTTTATAACAAAAATAAAACTTTTAGGCTATTTTTGGCATTTTTAGCCTTTTATTTTTGTCTCTTTCCCCCTCTATATTTTTAATTGATTCATAATCTTTAAAAAATACACTATCATAATTGGCCAATACTTGCTTGATACATTGTTATCTAATAAGTTTAGATTATAAAAAAAATTAAGTGATTTTAACTAACTACAAAAATACAAAATAAAATAATATATTTGTATTAAAAAATAAAGCAAGAAAAACAAAGGAGATGTTATAAGCTAAATATTAAAAATAATTGAGTAATTTTAACTAAATATAAAAATAAGTGATACCATATTTTTATTTTTACTAAGCACATTATATATTTTTTATTTGGGAAAGAAGACTAAAAATTGTATTAATATTTTGCAATTAAAAATTGTATTTTATAATTAAAATTTATCAGACAATAACTCTTTAAGTAGATATTAGCTAATTAAGATAATGTAATCTTTATAGAATATAAATTAGTTAAAAATGTAAAGGAAAAAAAGAGATGTAAAAATGGGCTAAAAATATTCTTCATTAAAATTTTATGTACCGGTCACATTTCAAAAATTGAACAAAATTAGTATCTTTTTTAAAATATAAATATTATTAAAATATTAATTAATAATAAAGATAAAAAAAAAAATATATATCAGATACTACTATTTACCCATGTCTGAGCATTTAGTTGTAAGCTATAAGACACATGCATTACTGTACAGTGTACACACAGAGACACAAACTTAATTATTTACGAGTATTTAATTAAAAATTCATTTAAATTTTATTATTTACTTTAATATCAATTTTCTAAGTATATTATTATTATTATTATTATTTTTCAAAAAAAACTTAAAAAAGATTTACTGTATGCTGGTTCAAAGCACGGCCTTTAGTTAATTTGTTTAATTTTATGGTTATAATATTTAAAATTTTGAGTTTAATTTTTGGAAGAAAAAAAAAGCATATTTAAAATGTATAACCATAAAAATAATATCAAATTAATGCACCAAAATTTTCTTAGTTATGTCAAACTCATCCAATGCACCCAAGCTTCTTTAGTTATGTCAAATTGATCAAATGCACTTATCAAATGATCAAATTTAAATTTTTAATGATTTTTGTAGTTATTATTGTCTAATTTTAAAAATAATCTATGAAATTGATAACTTAATAACAATTAAATTTTTTTTTTAAATAAAATAAAAAAATTGATCATTTATCATTATATTATCACTGTTTTAAAACAAAATAAATATATTTCTAAAAAAAATAACAAAAGACAAGTTTCACATATTTTTTTTATTAAAAAAGATGCAGCCTGTTATTTTACATTAGATGGTATTTAATTGAACTCGTTTAAATTAAAATACGGTCATTTAATCATACTCAATAATTAACTTCATTTAAATAGATTAAATTTAATATTATTAATATTATTTTTATTATTATATATTTTATGAACGTTATTTTTTTATAATTTTTCTTAATTTTTTTCACCTATTGTTTAAATTTTCACAAAAGTTTGCTAAAGTTACGAAATTGTCAATTTTTATATTTTATATTCATTATGTATAAGTAATAAATGTTTTCCTCTGCTACTTATCTTATCGTATCATTGCTATACAGTCTATGCATTTATTTCGATTTATTTTCCTTTTCTTTTGAGAAAAGCCTTGGACTTAGTCAAACTAAACACACTCCTTAATTTTCATTAGTCAATTATATTTTTTTTTGTTCAACTTAGTCCCCATTATATTAGACTATTTAAGATTAACATTAATGTTTGTCTTAAAATAATAATCTAATCAGTTACGTGTTCAGACAGTTGCATTATTTTATGAAACAATGAGTAGAATTAAACATTAGATGATTAATAATTTGCTATGAGTATCCCACTTTTCAAAGAGCAATACTATATATTATAATTATAATTGATATGTTAATTTTTTATTAAATATAATTATTTAAATTCAGTTATAATTATCAATATGCCTATCATTTGAAATTTTTTTTAAATTTAAAATATATAGAATTACATGTACTAATTTCAGGGGAAAAAATTATAGGTCTATGATTAATTATAAACTTTCGTTTAACAAATCTAATTGATATCATAAACTAAGAGTCAAAACAATCTTTGTTTTCAATTATAAATAAATAAACAATCTTTGTTTTCATTTATAAATAAATAAACAATCTTTGTTTTAACTCATTTCATGTTATAAAGTTTCTATTCAACTTCTACATAATCACTCCACAATGTACCACGTTCTATGTATTTTAACATTTAAAATAAAATCAACAAACTATTTGTATCATGTACCAAAATTTTTTAGAAAAATGTATTATCTTTCATTCTTTTAAAATAATTCAGTTGCATATTACAATATAAATAATTTGAGTATAAAAATAAGTATAATTTTATATATTTTTAATATTTATTTGAAAATAATGTGTATTTTTTTCTTCATATAACACACTCACACACATTTGCAATAGATAGGGTTCAAAGTCACATCTTCAACGTGCCAACTAAGAATAAATATTATTACACCACAAGGCATAATTTGATTATTTTAATACAACCATTTTTCACATATATTTTGCTATATTGTGTTATGATTTCATCTAATATGACTTGGAAAGTAGAATATAGTGTAAAAGGATGGTAATAATATAGGTTGGGTTGAATAGAAAAAAATTAAAATTAATTCGAATATTTTGAGTTTAAAAACACATAGGTTAAAATTGGTCAATAAATACTTCAAATCAAGCCAAGTCAAATAAAAAATATTCAAGTTGGATTGAGTTGATAGTTCGGTCCAAAATTTCAAAATTTAAAAAAAAATTATTGTTGGAAATAGTGTTGAATTTAAAAAAAAAAAATGAAGAGAAAAAAGTACCATAAGTTACTCTCTCAAAGAGATAAAAAGGTTTATCTCACATTGTTATTTTACATCTATTTGAAGGTGTTTATATAAAAAAGAATTTACTATTAGAATTGGACCCCAAGGGACACCCACTTTTATGGCAGGGGAGAAGACCTAGGCAATTATGGGTCCACCCACACTTATGCGCCACCACAGCCGTCCGTCCAACCGACCTGCGGCGCCGAGCGCGAGTGCATGTGTGTGAGGTGAGGTGGCACTTTATTTTTAAAATTTTTTTATTATTAAAATTATTTTTGCCAACAATCAAAAATTTTGTTCCGTTATTTTTTTTACCATTTCGTTTCGTTCTAATCAGAACGAGTCTTATGAAACTCTACTGACCGTTTCTTTGTAACATTCTCCATAACCGTTTCTTTATGACCGTTCCTGTGAACGTTGTACGTTCTAATCCATCCTTTCATTTTTAGTGACAGATAGCTGAAAATTTCAGCTATAAATAAAGGGCCACAGCTCTCAGTTTTTTATATCTCAGAAACATTCTTCTCCTTCACTGCTATTTACTTTCTCTGTTCTCTTTTAGTTCTTCGTTCTTTGTAGAAACACAAAAAACCCAGAAAATAATATTCTAAATACAAATTCTCAGAAACACAAACCCAAACAAATTATACAGAAAATATTTTTCACTTTAGATTCCGAGCAACATAAATATTTTAGAGGTGTAGCATTCCGGACTTCATCAGTACAGTGAAACTCCAAGAAAGAAAAAGATTTTGGGCTGTTTTATCTAGGGACGTTGAGGTTGTATTTGCTTGCACAATTTTGGGCAGAGTTGCGAAACGTTTTAAAGAAAGCGACCTAGTCTACAACTCAACCCAAGCAGTAAATTTCAGTATTTCGGTAACTGCGTTTCTAACTATTTTTACATATCTGCTGTAACATTTATTTTTTAATTTTAAATTTGATTTCTATCCAAAAAAAACTTATAACTCATGGAAACATAAGCTTCAAGGGAGTTGTTAAAGAGATTATGAAAACATATGAAATGAAGACTTTTTTATAGAGATAAATTAAACGATGTGAGACTAAAAAAAATTTAATTTTTGCTTACGTATTACATAACTTATAAATATATTCTTATAGTTTAAGATAACAAGATTAGCATTTAATAAAATAATATCAATGTAAATTATTTTATGCCTAACTTGAGTTCAAATCTCATAAGTAGTACAATTTTTAAAAAAGTTAATTAATAAATATTCGGGTTGGTCGAATTACAACCAATGTAACAAAAATATATTTTGAACCCAACTTAATTTAGATGGATTGAGTTAGTTTGAATTCTAGAATGATATTAGAGCATTAAAAATTTGTTTACAGTGTTGTTGGCTTTTTCAAGAAAATAAATATCATTTTTTTTAATGTATTCATCCATCCATTTTTGTTTTGCTTCAGAAAGTCTATTTGCCATTTTCTTGCCAAAATTTCAACAATTCATCAACTTGGTTTTATCACCATTTCTACCAACTTGATGATTCAAGAACCACCACCATATTGGAAGATTCAATTTATGCTACTCTGTTCTTGGGATTTGCAAGAACACTTCTTTTCTATTATTGTTAGTAAGCCAACATAAGTTTGGTCTTGCCAAAAATTTTCTTTTCTCTGGTTGAACTCTAAAAATTTGTCTAAAATGGGAAGAAAAAAATAAATAAGGAAACCATTACTTGTTGAACCAATTTCTTTGGTTCTCAAAATCTCACCCAACTTGGTTTCTTGGTTTCATGGATTTAGCACTAGTTGTTGTTGGAATTATTAAATATGAATTTGAATAAAAAAGGAGAAAAGAGAAAAAGTGCAAAAACTAAAAAAACTCTAAGTCCCACATTGCCTTTTTACTTCTCCTTAGAAGCATATATATAGAAAAGAATATGCTAGTGGGATTGGGCTCCAAGGGGCACCCAATTTTGTGGAAGGGGGGAGGACCTAGGCAATTATGAGTCCACCACACACGCGCGCGCTGCCCGCCACCATCTGTCCGACCGGCTGGCCGACTGCGCCGAGCCGAGTGCGTGGTGAGTGAGGTGAGGTGAGGTGAGGTGGCATTTTACGTAATTGTTTCAACAATTTTAAGACGAATTTTATCTGCCATGTCTACTGAATTTTTAGCTGCTGACCTTAACAAACCTTTTCGTTTTGAGGGGCTACATTTTAAAATATGGAGACAAAAAATGTTGTTTTTCTTAACAATGAAAAAAGTAGCCTCTGTTCTTATTTCTGAAAAATCAACACTGCCAAATCCTCCTACTGAAGATACTACTAAGGATTTAAACACCTGGTTGAAAAATGATTTTCTCTGCAAAAACTTTATTCTTAATGGTTTAGCTGATGATTTGTATGATTACTATAACTCTGATAAGACAGCTAAAGAAACTTGGGATGCACTTCAAAAGAAGTATGATACTGAGGAAGTTGGAACCAAGAAGTATGCTGTCAGTAGATATCTGAAGTACCAGATGACTGATGAGAAATCTGTGGAAGCTCAATCTCATGAACTGCAAAAGATAGCACATGAAATAACTTCTGAAGGTATGGCTTTAGATGAACAATTTCAAGTAGCTGTTATTATTGATAAATTACCCCCTGCATGGAAAGACTTTAAGAATATTCTGAGACATAAAACTAAAAAATTCTCCCTAGAAAGTCTAATAACCCGTTTAAGAATATAAGAAGAAGCCCGAAAACAAGACCAAAAAGATGAAGTACTTGTTGTCTCAAACAACAGTGCAAATAAAAAATCCTCCTCTATAATTCTGAAACCAAAAGGAAGAAACATGAAATTTCAAAATCGTAATAATAACCAGAACCGTAACAACTCGAATAAAAATAGAAATCCTCCACGGAATGGACCTGGACCTGGAACTCAACCCCCCTTAGGAAATAACACATTTATGTGTTATAGTTGTAACAGGCCTGGCCATTTGGCCAGGAACTGCCGGAACAGGAATCGTCCTGCCCCGCAGACGAACCTTACCGAAGATCAGCTTATAACTATGATATCTGAAATCAACTTTGTTGGTGGATCTGAGGGGTGGTGGGTGGACACTGGTGCTTCTCGCCAGGTTTGCTATGATCGTGACATGTTCAAGTCCTATTTCGTGTCTGAGGATAAAAAAGTGCTGCTGGGCGACTCTCACTCCACTAAAGTTGCTGGTACTGGTGAGGTGGAATTAAAGTTTACCTCTGAAAAGACTGTCATCTTGAAGGATGGCCTGCATACTCCATAGATGAGAAAGAACTTAGTCTCAGGCTATCTTCTCAACAAGGCGGGGTTTACTCAAACTATAGGGGCTAATTTGTATACAATTACTAAGAATAATATTTTTGTTGGGAAAGGGTACGCCACTGATGGCATGTTTAAATTAAATGTTGAAATTAATAAAGTATCTTCTTCTGCTTATATGTTGTGTTCTTTTAATGTTTGGCATGCTAGACTTTATCATGTTAATAAACGCATAATAAAGAACATGAGTAACTTAGAACTAATTCCTAAATTATCAATGAATGATTTTGAAAAATGCGATTTTTACAGTCAAACTAAAATAATCAAAACTTCACATAAATCAATAATTAGAGAATCAGAACCATTAGATTTAATACACTCTAATATATGTGAACTAGATGGTACTCTAACAAGAAATGAAAAACGCTATTTTATAACTTTTATAGATGACTGTTCAGATTATACTTATGTATATCTAATGAAAAATAAAAGTGAAGCATTTGACATGTTTAAAATATTTATGACTGAAATTCAAAATCAACTTAACAGAAAAATAAAAAGATTTCGAAGTGATAGAGGCACTGAATATGATTCCAATATTTTCAATGATTTTTATAAAACCCATGGAATCATACATGAAAAAACTGCACCTTATTCTCCTGAAATGAATGGCAAAGCTGAAAGAAAAAATAGAACTTCTACTGAATCAGTTGTTGCAATTTTATTAAACTCTGGTGCTGCTTCCCATTGGTGGGGAGAAATTTTACTAACTGTTTGCTATGTGCTAAACAAAGTGCCTAAATCTACTAGTCAAACTTCACCTTATGAAATTTTGAAAAATAAGAAACCTAACTTAACTTATTTAAGAACTTGGGGCTGTTTAGCCTATGTTAGGATCTCTGATCCAAAAAGAAATAAACTTGCTAGTAGAGCATATGAATGTGTATTCATAGGATATGCAATGAATAGTAAAGCTTATATATTCTATGACTTAAATGATCATGTAGTTATAGAATCAAATGATGCAGACTTCTATGAACATAGGTTTCCCTTTAAACTAAAGAATAGTGGGGGCTCGTCTTCTAATAGTTTACCCATAGCTAAATCTAGTGAACAAAATGAGGAATTAGAAACTGAACCTAGGAGAAGTAAACGAGCTCGAACCTCTAAGGATTATGGGTCTGACTTCTATGCTTATACCTTAGAGGAAGATCCCCAAACCATTCAAGAAGCCTTATCTTCTTTAGATGCCAACTTGTGGGAAGAAGCCATAAATGATGAAATGGACTCTCTTGAGTCTAATAGAACTTGGCATTTAGTTGACTTACCTCCTGGTTGCAAGACTATAGGATGTAAATGGATACTAAAGAAGAAATTAAAACCCGACGGTACTATTGAAAAGTACAAGGCTTGCCTCGTAGCCAAAGGGTATAGGCAAAGGGAAAATGTGGACTTCTTTGACACATATTCACTTGTCACAAGAATAACTTCCATACGTGTGCTTTTCTCCCTAGCTGCTATCCATGATTTAGTGGTGCACCAAATGGATGTCAAAACTGCCTTCTTAAATGGTGAATTAGAAGAAGAGATTTATATGGACCAACCTGAGGGCTTTGTTATCTCAGGTCAAGAAAACAAAGTATGTAAACTAGATAAATCTCTTTATGATCTAAAACAAGCACCTAAACAATGGCATGAAAAATTTGATAATCTAGTTATCTCACATGGATTCAAATTGAATGAAAGTGACAAATGCATTTATCATAAAACAGAAAATAACATTTGCACTATTATATGTTTATATGTGGATGACTTGCTAATTTTTGGGTCAAATATTCATGTTGTAAATAATGTGAAAAACTTGCTGTGTGCTAATTTTGACATGAAAGACCTAGGTGAAGCGAGTGTAATCCTAGGTATAACGATCACTAGGTCTGAAGAGGGACTTTCTTTAGATCAATTTCATTATATTGAGAAGATCTTAAAGAAATATAATTACTTTAACTGCAAACCTGCATATACCCCTTATGATCCTAGTGTAAAGTTGTTCAAGAACACCGGAGACGGTGTTAGACAAACTGAGTATGCGAGCATCATTGGTAGCTTACGTTACGCTACTGATTGCACTAGGCCTGACATAGCTTATGTTGTGGGACTACTATGTAGGTTTACCAGTAGACCTAGTATAGAGCATTGGAATGCAATTGAAAAGGCCATGAGGTACCTTAAGAGAACAATGAACTTTGGATTACACTATAAAAAGTTTCCCACTGTTTTAGAAGGATACAGCGATGTTGATTGGAACACTCCAAAGCAACTAGCGACTATATATTTAGCATTGCTGGTGGAGCTGTTTCTTGGAAGTCTAAGAAATAGACAATTTTGGCTCAATCTATGATGGAGTCTGAAATGATAGCACTAGCTACTGCTAGTGAAGAAGCAGGCTGGTTAAGAAGTCTGTTAGCTGAGATCCCTTTATGGGAAAGATCGATACCAGCTGTCCTAATCCACTGTGATAGTACGACGGCTATTGCAAAGATTCAGAACCTTATTATAACGGCAAGAGACGACAGATACATCGTAAGCAGAATACTGTTAGAGAATTTCTCTCTACAGGAGCTGTAAGAGTGATCATGTATGTACTGATGACAATTTGGCTGATCCTTTGACGAAAGGATTAGCAAGAGAGAAGGTTTTTAAAACCTCGAAAGGAATGAGACTAATGCCCTTAGAATGAAGAGTCACTCGTGATGGTAACCCGACTTATAGACTGAAGATCCCAAGAAATAAGTTTAATGGGTAATAACAGGTCATGAAGTGATATGAAATGAATCATGCTATCATGGGTCCCATCCTATATTGTTAGAAGCATGAAGTCCTGAAGCGACAGAAGGATGAGTTAATTGTTAACTCTTAATGAGTTCTATACTCTATGTAGAGTGGAGTACATAGCTACAGGAGTACTCTTGATAGACTCACCTATGTGAATGTGGAAGTGTGGCCGCTTCCTATGAAATTTTGGGCAAAATTTACTAGAGTATTCACTATACTGGGATATACGTGCATGGCCGTAAAGCACGGGCTTTTTGAACTACACCTTGGAAAGGTTGTGTGTGTAATGTTGTTAGAGATAGAGTTCAAAACTACGAGTTACTCTAGTATATTCTAAAGCATCAATACTATGCAAAGGTTCAAGTCGATAGACACCTTCTGCTTATGCACAATCTTAAATCTTTGATTGATCTGCTGCTCGATGAAAAACTATTTTTATATAAAATTCAAGTGGGGGATTGTTGGAATTATTAAATATGAATTTGAATAAAAAAGGAGAAAAGAGAAAAAGTGCAAAAACTAAAAAAACTCGAAGTCCTACATTGCCTTTTTACTTCTCCTTAGAAGCATATATATAGAAAAGAATATGCTAGTGCGATTGGGCTCTAAGGGGCATCCAATTTTGTGGAAGGGGGGAGGACCTAGGCAATTATGGGTCCACCACACACGCGCGCTGTCGCTGTCGTCTGTCCGACCGGCCGGCTGCGCCGTGCCGAGCCGAGTGCGTGTGTGAGGTGAGGTGGCATTTTATTTTTTGATAAAAAATTATTTATTAAAATTAATTTTTTCAACAGTTCCGTTACTTTTTTAACATTCCGTTCCGTTGAGACCGAGTCTCACTGAATCCATTACCCCTCGTCGTGACCGTTCCGGACCGAGTCTTACGGAACGACCGTTTCTGAACGTTGCACATGTTCTCCACGATCGTTTTGGGTCCGTTATTTTCGTGACTTCCTCAACCTATAAATAGAGCCATCAGCTCTCATTCCAAATCACTCCAATCCCTCAGCTCTCAACTCTCCTCTCACTTTTCTCTCTCTCGCTCTAACTATTGAGCATCACAAAAATTCCAGAAAAGAAAAACCAGAAATACCATCCAGTATACATTAAATAATTTTTAGTTTTCTGAGTAACAAAATTATTTTATAGGGTGTAGCATTCCGGAGTTCATCAGTGCAGTATAACTCCGAGACAGAATCTTGCTGAGCTATTTTATCCTGGGGACGACGAGGCTGTGTTAGCTTGCACAATTTTGGGCAGAACCGTGAAACGTCTTAAAAAGAGTGACCTAGTCCGCGACTCAACCCAAGCAGTGTTATTTCAGTAATTTGGTAACCTCGTTCCTATCATCTTTTTACGTAATTGTTTCAACAGTTGTACTAGTTGTTGTTGATAGGTAGTGGTACAAATTAGGGCTTTCCAATGAAGCTATACAGAGCAAGGGGTTTTAGTTTGCATATTGGGATTTTCTCAAGTTATATATGATTGATTAGCGAGAAAATAGGGAAGGAATTTTCCCATTGATCTTGAGTTGTCAGATTTTTTCCAAATGAAAATCATTACTGAAAATACAGATTGAAAGAAACCTAGATGAATTTCTCACGATCCCAATTGAATTCTCCATCTATAGTTTTTTCCCTTTCTTGGAAACTTCTAAAGAGAAAGAAGATACTTCAATTAGTTTACAAGGTTGCCTGGTTGAGTCTTCTTTCGCAAACTTCTTAAGCTTCGGCTTCTTTGAAACATTGTCGTTTTCTTCACCTAACTCAAGTACCTCCTCTCTTAATCGCTTCGAGTTCGTATTGTTGTCATTCAAAGCGGCCTTGTTACTCAAGAATTCAAGGTTTTCAAGCTCCATGGACACGACTGGTTGGTCTCGCTATTTTCGTGGATCGACTCTTGCACAGGGCAAGTAAAATAGCGGCATAAATAGTTTCTATTTGTGTTGATTAGGGGTGACAATTTGTGCTATAGCTTGATTGACCGAATCGAACCTTAATCAAAAAACACAAATCGAATACGAATCGAATTAAATTTGGGCTTGTTTCGGCCCAGCTCGAATAACATGAAAAAAATTTGAGATGGGTCAGGGCTAGGTTAGGGCCAGCCCATTAGCACAAAATAAAATAAAATAAAATTTTAAATAAAAAATAAAAAAGACTATATTAAAATTAAAATAATCTTTCATTTTTTTCAGTACTTCTCTTTTATGATATATTAGTTATTTTTCTTCTCTTTTCTTTTGAAAATAAGCTGATAATGAATAAATAGTTATAAGTTATTCATTTTGTCACAATATTATGCTACATTCTTTGATGTTAATGCATTTAACGTTTAAATCTACCTAACTCTTTAAACAAAAAAAATAATATATATATTTAATTTAAGTTAGTATTATGAAGTTTCTATTTTTAAATCGATTAGATAGTAGTTTTTGAAGTAAAAAATTTTAATTTTTTTTTATCAACTTGTGTTATGCTATTATATTTTATACTTGTTCATTGTCTTGAGAATTATATATCATGTAATAGTCAAAGTTTTATTCTTGTGTATATAAAAAAAAGTTATATTCTCGTGTAACATTTTAATTTACTTTAACTGTTCATTTTTTAATAAGTATATTTATTTAATCTACTCATCTCTATTTATTTTATTTAATAGTTAGAAGAAATTTTATTTGGACTTAAGAACTCTTTATTTTAAATGTGAGTTTTCATAAGGGCATGATGACTTCTAACTTTTGTATGTGTGGGGTTTAATGCCTTTACTCATTACCTAATTAATTTAGTAATTGACTTTTTGCTTTAATAATTAATTAATTATATATATATATATATATATGTAATGTTGTTTGAGCTTTAATTATTAAACATATTTTTTTAATAAAAAAGTCATATTAACTAAAATATATATATAATTAACAATTCGAGCTAAATTGGGCCTGTTTGAGCCAGCCTTTTGTGTTTGGTTTGGATTTGAGCTCATCTTTGCTAGCTCGAATTAAATTCGAATTGAGTTAAGGTGGAATCAATTTCGGCTTAGCTAGTTTGAGCCAACTCGAACTAACCCAACTCACACGAATTAACAACCCTAGTGTTGATTCTTTGATAATGATCAAGGGTCTTAGTAATATTTTGTATAAAGATAGGTGTCATCTTTAGTTCTTCAGTGTTATTACACATTTCTACATATGTATCTCCAACATTATTAATGTCCAATGTTATTTTTGGATCTCTATCAATGAATTAAGTGTTGATATTTCAATATTTTTTAGACTCTTGAGGTTATTTTTTAAACTATTGCTTCTGTTTTTTTTTTTTTTTTTGTGAATGTTTCTTTGTCAATGTAGTTAACTAATGCATATTGTCTTTTACGGATGTTTTGTCACCAGTAGCACCAGTATCTGAACGATGTCAAGTTCAAATCCCTTTTGGTGTGTCAAGTGTATGCTTCATTTTTTAGACTCTTTGGTTTGGTTTTCAGAAAGGTATTTTTGTTTTTCCTGTGAGTGTTCTCTTGTCAATGTTAGTGGCATGCTTCGAATATAAACTATATTGTTGCATTTGATTTTTCAGGGAATTCATTAACGGTACATCTTTACAAATGTCTCTTGTTTTTCCATCCCATGTGCCAATCATTGTGGATTGGTTTTGGTATGAAATGAATTTTCGATATTGTATGTTCTTCAATTTTTTCTTATATTTTTAAACTAATATTTTTGTCAATATTATTAATTTGAATGAGACTATTAAATTATATAATATTATTATGTATTTTAATATAATGTAATATGTAAAATGTGTTAAATTTAGTTTATAAAATATTATATTGTATTAATTTTATTATAAATTTAATTTTATAATAATAAAATATAATTACTATTGAATTCGATACTATGTTTCAACTTTATTGAATTTAGTTTAATTTAAAGAATTTTTATGGGAAACGTGTTACCATTTAACTTGGAGTGTGAACGCTATTGTGTTATTTATGAGAAGAAAATGGACCGTCTAACATGTGATCACTCTAAAAGGAAAGAAGAAAACAAAAGAAAAAGTAGTAGTAGTAGGCATGGTTATGAGTCTTATGACAATGAGGCATGCGTACCACCATCACGGGTAGAAACTGACGGATGCGTTTGGAAGTTTGTAAACGATGTTAAGAAAAAATAAAATAAAAAATAATAAAAATAACATACTTTAAAATTTATAATAATAAAAATAATATTATTTATATTTAAATAATATATTTTTATACAATTTAAATCGTATATTTTTATAATTAAAAAATGTCATATATTTTTTTGAACGCTGTTTAAATTAAATTATAATAATTTAGATCTATTTAATCTTAAATTTTTAATGTTATTAATATATTAATTTTATTATTATAAATTTTAAAGATGTTATTTTTTATAATTTTTCAAAATAAAATCGATATTGTGCCACCACTCAGTCAAGTTAGTAAAGGAGTTTTTCCTACCAAAAAGTCATTTATTTGAGCCTTATGTAATATACAGTTTCTAATTTATCATAACTTCTTTTCAAAATAATGTATTTTAAGTGATAATTTTAGAAATTTTATGGTCATTATGATCGATCGAAAGCCTTATTTTAGGGTAAACTTTTTGTCTGATGTAAAAAGGCTTTTTACGTGTTTAAAAAGTTAATTTAATTACATAATATAATTATTTTTTTACATATAATTTTATTTTTAATTTTTATTAAAAAATATATATATATTATTTTTTTTATAATATAAAACAAAATAAAACATATGTTTTCATATAAAAATATATGTTATTTTTATTGTAAAAAAATAACATATATATATATATATATATAAATATTTTAGAAGAAAGCTAAAAATAAAACTATATAAATATATCAAAACCCGTTATTACATAGAGTTTTAATTTTAACTTTCATTTAGAAAAAAATATATGTTATTTTTCTTACAATATAAAACAACATATATATTTTAAAAAAATATATATATGTTGTAAGAAAAATAACATATTTTTTTTAGAAAGAAGTTAAAAATAAAATTATATAAATAAGTAATAAAAAAGATAATTATTTCAATAAAATATTTGTAGACTTGAAAAGAAGTTTACCCCTTATTTTATTATGAAATCAAAACTTGATGTTTTAAAGAAAATTTAAAAAAAAAAATTGATGTTTAATTAGAAAAAATAAAACTTGATATCTCAAATTTGAGAAAGAACTAGGGGCTTAAGAAACAATGTATAGGTGGTGTGGCTTTTATTTACTTTTTAATTATTTTGTAAAGTTGGAGATAACTAAACATAAGAATAAAAGAAAAAGATTGAAAATAACTAAGAAGCCTAAATGTAGGAGACATTTAATTTAGATTTTGATAGACTTTTTAAATAATTGTAAATTTATAGATTTTTAATAAAATTTAATAAAATTTTGTAGATTGTAGTAGATTTTATTTAAAATAAAAATTATTGAAAATCCTTTGAAATCTTTGTGGGTAGAGAGAATAAAGAGTGATTTTTTTTTTTTATGTATTATTTTAACTAAAAAATATATCAAAATTTTAAAATCTTTTAAATTCAATGTCTTTCTAATATGTCTAGATTTGTAAAAATTTCTATAAAATTTTAATAGAATATACTTAAATATATTAAATTTTTTTTTTAATATTTTCATAAAATCATCATTAAAAAATTTATAAACTTCTAAAAAAATTTATAAAATTTTAATTAAACACATCAAAATATTTATCAAGTATTTAAAAAAATTTAAAGAATAAACTTAAATTTTAAAACTCAATAAATTATTAAAAATTATAATTAAATACACTCATATTAGTGTAACTTGTCAGATTAGGTGTGTCGTACCAAGTGGGGGCAATTTGGGACTTGGACGAATACAGCTTGATGCCAAAGTAAATAAATTCACGTTGATTACATGTGTGGTGTACCGTTCTTGAAGATTATGTACCATGTTAATTATGGGAGAATAATTTCACTATTGTTGTTATATGCATTGCACCAGTGGAAATAGGTTAGAAACAAGAGTTACTAGTCGCTGTCAACTTTTAACATCGTGTTTTTTTTTTTTTTTTAATGTATAATATTTATAAAATTATAAATAAATTATATATATATAATATGTTTGTGTCTTTATTAAAACTTAATTTTTAAAATTTTATCATTTAAAAATATATTAAAAATTTAATAATTTAAAGAATATTTGTATTTAAATAAAATACATTTAATATTTTTTCTATAAAAATTAAATAATAGTTAAAAAATAAATAAAATAATATTTTGCTGTTTATATAATTTCTTTCTTGAATAGATTGATACATGAATTGATTTAAGGGAGATAAAAACATGAAAATTTTAAAAATATAGGTGAGAAAAAATTTGATTCGGTATTAATTCTTCCTATGTATATAATTGTAGTATTAGAAAAAAAAATTAATGTTAGTGAGTTATATTTTACTTCAATGAACCTTGTCTTTTCAATAAAAGAAAATGGGAAGAAAAACAAAACTAACATCCTTTAAAACTTTTAGTAACAAAACTAGCACCCTTTGTATTCAAATTTATATTTCACAATTAAAAAAATGACTAATATGTCATTTTTCTTTGAACATCCATATAATAAGAATTGAACGACGATAATTTAGACTCGTTTAATATTGAACGTTCAATATTATTGGAGTGTTAGTTTTGTTACTATAAGTTTTAGGAGTGCTATTTTCGATAATTTCTCAAGAAAATGTGTTATAAAAAATAAAAGAAAATGTGAATCCACTACATATAAACTATTTTTGATACATATCATTAATGATTGTAAATTTATGTCACATTTCAATTAATGTGATTAAATGATTTTTGTTTTCTTTCTTTCTAAGAATAATGTGATGAAATGATGCTATTCGCCATATGAGTATTGTTTTAATTACTAATTAAATAGATTTACGTTTATCAAGGTTGTCGTAAATTTGTGACATTAATTTTATTTAATTTATATTGTAGTTAATTCTTTATCTATGTAGCTACATTATTTTTACTGCTATGTATATAGTGGTATTAAATAAGTTAGAGTTTAATTCAATTTTGAACAAATTAGGTTGAGCAATATTTACTTTTTTAAAATAAAACTAATAAATTAAAAAATATTTAAAATTTTATTTATAAACAAAATTATTAATATAAATATTACATTTATATAAAACAAATATATATATATATATATATATATATATATATATATATATATATATATATATATATAGGCAGTATCTATTAGATGCAAAATTTCATAAAAGATATCATTATAATTATGAAATATATTATATTAATTGAACTTAAGGAGTATCTTATGAGTTAAATAAATTAGCTCATTTAAGTTTATGAGCTAAAATTTTTTACTTTTTTTAGTTTATAAATTTATTAAATTAACCTTAAATGAGCTAAGTATAACCAATAAATATATATATTTATGGGCTCATTTTGATGATAAATATATTTAACAAATGATGTTAATAAATCATCATGATCATAAGATTTTTTAAATCTATGATGTGGATGCTATCTAATTTTAAAATTTTAATATAATAAATAATTTTTAAAATCAAGGAGAAAATAAAGTGAACAAAAATATATATTTTTAATTAGATGAAATTAAATTAATGGTTAAAGATGATTTATTAAATAAATTTATATAAATATTTATACGATGAACGATCTTCAATAAAAATTATGATATTAATATTAAATTTTTGGTAAAAATAACATATAGGAATATTAAAGTACAATATGTAAATACATAATAACATCCCACAATACAAATTCAATAAAATAAGACACAACACAGTTACAAGTTATAAACCAAACTGCATGGAGCTCCATGCAATTGGTATTTATAAAAAGAAAAAGTTATTGTTATAAAGTGCAGTTGAAGAAGTAAATTATTTTAACAAGTATTTTTTATTTTCCCTTCCAAAAAGTAGTAGTATAAGAAGAAAAAAGAAGTGGTAAATGATAAAATGGTAATTGAATCTTACGGTAGTTAGTAGAAGAAGCAAAGAAATAATGCCCACGTGATAGATGAGATATCCAAATAAGTTCCCTTAACTGCCCTTACCTTGATAAGTTGGTAAAATGGAGTATTCCACATTTAAAATAAATAAGACCACCGTATTAATAAAAACAATATACAATAATAGTTTACAAGAAATATAAATTTTTTTATCTTTTGGTTAATTTTTTAGGATTAAAATGCCCTTAAATTTTATAAATTTTGATATTATATTAGAACTTTAGTCGATTAATAAGTTTTGAAAAAATAATTAATGAATATCCTCACAAAACTATTTCATGGGCCTTGAAAAACAAATAGGTGATCCAAATATAAATATAATATAATAAAAAAATTAAAATACAAAATATTAGGTTAAATATCTCACATATTAAAAAAAATATAATTTTAAATTAATAAAAGATAATATTATAGGAGTTAATTATTATAGATTTTGGCAGGAGCCAGATGGAAATCACAAGTGTCATGTGCCATTTTAAATGTATCATTTTGTGTATCGGTAATGGTTAGTAAATATGTATATAATAAATTTATATTTTATGTGATAAGGGATCTCATTTTTATTTACTTTTACTAACGTATTTATCACATATTTGTAATACATAAATCAATATATCGAAAATGGTATACAAAAATTAGACTTGTTCAAGCTTTAGTTATATGAGGTGGCATGCAAATTTATTTTATAAAAAGTTATCACGCAGGATATATTAGACTTCCCATGAAACATGTTTTGATATTTAAGCCATTGATCTGAAGGAGTTCTTTGGAGACTGGACCAAGTTTTACATGGACCACAACTTTTCTAGCGGGCATTACTCATTTTGGGCTTTTACCATAAGTTAAAGCCTTAAAGGTAACAAGTGACATAATGTTTATAGGCCAATTCTCCTAACATTTCACGTGAAATTCCTAGTATATATTTTTAGAGTATTTTTTATTTTTCCAATTATACCATTTGTGATATAAAAGTTTATTTTTTTATTCAAATATTTAATTTTAAAGATTTTTGAGTCAAAATTCATAATTTTTAAAAGTAATTTTTACCAAAATTTTAGTAATTTTATTTTCTTAACTATTTTATTATTTTGATATGAATTTCTTTTAATTTTTCTAATATAATGTCTAAAAATACTTTAAATTTTTCTAAAAAAATTTCTTTTATTTTCTAAATGTTTTAATTTTTCTTTTAAGGTTTCTATTTATTCTTGTGATAAAATTATATTGTTCATTTTTATTTCTATACATGCTAAAAATATTTTTGTAAAATCTTTCTTAAATTCTTTTTTTTTTTTTTTTTTTTTTTTTTTTTTTTCAGTATTTCGAACTAAATTAAATAATTCCTTTAAATTAAAAATTTGTGATTGTGTAAATTTTTTTATTAATTATGGTGTAACCACGTTAGTTCTTTGTTACAATTGTAAAGTACTTTGTAAATTATTAACTCTATTATTTCTTTAGATAATCCTTTGGTTATTTCTTTAATTATTAATATTAATTTTACTGTTTTTTTTTTTTAATATTTTAAATAATTTACCTTTTTATTTGAATCTAGTTGATTATATCTTATTTGAAGCATTTTGTTTAAAATATTTATTAAATTTGTTTACGTTTATGGCTTTGATACTAATTTTTATAACTGATTTTACATTTTAAGTTTCAGTTAGCTTATCTTTCAATTTATTCTTTAAATAAATAAAACTCAAAAATTAGATTATTAAATTCTTCTTCATTTAATTGTACAAATTTCTGTGTAAAATAATTTCTTAATATTTTTTTTACCGGATGGTTTATTAAGTATAATATACTAGAAATATAATCTGTATAATAATCTAAAAAGGCATCAAACCTTTTAAAATTTTCTAAACATGTCTCATAATCTTCATTATTAAAATATTTTTCTAGTAATTTCATATATTTTCCTTCAAACTATTCTATATTAGTTATAATTTTTTTTGTTGAATTTCAAGTTCATATTCTTCAAGTTCTTGGTCTATCCAATGACTCAATTCTTGATTTTTCTTATTTTATTCTATGTTTATTTTTATTAGTTCAAGGCTTGCTTTAAGATCTAAATATTCCTTATTTTGTCTTTTTTACTAAATCATTCCTTTTTTTTTTTAGAAAAATAATCAATTAATCATTGTAAATTTTTAATTATTTTAGATCTTCATATACTTTGTTCAAAGTTATCTTTTATAGATGTTTTAAAACAAACAACAACTTATTTAAGATAAATTATATCTTTTAGATTTTCTTGATTTTCAGAATACTTTTTACTTTTACTTTCAAATTTCCTTTTCATGTTATTATGTTTATTTTTCAATGATTATAATTTCATGCAGTATAAATAAGATTTCAAGGTATACTAGTCTCTGTTTGCAAACTAAATTGTTTTTGAATATGGGTCCATTGCGTACTTTCGCTTCCTAGCTATCTCCTTCTTGTTACAAAAAACTAAGCCTCACTTCAGATCCAAGCTTCTAGTCCTCTTGACCTTGCTGATCTTATGAGATCCGTACTTAACTTCCTAAGGTAAAAGTAATATTTTGGAAATTTAAGATGAATTTTTATTCATCAAACAAAAAGTTATACAAACTAAAGAACTAATAACTTTGAAATGATTTATAGCTCTTACTTATTTATAGATACATAGTTAAAGCATGAAAATAGAAAAATTGATAGATGTTAGGATTTTTTGTAGTGAATCTCTTATCTCTAGAGAGTTTCCTTTTATATACATAAGAGTTTCCTGTTTAAAATGGTGAGATTATACTATTTCTAACTTTCCTGTTTAGCTTTTTAACGCCTACATTATTGACACTTTTAGCGCCAACTATTGAAGTGGTCCTATATGGTTTACTCTGCCGACATATAACTGTGTGATAAGCTTATGTCCATGCAGGCTTCCTTACCTTTGATGCAATAGATGCATTTGTGGTCCTCTGATTGTTGCTTGGAATAATGAAAAAAATACCTTTTTGGTTTCTTCACTTACTTCAATCTCATTGCAATTGAAGTTAGCTTCATAAGAAATTACTTATTTACCGTCTTCCTTGATGGTAACTATATTACTTTGAGAAGTAATAATAGTTTTACTTGTACTGTAATTGATCTTAATTTCTGAAGAGTTATTAATTCTTCTTATTTCATGATAAATTTGACTTAATATTTGTCATCTTTCTATACATAATTCCTTAAGGTTAAATTCCTTTTCTGGTAAAGATTTCGGTAGAGTAACTTCTCTTTTATTATTTGTTATACCAAGTTTAATGAAATGATAAGGACTTACTGGTATTTCTTGGTTTCAATCCATTAATGAACTGAAACATCTTAAATAAATAGGCCTATATGTAACCATGTTGATAGATTTTTTGAAGTTTTCAAGAAAATATATTAATTCCTTTAATTTATTTCTTGAATATATATTTTCTATTAATCTAGCATGAAATGTCTTATAGACAAATACTGGATCAACTCCTTCTAAGATGTTGAATTTGTTACCTAATGAAAAATCTTTTTCTGTAGTATAAAATTTCATATCATCTAGATACTCCTCAATAGTTTTTCTGGCTAGATTATATAGGCTTAATCATTGCTATTTTGTTAAATTTTTATATCTTTCATTTTCTTCTTCACAAGAATTTTTGTTGCTTCTGTAAAAATTACTGATTTTTAGATTTTTTCAAGGTTTCTTAATCTACTAGTTCCTACTATTGGTTGTTGTACTATCTGTAAATAATTTTTTGATATTTCTGTTGGTGATAGTAGTTTTGAAACTTTACAATTAGTATAACTTCATTCTACTTATATCCTATTGGCAAAGGATCTATGGATGATTCCACTAAATCCTATTATTGTTCTGTTTGCCTCTAGCCAATTTCTTTATTACTTATATCATAATATATTATATCTTTTCTTGGAAATAATTTTCTTATTTTGGAAAATGATTCTTCTTTAAATCCATCTCCTTCTTTAAGATTTAGTTTTAATTTTTGTATTTCTTCAAATTTCTTTTTGCTAAATATTATTTCTTGTAAAAAAAATCTAATTTTTTTTTGTATTTCTATCTCCATTATTTCTTAATTTTCTATTATTTCTGACATTTTTAAGGAATATAGATTTTTATCTTGTTTGTAAGTTATTACATATTTTTATTTTTTTGTACGATGTTACAAATTTTTCTATTTTATAAGGTATTACTAATTTTTATTGTTATGTATAGATTATATAAATTTAAAGATATGAATTTAATAATAGGCAGTGGATGTTAATAGCAGTGCCTTTGTCTATAACTTCCATTGATTATTTGGTTTATTGTGCTGGACAAAAAAAAAATCATAGATGTATCAAACGCCATGCAGCTCATTTTAGTATATAGAAGATTTGAAATAAGTCTCATCTGTAGGTACGTAAGTAGTATAATTATTAAAAAAATATTTATTGCACTGATAACTTAATGGCACTAAAATAATGTGAAATTGTATAATATCATTCAAAAATAAAATTATTAATTCTCTTTAAAACTCAATAAATTTAAGCGTAAAGTACTATTTTTTTTAAGAAAGGAATTTCTCAAGCTTTGCGTTTTTATTGAAATAAAAACTCAAAGCTAGTGAAATAAAGAGAAACTAAATGTGAAATTTAGAGTACTAATTATATATAATTTAGTATTTGATATATACAATAATTTTCCTGATATTCCAATTTATTAGGTATAAATTAAACCAAATATATGTGACATTATTTGATGGGTCCACTTCAGCATAAAAAAAGTCAAATAATACAATTAGTGCACAATAAAATAAATCTTCAATAAATAGGACATATTAATGGTAGGATATTTATATTATCAAATAATAATATAAATATTAATTAATAACGTTTATTTACTAAAATGCATCTATTTATTTTCTTATAAATAGGACATCACAACTAAAAAATATATACATATAAGCTCATACCTTAACTCTCAAATTCTTTTATAAACTTAAAGTTATTGTTCATATTTAATTTAAGTATCGAAAAGGATACGACACCTTACAGTGTAGTACTTCTTGACGTAGTTTGCTAGTAATGTATAGATCTATATACTTGACGTAATTTGCTAATGACGTATAGGTCTATATGGAGAGAAATGTACGCTCGACTGATTCAACATAATTAAAAGAAATAATAACATTACATATTGTGTGCATATGTGACGTCTAATAGGACGTTTCTCATTATTAGTCAAACAGAAGAAGCAAGAATAAACCATGTACACAACTTATACATCTAAGATTCAAATCACAACCCTTACATTTGGATACAAGTGCTGGTTTGAATTGAAAACGTGTAATTGTACTCACCAGTCATCCCAAGCTAGAATGAAAACTTCAATTATTTTCTTTTATCTATTAGGTCACTATACTAAGGCAGAAGCCACTTAAAATCTGATCATTCAGATTTCGTATTCACTAAATTTAAACAAACCAACCCACCAAGCAAACTTAGACTGCATTTATATCACCAATAGGGATAAGCCATCTAATCTCTACTCAAAGACGGGTTCTCAACAGATGTGACAGACTTTAATAAGTTATTTGCAAAGTCGAAGATTTAAAATCAAGCAAAAATATCATCAATGGGTTTGGCATTTTGCAAGTCTTGTTCATGTTTCTCTTTGGCTAGCTTCTTGAGCTTAGCAAGCTTAAGATCTTTGCTCATTTTCCTACCATACATCTCAGAAAATGTGATGGGTTCCTCTAACACGGACTTGTCTTCCTCTTTGATCTTCAGTGGATACACAATTGCCTCTGGTGCTGGGTTCTGAAATGTGGCTATTGATAATCTGCTATAGTTTGAGTTCACAACTGCTTGGTGGTCTGCATTTTTGAACCTCCCATTGCTCAAATACTGTTCATATTCTCACAATAGTTAAATTAATTAGTCATTTGTAAGTTGTAACAAAAGAAAAATCCGAGATTTTGGATCTTCTACGTCAATAGAAGATATTATGTTGTTCACTTTGGACATTGGCCTGCATGGTTTTGTTATTGGGTTTTCACCAAAAGGCCTCATGTTATTTATATTGAAACTCACTCATACTTTGGAGTTATGAATGAGTATCATTTTTCAAGCAAGTCCAAGCTCAAGAAATTTCATGGTTGGTGATTGTCACATAATATATCTAATTTTACTAAATTATCCTCAACTTATCATACACTCATTCAGCATAAGAAGCACGATTAGATAATATGTAAATAGAAGTTAAAAGATTGATGAACAAGTTTATATTTTACTTACATGACCATGATCTCCAAGATTGACAACAAAAGCACCTTCAATAGGTTGAACAGTGATCCAAGTTTTACCATCATCTCTAGTAGCCTGAAGTCCACCAACTTGATCTTGAAGAAGAAGCGTAATAGTGCCTGGATCTGTATGTCGTTTAAGACCAAGAGTAAGATCGGGTTGAGGGCACTTTGGGTAATAGTTCACTACCACTTTTTGGTCCATATCAACACAAGCTTTTGTTAAAGCTTCTTTTTCTAGTCCCATAGCTTCTGACAAAACCTCTAAAAGCTTGCATGCAAGTCCCATTAGCTTCTCACTGTATTGCTTTGTTATCTCTCTCCATCCCTCTGGCTTTTCAGGCCATCTTGAATAGTCTCTGTTTCTAATTGGGTATGAGAAATACGTCACAATCTCACGCCAATCTTGTACAGCTTCACCCTATACAAACAAACTTGTTAATCAACCCATTTTTTTCACATATACTGAGAATCTTTTTTGTTAACAAGATTTGAGTATATATGTTTGCTTGAATTAATTATAAAAGAAGTTCATGGACTCTATTAGATATTAATAAAAGCACTTTTGAACCAAACATAAAAAGTAATATAAGTACTTAAGTATTTGAAATTAAGTACATTGTGTGAAAAGCACTTGTGATAGAAACTAGTTTTAATGAAAGCACAAACATGTAACTAGTTTGAACATGCTTTTTTTTTTTTTTTCCTTACTTTCAAAAGAATGTGCTTCTGAATCCTGAAAATTCAGAGAAATAAGAAATGCTACACACATACAATTTTGAACACAAATTTGCACTCAAACAGTATTACACTTAGCAATCCTCTCTGGAAAATTATTCACATTTGGTTAAAAACACTCAATTTGTTTTCTTTTCTAACATACTCTCTATAAAAGCACTTCTAGCAAATTTTGAGCCAAACAAGAAAAATTATCATAAATACTTTAAAACTCAGAAACCATATTTTTAGTACATTGCCGATGGAAGCATAAATAATTTATTCTTACCTTAACCGAAAGAGTGATTATATATGGATTAAGTGATTCGTTGGTTATTAATTTGATGTGAAATTAGAATGTGAAAGGAAGAAGTGAGAAAATGCATTTAAAAATAAGTAACTTCATAGTTTTGAAAGCAATTATGATATAAAAGAAGAAAAAAATCATGATTGAGAAGCGTTTATACGGGTAGTAGTTTTGAATCAAAGAAATTGAAAATAAAAAGGATATTAAAAAAAAATAAGATTACTTGTAAATGGCTAGAGACAATGAAGCCACCCTTTTTACCACCAGACATATCAAAGCGAAGCTTTTCTTCAGGAGGCAAAGCGAAGAACTCACGAGCGAGACTCGTCATCTCAGAAATGAGTTTCAAATCGACCCCATGATCAATAACTTGAAAAATGCCCCAATCTTCACAAGCTTCAACAATTTTCTTACAAATCTCAGCTCGTTTTCCATCAACATCTTCAATTCCAGATAGGGATATAACAGGAATTTCAGTGCTAAATTGATTGTAGGCAACTTTGGGGCGTTCGTCTTCGTCACGAACGAATTTGGATTGAAGAGTTTTCTCTCCAGCAATGGCTGTGAGTGTTGTTGATGGAGTGGCCATTTGGTAATTTTAAAAAGTTGGTTTAATTTTGTGGGGCTGGTTGATGGAGGGAATTGAAGAGTTGTGAGGGTTTAAATAATGTAGCGTTTTTTTTAAGGGTGTTTGGTGAGAAGAAGAGGCAACTCCTCCAACTACCTCTTTTGCTCGTGCTTTGCTTCTCAACTATCTCAAAGCTTGTGACTAATTATCGATAATATTTATTATTAAATTATATTTTGATGTAATTTTGATTTATAATTAAAAATAAAAGTAAATTTTATCTCAAACTAAAGTGAACCACCAATATTCTTAGATTGATATTCTTCATCATATTTTTAATAATAAATAATTACATAATTATTTTATTATTTTATATTTAATTAATAATTAATATATTACTTAATTTTCCTATACACTGCTCTTAATTTTATGAATAGGCTTTCACTACCAACTACCCCTACGTTTTTGTGGTCTTCTAGATTCTAGAATTTCATCTTCATAAGAAACGGATGACGTGTATAGTTTCTGAATCACATAGTTTCATTGTTTTTTATTTGAATAATTTTATATGTATCATGTATTAAAAGAAATATAAATTATTAATTAAATCATAGGAATGGATGGTTTAAGTCCGTTATTTAAAAAAAAAATTATTTTATACTTATTTTTATTAGGTAAGATAGTATAAATTTATCATCTTTATAAAAAAAAAATACACAAATTTATTTTGTAAAAATAATGTTATCTTACTTTTTTTTTTTTCTTTTTTTCAAAAAATGAATTTTACAATTTTATATTTTTATAAAAGTATCAAATTTGTGCTTATCTATCTAATAAATATAAATCTAAAATATATTTTTATTAAAAATATCGAACTTGAACTACTATTTATTTATTTATTTTCCTTAATCACTACATTATTTAGCAATTAGTAGCGGCTAAGTTAGAGACATATTAGGTGGCTATATATATTATTTTTGTAAAAAATTTAGATTGTGTGAAAAATATTTAACAATAAAATTAAAAGTAGTAAACATAATTTGTGGTATGATAATTTTACCATAAAATATGCTATATTAATATTATAACGATAATGCAAGTATAATAAAATGCAACTAATGAATCTATTATGAAAGCTTACTTACAAAATTATAGCACTTAGTGGAACAAATTAATTTTAATCATTTTTTTTTATAAAAATGAAAAAGTGTTACATATAGAAATAATATTAATAAAAGTGTTAAATATAGAAATAATATCAACAACTATTTATTATTAATAAAGAACGTGTAATATATTGTATTTAAAAAGATTATACTTTAACAATGTCTATGCCATCAATTATAAAATGCTAGGGATTTAAGCAAAGTAAACAAGAATATAATAGTTCGTTAAAGAAATTAAAAAAAAAAATAACAAACATAACATCATTTAAAATTAGTAATAATAAAAATAACAAAATTAGTGTGTTCAAATCATATATTTTTACAATTAAAAAATGATTGTTACATTATATTCAAATTAAACTGCAGTAATTTAGACCTATTTAATATTGAACGTTGTTTAATTGAACATTGTTCAATATTATTGAGTTGTTATTTTTATTATTATAATTTTTAAGGGTATTATTTTTGATAATTTTTTAAAAAATTTCTAAAATAATGTTAATTAATATTCTCGTCACAAGTTCACAACATTATTAAAAAGACATTAATTAAATGGTATCGTTTGTGATTCTAAAATGTAATTTAATATGGAATTAGAAAAGAAAAAAAAAAAGAGTTTTATATATCTGTCATAATCCCAATTTTAGTTGGGTATTGTCGTATTGATATTACCATATTTTAAATTGTTGTTATGGATATAACTTTTAATTAATAATAATATTAAAATATAATTAATTATAAAATTAAAATAAATAATTTATATACTTTTATCATAACAATAACAAAAATATTTATTATAATATTATTACCCTTTTAGATTAAGAGTCCCAGTCATAAATAACAATATATACATAATTTATTTGGTTTTAAAATGATTTAATTTTAAACATGTGTTAAAATTATACATTTTTTTTTTTTAACTTTTGGATTTTGGATCTACGAGTAGATTTGTAGTACATAATACATTTTTGTACATTTTGGCAAAGTTAATGAACTATTATTATCTTTCATCTTAATTTATAAATTGTAAGAAAGTTAAATATATATATTTACTATTTAATTATGCACAATATGATATTATAAAGCTTTAAATCTTAGTTTATTGGTATTACTTATTAATAGGAGTGAGCCTACATTATATAAGTTGATTAATGAATTATTTTATAAGCTTATCTTATATTTACGATTAGTGGCTTGGTAAAATTGTTTGCTTTACTTATGATTTTATGTGTTTTGCTATAGAGCTTTGGTGCTCTTTGTATAGCACATTTTTTTGGTGATTTATTAATAAACTTGGTATTTCGTGGGTCGTCCAAAAAAAAAAAATATGGTTTTAAAAAACTTAAAATTTTAATCGATCTAGAATTTAAAAAAATTTAAGTCAACTTATATAGTTAATTTTAAAGCAATTGATTTGACAATTTTAAATATATAATCATAATATTATATAAAAAAGAACTTTTCTAATTAAAAAAAATATATTATAAAATGTTTTGGAAAAAGAAAAATAATGTAAATAAATATATTTATTGACTTAAAAAAACGTGAAAAACGTTTGGAAAATCTTTTTGTTTAATAAAAATATATACATTAATTTCTATTTTATGATGGTACATTAATCCTCCAAATCTTTAAAATGTACCCATGAATTCAATTTTTTTTAAAAAGAACATCCCACGTAGTAAAGTAAGAGGTGACATTTTGCTTAAAAAAGAGAAGAAAAAAATCTTAGATCATCTTAAACCCAAAAATTTATTTTAGTATAATTTTTGAATTATTTTAGTGCAAAAATTATACTATTTTTTTTTCATCTTTAACTCATTATATTAAATATCACACTAAAAATATAATCTTTTACAAAAAAAAAATATCTTTTTTATTTTTCTTTTACTAATTAATTTCTAACAAATATCATATCGAACCAATTAATTAAATATATTAATATTATTAAATTAAGTACAATATTTAAAAATCATATTTATAATAAAAAGGAATAAAAAATTCATTAAATAAAATATTATATTTATTATGTGAATTAAAACATTACGTTGTTGAAAAATAAACATTATATTTAATTGAAAAAATATGACAATTAAAAGTGTACAACAACATTATTTTTTTTTGAAATAATTTAAACAAATTTTAGTCAAAAATATATAATTATAGTAAAATAAAAGTCTCTTTGCTTGTATTAAATGAACATTTTAATTACTTTATTTTAATAATGAATACATATATCACTTTTGCTATAAAAGTGAGACACTAAAGTCACTTTTTGAACATTAAAATGTCATTTTATTTATAATTTTTTTGGAAAATATAATTAAGTGAATTTAATAAAAGCAAAATTATTATTTTATTTTAACCGTATAACATATATATTTTTTTATTTTATTGGGTCAACTATTTTCTTTTAAGTTTTATATTTTATAAAAATTTTCTAGATTGCATTTTTCAATCCAAATATGATACCTACAATTTGTTGTTGTTTATAAGATAGGAATAAAAATTAATGACACAACTACCCTTGCATGTGAGAAGTATGTGTGTTGATAAAATAAAAAATCAAACTTATACATACATTTTCATACAATAAGGAGCTTATGACATACTAGTTAAAAATGAAGGCACTAACGTGTACAAATTTATGAAGAAAAAGACCTAGACAATGGCCATCCCAAAAAAAAAAACTACCATTTGTTAAAAACTCCTTTGAAGTTTCAAATAGTCTTCAAGAGTTAATCAATTCTATAGAACGTGGTTAATAGATAATAAGATCCCTCCAATTATATCTTCTAGTGTCATCAATTTCACAAAAAATGGTAGCACTAAATAAAGAAAAGAAGTTATAGAAAAATAAAATAAATATAAACGAAGACTCTAGTGTTGAATACTGCAACTCAAACACAGTAAAGCACTATATTTTATAACATACACTCATCACTTTATTGAACTGAATATTGGCTTAAATAGCCTTACAAAACAACTTTAAAGTAAATAACAACCCACGCCTACAAACGTGGTATATGAACAAAGGAAATAGTCAAACACAACTAAACATGTCCCAAATAATAGAGATTATTAACAAGCATTAAATGAGTAAAATCCTAACAAACTCTAACATATTCTCCCCTAAATTGAATTGCAGTAAACGATCAGTTTATACTGGTACCTCCCGCATTCCAAGTAATCCTCGCAGCTTCAAAAACACCTCTAGCTTCAATGGTTTTGTCATGATATCAGCTATCTGGTCTTGTGAGCCACAATGAACTAACTCAACCACTCCATCTCTTGTGAGATCTCTCAGAAAATGAAATCTAACATCAATATGCTTGCTGCGCCTTGTAAGATAGGATTTTTGGATAACTTGATTGTAGAACTATTATCACAGAACATTGTAAGACATTTATCCTGAAAAAGACCAAGCTTATCTAACATCCTGCGCATCCAAACTCCTTGGCAAGCACAAGATGCAGCTACAACAAATTCTACCTCAGTGGTAGATAAAGTAACAACAGGTATTTTTTTGATGACCAAGACACTGCCCCTCCACTTAATGCAAAAACATACCCTGAAGTACTTCTTTTATCATCCATATCCCCTGCGTAATCACTATCAGTGAAAGCTAGCAGTTCATCATCTCCTCCTCTCTTGTAGAAAACTCCCAAACTCAATGTACCCTTCACATATCTAAGCACTCTTTTCACAGCTTGAGCATGCAACTCCGTAGGACTAGCCATAAATTTGCTAACAAGACACACAACGTACATCAAATCTAGTATGGTAGCAGTCAAATACATGAGACTACCCACCATTTGTTTATAGACAGTAGCATCTACCTTTGCACCCTTCATTAATTTAAAACCAGGAACCATAGGATTACAAACAGAATTACTTTTCTCCATTCCAAATCTCTCTAGCAACTCCCTAGCATACTTACTTTGGCTAATATAAATGCCCTCTGATCTTTGCAAAACTTCGACCCTAAGAAAATATCTCATTCTTCCGAGATAAGTCATATCAAACTCGAGTTTCATGGAATTTTTAAACTTAACAAACATGCTTTCATCATTTCTAGTGAAAATCAAGTCATCGACATACAAACTAACAATCAAGAGCTTACCTCCCTCCTCAGCCTTGATGAATAAAGTGTGATCATAGCTGCACCTTTCGAGTCCTTCTTTAGAGAAGTAGCTCTCAATCTGGTTGTACCATGCTCGAGGGGCCTATTTAAGTCCATATAGTGCCTTCTTGAGCTTATACACCTTATGTTCATCACCATTTTTCTCAAAACCTTGTGGCTGCTCGACATAGATTGCCTCATTCAGTTCTCCATGTAAAAAAGCGCTCTTGACATTGAGTTGATAAATACACCAACCCTTTTGAGCTGCCAAAGCTATAACCATCCGAATAGTATCCCATCTAGCAACAGGCGCAAAAACTTCATTGTAATCCACGCTGTGCTGCTGTGCATATCCCTTTGTTACAAGTCGAGCCTTGCACTTATCCACTTATAAGTATTTTTATTTAGCTTCGTCTTGAACACCCACTTCACCCCTATTTTCTTCACTCCTACAGGTAGAGTTGTAAGTTCCCCCGTCTTATTTTTCTCAATACCTGCAATCTCTGAATTCATAGCAGCTCGCCATTTTCCACACTTAGCAGCTTCTTCAAACGTAGCTGGATCATCAAAATAAGTGAACATGACAAAATTATCAAAATTTTCTTCTTCAGACAGTCCTTCTCCCCTCACATAATCTTCCATCCAAAATGGTTGTCTTCTATTTCTTCCTTCTCTCCCTTCTTCTGAGCTTGGTGAACTAGTTTCTAACAAATCACATGAAGGTGAATTAGTCACCCCTCCGTTTTGTTCAACAACCACATCATTTCCATCTTCTTCTTCACTTTGAGCCTCTTCATTCTCTTCTACTTCAATATCACCCCATTCTAACACATCCTGCTTTGTTTCCTCACTGGTCCTCCCCCAATTCCAACTTGCATCTTCTTCAAAAACGTCCCTGTTCATAATCACCCTTTTTGAAGTCGGATCATAAAGTCTGTATGCTTTTGACTCTTCACTGATTCCTAGTAGAACACATTTGAGACTTTTATCATCCAATTTCACTCTTTTAGCATCAGGAACATGCACATAAGCAATGTAGCCAAAAACGCTAAAGTAATCAACGTTTGGCTTAATCCCACTACAAACCTCTTCAGGAGTTACATCCTTCACTGCCAAAGTAGGGCTTCTATTGAGCACATGCAATATCCAATTCACTGCCTCTGGCCAAAAAGACTTAGGAACTTGCTTCTCCGACAACATACTCCTCACCATATTCATAATTGTGCTCGACAACTTTGTTTTGTTGAGGAGTATAAGCTGCCGTGAGTTGTCTTTTAATGCCATTGCTCTTGCAAAACTCATTAGACTCGTGAGATGTAAACTCACCACCTCTGTCAATACGCAAACAGTAGATAAAAGCTCATGTCTCCTTTTCAACCAATCTTATAATTCTTGAATGTGATAAAGGCTTCAGATTTTTCAACAAGAAAATATATCCATATTTTTCGAGAATAATCATCGATAAAACTTATGAGATACCTTTTCTTGATGTTGGAGATAGGCGAGATAGGACCACAAATGTCGGCGTGTATGAGTTGTAGTCTTTGGTAGGCTCTCCATAGACTTCTCTTCGAAATTGGATCCATATGTTGCTTTCCTTTCATACAATCTGTGCACACCTTGGATGGAGTTTTGAATTGTGGTAACCCCTTCACCATTTTCTTATACTACAGCGTTCTCAATCCTTTGAAACTTAAATGAGCGTATCTACAGTGCCACAAATGTGTGTGATCATCTGAGGAAGCTTGCAAGCATTTAGGGGCTCTCAAAATCACTAAAGCAAGTAACACAAACATACGATTTGCAGTCATCATTGTGTGCATGATCAACCCCTTTCTTGGATTATAAATCTTACAAACTCCATTCTGTATTAAGATTGTCAACCCTTTCTCTTGCAATTGTCCAATACTCAAGAGGTTATTTTTTAGCTCAGGCATGAAAAACACATCAGTAATTACCTGTGTTATGCCTCCAACTTCCAACTTGATATTACCTCTACCTATCACAGCCATTTTCATATTATTTCCAAGCTTGACAGATTGCCTAAACTGTTCATCTAACTCCGAGAACCACTGCATATTACCACACATGTGGTTGCTACACCCAGAATCAAGGAACAACACGTCTTCCCTTTTAGACTTGTTCTGCTCAACGTACGATAATAACAACATTTCTCCATCTTCTGCTAGTTCTGCATAATTAGCTCCTTTATCTTCTGCCAATTATGCATAATTAGCTCCTTTTTCCCAACTAGGGCACTCAATTGAAAATGCCCTAGATTGTGGCACTTGTAACACTCTACTAAAGCTTTGTTGTATGGGAGTCTACCTCTGCCTCGTCTTCTCCCTCTAAAGCTTCCTTGACCTGTTCCTCTTACTTCAAATTTGTCTTCTCCTCTTCCCAAAGGTCTGTTCTCATGAGTAACCTTGAGTGCTTGCTCATCACTGCTGCCATGACCATGCATTTTTTGCTCGTGCACTAAAAGGCTACTTTGTAGCTCATCAATTGTCATGGTGGTGAAGTTGTTGGACTCCTCTATTGAACACACCACATAATTGAATTTCTTGGTCATTGACCTCAAAATCTTTTTTGACTATCACAAGCTCCTCCATTCTTTCACTGTATATCTTCATCTTGTTGGCAATGGTTAGGGTTTGAGCAAAATACTCATTCACATTTTCACCTTCTTTCATCTGGAGAACTTCAAATTCTCGTCAAAGAGCTTGTAATTGAGCACGCTTGACTTTGGTGGATCCTTGATACTTCTACCTCATAGAATCCCAGATGTTCTTGGTTATCTTTGTTGAGAATCATCTCCATAATATTTTTGTCAATGGCCTGAAAAAAGGTAATTTTTCACCCTCAGATCCTTTAGTAAGCACAACTCCATCTGCAGCTGTCGGAATCCCGCTCTCTACTAAACTCCAGTACTCCTTCGACCTAAGAAATTCTCCATAAGCATAGACCAATGGTCATAATGATCATCAAATCTAGGTATGGCAGGCTGAACAAAATTGTTTTCTGTCGCCATCTCAAACTCACCCTCTAACTCCAAGTGTTTCTCTCACTCTCAATCTTTATCGCTCTAAGAAATCTGCAATTTCTTAGCTCTCAAACTCTCAATCAGGACCTGTGAGTGGCACTGAGATACCAAATTTGTTGAATATTGCAACTCAAACACAATAAAGCACTATATTCTACAGAATACACTCATCACTTTATTGAATTGAATATTGGCTTAAATAACCTTACAAAACAACTTTACAGTAAATACGCTTACAAACGTGGTATATGAACAAAGAAAATAGTCAAACACAACTAAACATGTCCCAAATAATAGGGATTATTAACAAGCATTGAATGAGTAAAATCCTAATAGACTCTAACATCTAGTACCATCCAATTTAAAATAATTTACTTTATACGTGTCATTGTGAATGTTATATTTACTTTAAAGATTGTTTTACGATTAACTAATGATATCTTGTCAAATAATTTGTTAATATTTATGTGAAATACCACAGTTAAATATTTCTTAGATAACAATTTAAGCCGTCATTTAGTTGTTTAAGTAAAATATTATATAATTATAATTTAATAATAAAAATATAATATATAAATATATAAAAAATATTTAAAAAATTATACGTTAAAAATATAGGTCTAGTTTGGTTTTATCAATTTTATAAGTTTTATAATTTTTGAAATATACAATCAAACATACTAAGTCAACTTTTGAAAAAAATATAAGTTTGATTTGATCATGGACTTAGATTGGTCGGTCCATTTTTTTTTTTTAAATGCCTACCCCTACTATTTAATACAATTAATAATTTCTATTTTCAAAATTTGGGGAGAGTGTGAGCAAAACTCAGTAAAATAATGATCGAATGAAATGAATATCGAATATTTAGGTTCTATTTGGTATAGGATTCGAAAACAAATTTTTTTTTTTTAAGAAAAAAATAAAAATATATAAGGATATATGTTTGATAAAAGTGTTTTTAAATAATATCTTAAAAACATTATGCTTTTAAAAAGTAAGTAAATATTATTTTCTATGTTTTCTATAAGTTTTATGTAAATATAAAGTAAGAAATGTATGGAAAGTTGTTTTTGAATTTAATAACAAACAAAAACTTAAAATTCAATAGTTTTGAATGCAACTCCAAATTTTGAATAATTTTTAGATCTAATTCTTAATTTTAAAAATTTATTTTTGAACTATAAACCAAACGGATCCTTAAAATTTTCAAATATATAGTACTTTGTAAAAAATGTCTCACAAAATTTCAAAAAAAAAAAAAAAAAAAAAAGTGGCTTAACATTGAATAAAAGAAAATTGTACCCTAACCATATTTCAATTAACCCAATTCAAAGAAAATAGGACCATATGTTTTTATTTGTTCTCGTACGAAACTACGAACTTAAAATGTCTTATAATGACATGGTATCTATCCATAAATAATGGATAAGTCAGTAACACTCCTAAATTCGTCAAACGCGTTGCAGTCAAGACAAGTGTTTTTAAAAAATTTTAAAAATACAATTATTATTTAGAGTTGAATTTGTTTATGCATCATATGTTATTTATAACATATATTTTTAATTTAATTTGTTGTAAAAATGTATCTAAGTATTTTTTTTTAAATTTGTCATATAATGACAAATTTAACTTTTCATGTAAAGTTTCGTTAAATATAATCGAATAAAACATACAAATTTATATTTTTCAATAAATATATAGATAAAATTAATTTTTAATTTAAAAAAATACTCAAATTTTAACAAATTTTTTCCGTTCAAAACCTAAAAAAAAAAAAAAACATAATTCAAAAAGTAGCTATCAATGGCTATCATACTTGGCTAGTAGATTATGTAAGACACAAACAATGTAAATTATAATTTTTCTCTTAGAAGTGTGGATTTATTGATTTATAATAATAATTTTTCTTTCTTATTTTTGATATTATCTTCCCATTATGTGCCTAAAAATTTTAAACATTCAAAAATTAAATACTTTATTAATCGCATAAATTATGAATTTTATTTTATTGTCTAAATTAATTTTAGAATAAAAATTGTGACATACACGTCTACTAATTCCTAATGAAATTTGAAAGACTTCCGAAAGTGAATGAATAAAAAATGTGAAAATTGAAAAGAAAAAGAATTGAAATTAAATTTCTTTTAATTATGTTTAATTGTATTATTTTTTAATAGAAATAAAAACAGTTATTTTACTAAAATGTATTTTCAATGTAATAATAATTATTTTTTATATTACATTCATTACCTACCATGTGTTATTAAGTAATTATTAAATTAAATTTTTATGATTGAGATTAACTTGAAAAAAATTATAATGTCTGAAAATAATCGGATATATCTTACATCCGTTGTTAGTTTTTTTTTTTCTTTAAAAAAATCTTTTGTTGGTAAAAAGCATAAAATTTTAAAGATTTTGGGTCTATTTAATCTTATAATTTTATTTAATTAATATATTAATCATATAATTATTAAAATAGGTCTATTTAATTCTATAATTTTAATTATGGTTCAAGTTAGTCCAAATTTTTAAATATAATTTTTTTAAGGGTAAAATTGAATTTTATAGTTTTATTTAAAACAACAAAATAATAACAAAAAATCACTCTCCTTTCTTAATTAATAAATATTTTAATTGTTATTTTTTAATCGGTATTGTTATTTTTCCCTTTTTCTATTCCAATCTATTAATCTGTTCGATTTTCTCTTTTTCTGTTATGGGTTTCGTGGGATTTAAGTTACTTTGTATATTTCTGACATTTATATTCACTTATTAGAATTTGGACAATTCTAGCGAATGTTTCATATTTTGAGAAATCTTAACAAACTTATTTTACTCTAAAAAAAACTTATTTTACTCTCAATTATTTATTAAATTATTAACTAGATTTTTTGTTGTTATTTTTTTGTTTGGAATAAAAATATGAAATTCAATTTTACTCTTAATAAAAACATAATTTTTAAAATTTTAGATTAATTTGTCCTAAAATTAAAATTATAGGACTAATTGAACCTATCTTAATAGTTACAGGACTAATATATCTATTGAGTAAAATTATAAGATTAAATGGATCCAAAACCCAAATTTTAAAGTATTATTCAAAACATAAAATTATCAAACTAGATGGTGTTCTTTTTTTTTTTTTTTTCTTCTTGCACTTAATTTTTTTTTAATAAAATAAAATACATAGTACAAATAATATATATTTTTAAAGGTTAAAAGCCTATAATATTTCAACCATAAAATATACAAAGTGAATAAATATTGTTAAATATTCAAACCTAATGTATTAAAATGCAATAATTATCAGCAACACTATTAGCGTAACAAAACTCAAATAATAGGAAAAATTGAAACGATTCAAACGACAGTAAACACCCTAAGTTTATCAATTGAAATCTTATAAGACTATTCACAAGAATGATGATCATCTCTTGCAAATGCTTTCAATCTAACCAAACAACTTTTGAGGAATTCACTGGCGAATGAAATCTAAAAGGCATAAATCTTTTAAATATTTTAGCATTTAAACTTTTAATTAATATACTTTAGTTTTCATGTTTTAAAAGTTTCAAAATGTATATTTTAATTTTTAGACTTTATTAAAATCTTAAAATTTAAAGACTAAAAACTTAAATTTAATGATTTAGTGTACCAAAATTCAAAAGAAATTTCAAGGCCTAGCGAAAATTGCAACATGAGTAATTAACAAACAAAATCCAACAAAAAGGCCACTAATGCTCGCACAGCCAAGAAAGCCACTACATTAGCTAAAAGCTTTTACAAACAATGACCAATCGATGTTGATTACTGCCAATGATTACACTCAATCAAATATTTCTCGATTAAAGACAATTGTATTCCTACCTTTCCATACCCACTAAAAAGCCATTGTTATCATACCCAATAATTCATCTTCGTAGAGTACGCATACACCTAATAAAAAAAGCCTAGTAAAATTCATGGAAAAGAAACGTTGTCAAATATTCTCTCGATTAAAGACAACTGCATTCCTAGCTTTCCACACCTGCCAAAAAGCCATTGTTATCATACCCAATAATTCATCTTCGTTAGAGTATGCACACACCCAATAAAAAAAGCCTATTAAAATTCAAAGAAAGAAATGTTGTTATAATAAAAAGACAATAATTAACATTGTAACATGTCAATGATTTAAATTTCAAATAATAGTTTATTTAAAATTTCATAATAAAAAAGAAATTCACTCATTCCTTTTTTTTTTTCTTTTCTTTTTTATAAAAGGAATATGCTCATTCTTAATTACTCTCTTTCATTATATTCTTAAAAATTTTGTAAAAGTTTAAATTTTTTTTCCTTTTAACCCACTTAGTAAAACAAACATATATATATATATATACTAAAAATGGTTAAAAATAAAACCCTAAAAATTATATCAGGCATTTATTCTTGAATAAAAATATGCAGTAAGCCGGCCCTAATTTTAGCAATACAGTCAAAACCACAGTTTGAAATACTAACGGCTATTTATTGCAACGTGTCACATACCAATTGCTGTGCACACTCCAACGGCCATTTTATAGACTATTTTACTCCTTAACCTCCTTTATATATAAAGCCCGTGAAGCTTCAACTTTTAACATTTCCTTTGTCTTTCTAATCTCCAACGGTTATCTTCGTTCCCTAATTTTCTCATTTCTTGAGTTTTTCATATTCCACCAAGGTTTCAGATTTCTCATTGCTGCCAATTTTTCGCTTCTCACTCGTAATGGAGACACCATCATCCACAAGAAGAATCACAAGATCACAGACTCAGTCCCAATCGGCTTTACACAACAGCAACAATGTTTCTCTCTCGAGTGAGTTATCATAACTTTTCCTACGTCTTTCTTTTCTTCCAAACGGTCAACTACTTAATCCATTGAAGAATCTTGATAACAAAAAGGATTAATTTTTATCATTTCTTAACTGAGCCATCCAGATTTACAATCTTACTTGCTTGAGTGATATAGATGTGGTTTTGTGTTATTGTGTTATTCAACATTCACACTATTTTTCTTGGTTTTTGGTCTTTTTCTTCAGGAAAGATTGAAGATTCTGAAAAGGGTTTATCAAAATCAAAGCAAAGAAATGGGAACCAACAAGATAGGTCTGCTTTGATTGACATAACAAATGATTCTCCAATTGTTGGTCTTGCTATGTATAGTTTGCAGACCCCATCTTCATCCACAACAAAACAGAGAAGCGTTCAAGCCAAAAAGACACCTGGTTCTGGAGAGGCCTTGCTTAGGGATCAAGTAAAAACCTTGTTGCAGAAAGTAGAAGAAGAGGCTGAGTTCTCAAAACTCTCTATAAAGAACAGCCCTTTTCATCATCTTCAGAGTTCTCCAGCAGCAGGACTACTTGCTCCTACTCCAGCAAACACACCACAAATTGAAAATCTTTCAAGCGCTGGAAGTGTAAACACGAACAATGGTTTGACTGAAATGGCTCCTTCCCCTGATGTTGAAGAGCAATTGATTCATCAGGTCAGATTTGCTTGTTATACTGATTTTTATATAAAGTTAAAATATTTTTTGGGTTCTTGTTTATAAGATAGAATAAAGGCTCAATTTTTATTGTTTTTTTAAGTTAGAACATCTTTATGTTTTCAGTGTATTTACACATCTGTGTACTTGTTTAGGTGGTGAGTGATATCGGTAATGAGAATAAGCAAGAGGGTAGTCTTGAATCACAAAAGAGCATAATCACCCGATCTCTTCTCTTGGATTTCTCGGAGAAATCAGAAGTTTATGATATATCAGAATGTTCCTCTGATCTGACATACGAAGGACGAGAAGAAGAAATCACTGAAAGCAAGGAAAAGCAAAGTCGATTTGATGATGATGCTTCTGTATGGTCTATTCAGGTCAATGCTAGTAGTACTAGCATACAAGATGAAGATGAAGAAGATTGTTATGAAGAGGATGGTGATTTTGATTATGACATGAAGAAATTGAATGAGAAGAACATGAAGAAGATAGTGAAGGTTTGAATATTGATGAACTTTGTGAATGTATAAGCAAGATAAGTGTGAATGAACAGAAAATAATACCAAAATATGAGGGAAAGCACACAAGATTTGTGTACAATAGTGATGATGAAATTGTTGAAGAAGAGAGTGAAGAGGGAGCTTCATCACCAAATGTGATGTGTTTGAAGGGTCTGCCAACGCCAAAAGGGAAGCACTTGCGTTTCCTAGAGGAAGAGTGATTAGTTTTATTGGTGGGTTCGGTTTAATTTTTGGTGTTTTTCTTAGCACCATCTTTGGGATTTTTTGCTGTTCTTTTTGTTTTTTCTCTAAATTGTGAATCGTTCGTTTTTTTGTTTCTGCTTCTTAAACACACCCCCACACCACAATTGATGTGGCTTTAATATCGACAATAACAACAGATTGGTATTTTTCACTTAAGAATTGATTTGTGTCCCTGGGCCATTTATCTTCTGATTCGGTATTTTCCTCTTAAAAGAGTTAAAAGGCGAAAAGAGACTGATTATCAAAAAATTGTAGTTGTTTTTAAATACCAAGTATAACTTAGAAGGAAGAAATGATTTAAGGTTTGTTGGAAACAAAAATTTGTTATTGATCATAGGTCAAATTTACACAATGCTTATCGTTTGCTCAAGTTTACCATCAATGTTCTGAGAAAGGATGTTTCATTTTAAATGAGCATGACATGCACCTAGGTTCGAGGTTGAGTTTCGAGGCTTGAGTAAGAGGGTTGGGGGATGGGATTTTTGGTTGCTGTTGATACCATAAAAAAATATTATGCACAAATTCTAAAAGTTTAAAATTTATGAGAAGGTTTAATAATTATTTATATTTTTTAATATATTATCTTCAAGTATTGGAGAAGCTCTTTGCAAAGTCCATTTGTACTTCATCAAGAGAGAGTTTTATGATCTTTTTGCAATGACCATCAACTTGAAATTTTCAATTAATTTTAAAAGGAATTTAAAAGGAATATTATCTTCGTAAATGAAAGAGTAGTAAATAAGAGAGCAAAATTGTGACGTCAAAAGAGCTATGAAATATTATTAATTTAAGTTGCTTATAATACAAGCGTAACTACATATCAAAATATCAAGAAAAACTGATATATAAAATAATAAGATATATAATATTATAACAACTTTTAAAATATATAAGTTTTTTTTTTTTTTTGGATAAGAAAATATATTAGTTATCTAACTGTAGAACTCTGCCAATTGTGGTTATAAAATTAAAAAAAATAATAATAATTAAAAAAAAACCTTAACATTGAAAGAAAAAATTGTGTAACACCAGCATTTGATGTTTTGCCATGCTCACCCAAGAAACTGAGAGTAACACTTGAGTAAACTTTCATTATCAGTCTTTGCTGTTTTCCAAGCTCGATCAGGTATTTAAGTGCTAACACATTTTGTTATGAAAGAATAAGAAAAGTGTTAACTCTTAATTTCTTGGTATGAAGCTTGGCAAACATTAAAGGCTGGAATGAAACTTTCCTCCAAGTGTCGCAATAACATTTGACTTAAGTATCCTCGGAATTAAAAAGATGAATCTTTTAAGATATCATCATTTTCACTTTTAAGCCATTTTGATGCCAATTATTAGCAGCCCATCGGGAGAGTTTGGATGCTCACGTGGGGAATTTTATGGTTTAACTTAACGTTGCTTGCTTTCATGAGCATATTCAAGAGAAGAAAAACCAAGAAACTCCCTACATGAAGAGGGAATGCTAAACATTCCTTTAGTCGTACTCTGCCCAGAAAATAATAGAATAATAAAGAGGGAATCTCCGTGACAAATAATAATTAGGAAACAAACAATTGTTGTCAAATGTTTCTATTCACCTTTCAACGCTCAGTTACAACTGCAATGACGTCCATATCTAGCAATATATACATGTTATGTACAATGGGAAACTGCTACACAACTTAGATTAGTGAAGCATAATGGTAGCGTCACAAGCTCGTCAGGTTAAAACCAAGGATGCCACGTCGGATCCATCATACACAAGTTCCGTGGTGTCAAGGCAGATTCAACCAACTCAGCAACTCCCCTTTGAACCGACTGTGGTGGATCCACTGCATTTTCATCCTGAACAGACGAACATAATGGATTAGATATGTTTGACCAGAAAAAAGAGAACAGAAATAATTAACTAACATGCATGACTGATATTTAAATCGTAGACCCATGTTTTGAAAATGATTTACGTCGGACCCCTCTTTCTACAGAACTTGGAAAACTTGAAGGAACAGACATTCTTATGATTCTAACCAAGTGTCCACACACTATCGGTATGAAAGTAGCTCACCTCTTCAGAGAAGCACTGTGGTGCTATTCCATTGATCCGGTTTATAACCTGCTCAACATTGGTAGTGACCTTTTGTTTGAAGTCAGCAGGGTTCATGCTACCCCCTCCAGCAACAGGAGCCATAGTCATCCCAGGAGGTCTTCTCCAAGACCAGGACAGCAATTCATCACGGAAAAACATGGCTAAATGATGCCATAGATGCTGATTTTGCTGCATAATAGAAATGTGATATGAAGTCAGAGACGCACACTATCACTTGTCAAATGGAATCTATAGCAAAAACTCACTTTAGGTGAGACTACAGCCTGAGCTGCCGCACACATTGCAGACACAATGAGTCCTTCCACTCCAAAATGGGAGAAGAATGCTTGCATATTCCTTGTTAGTCGGAAAGGCACTGGTTCATTCAATTCTATCACTCCATTAGCATCATATGCAGGATGAAAATCGGTTTGGAATATTTTCCCTGTGTTCTTTGAAAATAATATCTTGTTTGGGGACCTTCCTCCAATCTGTAGCATGTGAGACATGAAGCTTGAAAGGGCCAGCTGTATGGCAAATTGCTTCTTGAAAGCCCACATATGGTTGCCGTTTTGAAGAATCTTATACATGTATTGGGAAAAGATACCATCAGTTACAAGTGTTTTTGTTATCTCATTATAAGCTTGGAGTCGGAGATCTACAATATCATCTGGTGAGATTTGACCAGATATGGCTTGGTTCAATTTCTCCTTGAAATAAGTAATGGGAAGATCTGCCTCTTTGTCATTCCTAGCACAATGATTCTCGTAAACCTCAAGGAAGGTGCTGTACATCAGATCATCTTCCACCATGCGGACCTAGATATGCAGAGATATAAATAAAACAAGTCCATTTGTATGTTTGGGGATCAAGAAAGCCATTGAAAATACCACAGTTCTTGATGGGACAAATCATTTTCAGTTTTGTCTATGTAAACATCAAGAAAGAAAATGGCACTAATTCAAGTAATCCTAAAAAGTGTCAAACAAAAGAGAGGAACAAAAAGGATAATATGTCAAAGAGTATTAAATGATTGTTAGGCCTATCTTTCAAAAGCTTACAAAAAAGATAATATGTTAAGTGTATAAATAATTGTTAGACCTATCTCTCAAAAGCTCAAGCTTTTGAGAGAATTAATGGCCGACACTTCTATATAATCACGAGAAGCAGAGAGGTATAATGCAAGATCACCTGTGACCAAACAGGAATTATGATTGGAGTATGAATGCATATATGACGGCGTCTTGATTCTTTGTGCTTATCAAACATTTGGTTCATCACTCGGAATAGCTGTAGAATGCGTTCATCACTTCTTGCATTTGGGGTCAAAGATGTTTGGACAATAAAATGACGTCGAGAACCATCGGAACCAATTAGAGTCAAACGGCGGAAACTACTTCCATGTCTTCGAACAATTGGAATATCAGCACCAACCCGGTCCAGCTTTACTGTGTGGTCTGGTGCAATTTCCTGTGAATATATTACAGTACAATTTGTCGCATTAAATTTAATTGATTGCCTTATTTATAAAAAAGTGATTAGAAAATTAGAAAGGAAAAAAAAAAAAAAAAAAGCCCTCCCATGAGTTTTAAGAGAGCAGAAACACCTGATCACTGAAGTACTGTCCTGGAACTTCCACATCAACCACATGGAAGTCACGCAACACCCTGCTTTCTTCTTCTAGCTTTAAGACAGCCGGAAACCGGTCCTCGACATTGCTCTGTAGGACATTTTTCCAGTGCTTCAGACGCTCTGTCAGTTCAGCAAGGGTAGAAGGGAAAGTAACCGTGCTATCTGGATCAAGATCCCGCTCGAAATCCTGCTTGTATTCTCTGACAAAATCAACATGCTTATTGACAGCATCAGCAGAGAAGCAAGCTCTGCAAACACCAGACAGCTCCTTCTTAAGAGAGTGGGGAACTTCAGCAGTAGTAGCAGTTGGATACTTGTAACAACGGTGGAGCAGTGCATTAACCACAGCAAGAAGTCTCTCCTCTGGCAGAGTGACAAACCTTGAACCAATTTCTGTGAGTAATATCTGGAGAAAGAAACATATGAGACATCCATTTAAATAAATTAAGGGCATATTATTAAAAAATAGTATATGGTAAAATAACCAAGTTACAGGTCCTTTCTTCCTTCCATTCTTTTTCCATAGAACAAGATATCATTTTTTTGGGTACCTTGTACACTCAATTTGCTTAAAAAGAAAAGGATTCATTGATCACCTCAAGTTCAGTTGCCAAATTTGAGTGCTTGCTTCTAAGAGCCTCCATTATATCCTTTGCAGCATCAAAGGCACTCGCAGCAGAAGCTACCAGTCCCGAAGCACCATTACGCCTTGAATGACCACTGTCATTGACATTTGAAGAACTTTGGGGCAAAGGTTGTTCATTTCCTGTTTGCACACTACTCTCTGCACCTGTGGACCTTTCGGGTTCTTGGCCATGAGAGTTCCCACCATCATGAGAACCTATAACAGGACCAGCTTGGGTGGCTTGATGAACCGAGTTATCTGAAGATAAAGCACCTCCACCATGGCTCTGTATTCTTGCATTACCATCAGACAAGCCCAAAGAACCAGTACTAGCACCGGAGACATTTTGCTGCATTCTTTGTTGAGCCATTGCCATTCTACCTGCTTCAGATTTACTTGCAACATCACGTCGCTCCAGCAAGTACGTGCGCAACCAGTAATATAGAGCCTGAGATTTTAATAAAGCAAGGGATCACCGAAACTTAGTGAGATGGCAATACTGAACTAAATAATTCACATTCAAGATTGTAGAGCAAATTTACCTGTGGGTACACAGTTGCAATTTTAAGTAGGACAAGTTTGCAATGAGGAGCTTCTGCTCTCTGCAAGGAAAGTAAGAGCTGTGGAATCCATGAAAGCCAAACCCAATGGGGAATTTGGTCTATATACTTATCAAAAGCCCTTCCCACGTGTTCAATGGAAGTATCAAAGCTAAGAAGATATAAAACACGAGCTAGATGACTTCTTGAATTTGAAATGCCATATTTTATGGCTTGTAGGAAGCAGCTGACAGCATATTCCAACCAGTATTCTTCATGGGTATCTTTGTAAGCCTGCATATGAACGTTGGACATTAGTTTCAGATAAGATATCAACCCCCAAATAAACTGATATTTTGATGAATAATAGCTGCCTGTAAAGCACAAGTTCAGTACCATGTCACAATAATTTCCCCAGCTTATCCATCCTTTAGGCAAATTTTTATATAGGCTTATGGCATTGGAATATGTATGATTGGCACCTTCAGAATCATTCAACTTTAAAAGGAAATCCCCTCTTAGTCGATATATTTCTGCTTTGTGTTTCACAGGAAAATACTCTAAATTAGTGCTGTTCATCAGATTGAGACCACTAGGAAGCTCTCCTTTCATTTCCAAGTAAGCTTTTGCCTGTTCTCTTATCTTAATGAAGGCTTCCTGCAATCAAAACCAAAAAGTTAGTAAAACACCTAAATTTAAAAAGTCAAGGTGAAGATTTCAACTCCCAGTCATGTGAACCATGCCATATGAAGCGCCTAAAAACCAAAACAAATCTGACACTAAACCCAAAGGTCTTCTTCTACTCAATTTATCTAGTCTACCAAAAAGATAAAATTCCAACACCCATAAAAAATAAAAAATGAAAAAAATATATCTATTACAGTGTCGAATACCTGTACTTCCATGGTTGAATGTCCATACATCTTCTCTAGTATTGTCACACAAACATCATAAAGGCCTTGCTTGCGAGCAATGTGAGCAAGCTTATTAACATTCCAAGCTTTGTCACGATAACCAAGGTGATGAAGTTGTGGATTTGTGGTGCTTAAATCCTTGAATGCATCTATGACTGCATTATACATTTCATTCCTCCACTGGAGCAAATCATACCAAACAGACATATTGTCCCATTCATTTGGAGTTCTTAATCTCCAAGTCTCAAGGATGTCTTTTAAATCAGCATAAAGATTTGTCTGTGCACCAGACGGACTCCCAGAATTTTTGTTTCCATTGCCAATGTCCACAAGAATTCTAGCTGATTCTTGAACTTCAACTAGCTGCTGAAATTGCTGTAACAGAGGGATCCTAGAATGAACAGACATCTCTGGCAATTGCCACCACTGTTCTAAGGCAAGATCGACTCCTTTCCCCACAATATTTTCAGCATTCCCAACACCACTGGTATTTTTATCATGGAGTGCAAAAAAGGCTTGAATGAGTCGAAGTTTTGGAGTTTCCTCTACTTGAGCCTTTGGAATCACATGATCCTTCATATAAGTCCAATCAGGCAATTTCCAAAGAGTGTCAAGAAGTATCTCGTAATTATCAATACTTTTCCCAAAATCTACCAATGCCTCCCACTGACTAAGTTGAGTGGCACAGCAATTCCACTGTTCTTCCCATAGACACATCTCAGCCTTGGGCACTGCATTGTTATAGGTGCCTTGAGTTGCCTTGACCATTGCTTGGTAAAATAGGCTTTGAGCACGCTGCCAGTAACCATGCTGAACTAGTGAAAGTCCAGACCTAGTTTCTGCAATGACACACCTTTTCTTCCACAAGCCACTTCTCATATCATCTTCATTAAGCAAACGGTAAAGCTCAGCCAGAGACTCGGAGCATTTTGTATCATTCACAAACAACATGACGTGACTTTCCAACAGGGCCAGTGCAATGTGCCATGCATTATAAGTCTTCCCAATGAATTTGATGAGCTCACTTGGCATCCGAGGTTGAGGATGGCTCAACTGAAGCCCTTCCAAAAGTGCTTGCACAACATTGGGTCTACATGCTTGCTGTTTCCTATGATAATCTTTTGAAAGAAGAGTAATCATTGGCTTTGCTAGTGACACCTGCTCTTCCTTGTGTAAGGTGACCCAAACAATGGGAAATACCAACACCCACAAATGGTATGCAACATTTGCATCTGTATGAGCCAACTCCCTCAATGGACTAAGAAGATCAGTCACCTAAAAGAGGAAAAATAAAATCACAGATCCCAACTTCATAAAACAATTTCTCCTTATTTCAAAATGACTTAGCACCATCAAATTTAGAAAATTAAAAATAAAAATGTCACCTAACGACTTGGTTTTAGTTGCAACAAACTGTATGCGCATATTTGTGCAAGCATAATCATGTTTTAGGCCTTGATATTACTGTAACTGATAATAGACCAATAGTGCAAGTGCATCACATGCATCGTGCTCACCTTTAGTTTGCTCATCTCATTCAAAAACTGTGCATGTTTAAGAACAATAGTATCAAATGTAGGAGGAGCATCCTCAGGGCCCTCTGCAACATCAGTAATTTGGTGTTGTATCCCAAACGATTCTGGAGTACATGATACAAGTGGTGGCACCCTCGCAGAGTTTGGAGCAAGCGTAATAGGCTTATCCTCAACTAAGATTGCTAAAAGAAGATCAAGCCCCTGTTTGAGCCAGAAGACATCATTTAAGGCTTCCCAATCCTGAATCTGAATGATGAACTGCAGCCTTGAAAATAAAGTTTTTGGAAGAGATTCGTGATAAAGCAAGAAGAACTTCATCCTGATTTCAGGATCTTTTGCCCGTAATCCAAGCATGAATTGTCTTTCCACCTTCTGAAACACCTCTTGCCGCAGGGATAATGGGTATCTGGAAGCAAAAATTGTTATATTAAACTTTGATAGGATAATAATGCCAATAAACTTATAATATTACTTACTTATTTGATTCACCACATACTCCATAAACAAGCTCAAGATATTTCCTGTCCCACTCTTCCAGGGCACTCTGAGAGAAGTTTTGCTTATCAACTTGTGAAAGCTTCTGAAGAAAAGCTACAACTTCCTTTGGAGTGAGAGAAGCACTTGATGTGACAGATGATCCAGGCTTGCTGAAATCATCTTCAATCCACCCTTTTGTCACACCAAGTATGCAAAGAAGTACACTCGCATCAGTACCCTTCTCAGAGACCAAGGCATTCAATATTTGAGTAATGTACCTTTTACACTCTGGAATGACCATAACCCTTTCATTAATAAGTTTCAAAGAGGATTTTAGATTAGAAATGACTGCTCCAACATCAGCAGCTTGACTAGAGGAAGAAACTGCAGTATCTGGATCTTTCGTTTGACCCTAACATGAAGGATAATTTGGTTAAGAATAAACTTAAGGAAATGGGATTGATCACTTTACTTGAACTTTAGAAAGAACCAAGATCAAGAAATATTCAAACTTAATTGGATCTTGATGAATGGTTGAAAGCATCAGTGCCTCATGATACTAGTAACACCAATTTTGAAGGCATTTTAATTATTAATATATAAATTGGTGACTATACGCCCAATGACAACTGTGAAACTCCAAAGAAGGTGATTAATAAAACAACTTACTTGTCTTAAATGAGCAACTGAAGATGATCCCATATCTTTGGTAAGACGCTGAAGAATCCGAACCAAGATGTACGGATCAATGACGTTATCTTGCACCTCTGTAAGAGTTTTGATTACTAGTAAAATAAAGCTAGTTGAATTAGAAGTGCTATCTTCATTTGATGTTGGAGGAGCTATAACAGTATTGATGGGCCTCTGTATCAGCTCCTCAACCTTCTGATACAAAAGCTTCACGTCTGATGGTGTAGTATCTGCTTCTAGAGGAAAAGCAACAAAAACCATCTTCAATAGGGAGCACAATGACTTTCCTGCGTCTAACAATTTATACTTGAAACAGGGCTCAAGAATCTGCAGTCCACAATTTTTTAAGGGTTAAACATCAAAAGTTAGGTATCTGCAGTAGAAAAAAAAAAGGCAGTATAACTCTATACCTGTGAAATCTGGACGATATTGTTTCTAATGAATAGATGAGGTTGCTTCTCTAGAACCCTGTTCATCACATCTAATCCCTGTGCAAGGGCTGTGGAAGGATCCTTTGACTGAGATTGTTGAATGCTGCTCAGCAACTTCTCAAGATAATTGAATTTGACATTAGCATTTGGCCAAACTTCCAAAGCTTTTGAAAGCAGTTCTAAAGCTTGCTTGTATAAACTACTTGCTTCCCTATCCTTAGGCTCTATGACAAGGGCAACCTGATCCACAGAGACAATGGTTGTAAAATACTAAGTGTCATACTGATTCTAACCTATGTAAGAGGGGTAAAGTAATACTGCTAAAAGAGAAACAGGTAAAGCTTAAATGTAACTCTGGAACAAAGGCTGGAGTAACCGACCGAGAGAAAGGAGGATTTTGTATGATTTCTTAAAAAATAAATTGTAGGACAGTTGAGAGTCATGACAGTAGAGAGATTGTTAACATCAATGCACAGATGGGCGCAGTTGAGTACAAGGAGGTAGATATTAACCTATAGTAATCATAAGATGACTAATAATAGATAGTTAAGATTTAAAGCCTAAGGATTGTATTTTAATTTGTATCAGCTGTTAAATCTCAAACTTCAGATTAAATTTGTCAAAAACTCACGTGTTCACATAAATCTGCGCACAAAATCAATATCTGCATGACACACATCACAATATGAGACACTCAACTTAGTAAAGTTCACTTTTTTACCCCTTACAAAATTATCTCAACTTTATAAAGTCACTTTTAGCCACTTAAATATTCAAACTTCAGAAATATAGAACTCGACAAACAAACATTAGCAAAAGGATAGAAAAATTATCATTGTTTCTGGAACTAGACCATTTTAAAGTATAAATTGTAAATCACACCTGGGTTGTCTCTTCAAATCTTTAAAAAAATAATAACCAATTGCTATTTGCTCAACTAACATTTTCAGTGAATTTTTATATTTGTTAATGTTTGAAAGAAAAGAAGGGAAAAAGGGGAGGGGAAAAAAAAAAACTTTATATCCCAAGTGACAACTTTAACATGACCCATAGTCTAGGCAAAAAGAAGGTATTTAACCCATTCTGGAAACAGGTTTAAAATCCATCAAAATTTTCATATGAAAAGGCCATCTTAGTGGATTCTATGCAGATGTAAAAAGCTGAATGAAGCTTACCCTTATAAGAAAGTTGATGATCATTTCTTCCATAGCAGCATTTGGCTTGAATTCTTCATCAGGTTGGCCGGAAGGTCCAGGGGTTTCTATGTTGGGGATCGATGACGCACCACCAGGTGACATAACGCAGAAAGACTGCAGACCAGGTTCAACTTTAATACGCTTACTTGAATCTTCAGGGAACGTAGCCCCATCCACAGAACGGTTGGGATCAATCCCAGAAGGACCGGAATTAAATCCCTCATTATTTGGGTTGGGAATATCACTACCAGTTACTATTTTCATTTCATTTTGCCTTTGTCGTTCCCAGCCAACCACCAAACCAGCTAGCTCAATGGCAAGACGCCTGTTCTCGTTTGTGGTATTATAAGGCAATCCAAGTCTACTTAGAGAGTTAACCATTTGAGGTACAAACTGAGCTCTGCAACTATAAAACAGATCTGAGTGACGCACAATAAGCTGGAAAATGTGAATCAAATTAGGGATTGAGTGGCCTTCCTCAACCAGAATCTTTTTTGTATATCGTATCCAAATTGGCATGCGAGATTCTCCAAGAGGCAATCTTCGTGGAAGTGCAGGCATCAGTATATCAAGAGCCTGCTTGACCAGCATTTTATTTTCTGGCTGGCAAGTTCGAAGAAGAGCAACAAAAACCTGTAGTTTCAATATGCATAAGGACACATATATGTACGCCATTTGAGACAACTAAAATTCAGACATATGTTATAATAATTGCAAATAAACTAATGCCATAATATAACAAACCAGTTCTGAGTCAAATAACAGAACTAGAATACTAAATGTGATTTGAGAATCTCCTAAAAGTATATACTAACAATTACATGTACTCTATCTTGGTATTCAAATGAAACTATTTGAAGACAGAGATGACATGCACTTTATTTACATCTTTTTTATCATTATTTTCATTCGACATATCTTTGTGGAAAAATTGCATGTTTAAATTCAAATTTATTAAACTTATACTGCACTGGTAATGAACATACAGCGGGGTAAAATAGACTAAATTACAAATATATTAAGATAAACAAACTAGGTAGATTGTTTATTTAATGATTTATCATACTCAAAAATCAAAATGGTACTTTAAGACTAGATATAGTTGTCTTATTTATGTATAAGTTAACTGCAAAAGCAGCGAACACTTACGCTGGAGATATTACAATAGGGCAAAAATGTTCAATAATTCAAAAGAAAACATTACCTAATAAGATACTACAATTGAGGAAAGAAGAGCAAATAAAAACAAATTGAAATTAATAGAGTTATCTGCCAGCCAAACAATACACCAAATGTGTTTGTGTGAGAGTGAAAGTAATTATTATCTATATGACCCCAGTTGTACAAGTATAAACCATAAACCCAAATAGTATAATTAAGTATAAAATAACACAAAAGGAGCAGTTGGTAGAAGAATAAGATTAAAAATATTTAACTTACTAAAATAAAAACAATTATTATTGTTTTTCAGAAAAAGCACAAAGACAGTTCAGAAAAAGCACAAAGACAGTTCGGAGAAAATGCTATATTCGCAACAATAGTAAAATACGACAAACATAATTATAACATATTAAATCAATCGTATACAAGTAAAAAATGAGATAAGTGCAATGAAGAATAAAATGGTGCAAGAAAAATGGATGAAATTAGCATCTATAACACTATTTGGATAGCATTTTCATATGGAGATACAGATATAGGTTTTATCATCTTTACATGACTGCAGAAAACGATAAATAAGTAAAGACAGACAAAAGCAACAGAAGACTTCCAAGTCTCCAACTATGTAAGTTTTTATTAACATTGAATAGAATTGTTTCTCTTAATTTCATTGAAAAATAATACACAAATATATACACAAAACTAGGATGCTATCTTAAGAAACTATTTAATTAAGATCCTATAATTAAGCTAATTAGATATATACACATAATATACGGCTAATCACAATTAATATATATCTAACACTCCTGTTCAAGTTGGAGCATAGATATTAATTATGCCCAACTTGTTACAAAAATAATCAATCCGAACCCCATTTAAAACTTTCGTGAAGATATCTCATAGTTGTTCTCCAGTCTTCACATATCTTGTAGAAATCAAACTTTGCTGAATTTTCTCGCGGACGAAATGACAATCAATTTCAATGTGTTTAATTCGCTCATGAAACACAGGATTAGAAGCAATATGAAGAGCAGCTTAGTTATCACACCACAATTTTGTTGGTACTGAAGTTTTAAGACCTATTTCATTCAAAAGCTGGTATATCCATATTATCTCACACGCAGACTGTACCATAACTCTATATTCTGACTCTGCACTCGATCGTGACACAACATTTTGCTTCTTACTCTTCCATGAGACCAAATTTCCTCCAACAAAAATACAATAGTCTGATGTGGATCTTCTATCTACTTTGGAACATGCCCAATCAGCATCTAAAAAATATTCAATATGAGTGTGCCCATGATTTGCATACAAGATACCACGTCCAGGTACTCCTTTCAAGTAACAAAATTTGCTCTAACGTTGCCGAATGGTGAACTGTTGGGAATGACATAAATTGACTAACAACACTGACCGAATATGCAATGTCTGGACGAGTCACGATAAGGTAATTCAGCTTTCCAACCAAACTTTGATATCTCTCAGCTTCTTTAAATAGTTTCCCATTTCCTGTAAGGTGGATGTTCGGATTCATTGGAACACTAGAAGGCTTTGCTCCCAATTTTCCTGTCTCAGTTAATAAATCAATAACATATTTTCTCTAAGATAAAAAGATACTTTTTTTACTTCTTGTGACTTCAACACCCAAGAAATACTTTAGCATCCCCAAATCCTTCGTGTGAAATTGAGTATGCAAGAAAGACTTAAGAGATGAAATTCCCGTAGTATCACTTCCAGTAATAACAATGTCATCCACATACACAACTAAAAAAATGATACCAGCTTTTGATTGTTTCTAGAACACAGAATGGTCAGACTTGCTTTTCATCATATCAAACGTTTCTATAGCTTGACTAAATTTTCCAGACCAAGCACAAGGACTCTGTTTCAAACCATACAGAAATTTGCGGAGTTGACAAACTCGCCCAAACTCCCCCTGAGCAACAAAACCAGGAGGTTGCTCCATATACACCTCCTCTTGAAGATCGCCATAAAGAAAAGCATTCTTGATATCTAGTTGATGCAAAGGCCAATTATGAGTAATTGCCATAGAAATAAACCGAACAAAGGTCAATTTAGCAATAGGAGAGAAAGTATCAGAATAGTCCACTCCATAAGTTTGAGCATATCCCTTGGCAACAAAAGGGGGCCTTTAATCGAACAACTGACCCATCCGGATTAACCTTAACTGTGAACATCCATTTGCATCCTATAGCTTGTTTCCCCGAAGGTAAATCAACTAAGTCCCAAGTACCATTGTCATCTAAAGCATTCATTTCCTCTATCATTGCATGATGCCAACCAAGATGAGATATGGCTTCGTGAACAGTTTTAGGGATAGAAATAGAATCAAGAGAGGCAATAAAAGAGCAAGAGGAAGATGAGTAGTTATAAGAAACAAAAGAAGAAATAGGATAAGTACATTGACGTTTACCTTTGCGTAATGCAATAGGAAGATCATCGTTCATCGCTCATGACTGGATCTGAAGACGAAGGAGCAGGTGCAGGACATGAATCAAAAGGTCTATGTCTGGAGTAGACTTGAATAATAGGAGGCTTGACAGGAGCTGGATCCGAGACAGGTTCAACTAATGTGATAGAATGGACTACAAAAATCATCCTCCCCCCGACTTGTGGGAGACAGAGAAGACGAAAAATAGGATGCGTCTTCCATGAAGGTAACATCAATTGAGACAAGATATTTGTTAAGACTAGGACAATAACATCTATAACCTTTTTGAAGACGAGAATAACCAAAGAAGATACACTTCAAAGACTTGGGATCTAATTTAGTAACATGCGAACGAACATCCCGAACAAAACAAGTGCTACCAAATATCTTACGGTCAACCGAAAATAGTGACTTATTAAGAAACAGGATGTTGTAAGGAATCTCACCATGAAGAACAGATTAGGGCATGCGATTAATAAGAAAACATGCTGTTGAAACTACATCGGCCCAAAAAGGTTTAGAAACATTCATTTAAAATAATAAGGCACATGCAGTTTCAAGAAGATGTCTGTTCTTACGTTCTACCACTCCATTTTGAGATGGAGTATCAACACAAGAAGTTTCATGAAGCATGCCATTTTGAACCATATAAGATTGAAACAAAGCGAATGTATATTCTTTAGCATTATCACTTCGCAAAGTACGAATTGAAACATTAAATTGAATTTTAATCTCAGCAAAAAATGCACAAAAAATAGAAAACTCAGAGCAACTCTTCATTAAATATAACCAAGTTACACGAGAATAATCATCCACAAAAGTAACAAAATACTTAAATCTAAGTTTAGACAAAATAGGACAAGGACCCCAAACATCAAAATGAACTAATTCAAAAGGAACATTAGCACGCTTATTAACTCTTAGACTTGAATTAAGACGATGATGTTTTGCAAACTGACAAGACTCACAATCTAATGAAGACACCTTACTAAACTGAGGACAAAGCTTTTTGAGTAAAGGAAGAGATGGATGACCCAATCTACAATGTGCCTCGAAGGGAGAGGTTACACCAGAGCAAGCAACAGATTTCGGTATTGGTGTGTCAAGAATGTAGAAGCCTCCAAATTCATGTCCTTTACCAATAGTCTTCTTCGTCATAAGATCCTGAAATAAGCAATGATCAGAAACGAATGAGATGCAACAGTTAAGATTGCGAGTAAGCTGACTTACAGAAATCAAATTAAAGGATAAGTTAGGTAAATGTAAGACAGACGACAAAGGAAGCAAAGGAATGGGAGTGATTGTGCCAAACTCAAGAACACGAGATGGTGACCCATCGGCTAAGGTAACAGTAGAGGTATAAGTGTGTGACTGAAGAGTAGAAAAGATACTAGAATTACCTTACCTGTCATATGATCTGTAGCACCAGAATCAATAATTTATTTAAAAGATGAGGAAAAAAGACACGCATTTGGTTTACCTGAATCAGCAATGCAATGACAGAAGGTGATGAAGACTTTAGTGATTCTTAATACTGTGAGAATTTGATAAATTTATCTGCAGAGATAAGAATCGATTTTTCAGAGGTATCATAAGTGGATGCAATATAAGCCGAGTGACCTTTCTGATTCTTGTACTGAAGCTTTCTACAGTCAAATTTCGTATGTCCTGATTTGCGACAATAGTAACACACAATTCCTCCTGGATCCTGGATCCTGTGGTCGAGTTTCAAACCTTTGCGAACCGCCTCCTTTGTTTCCACTCATACAGGTTGACCTTCCAGGCTCATAATTATTATTGCGGCTGACCAAAGCACCATTTAATTGAGCAAGTGAGTGCCTTCTGTATGAAATACTCAACTAAATACTTCTTGTAAAGAGATCTCAGAACTAGAAAGAACCTGTGACTTAGCAGTCTCAAAGTTAGAAGGAAGACCAGCAAGAAAACTCATGACAGCCATTTGCTCCCGTTAGCGTTCCTGAACCTTCACATTAGGACAAAAGGCATCAAACTATTGAGCTCCTCATAAGTCTTCTTAAATTCCATAAAATAACTCGTGAGAGATTGATCTTGCTTGTCTGCACGGTAAAATGCCTTGCATACCTCAAACATTCGAGAAAGGTTTCCTTTACCAGAATATAAGAAATCCAAATAATCCATCAATTCCTTAATGAATTCACAATAATTGATCAAGCCAATTACCTTGCTCTCAATAGAATTTCGAATCTACAGAAATAAACGGGCATCTTCTCTAAGCCATGTCTGCTTTGAATCATCTTTAGGAGGATCGTCAGTCAAATGAGTATCTTTATCAATACTTCTCAAATAAAGTCGAATGATCTTGCTCCAATCCAAATAATTCGAGCCATTGAGCTTATGGTCCGTGATTTTAGACATTACAGGCACCATATCCGTCAAAACACTATATTTCTTTTCAGTCAAACAGCGAACAAGCGAATAAATAAAATTCAACAAGGCAGCGAACAAGAACACAAAATTGGCCAAAACCCGAATTGGAAGAACTCAATCCTGAACCAATAAGTGCCGAACCACCACAGACGACACAGGGGAACGCCGGCGAGCAACACGAGGACGACCGGAGAAGATTTCAGGCAAAGACGAGCCGTCACGCTCCAACGCGTGGGAAGAATGCAGAAACTCGCGATGGAGCGTGGAGACCACTCGTGGCTCGTCTGGTCACCGGACTTTGGGGTTTTGCCGATCGACGGCTGGACTTCCTCCCCGTGCCGGCAGTGAGAGTAAATGTTCACTCTAAAAGGGTGTCCCAAGTTGGAAACCAAAAAAGCACTAAACCCTAATTTGTGTTTACCCAAAACCAAACCTTAATTTGGACGAAAAAAGAAAAAATTCCAACTTTGTAACCCTAATGCTCTAATACCATGTTATTCAAGATTGAATAGAATTGTTTCTCTTAATTCTATTGAAAAATAATACACATATATATACACAAAGCTAGGATTCTATCTTAAAAAACTATTTAATTAGGATCCTATAATTAAGCTAATTAGATATATACACCTAATATACAGCTAATCACAATTAATATATATCTAACACTTTACATCAGTTAATCAAGTAGAAATTCAACTGGTCTTTGTGCAACAATGCAAAATACTTCAAAACTTTACCAATGCAAGGAAAATACAAAAAGAACAAAGGTAGCTGTGGCAGGATCAATCTCGGAGGCAAAAATAAATATGAGAATTGTTGGAGCTAAATAATTCAAACCAAAGTTTCATCAACAGTATACTTAAAGCCTGCTTGGTAGTGCAGTCTCAGAGGTACCTGGAGTATAATTTTTTCTGGGGCCTGATATGCCTCAAGGAAGTGGCAAACATTCACAAACGCCCACTGTTTACTGGCACTATCTTCACGTTTGAGATGATTCCAGCCAAACTTTATAAGCTCTTTTCTGTGATTCACAAGGTCATTCTGGAGATACTTTAGAAGTAGAGTGGCGAGTTGTAAAAGTTCTATTCTCAAAGGCTCATCATACTCAGCAGAAACCTGAAAAGGGATGTAAAAATAATACAAAAATCCGGAACCAGACACAGCTGTTACTTGAAATAGGGAAAACTTTTCCAGTTCAGAAACAAACACATTACCTCTTCTGGAGGATCAAGAAGCTTTTCAACAATTGTTTTGATAATTGTCTGATCAACAACCTCCCAACTTTGGCCATTCTGGAAAGCATGAGCAAGCATAGGAAGGATGAGCATTTGCATCACCACCACCAAGTGATCATGAACCAACTGCTTTGATTGGAAAAGATTTAAGAAGTGCAAAAGAAGTGGTTTTTTCAAGTTAGGAGGATAACCTTCTGCAACCTGAAAGAGTAAAAGATGAACGGTCAATATGAACAACATAAATTCCCTTAGAAAGGTGCAATCAATTATAAAAAATTCAACATATGGAAACATAAGATCAAAAAATCACAGTACCTCAATGATATAAAATTCCTTTAGAAAGGTGTAATCCATGCGAGAATGGAACAAGAAGATGGACAATATATCAAAAAGCACATTCACTTCAGTTTTGTCATGACGTAGATAATTCAGAAAGCATTTGACAAGCCACTTGCTTTCTTTAACCTGTAGTTTTTAACATTAACAAAAGCAAGATCAGAAATTAATATATACATTGACCAAATTGACCAAAAACAATAAAAATGGAAGATGTTTCACACTAAAAGTCTAAAATGACTAGCATATTTTGAAGAACAATATAGAGGGGAAAAGGTGTAAAAATAACTACACTCTGGAGACCAAAAAACCTATATGTTATGACAAAAGGGAAAAGAAAGAAGTTCAAATCTGAACATTGAGTTTGCAATAGAAATAAGAAAAAAAAAATCTAAGAGAAAACTAAATTACAGGTAGAGCATCAGAGACTTCAAGATCATGTCAAAATGTTCTGATAAATGATAGTTGAATCTTACAAACCACACAACCGAAACTGTGATATTAAACCCTCAACCAAATTTTTTGAGCTCCAGAAACTAGCATTAACCATATATGCAAAACATCAAAAAATTAATTAAACTAGGATCATAACTTACCTGCACTAAATTCAGCTCCTTCTCATTTTGCAAACGAGAAATTCTAGCTGGTGACTTCCAGACAAGCACTAATGTATCAAACAAAACACGATTGCTCTGCAACCAGCCAGGTATCAACTTAACTAAAGTCTTAACAAGTGCAAGGCCATGAAAATAAGCATCAGAAGCGGGACCCATGGATACAGATGGATTAGAAACATCAGATTGAGGTGCAGCAAGACCTTCATCACCTAACAGAGAAGTAGGTGGAGTTGATGGTGCAGGAGTCCCTGATACTTCAGATTTAGGCAGAAATTCGGGAAAAGCACTAGCAAGTATCTTCTGTGGTGACTTTGCAAGTTCATCTCGCAAGGGTTGCCCAATATCTGATCGTATTATATACATAAACCTGAATATCAGAACAGGTAAGTCAATAAATATTCATGCAATGACAATTAAGAGTAGCTAACCAGCAAAGGAGAGGGAGGGAGTTGTAAGCAAGTTAACACAACACTTGACCCCTTACCGCCTGAAATATTTTGGTTCACTTAGTCGAGCAAGAAAATAATCAACAGCAGGTGTAGCATAGCGATTCAAGAATTTAGTGAGAGGAAGGCGATAAGGACTATTTATTTCACTGTGTACTTGTCCTGGAGGAAGCGCTCCTTCCAATTCAATGGTTAAGGATACCAACTCATCAAGAAACCTTGATGCAGCGCTTGGAAGTAGGTGGAAAAGCTCAATAATAGCTGCATAAAACATAAATATGAGTTTGCTTGATCTACACCTACACGTTCCATAAGCAGACAATTCAAATATTACCTGCAGCAATTTTTGGTTCTTCACCAGTTTTCCATGATTTCTGACTCTGTGCTAGTTTTTCAGGATCCAGCCATTTCTTTAAGTGTTCTAACAACTTGTTACCCAAAGTAACATTAAACCAAGTGGACAGAAGTTCAAGCAGACGAGCCAGACCTTGGAGAAGAGGCATGCTAAGATTCTTGGTGTGAGCCAAGTTAACCAATATAGGCCTGAGGCTGTTTTGTAGAAGTTCTTTTGGCATTCTTTGCTGATTAATGACCTGAAAAACAATAACATGAAATATCTTGGAGAAAAAAATCCCAATACACTCAAAATATGAAAATTAAGAAATTAAAATGACAAAAAGATATGGTTAAGGTTTACATGTCACTTATCCTAAGCATGGTGACGTAGTTTCTTACTATCAATTTTTTTTATATGACTAAACGAAAAGGTACACATGCAGCTAAACACCAAACCAGATAGACACTATAGTTAAGATCGGAGGAGAATACAGGCCATTAATCCCTTAGACATAAGCTATATCATGTCATCCTTCACCATGAATATGCCAAAGTCAAGCCATCTTTAAAATAATAAAAATTAACAATTTAAGAAAACCTGTCGCAGACCCTCCTTAGCAACAGCAACAATTTCCGGTGTGCGACAAGTCAGAGACTTGAAAAACATAGAAATTATTTTTGAACGCAACTCAGAGTGATTGGGTGTTTTAAAGTCTGCCCATGCCATTGTCGTACAGAGTAACTCAATGCAGGCTGTTCTAAGCTTATTTAGTGATGCTGCCACTTTTGGGTTCATATACTTCACAACCCACACAGTTTCATCAGCCTCGGCTATCTGCAATGCTTCTTGTAGGAAATTAACCAGTTCCTGAGTCAACTTCAGAAGAGGTGGTCGCAAGGCCAAGCAGAAATTCAATGCTGTAACTGTTCCTACCTGTATAACACCAACTGATAAATAAGAAATATACTATATATAAAAAAATATGAAAGACAATGGAAACATTGTATACCTGTTGATCAACGGTTTTTGAACGGAATGGCCGAGTTAAATGAGGCTGCAACATAGGTTGATACAGAGGTTCAAGCAGTTCAGATACCTCACTACCGGTCCTACTTGCCAAAAGTGCTAAACATGATTGCACATTCTTTCTCACAATAAAGGATGCATTAGGATTGAATAACTCTGCAGCAAGGAAATCAACAACTCCTTGAAAACTTTGTCTGCGTGTCTCACTGTTAGCTTCATCAACATTATTAACCACGCGAAGAACCTGTGTAAGCACCTGACTTGTTTCTTCTTGCTCTTTTGTAGCATACATCGGAAGCCTTTTCAGAACATACACAAGGCCTCGCACAATTCTCACTTGAAAAAGGCCTAAAGTCTCAACTGTCACCTTACCAACCAAGGCGCCTAGACCCATAACACCTCCCATTTGTGCTTGCCATGTAGTTCCATAACAACAATGTAAAAGACGAGTCAAAAGTTGTTCAAAAATAGGGATGCGAACACTGGGAGGTGGTGAATATACAGGATTCATTGATGGACTAGAGACTATCATAGGAGTACTAGGACCTCTTGACATCATCGCATCAGCATGTTTCGAGCGAGCCAATTGTAAAAGAGTTTCAGCGAACACATTTAGAGCACTAAGAGCAGCTTCTGCATGGAGCCTGTTTTCATCTGCTAGTACGTCAACTAAAGCATCCAAAAATATTAATGGGTCTAACTCTTTAAGGTTTGAAGAAGTACTATTCTTCAATCTGGAACTAACATAGACATTTAATGAGAATAGAGGACCTCCTCCAACAGGATTTGCAGTTGAAGCAACAGATGAGTAAGAATCAACATGGAAAATCATTGCAAAATGGCGACATACGTTGAAAACGAACTCGTCTTTGGGGTCAAGAATATCTGGTTCTGCGTTGGCAGCAATTATTGTCATCAAGAGAATCTTGAATACAGATTTCTCAGCCATAAGTTGCGTCTTTGTCTTCACACCTAAGTCGGCCTGCAGTTATGTCCAGTTGTCAGTGCATGACAATAGATATAACTATTTTATATTGTATAACAGTATAGGTCATTCAACTTTCTTGCACTTATAACTAGTTATGCTTCACATAAATCAACAAAGATCGCTTTACTTTCTAGGCATGTCAATGAGAGGCATTTGAAGAACAATGGATTCTGAGTCCTGAATTAGCCCCACTAATAAAGACAGCCAAATTTCGCAAAAGACAGCTAAAAAATGGAACAATTATTTTTATCAAACAGCAGAACATTGAAGCAAAGATAAAAACTCCAAACATGGGAAGGCTGAACTCTTCAAGTCATTGATTGAACAATTTAAAGCATACCAAGTTGAGGAACAGAATCAAGTAAGATTCCAATCATCATGAGGTTTCAAAAGTCCAAGACAAATTATAACCAAACACCCATAGTTCCTTCAGACAAATTATAGGAAAATTGTTTTTAACTTGGAACCAATACTCTACATCACTTTGTTTAACATCCGTGTCAGGAAAGTTTGTTAACCACCACACAAATGGGGACAAATTATTAAATTATTTATTTTATAACAGGATGTTTAATTTTGCCTAAACATGTCAAACATTATAACTTTTTGAGTAAAATGAATATGTATATAATCTTATTTGTAAGCATTAACAAGAACAATTTTCAGCATTGTACAAAGATGATGCTATTGATAAAACACTAACCTTCATATCAGATGTCTCAGCCATGCGCCAAGGTGAATCAACAGTAGAAGCTAACAGTGTTGATAACTGACTTACTGTATATCCATCATCCTTCACTTTTTCTGGTAAATTTAGCTGAGATGATAAGCAAACATGAAGGAATTTCAAAGCCTGCTTCCGGTAAAAGGGATCAATTCCAATATTATTGTTAATGACAGCTGAGACAGCAAGATTTATGCATCGGTCTAATGGCACCAAAAATGGAGTTGAGGGTTCAAAAGTAAGAATTAACCGCAGTCCATGCTCAGGATTCTCCTTGCACTCAAGTGCAAGAGGCTCTTTAAGAAATCGCCTATTACGACCTCCTAACTTGCCAAGAAGTTGCAAAGCTTTTGCACCCCAAGGATAAGTTGCAGGCCTCAAGTGTGACCATAGGGCTAAAATCACCCTAGACATAACATTGGCCATACTGGGTTCTAAGAAATCAGGATTTAAACTATCTACCCAAAACTCAAGTGTTCTCAATCCTAAGCTCACAAGATCATCACTTCCATTAAGACACATAACAAGAGGATTCATAAGACGAGACAGATGAGGTAACAATGAGCTTAAACGAGCAGGCAAGGTTAAGCACAATTCCAGCAAAAGGTCTCTCATATCTTCTCCAGTTGGACCCTCAAGCATAGTCAACAGCATATTGAGACATGGTTGCAATAGAGGTATCAAATCCCGCAGCAGAAGTTCACATTTGCATCCTGCAAGAGCTCGAAACATTGTGCGAAGGAGTTGCATATAACCAAGAGGCCTACCAATTTCGGTAGCATTTTTCATGCAAACTTCCAAAATGATAGGCACATGAGGTTGCAAAATACGTTCAAAATCGGCAGGCGCTTTGGCGACTGCACCAAATATAAACCGAAAGAGATGCAAAACCAGTTTTGCGGAAGGTGAATCTGGATGCTTCAGAACATCAAGTTTGCTGCTAACAAGAAAATTTACCAAAACATCTGCAAATGGCTTGTATACTTTAGGGGCTTGCAATAGAGTAGAAAATATGTGAACCAACTGAGTGTTGTTAATCATGCATTCAAACAGCTCAGGCATACACAATGAGAACATGTCCATCAGATCTCGGGGTTCCATGATGGCCAGAATCTGGGAGAAAAGATAAAGCATTTCCCTCTCTTCTTCCTTTTCCTTGAACAGAGCCAAGCAATGCACACCACTCTTTAAGACGCCAGAGGCTTTCCATACCTACTCAATATCATAATTAGGCAAAGCAAATCATGCCTTAAACCAAGTTCAAAGTTTGTAGTCTTAAGTTAAGAATAATACCTCATCCTCTCTCATTCCTTTAAATGCTTGAGGTGCCTGTAAATTAGATGTTGGTGAAACAAGAGTCTTTTTGTCCATCAGGTGTGAGAAATGAGAAACATTAAAATGTTATTCTTGTCACATGATATAAATATATAATAACTTATCACCAAAATTTGCAGCCAATTAAAAAAAATTATCACCCAAATAGTTTATCAGCCATCAAATAAATTGATGATACCTGTGACCGGGGCAAGTGAGCATGGGTGATGCTCCATATGATAGTTTTCATTCCTGACAATATGTTAATACAAGATTCATGATTTTTTTAATTCAACAAAAAAAAAAATTCCTCACTTAAGAAATATTTGCAAAAACTGAGGGACATTACACGTCAGTAACCATTAAAAGGAAGAAAATTTATTAAGCATCAATTACCCATGACTAATGTCTTAATCAAATGCTTGCAATCATTCACTTCCTTTGAGTGCTCCACTGGGACTTGTAAATTCAAAACTGCCTGCAAGCAAATTGAATGATATGATTTAATAAAAGAGCAACCTAAAAAAGGAAAGGGTTAATTAAAAATACCTTAATAAGGTTTGCTTAAATAATAAACTGACCCCTCAAGTTCAATAAGTTACAAGAAAACACATTCCAATTTTAGAATGAACTTTTTTCTTACACTGTTTTAGCATACAAATACATCTAAGTATCCAAAATGTTAATATTGTATCTATTTTGAGAATTTAGATGCCTAGTTTAGCTGAGAGAAAGAGCGTGTGCTTGTTGGAAGGATTAATTATTCAGGCAAATCTCAAGGGCTCTGTCACTATTTTTCCCAAAAGAAAAAGTTTGTCGTTTAGAAAAAAGGTAGTTGGTTGTTAACCTTATAGAGTAAAACATCAAAAGAAATAAAAAAGAAAGAATAAAAGAAAAAGAGAATCTTCTCTTTTAATATAATACGTCGAGAACAATTATATACTTTTATAGGCAGGGTAAAAAATGACAAACTAACAGAAGGAACAAATTTTGTTATCCCACACGTCAAAGGTATTGAAGAAAAATCAAATTTAAAAAGCGGTTTATTGATAATTTCCAAAAGAAAAACACAGAAAAACATTAAGAACAATAACAACATACAGTTTCAAGATGTCCATTATGCAAACTCTGCATCTCAAACAAAATGGATTCTACAAACACTAAAGTAATAACCTCAAATTAAAGTTGCCAAAACAACCTGAACAGGAAGTTCAAGCTTTGTCCTTAATGTAGCACGATCTTTTCCCTCCTCACCCTCCTCCAAAAGCTATCAAGAAACATCAAACAAGGAAACATCAATTCCAAAAAAAAAAAAAACGATATCACAGTATTAAAAGAGACCAAGATCAGCGGGAAAAAGAAAGAGAGAGAGAGAGAGACCAAATTAGACTTCGTAACGAAAAAGTTGACAAATTGAACAGACTTCCTACACCTGTACTTCTCAATAATATCAAATAGTTGCAACTTGCAAGCCCCGTACAAACTCTTTTAAAAGATTTTGCACATCATATCATATAAAAGTGTCAACTAGAGGAAAGAAACAATATGTCCATCTGTAAATCTTATGCAGATAAGATCTAATAGGTTGATTTCATGGACCATGCTCCAAGACAAAGCCATAATTGCAATATTTTGTAATTTCTTAACAGGGAGAAATAAATTAAGACCCCCGGCATCCAAAATCAATGGTTACCTGAGGGATGGTGCGCTTAAAAGTACTGAACTTTCCAACAAAAGCATCCAAAATACAACCCTGCAAAAAAAAAAAAAAAACATATTCCATATCATTAACAAGACAGATAAAAGAACAAAATTTAACAAGTTAACATGATAATCTGACATAGCAGAAAGGTGTAATTCAAACCAATAGAACCCTTGCTTCATCCATAGATGCTTGGTCGACACCTTTCTCAAAAATTGGCTCCACCTATATTCACAGGAAATACTTCACTTAATTGAACAGCCATTATCATTACAAAATCCAATGTTGCAGTTAATATTAACTGAGCAAAGTGATCTTTAGTCAAAAGCCTAATAAGCATACCAGATTCAACATTAATCGAGCACAAGTAGTATGGATGCTGAGAGACAATGAAGCATCATGCATATTACTTGAAAACAAGTATATAATCCGCGACAACTGCATCATAAAATCATAAGTTTTAGTGGGGGGGGGGGGAAGCACGAGCATGATAAAAACCTTGCCTAGGAGAAGATAAAAGTGCAATTCTATCATTTTGAGCAAAGCTAAAACTCATCACAATAAGTACCTGTGGCAACAAAAGATCTCCACGAACATGATGAACAATCTCTGCCAATAGACTATAAGCCAATGGCCTTAATGACTCAAAGCAAGCTCTACCAGCTCCAACCAGCACCCTAAGGAGTTGGCAATGAATGAACTAAAAAGTCAATGAATACTATGATTCTAGTAGATTTTAACTTAATTGAAAATATAGAATAATAGAAATTGCAGTTGTCACAAACACCAAAAAGTATACAGCATACTTCTCAAGAAGAAAACTTTACATGGGAAGAATAAATCACAATAATGGACAAGAAAAGCCTATTACATGCTTCATAAAGTGGTAGAATGATCACTACTGCATGTTTTTCAAACATGAAAGAAACCTAGTTTAGAGAATACACTCAGTTCAATTGTTTCCTGACTAGTACAAGTTACAACATGCAAAAAACGAAAGAAATTATTTGAGATCAATCGAATAAAATGGCTAATTTTACAACTGTCATTATAATTTCCAAGACTTTCACATTAGAGAGCAGCTACATTTCTGTGCCTAATAATTCCCAACTACCTTCTTTTTTAATATTTTTGTCTTTGATAAATAAAATTAATTGTTAATGTCTTCCATGAAGAGGTTCTGCTTTTGATAGAAGAAAAGTAGTATAATGCAGATGCTAAATCTATCGCTTCAATTAGCTCTTTGAAAATGAATTTATTCTAATCCAATAATAATGACTAGACATCCAACAGAATAATAATGGTAGAAGTCTTATATCCATGTAAGATCAAATAACAACTTAATGTGCACCACATGTTTCAGCTATTCTTTGGCTGCCACATTATAATATACCTGTTCATGAAAACAAAATCCTAAGAAGAAAAGATTAAACGAGAACGACCCAACATTAACACCAATCCACATACATCACAACTCAGACTCTGTAACTCTATACATTTCGTTGTCGTTTAAATTTTTCGATTAACAGCTATACCTCTCTTCCAATAGAGTGTCGATTAAGGGAAATAACCCCCTCTTGCAATCTGTTCCTAGAACATGTTTCAATGCTACTAACAGTTCCTGCACTCACCAAATTTTGAGGATTTAGTAGACAACAATGGGGAAAAGATCTAGCATGAAAGAAGTACCAATTCATGCAAAAAGATGTTCACCTTTCTAATGGATACAGAATCTGAACAAGTGACTAGAAGATTCACAATGCTTTTGCATATGCTTTCCTCATGTGGTCTTATATAATCAGCAAAACTTTTCAGCAGGTAAGTCAAAAAAGAAACTGTCTGGAACAAATTAAAAAGTTCAAAAAAAAAATTGAAATAAATTAATATTATAATTGGAGTTGTGGACAATGAAACACGAGGATGAAGAACATTATAAGTCACTCTCTTTTACCAGTAGAGCACTTTAGTCACTTTCTGATTTAGTAGCTCATCTCAAGTCACTTTGCTTTTAAAAATGAGCACATTTACTTAAGTTTATATTATTATATTCAAATTAATGAAAAATACACACATAACAAGGGGCATTGTTGAAAACAAACTAATATATTTCATTTTTTAACAAAACAATCTTATACTAACAAATATCTTATATTATATGCAAATTTTTTTAAATAATAAACTAACTTTCTAAAGTTACATGATTTTATCTTTTGACTTTTAAATATATAACCTTTTTTTTTTTTTTAAAAGAACGTATAACTATTTATTATTAATTATATCAATATTTATTAGAATTAAATCAAAACGTTGGGTCAATAATATGTCTAGTTAACCAAGCACTTTTATTTAATTCTTATAGTTATTAACAAATAAAATAATAAATGAACACTATTGTGTACATAAATATATCATTATCTCAGCTGACATGACAATTTCTCATTTGTTACAGATTACTTGTGATACATCTCAAATTCATAGCATCTCATAATAAGTAGTTATATTCTCTCTAAACAAAAAATAAATAAATAATTGCATCGCATAACTCCATTTACACATGAAATTTTATTTTTAAAACCCTCAGATAAAAAATATTTGTTCACTTTTCTTACAACATAAATGAAAATATATTTTATATGCAGTTTGTTCTTTGTTTAAAAAACTTATATATAATATGAGATATTTATGAGCATATGATTATGTGTTAAAAAATAACAACAAATAAAAGAAATAACATGAATTCCCACGATGTCCCTTATTATGTGAGTATTTTTCTCTAACTTGAATATAGTAATATAAATTGAAGTGAATTTGCTCATTTTTAAAAGCAAAGTGATTTAAGGTGAATAACTAAAAAAGAAAGTGACTAAAATGCTCCACTTGCAAAAGAAAGTGACTTATAATGCACTTCATTCAAAAATATGACAAAAAGCTAAGCTCATTTGAATACCTTATCCGCTGAAAGTTAAGTTTAAGACTAACAATCAAAAATTACAGGGATCTATTAAAAATTTAATTGATAAAAATTTAATAATAATATCCTCACAAAGAAAGATGCCATCATTGCCTTCTCTTTCCTATAGTTGATTTGCCTACACACTCTATCAAGCAAAGGACGTCTTCTCTTCTACTTAAAAGTAGAGAATATAAACTTAAAACGTTAAGCTCTACAGAAATCTTGCATTATAACTAAACCCAGAATCCACAAGCTACCCTCACTAGGACTCCTCAAAATACTATTCCATTTATAAGCCTCCTCGGTGACAACAGATATGGGATGAATGGTAAAATAAAAATACCAACAGCCAAGGTTTTGCTATCACTTTTAAGTTCAACTCCCATTGTTGGCAATAAATAACTTAGAATAGAGTACATGATAGAAATCGTCCTAACCTTAACTTGTGCACCCTTGAGCTCAATAAAATGATTCTTCAAATGGGAAGGAACCTTTTCAGGACCAGGAACTGAAATAGCAGCAACCATCAAGGGTAGTAACTGAGGAATGTTGGTTTGGACAAGCCTACTGTACAATTGGAAAAGAAACAGGACCACGAGAGGACTCTCTGTAACTATCTTGAAAGAACGGGTACTAGGGTTGAGTTGTAAAGAGCCAGCATATCCAGCACCACCAATAGTTTGATCTAATGAGGAAGTATCCATCGGCTTAACATCTTCCCCACCCCCAGCAGCATTTTCGAAAAAGTAGCTAACAGTCGATTTGAAGTTCTGGTAAATCTTACAAACAAAGTCCAAGAATGGTTGAACTTCATTTTCTGAAGTAGGCCTAAAGTTTCTAAGGAGGTCGAAGATTATGCGGATACAAATTAAGCCATTCTCTTCATTGTCAGTTGTAAGCACTTGCATGGCTACCTTCAAGAGGTCCTGTATAAAGGGGCGAAGAACTTCACTATGTGGGAGACGATTGAGGATCTCCACAACAATGTTCCGAAGCCTATGCTCAGGATTATCAATAAATTGTGGCTTCGTAGTTTGCAGTAGAATTACCGAAAAGGACCGAAAGTAACACCTCAGAAAATTCAGATATTCAGCAGTGTGCGCAATTTCGAGACTATCCCTGACCTCCATGGCCATCTGAAGCCTTTGATGGATAGCTGTTTTAAGTAAAACAATAACGGAAGCAGAAAATTATCAGAATCAAAAAGCGTTAAAAAAAGAAAGTTCGATTGACCCTTTTTCAAAGTATATCATACCATAACACTATAAAAAAAAAAAAAAAAAAACAAATATCGAGTTTAATCATGTCTACGCCTGAGTAAGGTTCAAATGATTCAAAATAACAGTTGAATGATGCTTCAGAGAAGAAAAGAAATTGATTACTTACTTTTGTCGGTCTCGATAAGGAGCCGAGAATGTTGCTCGAAGTTCTGAACAGGACTCATGTGTATTACCAGTACAGGAAGAGATTTACAGTAAACCTAATTCAAGAAATACAAAAGTTCGAAGAAATTCTAGGGTTTCAGATCAAAATGACAAAGAAATTTTAGTCCATTTTCTACTTAGTGGAGATAGGTCAGGAGAATTTGAGGTTTTAGTGGGAAGTATAGAGCCCGAATGGCAGTACGTATTAAGGGCCCTGATACTCTGATCGTATTATTTATAGGAAAACAATGTTAGATAAAGAACGAACGCACGATGATACGCCGCTTATTCTTTAAAGCGGCTGCTACTCCTCTGAACTCCGGTGGTATTAACTGGATTGTAATATTTATTTTCCCCAAAATAGTACTTTTTTTTATTTTCAGATAAAACTAGCACAACTATGTATATTGTAATCCTACCCAGTAGGCTATACAAGAGATCATGAACTTAAGATAACGAAAAAAATATGTAACAATTGCTAAGGTTCTTTAAAGTCAATTTTAAGTTATAGTTTATTTTCGATACTTTTAAACATAAACGATAATTTAAATAAAATAAAAATAAATAAATATTAATCCGTCTCCCACTAAAAAAGTCTTATTTATGGCCAAAAAAAAAAAAAATTTCCTACCCTAATTACTCTAAATATTTAATTATTCAATTAATTTTATTTTTAATTCTTTAATTAGAAAAATGAATACATTTTTTCCTAAAAAATGTTTAAAATAAAATTTAATACATAAATAATAATTATATCATACAATTAAACCTTTAAAATTTTAATAATTTATGAAAAGGTTTTAATATTATTATGCTACAACAACGTGGCTTCCAAATACTTCCTAAAAATTGAATGTTTAGCAACAAATTCAATTAAACAAGCTAATTTTCAATATAAGGTTTGGTCAATTGAGAAAATCATGAGTTTATTGTTTATCACAAACAATGTGTCATTTAGTTCACTCTAATCTTTTTCTTCCTAGTTCACTAAGATTTATGATCTTTTGAGGTCACAATTGGATATTGCTATCTTTTGTATGTCGAATTTTGATAATGAAATCTTTCTGTTAACAAACTTTATTCCTTTGATTTAATTTATAATATTAAATAAAATCTACTATATTTTCAAATTTAATATAATTGTGCGCAATTATACAACAACCTTTTTATTTTTTATTTTTTTTAACACTAGGTATTAAGCACGTGCACAAATGTATTTCCTCTTATTAAATGACTATATTATTTAATAAATAATATAGATATATATATATATATTTGTTATTATCATAAAAAAAAATATTTTGTATATTGTATTTATATAACTAAGTACATTTTAATATCATTATGATTGAATAAATTAATCATCAATGAAAATTTATTGTTGAAATAACAATATAAATTGTTGCAATAACTCTCTCTATTTAACTTAAATATTTTTTTTATAATTTTTTTTATTTATTATTAAAAATAATATAAATAAAATTTATTAAAAATAATTAAATCTTTATAATGTTATAAATGATTATGATTGGAAATCAGAATAAATGAAATTATAATTTTAATTGTATTATTTATAATATTGTGGTATCAAATTAAAATATTGTATTAGTGTAATAGCAATTATTTTAAAATATAAATTAGTAAATTAAAATATACAAAAATAAAAATTAGTAAAGCATTAAAATAGAAAGATTTACTATTAAATGATACATATCTTCAAAATAAATTAATGTATATGATAAAAAAGGTTGATAATATGACATTTATATTCTTATTTTATTTATCTATTTATCTTTTAAAAAATTAATAAATTGTGATAACATTCATTTCTCGTACCTATAATATATATATATATATACGAGATAAAATAATTAACAGATACATAGATCATTATATTTAAAAATATGAAAATAATACACACACATATATATATTTATTATTATTATTTTTATGTATAATTTCATAATATATACACACATATATATATTTATTATTATTATTGTATGTATAACTTTAACTATTTTTTATCACAATTTTTGTAATTTGTTAATCAATAATTTATACATAGAAAATTATACGAGATAAAATAATTAACATATACATAGATCATTATATTTAAAATACAAAAATATTTGTCCATTTATGTGGCCCAATAACATATATTATTACTAGGTTTTAAAATTGTGTAGGTAAGATATTAAATTTTTTTAAAAAAAAAATGTAAAAAAAAGAAAAAGTAAAACAAAAATGAATAAAAAAAAAGTAGGCTATAATTTAAAAAACTTTTAATATAAAGATATATTAAAATATTTGTCACTAACTTAATCATATATATTATTTTATTTTAAAATTGTGTAGATAAAATATTAAAATAAATTAAAATAAAAAAAAATGTAAAAGAAGAGCACGATAAAAAATAAAAATAAAAAAAGAAATAAGAAAAAAATAAGCTATAATTGAAATTTAAAAGTATTTTTATTTTCAGTAGAAAAAAAAGTGTTTTTATTTTTTATTTTCTTTAAAAAATAAAAAGTAAGTTTGTTTTTTTCTTTACTTAAGATTGATAGCGTCTTTTTGATACAAAAAAAAAAAATGGATAACGTCGTTACTCTTGAAAAAGTTAGGAGCCAACTTGTTAAGGGGGGAAGCTCAAGTGAATTGACATTGCTTTTCCTGCGTGGCATCTTTATTTCTCTTCAAATGATGCGTCCATTAAGTCTTCAATTGACCCATCCAACAAGAAAACTCATATATTTCTGCTAACTAATTTTTGTGAAGTATGTTGCATGATTGTATTTTAATAATAATAATAAATTAAAAAAATTAATTTAAAATTAAAAAATAATAAATATTTTAATTTTCATACTAATTTATTTTTTAAATAATATTATATAATTTAAAATAAAATCTAGTGCCACTATCTTACAATTTGCAAATAATAATAAAAATTATTTAAAAATATAATTTTTAAATAACTTTCAAGAATTTAAGAAGTATAATCTTTATCATTTAATTTAAAAGAAAAAAAACGAGTTTTTCTATCAAATCAAAACTTCAATTAAAGTCACGATAAATAATATTTATAGTACTATATTTTACAAGTCATGTTTATTTATCAAAATTATTTTAATGTAGCATAATAGTTTAGGACTTATATTTAAAACTATTCAAGTTTAATTTCAACAACAAAAAAATAAACTTATATTTATACTTAGATCTATTGTATGAAAACCTCCTGAATTTGAAAGCGAGTATATTTATATGAAGTAACATAAACATGTAGGTGACAACCTTTATATCATATACCATAAATAAAAAATAAAAAAATATGTCAAATAAATGGAATCATAGAGAAAGATTAATAAAAAAAGAAAAAAAAAACTATAATGAGTATTAAGTAGTGATAAACTGATATGACATACTCAATAATCCATTTCAAGATAATTTTTTTTAGAAAAAATATATTTTAAATATCAAATAAATAAATAAAAAGAAAAACAAAGAAAATATGAAATAACTTTTTTATAAGCAAAGTAAAATACCTAAAAATATTAACGTAAAACTTATTTTATAATTTAAGTTATTTCAACTCTATTTTAGACCAAACTTAATAATTCTTTATCCTTTTTTAAATATTGTAATGCTCGATATTTTACATACAAATAAGGGCATTATCTAGGCATTATCTAAGCATTTTATTAATTAAAAACCTTGAAATAATTGATTATGACTTTAAATAAAGAAGATTTTTATAGCTAAAAAAAACTTAAAAATAAAAACTTGCAAAAAGTTTAGCACTTATTAAAGTTTACAATTTATTAGTTAAAAAAAGGGAATTTAAATCCTAGGGAATCAATAACAATCCTCAAACATTGTCAAATCCTCATCACGGTGTTCCTGAGAAAGTGAAGGGAAACTTGGGGTGAGTGAAAATCACTCAGTAAGCAAACTTATCTTACTTGAAACATTAAACACACACGACACATGTATATACTTAAAAACAACAAGTAAATATCACATGTTTAATTACGACGTACTTATGCTTATGTTTTTGAAATAGTGCTTGCAATGCACATGTCTTAGAAAGAAAATACAAAATCTTATTATAATAATATAACCTGAACCATCCACTTAAAAACTTATCATAGCGAAGCCTTATATAAGTTACCCGTCGGCGACTGGCACGTGTGAAAGGTATATGCAAGTGAGACTTAACTTATAACTTATCAAAATTGGAATTCCATACATAATTCTCATATGCACACATACGTCCAAACCAATGGTGAGGACTCTTTAGTCCTCGGGTACCCTAACCTACACGAGAGATACTTCCTACACACGGCCCTTAACTAATTATAGTGAACTTAACTTATCATGTTGCTCCAAAATATAGAATTTCATAATGATGGTTCAAGTATCAATAAAATATCATATAAAACTTATTGCTTTAAACCTTGTAGAAAATGTATCATCTCCCAAAAGCTTGGCATAAAAGAAATATTTTCAAAACTTGTATTTGAAATATCATGATTCAATTATGCATATGTCATGCCATTAATGACCATGTATTTATAAGCACACTTAATCCATTCAGATAAGCATAATATCAAAAATCATATAATCATACAATCTTAGCACAATAATATTTACTTAGCACATACCATACGTACATACAAAAGGGAGATCACACAAACTATTTAGTCATACGGCCACCAAACAAGACACATATGTAAAAATAACCAAGAAAATATTCATACATCAAACAGAACAAACAAAACTAACAGTACTTAATATTACAAGTAGAGTTAATCTACTTACATGATACGAATAACTAGCACAGCTAAAATCACCCACTAGTTCGCTTGAAATTTAACCTAAATACATTATAATTAAATAAATATTAGACTCTCATATTATTTAGAATTACCTTTGTTCTCTTAGTACTTAAGTCTAACCCTCATTTTAGGCAAAATATTCTTTTCTAAAAATTTCGTATTTTATCACAAAATTATTAGTTGTTGTAAGAATTAATGTAAATAATTGTATTAGGCAAGTGCATAATTAGCTTCCATAATTGTATTAGGCAAGTGCATCATTAGCTTCCATAATTGTATTAGGCAAGTGCATCATTAGCTTCCATAATTGTATTAGGCAAGTGCATCATTAGCTTCCATAATTGTATTAGGCAAGTGCATAATTAGTTTCTGTATATATTTTTGATTAGTCAATGAAATTCACACGGAATCATCTTCCTTTATGGTATCAGAGCTCTAGGCGCGTTTCCTCTCCTTCAAGCTTCCGCCGCGCCTACTGTTGCTCCGCCAAACACCACCCCTTCTTCCTCCATCAGCCCCTATGTCTAACTCAAAATCATCCTTTCATCCCGCTCTTATTGTTTCCAACATCAAGACCCACATCTCCATTACTCTTGAGATGGAGAACGTCCAATACGCGACGTGGGCGGAGCTATTCAAAATTCATTGTCGATCACACAAGGTTATCCACCACATCATCTCACCGAAAAAAGGCAAGGAGAAGGTGCCAACAACCGATGATGAAAAGGAGCTATGGTCGACACTCGATGCAACAGTTCTCTAGTGGATTTATGCCACGATTTCTAGTGACTTGTTGCACACAATTCTTGAACCCGACTCAACGGCAATAGAGGCTTGGAATCGATTGCGTGACATCTTCCAAGATAACAAAAACTCACGTGCCGTAACCCTTGAGCGAGAATTCTCTCACACAAACATGGAGGATTTTCCGAATGCCTCTGCGTATTGTCAAAGGCTCAAAGTACTGTCGGATCAACTCAAGAATGTCGGAGCACCGGTCTCAAATAACCGGCTCGTTCTTCAAATGGTTGCCGGTCTCACCGAAGCCTATCGTGGTGTTGGAACACTCATACGGCAAAGCAACCCGCTTCCTCAATTCTACCAAGCCCGATCTATGCTTACTTTGGAGGAGGCGGGCATGGCAAAACAGGTGGCTATCGGTCCTGGTGCAGCAATGGTAGCTACGGAGTCGGTTGATGCATCCTCATCTGGAGACAACTACCATCAAAACCGTAACAACGGTGGTGGCAAAAAGGGTCAAAACCGCAACCACAAAGGTCAAAACCGCGGTGGTGGCCGCAGCGGTGGCAAGAACGGTGGACGCATTGGCAGCGGCACCGGCCGTGGTGGAGGGCAGCAGCAACCTTGGCAGGGAGGTTGGAATAGCGGACAGTGGCCTTGGCATTGGATGCCTTGGGCTATCCCCCCTTGTCCTTACCCATCCACTCCTTGGGCCAAGCCTAATGCTCAACAACGCCCACCCTACCCAGCAGCAGGGGTTCTTGGGCCCAGACCTCAGCAAGCTTTTTCCGCCACCACTCCTACACCAACTGACATCGAGCAGGCAATGCACACTCTTGGGCTTACTCCTCCGGACCCGAACTGGTATATGGACACTGGTGCCACCTCTCACATGACGTCATCGCAAGGTACTTTCTCGTCTTATTTTAATTTGAGCAACAACAATCGTGGTATTATTGTCGGAAATGGTCATTCAATTCCAATTCGTGGTTATGGTCACACAACCTTGTCTTCTCCGTACCCTCCCTTATCTCTCAAAAATGTCCTTCATGCTCCTCAACTTATTAAAAACTTAGTGTCAGTTAGAAAATTTACTACTGATAACTTTGTTTCTGTTGAATTTGATCCCTTTGGGTTTTCTGTGAAGGATTTCAAGACGGGGAAGCATCTCATGAGATGTGATAGTCGGGGCGAGCTTTATCCCATCACCACCAAACCCACCACTAGTCAAGCCACCTTACCATCAACTTTTGCAGCTTTAGCACCATCTTTATGGCATCAACGATTGGGTCATCCAGGAGCCTCTGTTTTTGACTCTCTTAGGCTAAATAAATTTATTGAGTGTAATAAGACTAGTAATTCTCATGTTTGTCATTCTTGCCCGCTTGGGAAACATGTTAAATTACCTTTTGTTGCTTCAAATTCATGCACTCTTATGCCTTTTGATATTATCCATAGTGATCTTTGGACATCTCCCGTTTTGAGCTCTTCGGGGCATCGATATTATATTCTTTTGTTAGATGATTACTCTAATTTTTTGTGGACATTTCCTTTGTCTAAAAAGTCTCAAGTTTTTTCCACATTCCTATCTTTTCGAGCTTTCATCCGCACTCAATTTGAACGAGAAATAAAGAACATTCAATGTGATAATGGTAGGGAATTCGATAACAGGCCGTTTTGGGAATTTTGTAAAGCTAATGGTTTATCCTTCCGCCTTTCATGTCCACATACTTCATCACAAAATGGAAAAGCCGAAAGAAAAATACGAACCATTAACAACATTATTCGTACTCTACTTGCCCATGCTTCTATACCACCATCATTTTGGCATCACGCACTACAAATGGCCACATACCTTCTCAACATTCTTCCAAGCAAACTTTTAGCCTATCAATCCCCACTCCAAATTCTCTATAAAAAACAAGCAACTTATTCTCATCTTCGGGTGTTCGGGTGCTTATGCTATCCTCTCTTTCCCTCCACCACTATAAATAAGCTTCAAGCCCGATCCACCCCATGTGTCTTTTTGGGTTACCCGTCTAATCATCGTGGCTACAAATGCTATGATTTGTCCTCCAACAAAATCATAATAAGTCGTCATGTAATCTTTGATGAATCCCAATTTCCATTCGCTAAGCTACACCCTCCAACAAACCATTCATATGATTTTTTGGATGATGGGTTGTCACCCTATTTGGTCCACCATTTACAAACTAGCCCACCTACTCAAACCCAACAAACTCCACCCACATCTCCTCAGCGGGCCGCACCACATTCTCCAAGCCCAACTTCCACTACACCTACTGACAGGTCCGCTGCTTCCCCCACCTTTCAACCCACGAGACCAACCCCAGCTCAGCCCACTACTAATCCGGCCCAAGGGCCAGTCACACGCAGTCAACATGGGATTGTCAAACCAAACAAAAGGTACGGCCTTCTTACCCATGTCACAAAATCACCTCTTCCCCGTAATCCCGTGTCGGCCTTTAAGGACCCAAATTGGAAAATGGCTATGGATGATGAATATAATGCTCTTATTAAAAATAAGACGTGGGAGTTGGTGCCCCGTCCAGTTGATGTGAATATTATTCGATCTATGTGGATTTTTAGACATAAAGAAAAATCTGACGGTTCTTTTGAGCGGCATAAAGCCCGACTTGTAGGTGATGGTAAAACTCAACAGGTTGGCGTGGATTGTGGTGAAACGTTTAGTCCGGTGGTCAAACCGGCGACTATTCGTACAGTCCTCAGTCTTGCTCTCTCGAACGCTTGGTCTATACATCAGCTTGACGTTAAAAATGCATTTTTGCATGGAGAACTGCAAGAAACTGTGTATATGCACCAGCCCATGGGTTTTAGGGACCCAAATCATCCTGATTATGTCTGTCTATTGAAGAAATCTTTGTATGGGCTCAAGCAAGCTCCTCGGACTTGGTACAAGCGATTTGCTGATTATATTTTCACTATTGGGTTCTCTCACAGCAAGTCAGATCACTCTCTTTTCATCTACAGTAAAGGTACTCATATGGCTTACATTCTTCTGTATGTGGATGATATTATATTAACTGCCTCCTCTGATGATCTTCGCAAATCTATCATGTCACATCTTAGTTCAGAATTTGCCATGAAAGACTTGGGGCCATTGAATTATTTCTTGGGTATAGCTGTAACTCGTCATGCAGGTGGTCTATTTTTATCTCAAAAAAAATATGCAGAAGAAATCATCGAACGAGCTGGCATGTCTTCTTGTAAGCCAACTACGACTTCGGTTGATACTAAACCGAAGCTAAGTGCTACTTCTAGCACACCTTATGATGATGCATCACATTATCGCAGCCTTGCAGGTGCCCTCCAATATCTAACCTTCACAAGGCCCGACATATCATATGCTGTGCAACAAATTTGCTTATTCATGCATAATCCGATGGAGGAACACATGCTTGCTCTCAAGCGAATTATACGCTACATTCAGGGCACTCTGAATTATGGATTGCATCTTTATCCATCCTCAACAACCATTCTTCTTTCTTATACTGATGCTGATTGGGGTGGATGTCCAGATACCAGACGTTCAACATCTGGTTATTGCGTTTTCCTTGGTGATAATTTGATCTCTTGGTCCTCTAAACGACAGACAACTTTATCTCGTTCTAGTGCCGAAGCCGAATATCGAGGGGTCGCAAATGTCGTTTCTGAGTCCTGTTGGTTACGAAACCTTCTTCTGGAGCTTCAATGTCCTATTCATAAAGCTACATTGGTCTACTGTGACAATGTTAGTGCGATTTATCTTTCTGGCAATCCTATTCAACACCAGCGCACTAAACATATTGAGATGGATATTCATTTTGTTCGCGAAAAGGTTGCTCGTGGACAAGTACGTGTCTTACATGTCCCGTCGCGTTATCAAATTGCAGATATTTTCACGAAAGGGCTTCCATTGGTTCTATTTGAAGATTTTCGGGACAGTCTCAGCATACGGCAACCTCCCGCTTCAACTGCGGGGGCGTGTAAGAATTAATGTAAATAATTGTATTAGGCAAGTGCATCATTAGCTTCCATAATTGTATTAGGCAAGTGCATCATTAGCTTCCATAATTGTATTAGGCAAGTGCATAATTAGCTTCCATAATTGTATTAGGCAAGTGCATAATTAGTTTCTGTATATATTTTTGATTAGTCAATGAAATTCACACGGAATCATCTTCCTTTAGTTGTTTTCACTATGAGCGAAAACTAAATAATTTATTTTAGGCTTAAATGGTGTCATAAAACAATAACATTATACATAATTTTCATAGAGGTATAGTAAAATGTCCAGTAAAATTTATGGGTAAAATCGAATGCTTAGCAATTATAAAAATAATTTTTGTTCGCTACCTTTTAGAGCTGTCCATTTAAGTGTAGAAAGTAATGTATTAGACAAACAAGAAATTGAATATTATAAACTAGTAAAATGAATTAAAATTACAGAATAAATAAAAGAAACTGTAAATTACAATAAAGAAAATAAAAAAGGAAGATCGAGGCCCGTAAACGGTTTCCTTAAGATAAATCTCCTCACAACGGGTGTTTGAGATTAAGGAAAAAATACCTCCCAGGATACAACGATCTAAAAATAGTTTAAGAACACCAAGCTGAAACTGTTTGTACGAACCTACCGCTCTCTATCACACAAAGCTTAGTTCTAGAATTATATTTCTGGAATATGTGTTAAATATTTGCTGCAGGGAAATGTGGCTGTTGGAAATAATTTTTGAAACTATTGCAACAAATGCAGCTGTTATAAAACTGCTGATTTATTGTTGCATTTTCAGCAGCCCAACAGTTTCGTGTAGCAAAACCAAAACCACACAAGGCCCATCGAAATTGGACGACATTCGTGTCCGCAGGTCGTGCAGGCCCGCGATTGAAATTTCGAATTTTTGGGCCTGAAATCCTAGGATTTGCACCCCCTGAGCGCGCACGTGGAGAGAGAATTTATGCTACACAAGCTTACCTCACATAGGAAAGCAAATGCTATATAAAGCATTTCATGTGTTAGTGTTTTTCCCATGTGGGACAAACCAAAAGCACAACATTTTTTTTCCATCTCAATGAGTGAACTTTGAGACACAATTTCTCATTCATCTCAATCCCATTTTGAGTGTATAAATATATGATTTCGAAGCTCTCGCGGAGGAGAACTTGAATCAATCAAGACCCTAAACTTATACCAAGTGGGTCTCACTCAAAATGATGCATCAAAATGGTATTTAACTATGAGTCTAAATACTCATTTTTTTTCCATTTTTTCCAACATTAAGAAAATCAGCGACCCTACTAAAGCTAAATATTTTTAGAAAAATATTAGTAAACTATCTTGAATTGAAATTTTTACAGTAACTCTATAACTTAAATATGAACATGTATATAAATTGTCAAATATTTTGAAATCCATTTTCATGGCTAAAACAGGTTTTGAATCCAGTTTATAAAATATGCTGTAAATGTTTTTAAAGTATTCATATCTGACATAAAAATCATAACATTTTACCAAATAATAAATAATACACATATAACATACTATGAAAATTTTCATATATTTTTAACATATATAACACCATAAATTAATTCCAAACTTTTTGTTTTAATCCTTCAAGTTTCTTGTTTCCAACAGAAAATTTTGACTTCGAAAAATTATATAAAATTAAATGCACAGATTTTTATAATGATTCTAAAGTTAAAAGTTTTATTTTCTATCTAGTTTCAGAGATAAAAATTTCACTTTCAGATCAAAATCGGAACTCATATAAAATAACTCTAAAATACGAGTTGTTTAGAAATTTACAGATTCAAAATATGAACTTCGAAAATTCATAATAAATTCAATATAAATTATATTTTGATAAATAGATATTCGTTAAATTCGTCAAGAATTGTAGTTTGTTATAAAAATTATTTGACGAATATAAAGGTTCATAAATAATTTATTTTCACGTTTCAACATAAATTTTGTAAATAATTATCTTATAAAAATTCCTAAACATTAACCATAAACTTTTACATCAAAACTAATAAAGTGATGGAGAGTAATTAAAAAGCTTACCTAATTTACTTCATAAACTCATATCTCTTATAGTTGTTGTTGTGAGAGACATATAAGAGAATTTATATACTTTGGTCTCATAAAAAGTTTATAAGTGTATAGAAACCTAATATAATTAGGAATTCTTTAATTATTATTATCATTATCTTTTAATTAAACAAGAGTCTAATATATTGTGTACAACTAATTCAAATATATTTTTTGCTTTATCTTTAAAGAATTTGTTTACACTTACAATTCTATTTTAAAATTATAACTTATTCTCAAATAACTCCTTATTTTTATAATTAATGTTATTTTAAAATTTTAGGATATTACAAATATAGTAATAAAAATAAAAAATATCTCTTTTATAATTGCTAATGAAAATATCAAGCAAAATTATTGTCAAAAATATTATAGAGCAAATTTTCTTGGTGTATGAAGTAATAGACATGCTAAAAAAAATATATAAATTATCATACAAATTAAAAATATAAAATAAATATATTTACACCAATTAAAGAAATATAAATTACTCAATAAAACATATCAAACGAATAAAATTATTAAATAAATACAAATTTATTAATTATATATATATATATATATATATATATATAGAGGTAAAGATTAAAGCGGAGATTAGAGAGTATTGAAAAATGCAACTAAAAAAAACATTTTACCCAATGCTTTTTCGTTCTTTTTGTTGGTTTCAAGTTTTTTTTTTCTTTGTTTGAGTTTTTGATTTTATAGGAACTGTATAAGAAACAAAAAAATTATGTGTTTAGTAAAAGAAGTAAAAAAAAAAAAAAAAAGACATTTCAATCAATACTATTTTAATCATTTGTACCATTTGTTGCATTTACCAAAAATGGTAAAATTATAAAAATAATTAAAATAATACAATTAAAAAGTAAAATAATAAATTCAATAAAACAAACAAAATATGCATCAAATAAATAGAACTCCAACTTTTTGACAACTCTATCTTTTACATAGATAGATAAATATATAATAATAGAAATAATAATAAAAGAAAAAATCATCAAATAAAAAAATATTAAATAAATACTTTTGGGAGGAGTGTGGAGCACCTCTCTCTTTTATATAAAATTAATAGATATTTATCAATTTATATGATTTAATGACATATATTATTACTAGGTTTTAAAATTATGTAGGTAAAATATAAAAAAAAAAAAAATTATATATAAAAAAGAAGAGAAGAAAAAAAAAATAATAAGAAAAAAAGCAAAAGAATTTTTTTTTTTAATTTAAACCACTTGTAATATAATAAATATAGATATAGAACTGCACTTCGTTATTATTTTAAATCAAATATCCAAAAAGTTCACATTCAAATGCATAATTTCCAAACGGTAGGATTAATAGAGGTCCAGCAAGCCTCTTTATTCAAACTAACATTATAGCATGCTACTACATGCGCAGCATAATTAGCTCCCCTTTGCCTATACTGAAAACAGAAGCACCTTCGTACACATATCTATTTAGGTCAAGGATTTTACAAGTTCTATAATTATTTAAAATATATACTTTAATTTTTTTTTTAATCTTTTAAGACAGTGGCAAAGCAAGAAATTTTTTTAAAAGGGGCCTAAAATATAATTTTTTCATTTAAAGTAAAAAAATTATTAAAATATTAAAAATAAAAAATACATCATAATATATAATTATTAAATGCTATGGTTAACTCTCTTCAATCTAATATTGAATTTTTCACGTCATATTATAATAAAAATGTAAAGTTAGCGAAGCTTTGTTCATTCTCAATTAAACTTAGTCAATGAAAATTAAACAAAAATATAATAAGTTAATAATTATTAATATATATATATATATATATATAATAAATTTATTTATTAAAAAATCTAAGAAAATGAAAAAGCCAAATCAAATATGTCAAAATTTATAAATGTTAAAATTAAATCTAAAACAAAGAAAAATGAAAATGTACAAAATAAAATATAATTTAGAATTTTAATATTGAGATTATATTTAAAATTATATGTTGATAAACAATATAAAATTAAAAATAAAATGAATGAAAAAATAAGAAAAAAAAAATATTACAATTTTTATACAAATAAAATTTCAAATAAATTCAAAAAATTATTAAAATAAAATATTAAATAATATAATATTAGATAAAGTTAAAATTTGGTTAAAAAAATATTATTTTTTCTAAATGAATATTAAAAATTTAATATTTAAAATAATATAAGTAAATTAAAAAAAATTAATTTGAAATGGATTAAAAAAATGGAGAAATTAAAGTATTAAATTTTTTTTTTTTTTTACTTTTTTTTTTTTTTCTTCAAATTTACTCTTGAAAAAAAAAACTATTTAAACTTAATTGAAACTTTTAATAAATTATAGAACCGTAGAAGTATAACTTAAAAGATAGATAATTAAATTATACCTTTTGAAAAATTGCAGGAATCTAAGAGTATACCTTAAAAGATGCAAGACTAAATTGTAATTTTTAAAAAATTATAGAACCCTAGAAATATATCTTAAAATATACAAGACTAAAATTTACCTTTTGAATAATTATAAGACTTGTATAAACCTTAACTATATTATTTTGATCTCTTCAACCAATACTCCCACCTATGCTAAGCAAATTCCTTCCTAATTTGTAAGTGTAATAGCCTACAAATAGTTAGATTGAAACATCATATTATGAGACAGCGTTAGCCTACAATATGCTAGTATGACTTACAATTTAACACAAAAAGGTGAGCCTTGACCCAAACCACTTCACCTTTCCAATTTCGTTCAATTATTCCTAACCCTACCTTCCCTTCGCTTACCCTTCTAGCAACATCTCTATTAATTTTGATTACCCCAGGCATAAGTCTCTCCCATTTCTTACTTAAACATTTATAAATTTTCAAATTTTTACACATAAATCCATCTTTGTTCTTATTTTGTAACCTGCTAAATTCTCCGGTTAGTGATGTACAAATTATAGTACTCGCAAGTGTACGAATCACTCGGAGAAAGTGATAAGCAAACCTCTGAGGTTGGCCTCCCAAAGAATTGCAATGGTTCTAAACAACATTTTTCTTAATTTAATTAAAGTCCTAACTCAACTAAAACACTAATTAAATAGAGTTCTAGTAACACTAAAATTCTAAATAACTAGAATCTTAAACCTAGTAAAACTGTAAACGGAGTGTGATTTGTAGCAAGATCAATAGTAACGAACAATTAACGAAAACAATTACGCAAATTCAGAATTAACTCAACTAGATTTTAAGTATCAATGGAGGATGTATGGACGTTTAGTTTGGTTGGCCATGCTTGCATCAAAAAGTTATGGTGAATTAACATGAACATACTAATAAACAACTATTACCGACTTTTCTTTTAATTACGAAAATTCCTACGATCGGGTAATTCTCTTTGTTGATTAGCTAAACAATATCTTCCGATCGGGTATATCAATTAGCAACCAAATTATGCACAAGGAAAATATGTCAATCAAACTAATGTTATGACTAAGTCATTAATTTGAAGCTTCGATTAAGTTTTTCAAAATATAGTTAAAGTGACGTTCTTAAAATTAAATTATCAGATTTTTCAACCTAACTATGAATCTCAAATTGGCTCATGAAAATTCACAATTAAATATCTAAACATGCTCTTAACCAAAAGGTAAATTTATTTATTTCAAAACAATAAAACATTCACCACAACAATTCTAGCAAATATGACAACACAAACTAAACATCCATAATAAAACTGGCCACTCATGTTCATATTAAAATTCATAAACAAATATAATTTGAACATACACTCAAAGAAGTAAGAAGAAAAGTAAAATTCTATAATAAGAAGAAAATCCTAGATCTAAATACCGCTATTGGATTGGATGATGTTCTTCTCCAAAAACTTGATCTTCGATCGTCAATGGTTTCTTGAATTTTTAGAATTGATTCCCTTGCTTCGTTGAGTGTGGAAAAGCTCCCAAAATCTGGTTGAATCTCTTGTTTGTTCCCAAAATTGAAGTGTATAAAAGTTGTATTTACAATGGACTCTAAAGAGGGTATTTATAGATGTAAAGGGTCACACAATTCCTGATTGCAAAAGGAATAGGCGCACCGCAGCATACAATATTCCCCGCCGCGGTGCAACACAAAATTTGAAAATAATGTCAAAACTCGAGAGGTGCTCGCCGCGGCATACATTTTTCCCACCCCGGCACGAGTTGCCTTTCCTTTCTTCACATGTACTCCCTTACATATGTGCTGACTTGTCATGTACGGCTTACATATTTTGACTCGTTTTGCCCGTAAATTGTGATCCAAGCGCCGTAAGTGTTCCGTCTTTGCGTGTTTGCACCATTCAACTCATTTGACGCTAAAAACACCTGAAATACATGAAAACATACTCATAGTTCCGAATTGATAGATTTATGAAAATAATCGAATAAATAATATATAACAAATCTATTTTTAAACAATTAAGTGCAATAAATTACGAAATATTAGTGTTTTTCGAGCACTTATTAGTTAGCATATTTGTCCAACAGATAGTACCCTCAGTGTCCCTTCCCTTCTTACCATGCATGACTTCATTTCTATTATACCAGATTACCCACATAAGATAGCTAAAATGGCAGGCTTCTTCCTCTATACTGTCATTCTCATACTATTCCATACTTCAACAAAATGCAACCCTTTTATCATCTTGATCAAATTATGAAAGATTGAAAGTTTTCACACAGTCTTAGCACCATGACAAGCCCATAGTGCATAAGTAACATCTTCTCTTGCTCCATTAGATATTGGACACCAAGTATATTGCAAAACTCATTTTTCTACCTATTAGCATGGGGATTTCATTACAAACTTTTCACAAGAAAAACTTTACCTTATTGGATACAGGAGGCACCAAATGTTCTTCCACGAACATTAATTTCTTAAGTCACTGTAGTTAGCACCAAGATCCCCTTTAGTGGTCAGTCTCCTTAACTCCCCAATATGCACTCCTTACAATAAAAATTTCGTTCTTAGTGATGTAAGAGCATGAACGACTTATCCTACTGTTATTTATGTTTTCCTTTCCTTTGTTGTCATTTTCCTATTTTGCTTTGTTGTTTAGTTTTTATTCCCTTATTTTATCATTATGTGTGAGGTGGCATTGAGGTTATTAGATTTTCTTTATATAAACCTGACACCATTCACCCTTTAGGTAGTTTTTAAATATTATTGTTTTGTAATTGTCTCTTCAAGACTTATTTTCTTAATGAAAATAGGGATTCTATCAATAAATTGATCCTCAACCTCTAAAGCTAGTTTGGTTCAGAGGTTATCCACAGATCTCCTGCATCACTTAACTTCCCCCAAATCAATCTTTCAACTTGTTGCCCACACACCAAAGGGATTTTTAGTGTAACTTTCTGCCTCCTGAATCACAAAACTCTTTCTAATTAGCCCTTCATTCGACAACCTTGCATCATTAATGAGTTCATTTACCAAACAATTCTCAAGAAGAATATAACGAAAAATTGCACAAAAGGGCTCTGCATAAGGCAACCATGGATCTCTATAAACCTAAACAGAGCCACCATCTCCAATTCTCCACTTCAAGCTAGCTCTACATAAATCTCTTCCCCACAAAACGCTCTTCCAAAGATAGAGTGAAAAGGTGGATGCAAAAGCAAATAAATATCATCGTTAGGAAAATATTTTTCTTTTAAAACCTTTGCAACCAAACTCTCATCACCCTATAAAATAGTCAAATAATGCTTAGAGACTAAAGCTTGGTTGCAGAATGATAAGTTCTTAAAACTAAGCCCGCTAAGGCTTTTGGTTTACAAAGATTTTTTCAAGCCATCCAATGGATGGATTTTTTCTCCAAGCCATAATCCCACCAAAACTTTGCCATTAAGCTTTGTATCTCATTAGAAGGATTTAATGGCAACTTGAAACAACTCATAGTATAGGTGGGGATAATTTGTACGACAAATTTTAGTAGCACTTATTTGCCCACAAAGATAAACACTTTTCCTTCCAACTTTTGAGTTTGCTCCACACTTTATCATTAATATGCTCAAACGACCTCTTCTTATTTCGCCCATTCCTTACAAGATGTTCAAGACATCTCTCTTGACAATTGACCATGGGTATGCTGAGAACATTCAAGGCCTTTCGTTTAGCATTCTCAGTGTTATTTTGACTAAAATACATAACTGACTTTTGTAAATTAACTTTCTAACCAAAAGAACTTTTATATACCTCCACCAATTCTTTAAGTTTTCTACATTAATCATTATTAAAAAAAGGTGAGAAACCTTTGGACAAGCTCTTGCAATAGCCACTCATTTAATAAGATTATAATTTTCTACCTTTCTTAGTAATTCTAAGAGACCTTTAGTACATATTATGAACAAATAAGGTAAGAGAGGATCATCATGTCTCAACCGTCTACTTGGCTTAAAGCTGTTTAAAACAACTCCATTAACAGACGATGAATACTTTACAGACGTCACACAATCCATAACTAAATCCACCCATTTTCTTGCAAACTACAACTAATTAAGAATAAATTCTACGAGAAATTTCATTCAACATGATCATAAGCCTCCATTATAACCAACTTAATTGCTGCTCTAGCTTTTTTTCCCTTTAGAATTTGTTTAATTGAGTGCAATATCTCAAAAGCCACCATTGAGTTATTGAAATTAATCTTTCTAGCATGAAGACACTTTGACTTTCAGAAATGAAATAAAACAATATTACTTTCATTCTATTAGTTATAATTTTGCAATAATTTTATAAAGCACATTTCAAAGGTTAATTAGCCTAAACTCACTCACTCTCTTAGGCTCTTTTACTTTTAGAGTCAAAGAGATAATTGTATTGTTAAAACCCCTCAATTGCTCATTATTGTTCAGAAGTCTCAAGAAAAAATTAGTGACGTCATCTTTTATTATACACCAGTACTTCTGATAAATAAAGCAGACATTGCCTCAATAACTTCTTATGTAAAAAAGGTTTAAGCAAAGCATCATTCATTTCATTATTTACCTTAGCTTCAATACAAGCATCAAATCTCTCGAGATTAACACTGACTCACTAGTAAAATGCTTCAAGTATAACATTTGAAAATGCCTTATAACTCAACTATTGATTCCACCTAAACCTCATTCTTATGAAACAACCTCATCACCATATTTCTCTTTCTTTAATTAGTTTTCTCATAAAAATACCAAGAGTTCCTATCATTATATTGGAACCAAAGCTGGCATGATTTTTACCTTCATATAGTTTCATCATACTCTAGTAAACTATTAACTTCCTTTTACAAGCTCTTAGTTTTTTTAACATCAATAAATGACTCTGTTTTTGCAATTTTTTCTTAAGTTTAGATAGTCTTCTTTGTAAATGACCAACAATATTCTAATTCCAACAATAGGGGGTTGAAGCATGCTCTTTCATTTATGTAATAACCATATTCATACTTGCCCTATTGATATCAACATCCATCCATTAGTCTTTAATCACAATCTCACACCTATCAACATACTTCAAAGTAATTTTTTTTTACAGCCCTACTATTGTCAATTTTATCCAGTTTAAAAATAATGGCTAATGATCTAATTATAACACTTTTATATGTAGAATAGGAAGCAAATTGTATTGAGAAAACTATCTAGAATTGATAAAGGCACGATTCAATCTAACTTGAGTGACATCCCCCAACTTCCTTCTATTGCTCCACTTAAATTTATACCATCCAAAGCCCACATCTACTAGTTCTTACTTATTAACCACATGTTGAAAAGCATCAATTTGCCACTCAGGTCAGAGGTTCTTGCCCAATTACTCTTACTGAGAAGTTATTTCATTAAAATTCTCAAGAATAATCCATGGAAGTTGGTTTCCATAAGCCAAACTTCTCAATAACTCCCATAAATCTTAATTGAGATTTCAATCAGGATTTTCATGAAAGCCAATAACTCTTAAAACACTCGTCTTCTGGTTCCTAATGATACAATCAATGTAACTACTAGCAAAGCTTGTAACAGTAACATCTAGCTCGTCCAAAGCAGCAACAAACTACCAGCTTTACTCCTCTTTGGGACCTTAAAACAAAATTCAAAACCCACATCTCTTTTCACTCATTCACCATTTCCTTCTATTAGCAAGGTTTCCATCAAGAAAAACAACTTGGGAACTTGAGTTATGATACCCTATGAAGAGCTCGAACATACGAAGGGCTCCCAAGCCCCTTAGCATTCAAACTTAAAAGATTCACAATGCGTGAATAAAGATAAATCTCCCCTTATATTACATATGCTATTCATAATCAACATAGAGGCGGATCCTTCATCCAAACACCATGAATTTTCATTTCTTTCTTTTTTGCCAATGCTAGCACATTTGAAATACCTACATTTAGCTTTAGCTTAACACCTAGTACTCTCAATTTTTTCTCCTTGATTTTTCTTCAGATCATTATAATTCATCTGATGTATCATTGTCGCCATACTAGGATCCCAATTTTCACCTGTAAGTTATCATTGCCTAGGTTAAGTTCTAAATCCTTACTAGTTATGGGCTGTATTAGAGTTAGGCCTATTATTTCTATGGACAGACTTGCACCAACTCTATTCAGTCTAACCTGCTCGTCTACGTTAGTTACAACCTTCTTACACACATAATTCCTACTTATTATGCTCTACTGTGTTGTAACTAACTTGGGGACCACAACTATTGTTGTCTTTTCATCTTCACCATTCCAGCCTACTAACTTAAATTTTCAATCAACCATTATTACACCTTTTTTCGAATATTAGTTCACATTTTGTTGATCTACAAATCCTCCCACACTACTAACATCACTACCCTCAACTCTTAATTACATTCACATTTTCCTCAAGATCGATAGAATTGCTGCTAGCTTCCTTAAAAAAATTCCTAAACCACTTCTTTACCTCCTCTAGTGTCCTCCATCGCTCCTCTAGTTTCATCCATAAACCATATATCTTCAAATCCCTCCAATCATCGTTTTTTGGCTTTCTACAATTTTTGGTATCATGAACTAATAGGAAGTCTCTCATACCTTAAATCCACTTAAGAAATCAAAATAGTCTTAGGATTAGAGAATAAAGAAAAGATAATTTGTTGAATGATTTCTTCTTATTATCTAACGTCAACAGACCAAAATATATAAACATGTACAATAAGGTAATATGGTAAGTTACTAATAAGGTAAGTAAATATACACAATAATGAGGATTTGTCTAAGGTACTAATAAAGTAAGTAAATATACATAATAATGAAGATTTGTCTAAGATACTAATAAGTTAAGTGAATATATACAACAATAAAAACATATTACAATATTATTTTTTAATACTCTCCCTCAAGTTAGAGAGTAAATGTCAAGAACTCCCAATTTGTTAGGTAATATCTCAAATTTGGTCCATTCCTAGAGCTTTTATGAACACATCTGCTAACTGGTAATGTGTAGGGACATGTAAAGGGTTGATTAATTCAGCTTACAATTTTTCCTGAACTATGTGACAATCAATTTCAATATGCATTGTTCATTTATGAAAAATCGGGTTCATTGCAATGTATAAAGCTGCTTAATATCACTATACAATGATGTAGGAATTACTTGTGGGAGTTTTAAATCTTGCAAAATGTAACGCAACCAAGTTAGCTCCAAACATGTATTGGCCATAACTCGATATTCAGCTTTGCTAATGATTGAGAAACATTAATTTGCTTCTTGGATTTCCATGAGACAAGAGAATTTTCAAGAAAAATACAATATTCAGTGACTGATTTTCTTGTGGCATGACACCTTCCCCAATCAAAATCACATAAGGCTTTTAATGAAATACTATTAGTTAAGGGAAATAGCAAACCTTAACAAAGAGTTCATTTGATGTATTTGAGAATTCTTAAGGTTGCATCCCAATGTGGTTTTCGAAGTTCATGTATGAATTGACTAAGTGTTCGAATAGAGTAAACTATGTTTGGCCTAATGACGGTCAGATAGATCAATCTACCAATTAGTGTTCTGTACTTAGTTAGGTCATTAATTAATGCTCCATCTATGGGGTGAGTTTCAAATTCTGTTCCATGGAAAACTTGTCTGGTCGTCTTCCTTTAAGTCCTTGAATCTTGTAAAATATCAAGAGCATACTTCCTTTGAGACATGAAAATTCCTTTTTTGGAACGTGAAAATTTAATGCCTAAAAAGTATTTTAAATCTCTAAGGTCTTTGATGCGAAAGTGTTTGAGAAGAAAATTTTTGAGGTGATTGAAGATTATTACCTATAAGAAGGATGTCATCTATATATATAAGAACTGCAGTAATGAAATAGCTTGTGCCTTAGTAAAAAGAGAATAATCAACCTTGGATTGGTTATAACCAGCTTTTTGAATGGTATCTGAAAAAGTGGAAAATCAATTTGTAGATGCCTGCTTGAATCTATACAAAGATTTGTTTAGCCGACATACAATATTCTCTTCCTGTCAGCGAAGACCAGGGGAGGTTCTATATAAACCACTTCATGCAAATCACCATAAAGAAAGGCATTCTGGAAATCTAATTGATGTATGTGCCAATGGTGGACAGCAGCAACATTGAGAAGACATTTGAGAGTGGTGTGTTTGGTCGTAGGAGAAAATGTTTGCAGATTATCAATACCCTCAACTTGTGTATAGTCTTTGGCAACAAGACATTCTTTATAGCACTCGATTGTTCCATTGGACTTGTATTTAATTTTGAAAACCCATTTACACCTTATAGGTTTATGCCTAGCTAGTAAAGGTACTAGACTCCATGTGTTATTTTGTTGTAAAGTCTTTAATTTTGCATTCATGGTTGCCTTCCATTTAGGATCATGGATGGCTTGAGCATAGGAGGTGGGCTCAGTGTGACCTTTAATAAAGGCTAAAAATGCACAATGGGCAGAAGATAAATGAGAATAGGAAAGAAAATTGAATAAAGGATATCGAGTACCCAAAGAATGAGGTGTCAAGGAATGATGATTAACTTGGTTGGACATGTGATAGTCTTTATGCCAAATCATGAGACATCACACACACACATGGGGTTGTTTTGGAATGAGTTTGAGATATTGAAACTAACATTTGAGAAAAATCAATTTGGATCATGAATTTGAGATTTCTTCTTTCTAATTTTGAAACAAGTTTAGTTTATTTATTAGTTGACAACTATGTTTTTAGCGTGAGTTGAAACCTTTGCTTTAAATTACCACTTGCCAATCATCATATAATTTAGTGCTTGAGGACAAGCAAGATGCTAAGTTTGGGGGAGTTGATAACTCTAATTTATTAGAGTATTATTAGCTCTTATTCATAAATACTTGCTTGTTAATTTGGGAATATCCACACATTATAATCATTTATACACTATTTATGGATTTTGTGATTTAAATGAATTCTTTGATAATAAATTCAAAATAATTATGAAATGTGTCAAAAAGAATTATATTTTGATGTGCACTCATTATATTTTCATTGCCCTTGCAGGAAATAAAGAAAACAACAAAGAAAATGCAAAAATACAACTTAGCTGCAGCAAAACCATACCAGGAAAACAACGCCAAAACAGAGGCTGATTTGGAATTAAGAATTTAAGGGCTGATTTGGACTCTCAACAAAAGGACAATTTTGGGCCTTCATTAACTCACCTTTTTAAGGATAATATTGGAAATTAACACACCAAAAATTGTTTCCAATTAAACCTAAAGCTAAATACACAACATGAGGGCTGATTTTAAGGAGTTTTTGTGCGGCAGCAGTGAGGGCAAAAACTGGGCAGCAAAGGATGCAAATCTGGGCAGCAAATAAACATATAAAAAGAGCAGATATTCGGCAGCAAAGAGGGCAGATGTGAGGCAGAAAATACAAGGCAGATTTGGGCACCAAAACTGCAGAAAAACGAGCAACAAAACAGAGAGGAACAGAGCACAATTTCATATCAGATTTGGGACGCAAAACAGAGCACAACCTCGCAGTAGATTGGGACGCAAAACAGGGGAAGCAAGAGGGATCTGGAAAGAGACCAATTGAAGGCTTGATTTGCAAGAACAATCATTGAAGAAAGCAAGAGAGATTAGAGATTTTGAATCCAATTGATTGAGTTTCAATAAAAGGGAATTTTATTAATTTATTCCTTCTTCTATTCTTCTTTTATTGTTTCTCCAAATCTCTCTAACTCTATGAATCTGATGTTGACCATGGATGATTTGATGTTTAATTTTATAAATATGCTTGGCTAAATTTTCATTCAGTTAGGGTTGTGGATGTGCTAGCGTATGTAAACTTTGTGTTTTAATTTTATAAACTTGTGCTTTGCTTGGTAAAGGGTGCTAGTTATTCTATGCTTGATTAATTGATTTATTCTTATTGATTGTTTGATCAACAATTGATAGGTTGGTAGACTAAAATTGAATATGAAAAGGTTAATTTAAGTTGGATAAAGCTAGAATAGTGTGAAGAAATTAATATAGGAATATATAATTATCTCACATAACTCAAAAGAATTTGTGCATGAACGTTGTTCTTAGATTCAGTTTTGCATAGGAATATGTTTCATTGAGTCATAGAATATATCAACATTGCAGATTCGGAAGAATCCTTTGTGAATTTTTGCAATTCTAGTTACTGGTATACTTTGCTGCAGCATTGCTACAGCATTGCTGCAGCAACGCAGTTTGTCTACATCACTTATCACATTCGCAATCCTAACTGATTTATCTACTTGCGATTCATGATATCTCTCTCGTTAAACTTTGTTTCAGTATTTTCACTCTTGTTCTCTCGTATTATTTATTTTATTTTATTTATTTTATTTTAATAAACAAAAACACAAAAAATTGATTTTAATAGTTAATTTTTACGATATTTTCTAGTATTTCAATCTCCGTGGGAACGATCTTTCTTATCATTATATTACTTGTTTGCGACACGTGCACTTGCGTAAAATCATATACACCATTGTGAGCAACAGAACTCACGTGGTTGATGTAGCTTTTGGCCCTGTTTGCCACCTTATTGACTTCTTGTATTATTAAATGTCCATGTTTTATTTTTGAATCTACATCTATCCTTCGTATGCTCATTTTAAGAAACAAGAGAGTATACTTGTCATCATGTGAATATTGCTCTGAACACCACTAGGTGTCATTGAGGCCCGTAAGGAATTGTATCATGCGATCTTCTTTGATTTGTTCATTGTGTAGCTCATTTGATTGCAAAATGGAGGAGTTTGAAATGTGTCTAACTTGTCCTAAAGACCTTTGAGTTGTTGTTATAGGCAGAAACTACCATGGTGCCTTGCGTGAGAGAGGCAATGAATTTTTGAATCTAATATATTGTTGGTGCATTTTTTTGTGACATGAAAGAATCATACTATTGCATTGTCTCCATAAAGCATACTGTTTTGGTTCAATTTCTAATTGACACTCGATGGAACCATCAATAAAAGAAATTTTGTTCTTGGTTATAAGAGCATTAAATCATGGAATTGCTTCAAGATGCATAGTTAGAACCATTCAATTTTTTGTAGGACTAATATATTACCTGGGTGGTATGAACGATGAACATAATGTATATTTGATGGATCTCTATTGACACTGTTGTTATGACTTTTAAAGCTTTGGGAATCATTATTTGGTGGCTGGTATTTTATCATCTCTTGTCATGTTGTTTGGTTACTTGGTTAGGTTTAGTAGACTAAAAAAATCAAATAGCAAGATGTGGCTCTGATATCAATTTAAGAAATCAAAATAAGCTTAGGATTAGATAATAAAGAAAAGAGAATTTGTTAAATGATTTCTTCTTATTAACCAACGTTAATAGACCAAAATATAAATACATGTACAACAAAATAATATAGTAAGTTACTAATAAGGTAAATACATATACACAATAATTCTAAGTAGGAGTGAGCAAATAATCTGATCAATCCGACTAAATTAAGAAATCTTATTCGATCCGTTGAATTCGGATCGGATTGTATTGACAGATTTTATAGTCGGATTGGATTCGAATTGTAAAATATACAATCTGATCTGATCGAATTCGAATTGACAGATTTTATAATCCGTTGTAATCCGATCCGGACCGAATTACTTTTAAAATTATAAATAAATGTATATTTTATTTTTAATATGTTATATTTAAATATTATACATATCACGTTTACATTAAATTACTATTTTAGCTTAAAAATAAAAATAATGTTAAATTTTTTATAACAATTTAATAATATTCAAGTGTATATTTTTTATTATTTTAATTCTTTTATTTATAACCATAAATAATTAAATTGAGTTAATGAATTACCAATTTAAGATTTAAATGTTAATATATATTGTTTTATATATAACAATAATTTAAAAATAAGTTATAATTTCAATCCTACTTATCCAATACGAAAAATTCGATTTGTTCAGGTTCAGATTGGTTCGGATTGAATATCTTCAAATCTGCTCTGGATTGGATCGAATTTGAATTGATAAAAAACTGACAGTTTTGATCCGCTCTTCAACTCTAATTCTAAGTACACAATAATTGTTTGGTGGCTGGTATTGTGTAAGTAAATGTAAACAATAATTAGGATTTATCTAAGTTACTAATAAGGTAAATACATATACACAATAATGAAGATTTATACAAAGTACTAATAAGGTAAGTAAATATACATAATAATAAAAAGTTGTCTAAAATACTAATAAATACATACAATATTATTTCTTAATACTCACCTCAAGTTGGAGAGTGAGTGTCGAGAACTCTCATTTTTATCCACACCTCATTCTCTCTATGTTTTCTATCTCTAAAATACCCCATTGTTTGACATTTTTCTAAGTTGTCGTTTTGCGTATGAAAAAATATCATAAATATGAGTGTGTAAAAGTTAAGTATCAGGTTAAAAAAATTAGTGTGTACACTAAGGAAATTGTTAAGACAAAACGTTTTCAATTGAATATTTTTTAAAGTGATGGAAAATATTTAGATTATACTAATTTGAAAAAAGTATTGTGTTACTTTCTACACGAAAGAAAAAAGAGACATTGATAGGATTAGGAGTGCAAACATATGTAACTCAAGGTAGGGTTTTTACTCCACTTTTATTCCATGCATTGTTTTATGTAAATGCATGCATCATTAAGTGTTATAAACTGTAAAAATTGATGTTATGTTTGACATGTTTTTATAAAAAATAATTTTAAACCATGAAATACCAAATAAAATATTTTATATGCATGCATGAAAAATTTTAATATGGTGAAGGATATTTAAAAGTTGTACATGTCATTAGATATTTTATGCATGTATTATGATAATGTTTTTGTGGGAGTGTTGCTTATGCTAGTCTTGCAAATATATGGTACCCCGGGGATAGTGATTGCAGTTGATAGATATTTACAAGGATCATCGGTACGCATTTACCCATGTATCTTGAAGTTTGTCCACACATGGACCTTATAGTTGGTTCCCACATGTTCCTCGAAGTTGAACCCCAGGTGCCTCAAAGTTGATTGCCCATGTGTCTCAAAGTTGACCAATATATGTTCCATATATATGTCGGAGTATAATTACATACAATTTCAGTCGTGATCCTACATGCATCTCGAAGTTGGACTGCGCATGTTTCCATGTATTTTGAAATTGACTAATACATATGAATTTGATATAGCATGCATGTGAATTTATATGGACATTGTATATTTTATTACATTATAGGAGCATACATAAGGTACTTAGAATATACATTTCACTCGGTTTTAAAAGTGAGGAAGTATAAATATGTCCAAATTTTTTAAAATGAAATCTCTCGACTATTAATATATTGATGATAATTTATTACTTGACATGTATTTAATGTTTTCAAGTATAGCATGCACCACTAATTTTATTGAAAACTGTGCATACAATCAACTTTTACTAATCTAGTTTTAGCTCTTCTATTTTCTTTCATGTTTATAAATTAGTCGAGGTGTGAGTAATTACACGAATCAAGTTATATTGAAGCTTTAAAGGTTTCACTTAAGCCTTTTTATTTTCATTTGTACTTTGGTTATGTTTGGAATAACTGTTGAAATATTTGTAATTCTTAATATTTGAACTGTTATAATTTATTATGTTTGTATTATTTTAATGAATTTTAATTGTATGATTTAAATTTGATTTGTTTTTAAGAAATAGTCTGATTTATTAAACATGTTTTAAGAATTATTGTAATGATTTTTAATAAAAAAAAATTTGAAATCGTCCTTCCTTCCTATTTCATATTTTGTTTTGGGGGGCGTGATATAGATAGTATAGATAAAATAAAAACATAAAATTTATAAACAATAACCAAATTTATTTCTTCCTTCTTTATGTTTTTGGAAAAAGAAAAAAATCAAAAAACATAAAATAAAATGTTCACAGTAACTTGTAAGTAATTTTTTTTTTATAAATAATTACATAAAAATTATTATCAAAATGATTATTTTTACACAATAATTAAAAATTATAAAATTAATTATTTAATTAAAAAATAAAAAATTATAAATCTAATCATTATTAAACCTAACTTAAAGTGATTAAAATGTAAATTCTAATAAAATTTATTGATCAATTGTGTAGATTAATAATCTAAAATTGACATAATGGATAATTTTTTTTTATATATAACCCCCGCTCACACACATATTTATAATAAATAGAGTTCAAATCTACATCTTCAAAATACTCAATAAAAATAAATGTAACGATAAATTTAAGGGTGTAAAAAAAGATGATGGTACCTTTTTTCTTTAAAAAAAAATGATTGTATTGAATTCCAAAAAAAATTTCTTCACTATTAACTAAGCGCTAGTTGATGGCCAGCTGCTTAATCTAAGCACGGAAAGAAATTTTAACATTCGAACCTTCAAGCAATTACCAATAATATATAATCTAATTATTTTCAATTGAGCAATGAGCTGCGCTCAAGCCAGTAACATGATTTATATATATTAAACAAGAGATTTATTATTTTATAAAGTGCTACTCATTTAATATCATAATTCTCAAATAAGTACTCATTTCGTAAGAAATGAATAGTATCGTTAATATTCTTTGAACGAAATTTTAGGCATTGCTAAAAAGCTTTATTGGTATTTAAACAATTTCCCAAGAGATAAGAAAGGGAAAACAAAAAAACAAAAAACACTATCCACTCCTTTCATTTATTTTGATGCAAATTTAACTAATGTTGAACAAATTTGTGGGATATTGGAATAGAGAAGCCAAGTCACCAAGAACGAGATCACAATCAAAGGCAACAAAAAGTGCTTATTAGTTATCAGTTTATCACAATATCACATTATTTAGCACATAATAGAAATAAAGAGGTTCCAACTACCTTGTCAACTTCATATAACAAAATTCCAGTAAAGTGAACGCGAAGAAAAACAAAGAAGATCATGATTTTTATTAACTAACTTTAAGAACCTCCAAATTCAGCACCAGCCCCCATTAGCAACAACGACCTCTTTTGAGAACATCACTTTCTCAAGCATTCTATTAAAATGGAGATCTTTGTTATCTCAATTGTATCTCCTTCATTTTTATATGTTACAAGCTGTTTGACATAAGTCTCGGCATGGATGGAGAAGGCGGCAGAATTGTGCCCATGGGTCGCGCTGAGATTGACACTAGAGCACCTTTCAGGTCTGTCAAAGAAGCAGTTATGTTATTTGGAGAAAAGGTTTTAGTTGGAGAAATCTATGCCAACAAGCTCAAAGAGGTTCTTTCTCTCATTCTTTGCTTTTGTGTTATGCTTTGACATAAAAATCTAAATTTTATTAATTAAAATCATATCTGCAAGAATAAACAATAAGGGAAAAAAAAAAGACACATATATTTATATACACACACACACACAAGAGTTCAATATAGATTAAACAACTTGGACATTTTAGTCCGTTAGCTTATAAAACGTATTATAAAATTTTTAAGTTCTTAAAGTATTATCCCAAAAGTGGTACCTTCTCATACTAAGTAGCGTGAGATTTAATTGTGTTACTTTTTCCAATAGAAATCACCATGGCTGCAGATACAAGTTGCAGATGGTGAGAACAAACAAGGAAAATCCAGAATTGAAATTTTAACAGCTGAGCTTGATGACACAAAGCAAAGTCTTCAAAAAGCTAGAGAAGAAAACAACTTAATGGCATACTGCATAAGATCTCTGAGGGAAGAGCTTGATCACGCAAAAAAAGAAATGCAAAAGCTGAAGGCTAGAGAATTTCAGAAACAACCAGTTGATCCTGACATTGAAGACTTGAAATTCATTGAGAGTCCTAACAAAGTCAAAATCAAGGTGCAAACTGATGAGGCTAAAGAATTTGAAAAGAAAAGATATGTGAGATTTGCTAGTCCACATTCTCTGGCTAAGATTATTGTAAATAGAGATGAATTCATAGAGAGGCCCTCACCTTCGAAGCAGACAAAGAGAAAGTCATTAGCTCCACTAGTAAGGTGGCTCTTAGCCAAAAGGAAAGGAATCCGAGAAAGTGGGTCACCAAATGCTTGAAAGTTCCAGCCGAGTGATTGAGTATTGTGCAAAACGTTAGCTACATACATTTGATCATAGTTCTATTGAATATCCTCAACGATGTTTAAATTCTTATGAGAGGGCGCTTGCAAAATAAATAAATAAATATATAATAAGAAGAAGTTATTGTACAAGGAAATTTGTTACCGCAAGCACTACTGTATATCATAAACACAACCAATTTGTTATAGTTTCATTTGATAGAATTTTGTGAATTCAATTGTATTATTCAATTAAATTCTGCCACGTTATTTGAGATCTATTACAAATTTATGATATTTATACTTTTCTTTGTTTCCACCTACTTATATGATTTCTCACATTAAACCGTTAGCTTAAATTCTTGATAATATTTTTTTAAATTGTTACGTTACTCGTACCAGTAACTAAAAATCAAATCTAGACTATATATATGGCAAAGTGGAATATGCCGTTGAGCACAATTTTTTTTTTAATTATATAAAATAACAGTTCTAAAACTTAGAAGAGTGATGAGCTTATTTATTCCTATTATTTTTTAAAATAAACACTTTAATTCTGTTGCTTTTGGGTTGAGTCCAATTGGTTCCAATTTCTTTAAGAAATAGTACAATAAATCTAAATCATAATTTTTTATTATTTAAATACGATAGTAAAATTCTAAACATTTTACTAACATGTGTTATGTTACTTTCTTTTTAACTAATCCAATCAAACATTATGTGATAATAAAAGTAGCGTTATCGTGTGACATTTTATGTTATTTAAAATTTTCATTTTTTTGATAAATACATATATATTAATTATACGTGTAAAGATTAAAAATTTGGCCAGCACATTTATATTTGATTTGAATTTTGAACTTACTTTTTTTAGTTTAAATTAAATTTAATTAAAATTAAAATTAAACTAATTCAAATCCGTTTCAACTTCCACAAATTATCACTTATAATTTAGAAGGTATCTAACCAATGTGTTAACTGACCCAGGCCTCTTATAAGCCCACCCACCTTATTTGAACCGACTAACGGTCCAATTCTTTATCTAAATAGAATAGATTTGCTAAAGAATATCAATTTTACATAAATTGTAAAAATAAAGCATAATACTAAGTTTTTATTATCGTATATATCAAAAAGATTAAATTACCTTAATCTTTTACTAAAAAATTAAATAAATATGACTTTAATAATAATAACCGACAACCCAATTTATGACAAGCAGCTAAAAATTTGTTAACATATTTTTAGAAATTGCTAACAACAATGGTCCAATAAATGCTTTCGAAATTATTAACATAAAAATAAGTATTAGAAACATATTTTTTAAGATAAAAATTAAATAAATAATGGAGGAAAATTTGAGTTTTCATCATTCTTACTACTTTAAGATTCTTAAACCAAGTATTTAATTATTTTGAGAATTGTAAGATTACCTCATAGCATCAAATAATATGATACGATATGATCATTATTAAAGTCGATTTTAAATCACGTGAATAAATGCCCATTAATAAGAGAAAAATAGAGTAACATCTATTTGGAGATGCTCTTCATCAATTATCATATGATATTATATTTAATATTAAATCATTGATTTCAATTAAAATAATTTTAGTTATACGTTTTTCTGTTCTAAATAATTTTGGTGTTTATGTTTTTTATTATTGCATTTAATCTTTAAAGAAAAGGGAAAAAAAAATCATTTTGTAAAATTCTAACAAAAGAATTCAAAAAAAATTTGAGGTATGTTATACCTTCAAATGTATAGGAAAATTTTATATAAGATATAGTAATAAGTTTAATTTCTCTTTATTAATAATATCATAAACGTTAAAAGTATTATTTTATCACATTATTAATAAAAACGAACTTATATTCTAACTCAAAGAATTCATAAAATATAGCATAAATAATAATATCTAAACTTTTTGTTGCTAATATTAATATTGATAATATAATATAGTCTACTTTTTATACTAATATTATAAAATCCAATATTAAAAACAATAAAATATTAAAAAATGACATAAATAGTAGTCTCCAAAGGATATATAGTCAGATAAACTCTCGGCAAGCGTATATATGAGAATGCATCTCATTGATAAGTTATAGGGACTTCTTTGGGCTATAACATCAAATTGATCATCTATGTCAAAAAGAGACCACATCACATAATAAAAATTCGCTTAAATTGTCTACATATATATGGAGAAGTTTCAAAGATACAAAAAGACGAAAAATTTGTACATCATGTGAGGATAATTATTCACAAAACAACAAAAACAATATATTGGCAAATAACATGGTACAAAAAGAGATTTTTCAAATGTCAAGAAAATTGCAGTTTATTGAGATAATTCCTGAAAACAAATGATAATAAAAAAGAGAATAAAATAAAATACAAAAAACAAGGAAACTATGACAAATAACCCTTTATACAAGAACGCATTCAAGAAAATATAAAATCCCATATTTAAAAATTAAATTAGAACAAAAAAAAATAAAATTAAAATCAAATAGAAAAATATATTATTACTCTTTACTCACAATCATAAATTAAATGAAAATCCTAGAAGAATTAAATATGTCATACACTTTTGCATCTTTAAAGAAACACACTTGTGCACATCTAAGACACGTAGAACTTAATTTACAAAGACGCTAAATCTTATTCTTCATTTTTTCATCTGTCACCTTTTTAAAATGTCAACACAATAAATGTATAAAACATTATAACATAAATGAAAGAATTTTTATAGATTTTTTTAATTAAATTTACACCTAAATTATCCAAAATCTTAATAGATTATAATTTAAAACTTTATTTTAAATAAAAAGGAAAAATGTAAAGAGGAATAATAAATTATTATAAAGAAATTGAATTTTTTTCATAAATAAAATATATGGATAAATGAATGGGGAAAAATAGGTAGTACACAATGAGCAAAGCATAAAAGATTTAGAGAATGAAAAGCCCTAAAAGAAAAAAAGATTTGAGATAATTGTGATAAATATATAATAATTAATTATAATATTAATATTGTTAATCTATAAAACATATAAGGGCAAAATAGTAAAAAAAAATTATCTTAATCTCTTCACACTTTTATTTTATAATAAGATATATATATAAATGGAAAAAATGTAAAGAAGAATAATAAATTATTATAAAAAAATTGATTTTTTTATAAATAAAATATATGAATAAATGAATGGGAAAAAATAATTGGTATACGATGAACAAAGCATAGAAAATTTAGAGAATGAAAAGTCTTAGAAGAAATAAAGATTTGAGATAATTATAATAAATATATAATAATTTATTATAATATTAATATTGTTAATCTATAAAGTATATAAGGGCAAAATAGTAAAAAAAAATTATCTTAATCTCTTCACACTTTTATTTTATAATAAGATATATATAGGATTTAGAAACCAACATTTTTAACCGATAAATCTAATCAATTATATTTGTAACATTAAGTTACTTTACATCTAATACTTAATTTTTAAAGTTATTAACTAATTTTAAATTTTAATATTATCTGTATTATTAATTTAAATTATTTTAGAATTAAAATTATTAGTTATATTTATTAGTTAATAATATTAATCTTATAATCTATCTCATCTATCTATACATATATTATATATAAAAATCTAAAATCATACTTCATAATTTTTATTTGAAAAAATTATTTTTATATTTTAAGATATTGATATTAATTTTTTATATATGTAATATTATTACATTAAGTAAGAATTCTAAGCATAACATTAAAATAAAAATTATATTCAATAAAAACTCTAATAATTTAATGATTATCACTTCTGATAAAAATTTTAAATATCATTTTATTTTCACAATTAATTTAAAAGTTTAAAAAATTAATTTTATATTTATTTTAAATATAGTATAAAAATTAAAATAAGTAAAAATTCACATTGTATGTATTTTTAAATAATAAAACTAAATAATATAAATAAAAAAATATTTAATAATAAATTATTTTAAAAAATAAATAATATTAATCATAAACCATATTTAATAAATATTATTCATAATATTTATATTATTAATTAATATTTTATCAATACTGTTTCGGTATTAATATTATCGCACATATATGAATATTGAGAAATCTACAATACGATTAATGTCGAGTGTCGATATATATTCATCCTTGCTCACAGCTGCAAGAGTTCTCCGTTGTTGTTATACGTTGGCGGTAGAAATCCACTGAAATTTTTTTTTCTTTAGAAATTAGACTGCAAAATTTAAATATTTGTGGCTGGTAAGTAGATTAATTTTATTTCTTAATGCGCCATCATTTACATTTGTATTCATAAATCATATCAGTGGTTTCTCATTTACAATTTCGAACGATTAGCAACAACAACAAAGATCAATTTCGAATGATGATTATACAAAAGGGGGATAATTCGAAAGAGAAGACAATCTCTTCTTGGAACTGACTGAAGAAATCCTTCAAAGCATGGAAGGCGAAATGTCTTTCAGACACTATGTACTCTCTTCAATCTCTATCTATATCTTCGATATTTCTATTTGATTTATTTATATGGTTTCTTAATTTCTGAATACCTAATTTATAGAATGTTAATATCTGTTATCAGTTTTATAGTTATACAATACAAATTAAGAAATAAAGTGCAGAGTTAATCTTCTTTGCTTTTGCTATTATTTTCTGAAGTTTTTGTGTTTTTGATTACAGCTTGTTTTGATTCTCACAATCACTTGCATAGATATGTTCTTCTCTCTTTAACTATATGTTTACAAAGTGCTAGAATCAGTTCATTAGATTTTCACAAATTGTCGAGTTATATGGTGATTGCTAGCGATGATGAGTCTATACGGTTATACAATGTGGCCAATGGAACGTAAGCCTCTTCCTTTTTTCTTTTTTCTTTTTTCTTTTTTGTGTGTTATCTTTGATGTTTTGGTCGATGATAGAGTTAATAATGTTTCGGATTTTCAGAATTACTTGCCCAATTCCAGTAGTTGAAATGTTTTCTTCTTAATTTGCAAAACTCTAGCAAGTCTTTTACCTCTAAGCATGAGTTAATTAAAATTTGATTTGAGTGTGACGATGTAGAAGCCATGGCAACCTGAAATGTGTTCACTCAGTGTAAAATGTAAATACTTAGGAATGTCTAGAATTGAAAATAATTGAATCTTCGTTTCTTTGATTGTGCTTTGTGAAGGAGACAATTTTCATTGTTATTTAATGATGTTACGATGGTATCAACAATATATTGTTTTAGTTTATTTATGATATAATTTTCTGATTTGGGCCTGATTAGCGACTAGTTTAAATTCATATGTTAGATGCTAAATTTAATGCATTAATGATGTTAAATGAACTAAGGACTTCATTTAATTTCTCTGGCTTCTCTACTTCTATTTTATGGTACGTGAATCACGATATGCCTTTTCTTTATCTAGTTGCTTGAAGACTATTAAATGCAAAAAGCATGGGGTTGATCTAGTTTACTTTAGTTCTCATCGTACAACAATTATATACTCTTCAAAAAATGGTTGGATTAGTAAGTTTACCACAATTGCTATTATATGATCACTATCTAATCTTATTATTAAAGACAACAACTTACTTTATATATTAACTTAGAATCTTTGCGGCTCCTCTAGTTAAATGACAAGAAGTATTTGCTATAAGTGAAAGGTCATCAAGATAGGTTTTGTTTATGAAGCTAGCCTTTATTTAATTGAAATTATTACCTGTTATAAAAATACTTGTTTTAATAACATGATGTCATTGGTTGATTTTTTCAGGGTTATCTAGCTTAGCTTGTGTCCCGACAGTGAATGTTTTATTTATGATTCTTTTGATCAAACCGTCTTACTTCAGGATCAAGGTGCTAGCTAGTGCAAGGTGGATACTTATGGGTATACAAAGTATGCTCTTTCTTATACTCATTTTCTTTGAACTAGTTCCATAACTTTGTAATATCTCCTAGGGTCTTCTTCGTGTACAAGGAAGACTAGCCATTGCATATGACGGTCAAGGGTTGGTAATCGCAATTGCTTTTGGTGGATATACGTGTATGTTTGATGATTGCTAGTTTGAAAAGGTTAGTGTTACTATTATATTACATGGAATCGTTGAGAGGTTGTTGCCTATAGTGGTTCATCTTTAGAACGAGAAATTATTAAGTCCTGGCAATTATATTCTAGGGGCCATTTGAAATATTTGTTGTTGGTGAAGACATATCTGGTGCAAATGTTGTAAAGTTCAGTAATGATGGAGGACTTGTGCTTTTAACAACTACAGATGATTATATTCACGTACTTGATTCATTTCGTGGAACCCTAAGATTTCTTTGCCATATGAGATTCAGAGCTTTTATTGCAAAATTTAATTGATCATGGTCTTGAAGTGTACCCCATTTTTACAATTATGCATGATCTACTCCTTCTCTATGGAATGATATTATCTATGTTACATGAACTGTTCACGACTCCAACTTTCGAAATTTTTTGTATAGTATCTGGTGTTTGAAGGCCTATTTTCTTCACTTCTTGTAAATTTATACTAATTTTGAGTGTTGAATACTCATACCAATTTCCATGTTGTGTCCAAACTCGATCTAACATAGGGTGTTATGCAGGGTATATTCAGTCTGATGCCATTTTGTTATCTTTGCTGTTTTAGTTATTGACATATAATGTAAAGCCAGTTTCAGCAAATTCCACATTGGATGCCTCTTTCAGCCATGAAGGGATGTTTGTTATTTCAGTTAATAATTTCACATATTATGTAAAAAATAATAATAATTAAAACTAAGGAATATCTCTTATTTTCTTCTAGTTGATACTCATTACTTTCATGAGTGTCAAATTTGAAGCAATGAGTTTCTGATCTTTTTCATGTCCTGTTATCTTGTTGGATTTGAGAGCAACTGGTCTTAAAACTTCTGGAAAATAACTTCCTTGTGAATGCTCTGTTTAATATGTTGCATTATACTTTCTCGTTTCTAGTCAATTGTTGTTTCATAGTTCACTACAATTGCCTTATGATGATCATCAAAATTAAGTTCATTTTAATTATGTTTGTTGGTTTTCTTGTTTCTGATTGCCCATTATATTGAGCTAAATATTTCAATAACTATAACATCAGTTTTGCTCTATCAAAACTCAAGTTTGCACCCTTTTGTGCCTAGGAAAAAATATATCCTTTGGGGAAAGGTTCAATTGAATTCAAACACCAAGTATCATTTTACTTCCTCCGAATAAAAGAATGACTCCTTTAACTGGTAGGCCTTTTAACACTTGTCCTATCCTGTTCAGGTTGCAAGTTGGATGAGTATTGTCTCAGCTAAAAGTTGGATTGGTATTGAAAGTTAGCCTCCTGTGATAAAATTGGTTCCAGGAAGTCTAATGTTTTTGACTAGACCTATTGAACTATCATTTTGGATTCCAGATTTATATAAACTGGTTGCTTATGCTGTTAAAAAGTAGAGATTCTTTCACAAGCTATCTCAAACTTCATTTGATTGACGGTAAAAAGTTAGTAGCATTGATAATGTTAATTTTTGAGGAATATAAGGTTACTGCTTGGGTTTCCTCAGTTTTTTCTTGTTTTTTCTTGCTTGGCTTAGCTAAGTTCATTCTGATTGAGCATTTTTCTCTCCAGAGGAAGGGGAAGCAATTAGCACAGCATTGTGAGTATCCTTTTCATTTATAAAATGTAGCTATTAATTATTCAAACGAACCTGTAGATGTCTACCTGTTGATGTCACATAATCTAGTATTCTTTTGTAATAATTCTTTAGTTAAAATGTAAATTTTTAGATTTTTCTACAACTTTCCAACTGTACCTCTCCCCTCCACCCCACGTTGCTTGTTTCATAAATGATGACTGTATCATGGGGATGAGCCTTCAAGAACACGTAAACTGTACAGATCTGGGGTTGATTTAGCTTAATTTTGTGATCATTTACATCTTTCTATATGCCTCATCTTTCATGAGGTGAAATCTTATAGATGCATCTTGATATCTGGTCTCTTGGCATTTGATCTGTTTTTCTCACTGAATGAGTCCATTGTTTTCTTTCATGAATTTCGTTGCACAATAAAACATCACTTACATTTCGTTCAGTTCATGACAAGAAAAACGAGGTTTGGGTGTCGCATGATAATGTTCAATGACCTTTACTGATCGTGGCATAGATACACAATGTAATTGGCATCCTTGAGATAAAAGTTCCTGACTTTTACTGATCTTATAGATACACAATGTTCGTGGCATATATACACCATGTTCATTGACCTTTACTGATTGTGGCATAGATACACAATGTAACTGGCATCCTTGAGATAAAAGTTCCTCACTTATAGTAGACCAGTTGCCTCCAAATACTGGTTGCCTCTTTAGCTGAATGATCTCAGTGTTAGAGTAAATGGATATTATCATTGTAATTTGGATAAACTATACAGAGAACAAGGACGATTAGGCACATTAACATTCAGTTGAATTCCAAGGTTGAATGTCGGGTATTCTTTCTATGGAACATGTCAAGAAATTTTCGTATTTTGAACAAGTCAAGGATTGGAGTACCAGGATGAATCTTGAAACCTTTAACAGAGAAGATCACTGATAAGGTAGATCGCTGCTGGCATAAAGAAAACTTGGATGGCAATTGGGGCCTCTTTACAACGGAAAAGAGCCATCCGTCTTATTACGTAAGTCCCCTTTCCCTTATTTATCAAAGAAATAAAGGGACTTGTGAAGGATAGGGAATTGTGAAGGGAACCAAAGAGTTATACATATTGTTATTGTGCCAATGTTTGGAGGATAAATTGACAACATAATGACAAAGGAATCCCCTCTTTCATCTTTGACAATAATATGTTTTAGATATTTTATTTTTGTTGGGAAAAGAACAAACATAATATCATTAAAACTTGTAATCATAGAAATAATACCATTTATATTCAACTCATATATTTTTACTATTAAAAAAAATCGAGAAATTACCTAAAATAGTACTCATTAAAACTCATAATAATAAAAATAATTCAATTATTTTAAATTAACAAGATATTAGTTACTGTTGGGTTAATACTAGGTGTGTTAGTTTTGTTTTTATAAATTTTAAGGAGGGTTATTTTTGTTATTTTTTCAAAAAATCTAGCTCATTATTTTATGTTAAATGCTGTTTTAGTTGAATTACGGTCATTTAGATTAGTTAAATAATAAACTTTATCTAATTGGATCTCGTTTAATATTATTGGGTATTATTTGTTGTTATAAGTTATAGGGATTCAATTTTTTGTAATTTCCAAAAAAAATTTCTTATGAGCAACTAGTTAAGTTGAAGTGAAACTACTATGGGTGAAAACTTTACTTTTCTTAGTTTCTTTTAGTACGTCGGCATCATTTTAACGAAAGTAAATTTTGTTCAAGAATATTATAAAAAAATTTAGGCTGAATTATACAAATAATTTGTAGTCTTTTTCTTATTTAACACTTTAGCCTCTTTATTTTTTCCTTAAAATTTTCTCTTTTCATTTTGTTTTTCACATTTTGATCCCTTTATTTTGTTAATTTTCACACTTTAACCCCTTATTTTTTTTTCTTTAAGGTTCCTTTACTTTTTAATTTTTACACATTGGTTCCTTATTTGTGACCAAGTTAAATTTGAACTTTACTGATGTAAAAAAGTAAAGGATCAAAGTGAAAAAATTAAAAATTAAAGTGATCAAATTATAAGAAGAACAAATAAGGGAACCAAAGTGTGAAAACTGAAAAGTAAGGATCAAAAGGGATAAAATTATAAGGAAAAAAAAAGTATAAGGATTAAAGTAAATGTTTTTTAAACATTTGTGTTGGTCAAAAATTTTTTTTTTTTTTTTTTTTTAAGGGAGGTCATATTTATTTATTGAGGAAAAATAAATGTGTTAAACTTGGAAGCGGGTTGACTTTACTAACACTTACAGCAATTATCTGATGGAGGAGTGCTATTAATTAATAAATTTGTATTCAAATTTACTAAGTATAGGTTAAATAATTTTGAAAATAAAAAAGGTTAATAATTTTTTAAGAACATTTGGTACGCCTCTCACTATAATTAGTATAAGTGTATAAGTGTAAATTTGAGTGCAAATTTATGCTATCCTTTCA